>CM037152.1:722531-1322531 GCA_020921065.1 Vaccinium darrowii | reverse complement strand
CTCGTTAGAGCATCTCCAAAACTAACGGGCATTTTGACTAGGGAAGGCAATCTAACTCGCTCCACTCCAATTGATTAGGTATTTATTAATTTTTTTGGGTATATATAGAGATGGGAGAGGGGGAGAATTGAAAAAACCCGACAAAGTTAGGATAGGGTTAGGGTAGATATCACCTCTTCCTGATACCCGTTCCAAACCTGCTGCGAAAATTTATTGTGCAGAAAATTTTATTTTTATTCTATATTTTTACCCTTAAAACTAGAATCTCACATTATATATCAATTATTTTTCATTTTCCTCGTAGATAGTAGATGTTGGTTAACTTTAATTGTTATTTTGTTAATTTTTATTATCTGTGCTTATTATTTTTGGAATAAAAGATATATTTTCCTTTAAATACGTAAAAAAAGAGGAGTAAGGTGGGTAAACTTGTTACTCAATGGAGGCGGGACATGGATACCCATCCATGCGTTATGAGGCGGGGGTGGGAATAGATTTTCGAATCGGGTATAGCGAAACCCGTCCCGCCTTCCCCCATTGCCATTCCTAATTTTGAGTGCTCGAAGTACATAAAAAGATAATTTTGTCTATTCAATTTTTTTAGAATTTGTTCGTCGCAACTAGCGTTTTTAGCCTGGCCAAAGAGGAAAACAACGTGTGGATAGTGAGCTGGCTAATAACTTGGCGTTTATTCAATGGGTAAATGAATTTGCCTAGCCATTGGAAACTAGCTTGTAGGCTTGTAGCTAGCCAGCCCTTGGAGCACGACGTAAACTACCTAGCTAGTTACTTGAAGAGCATGTAGGAGTTGGACAAAATGTATTTGGGTAGGCATTTTGCCTGAAATAGAGAGGCTCTTGGAGATGGTAACAGTGGAGATGGCTATTTCGTCTGACTCGTCTATAACCGATTTGATTCCTGTCCCAAACGGATCAACGATTTGGAGATCTATTTGGAGATTGGGTAGGATATGGAGTTCTATATTTTATTTTATTTTTTTTAATTTTCAAAGATCGGGTAGGAGCCGGCAACAGACACATCCCCACCCTGAATCCGTTTCCCATTCAATCCCTGCCCCCGAATCCCCAACACATATAATTAATTGTTAGTTACTCCCTCCATCTGGATTTGTTGGTTCATTTTTGCAATTTATACCATTTTTATTACTTATACTCCCTCTGTCCCAAAAAATATAGTCCATTTTGGGAGTTCGTGCCACTTTTCAATATCATATATCTTATAATTTATAATGTTTTAAGTGATTTTAAAAACTTTATATTTTAGATTTAATTAAGATCTATCAAACAAGATCTATAATGCATATGAAATGTATTACCGATTGAAAGATATAATCGATTTTCTATCCGGTTAGAATGGAACGAGAGACTATTTTTTTTGGGACAGAGGGAGTATATTTCAATATGGATCTCAAAAAAAAAAATGCAATATGGATCTTGTTTGTTTGATAGATCCCCATTAGTTCTATAATACATAGTTCGCAAAATCATGAAAACTATAAATTGAGAGATACAAGCAATCAAAAATGGATATTTTTTTTTTGGGTTTTCTCTTCTCATACTTTCCACTTTCCTAACACCACACACAATAGAGGAGAAGAGACAACCCCTTTCTCTCCGCCCAATGGATTGTAGGATTGTATTTTCTTTTTGCTACTCTGCATTGTAGGATTGTATTTGTTTTTCCTACTCTGCATTAATTGTAGGATTATATTTTCTTTTTGCTACTCTGCCCAATGGAAAACTTGGTCTACTTTTATTTTAGTGGGAGTGCTTTTGCTCTCAGTTAATCTCTTTTGTTCATTTTTTTTTCTCTTTACGTGAACATATATAGGAACACATAATGAAAAAGGAAAGAAAAAAAAGAGTGACATTGAAAAAATTAGTTTTTTTAAAAAAAAATTTGAAACCTCAAGTCCCCGTAAAGATCTCTATTCCCCATTTAGGTTGGGGATCACGGGCGGAGCCACACAGAGACAAGAGGGGTTAGTTGACCCCCCTGACCTCCAAATTTTTATAGGGATTTTACTAGTATACCTCACAAAATTGCTAATTGACCCCTCATTGATTTTTTTTTGCCCCCTCCAGAACCAAAATCCTGGCTCCGCCCCTGTTGGAGATCAATGGAGGATAAAAACAAAGCTCTGTTGGAGATCGGGGTAGGAACAGGGACGAGAAAGGAGTTCGGGAATCAGGAACGGAAATAGTACTATCAACCCCGATTCACCTCCCTACCTCCATGGCCAACAATAGCTCTCAGTCGTGAGCAATCACATGACACATTAGCAAGAGCGAATGCACGAGTTTGAATGTGAAAATATTTGTAGAAAACATTTCAATCTAATAAAATTTCTTTTTGCAGTTCCTTGATGTAATAATGACGACTCTATTGTTCTCTTCTTCTTTTTTTTTTTTTTCGTTTCGTGTGTGTTTCGCCATTTTTTCAGCGTGAAGCGTACTTGGTAAAATGCCTATGATTTGCTGACGAAAAGGGGACGGAATAGAAGATGAAATAGTGAGGAAATCATCTTATTTTGTCTATTTCTATTTGGTGGAAAAACAAGTGCATGCAGGTAAATGCTTTTAAACTAATTACTTAAATGATAAATATGCCTCGATATATGCGTTTGATGCAGACCTCCACCTTTATATCTTAGTTTCTTCGCATAAACACCACACAAACACACAGACTCGGGAAAGGAGATGATCTAATGACGACTCCCTCGTTAAAATTCTATTAGAATCTCATGTATCGGAGTCGAATCTCGATGATTCGAACCGCTCTATATCCCTTATTAGATCATCCTAGGTCCGCATGGAAACTTAAATAAGGGTCCTTTATTAGAAATTTATTGTATATATATATAAGAGGATGATCTAATGAGGACTCCATCATTAAAATTCTGTGAGGACCTCATGGATCGGGGTCGAATCTCGACGATCCGAAACACTCAATGTGTTTAAAACGTGTTTTTAAGGGTCACTGCGAGGAATCGCCAAAAAAAATTAACCCAAAGGGCTTCATTCGAGCTTTTTTCAATAAACTATATATCTACGATTATTATGAAAAACTGCTCGGATGAAGCCCTTTCGGGTATTTTTTTTTTATTCCTAACGTTGGCCTTGGAAAACATGTTTTTAAACACATTGAGCGGTTCGGATCGTCGAAATTTGGTCCAAAAAATAAAAAAGAAAGGAGCGGTCCTCACGGAGGAGATCCGTGAGGGAGTCCTTAGTACTGGACTGGATAATTGGCAAATTTTCCAAGATCCTGGACAGGAGGTCCTTACTGGATAATTTTTGTGAAAACTGCTCGGATCAAGCCCTTCCCGGTATTTTTTTTTTTTACGATTCTCACGAGAACCCTTAAAAACACGTTTTAAACGCATTGGACGGTTCGGATCATAAAAAAAATATCGGGAAGGTGGATCCTGGACTCCGGGAATCCCAGACTAGATAGTCCAAAACTTTAACAGGAGAACTTGAAAATGAGAAAAGATGTCGACCAAAATGGCCCTTAGTTTTCTTTCCTATTTTGGACTTTTTAGCTCTTTTTTTTGAATTTTGAGACATTTCTGTTTTTTTTTTTTTTTTTTTTTTACAATTTGAGGTCTCTTATTTGAAGGGCTTTTTTTCATTCGCCATAAATTTAGAGGCCTATTTATTAATGTATAATATAATACTAGAACAAATTTGGGAGTCCTACTTTCCCAATGCAAAATTCTTGTTTGCCTTTGAGACTTTACGTGGCATTCAATCATTCATGAACCTTAGAACTCTTAACAATATAGTTATGTCAAGTTTCTGCAGTTCAAAAAAAAAAAAAAATTATGTTGGTTGAATAATATTATAGGTGGAATTGGGTCATTATAGGTTGAGTCGTTATATTTTTTGTTTTTATTACGAATGAATTCCGTTTGTCTTTGTAGCCCCAAGGCAATGACAGTTACAGGACCACGGAGTATTGACAAGCCTTTGGAGTTTGGACCACGTTTTTTGGTAGGAAAGGGACGTGGATACTAACATTTGGCGTGACCATTTTCTCTCTTTTCTCGATGCTTAGAGGTGTCCAGGCTAGCTTACGTGTAACTTGACTAATTCTCTTCCGGATCCCCAAGAATCAAATACAAATCAAATGTGTGCAGAGCAACTTCACTAACGAACCAGAATAATCATTTCCTTAGAGCCATGCACACAACAGAATTATCACTTTCAATTCCAAAGACTAGTAATTGATCACATAACATAGCCTTTGGACCATGTATTTGTAGGAAAGGGGTCTAACCTTTGGCGTGACATTTTTTTCCTTTTTTTCGACAGTTAGAGGTATTTGAGTCAACTTACGTGAACCTTGACTAATTCCTTTTTGGGTCTAGTCAAACGTAGACCATCTACTCCAGGACTAAATTTTTTTTCCTCTCGTGGAGAGGTTTCGTCTTGCTCATGCAAGTTTCAGTCTCTGCGGTTATGGTGGCAGAGTTTGGTCTAGATCTATAACTCCCTGTCTCATATCATCCCATTTTTCTTCCCTCTTTCATCCCTACAATCCCTCTAAGTCTCACGTATTCTTTCCTCTTTCACCTTCAGCCTTTCTTACTCTTTTCTCTCCCTCTCCTAATAATCCATCGGAGTAGTATGGCGGATGATTTTGTTTCTCGGGGCGACGATCTTTCTCTACGTTTCAAATCTTTCACCCTCACAAAGGAGGAATCTAAAGAGGTCACGATTCTTGAGGAGGATATCAAACTCAGCGAAGCGGAGTGCCGTCTGAGCGTTATTGGTAAGGTGGTCTCATCAAAAGCAGTCAATCTTCATGGTTTCAAAAATACCATGGCGCCCTTGTGGGGTAATCCATCCGGCTTCAAAGTGGTGGAGATTGGAGATAACTTATTCCAGATTGTTTTTGGTAAAGAAGAGGATATTCTACGTGTATTGGCTGGTAAACCGTGGTTCTTTAATAACAGTTTTTTAATCTTAACGAGGTGGAATCCGAAGGTGAAGTTACAAGATTTGGTGTTCCAAAAGTCACCGATTTGGATCCAAATTTGGGGCTTGCCCCTTCAGTTCTATTCCTCTGAGGTTGGAACAAAAATCGGTTCGAGCTTGGGAGAGGTTCTGGATATTGCGATGCCAGTCTCTGGCCATCGTGAGGGTAGATTAATGCGGATTCTAGTTAATATCAATATCACAGTTCCCCTCCGTAGAGGCATGAAGTTGAAGCTTGATGAAGGAGAGCCTTTCTGGGTCGAGTTCCGTTACGAGAAGCTTCCCACCTTTTGTTGTTATTGTGGTTATCTTGGCCATGATAAGAGGAGTTGTCTCAAACAAAGCTAGGATATACAGAATGGTTCTTTCGTCGATGATCAGTACGGGAGTTGGCTGAGAGTCTCTCCAAGCAAATCTTCTGGATGGAGGAAGTATGGCCCCGGCGGGAATAGGTGGACGCCAACCTCACCGGAAAAATCTGTTAATAGTAAATCCGGAAATATAGGCGGTAATCGAGGGGGAGGAGCCGTTCGTATCTCTAATTTTGAGCAGATCTTGGGTAGAGAGGATTTCGGAGGTGCGGATTTTCAGGAAAAGATTGGGGACACTGGTGATATGGGTGATCATGGTAAGCTTCAAAAGGAAATTTCGCAAACTGTAATTCCCGCCAATCTCGTGAATAAAAGTGCAGGGTTACTTAAACCTAGAGCTCTCGGCCCAACCTTGGTAAATGTAGAGGCCAGCCCATTATTACTAGATGGGCCTTCTCCAAAAACCAGCCAGCAAATTTCAGCCCACCCCTCTCTTCAAACAGTTGGTCCATTTCCCCAACAGCCCATTTCTATAAGGCCCTCCTCAGGAAAACTATTTTCTATTACCAGCCCACATGAGAATCCTCTAATAACCTATGCACCCACACCCACTGTTACCCAGAATAATACCCTTTCCACGAGCTCCACCAAAAAGCCTCTCTTGAATGCAACCCCCCAAACCACGATTGCTGCTATTTCCCCAGAAGGTTCCCAAACCGAAAATAAATTTTTTCTTTTCTCTTCCCATGCACCCATACCAGATCAACACTAGCAAAAAGGGTCTCTACAGGTTTCGAAGAGAAGAGGGAGACCTCCTGGTAGCAAATCAAAATCTGACATACGGCGAAAACTGGAATTGAAGGAAAGTGGAATTGCAGTTTTGAAGGAGTTGAGTTCCTTTACAGATAAATCTTCTCGCGTGGGGGATAAACGCTGGAGTAGCGAAAGGGGCGATGAGGCATCTGAGGTTGATGGAGAGGAAGTATGCTCACCAGCGAAAAAACCAAGGTATGATAAGTTTTCATTTGAGGCAATTTCTGATAGTATTATGGAAGACCCAATTTTTACTGATGCGGTGGAGGAAGCCAGCCGAGAATGGCCCCAAGGGGCCAAATGAAGCTACTATCGCGTGGAATTGTCGGGGTTTAGGGAGGCCCCGGACATGCCATCAACTCAAAGCGATGGTCCAATTCCACTCTCCCGATCTGGTTTTTCTTTCAGAAACAAAAAATAAACCAAAAAAATTAGATTCAGTTCGTAGCAGTATTGGTATGAATAATGGGTTCTGGATTGATCCAATTGGTCTTTCGGGAGGATTGGGGATTTTCTGGAATGATTCAGTAACTTTTGAAGTTTTTAAGTTCGGTAGTTTTTTTGTTGATATGAAGGTCAATTGTGTGAGTTCTCAAATTTCTTGGCATCTTATAAAATATTTATTTAAGTCCAGAGGACAACACTCGATATTAGCAGTTTGAATCCCTTTCTGATTATATACGCAATCTGCATTCTGATGTTGTTGTTTGGGGGGATTTCAATGATATCCTTTCTTCCGAGGAAAAACGAGGGGGTTTGAGACGTGCTACGTGGAGTTTTTCTTGTTTCCAATCGTTGCTTGATGAATGTGATTTGGTTGATTTGGGCTTCAGGGGATACCCATTTACATGGCGGAACAATCGACAGGGGAGTGATTTTATTGAATCTCAGCTAGACAGAGTGTTGGCATCCTCCCCATGGAATCTACACTATCATCAAGCTGTGGTGGAACACCTAGAATGTGTGGGGTCTGATCATAAAGCTTTACTTTTACGGACCTCGTCTGTCATCAAGAAACGCGTCACTCCTTTCAGATTTGATGCAAGGTGGTTTGAATATGAGGAAGTTAGGCAGATTATACAAACTCACTGGGCTCAAGCTGTGGTAGGATCACGGTTGTACTGTCTGGGCCAAAAAATTAAGAAGTGTCGGCTGGCTTTAAAGTCTTGGCGAGTCTCTCAAAAACTAAATTCTAGACAGACAATTGACCATGCCAAAGGGGAAATTTCCAAGCTGGAATCTGACGGGCGTGAATTTCATTTGGAGGAGATTGCAGAGCTAGAGGATAGTTTGGCGAAAGCCTGGGAGAAGGAAGAGATTTACTGGATGCAAAAATCTCGCCAAAGATGGTTGCAACGTGGAGACCGTAATACATCTTATTTTCATGCCAGTACAGTTGAAAGACGTCGGCGAAACCATATCTCGGGTATTGAGAACATGCAGGGTGAGTGGATTTCAGATCAGCATGGAGTGATGGATGAGTTCCAACATTTCTTTACGAATTTGTTTGTGGGGGAAGGTAATCGGCAAGTGCAACCTGTAGTCGAGCTCATCCCAACTCGGGTCACTACATCTATGAATAATTCTCTCATCCGGCCTATCTCGTCGAGCGAGGTTAAAACAGCTTTATTTGATATGCCTCCGAACAAAGCGCCGGGTTACGATGGTATGACAGCTGGTTTTTTCCAAAAGTAACTGGGATATTGTTGGTGGAGATGTGTGTCGTGCAGTTCAAAGCTTCTTCCATAGTGGGAAAATGATGGGCAGCGTTAATTGCACGCGAATTGTTCTTATCCCAAAAACTCTAAGGCCTACTAAGGTTAGTCAGTTCCGACCCATAAGCCTATGCACCACAGTTTACAATATAATTGCAAAAGTTTTGGCCAATCGGCTTAAACTGTTTCTCCCCTCTATTATTTCGGAAAATCAGAGTGCTTTGTAGGAGGAAGGCAAATAACAGATAATGTTCTTATAGCCCACGAGCTTACTCATTACATTCGACACAAACGTTCTGGTACTAAAGGGGTGGTAGCTTTCAAGTTGGACATGGCCAAAGCGTATGATCGTGTGGATTGGCGGTATCTTGAACGGCTTATGGAGCAGATGGGGTTTCATTCTAAATGGGTTGGCTGGGTAATGGAGTGTATCAAAACAGTGTCCTTCTCGATTACGGTCAATGGAGAGGACGGAGAAACTTTTCGTCCAAGCAGAGGTATTCGCCAGGGGTGTCCCCTTTCTCCTTATTTATTTCTGCTATGCGGAGAAGGATTTACAGCACTCTTTAATAATGCTGTGAGCAAGAAGACTCTTACAGGTTTTCGTATTAATAGACACTGCCCAGTTATTTCTCATTTGCTGTTCGCGGATGATTCCGTTGTTTATTGTCAAGCTACCGATAGAGACTGCGAGGCCCTCCATCAGATTTTGGACATGTATGAAGCTGCTTCGGGCCAACAGGTGAACAAGGATAAATCGGCTGTTTACTTTAGTCCAAACACACCTCTCTCTGTCCGATCATGTCTTTCTGCTAGTGTTGGTATCTCGGTAGAGGTCAATGATGCGAAGTACTTGGGTCTTCCAATGTTTCTGGGACACACCAAACGTGACTTATTTGCTTACGTCAAGGACCGGATGCTGAAGAGATTGAAGAGCTATAAAGAGTCCTTTCTCACCCCCGCGGGACGAGAAGTATTGGTGAAGGCAGTCTTAATGGTGTTACCTAGCTATGCAATGTCTTGTTTTCGACTACCCAAAACACTCACGAAACAACTCTCTGCTGAGATTGCAAAATTTTGGTGGGGTTCAAAGAGGGAGAACGTAAGATCCATTGGGTTAGTTGGAACAAGTTGAGTAGATGCAAAGGCAAAGGAGGCATGGGTTTTCGGGACTTGGAAACTTTTAATAGAGCGTTATTGGCTAAGCAAGGGTGGAAACTTGTATTGGGAGAGCCTTCCCTCTTTCGGCGGATTTTTAAAGGTAAATATTTCCCACACACATCTTTTTGGAGGGCTAATGTAAGCAATCAGGCATCTTGGGCATGGAAAAGTATTGTGTGGGTGAGGGATCTACTCTGTAAAGGTTGGAGATGGCAGGTTTATTCAGGCAAAGATATTCGTGTATGGGAGGATCCATGGCTACCCAAAAAACCTCCCTATACGATCAATCAAAGTACGCCAAGGATAAGCACTATAGAGCGGCTCTCCGATCTTATAGATGCTGACACAAAGGCTTGGAAAGCACCACTTATACGTGAAAGTTTCAGCAAGGAGGATTCAGATCTTATTCTTTCACTTCCAATTAGCAGCACGCATAGGAGAGATGTCAAGATTTGGCACCCCTCTCCGAATGGCCTTTTCTCGGTTAAGTCTGCTTATCATTTAGAAAAGGAGAGCTTGTCAATTTTTACGGAAGAGCAGGAGCCTCAAACTAGTTCTGCTGGTGCGATGAAATTAATTTGGAAGAGGTTGTGGGGTTTGCCGGTACACCCAAAGATTAAGGTTTTTGCATGGAAGTGCTTAAACGGAGCGTTAGCTACGAACTCAGCCTTAGCTGCAAGGAAAATAAGCACTGATCCCATTTGTGCTTTATGCGGCAGAGTTGATGAGTCAATCTGCCATACTCTTTTTCATTGCGAGCATGCAGCCAAAGTTTGGATCATGTCACCCTTTCGCTTGAGGCCCGAAGAGTTACAGGAATGCAAATATATGTCGGATTGGTGGACGTGTATTCAAGACCGCATTACCCAAGCTCGACTTCCAGCTTCTTCATTGGGACTTGGCCTCACTTATTGTTGGTGGATTTGGAGAATGAGAAACGAGGCTCTTTTCAATGGCACATGGTGGCGGACTGAGGCAGTTAGCGGGAAAGCACAAACTGATTTCTATGGCTTTATGGATGCTAATAGGAAGGCCGACAACAATACTACTAACTTTTCAAGTGCTAATGAGGATAAATGGCAACGTCCTAGGGCGGGTTTGATTAAGATTAATGTAGATGCCGCTGTGTCTAAGGTAACAAATAGTATTGCAACAGGAGCGATTGCACGAGATGAGAATGGCATTGTGCTTGGTATCCTGCTCAAAGGTCATACGGGTATTAATTTTCCGAGGGTTGCCGAGGCTATAGCAATTCGGGAGGGCTTGCATTTGGGTATTGCTATGAAGGTTTCGAAGGTTATTATTGAATCAGATGCTGAATCGATAGTGAAAAGCTTTGCGATCTCTAAGACTCCAGCATCTGATATCGTGGTTTTGGTACAAGATTGTTTAGTACTTAAGAACTCTTTTGGTTCGTGTCAGTTTAATTTTGTCAAACGTGGTTGTAATAGGGCCGCACATGATTGTGCAAGAAAGGCCCTTTCTAGCGGTTTGTCCGGTCTGTGGACTTCCGCTCTGCCCCCATGGGGCTCTTTGCTTTCCGATGTTTAGGCTTTGCCTACCGGATCAATAAATTTTCTCTCTTTTGACAACAAAAAAAATCTACTCCAGGACTAAAGGGATTCATGAGAAATATTAAGTAATTTATTGCGGCCTAACCCAAAGAATCGAACCCGTGTAAAATGTGTATGGAGCAAACTCATTAACCAACCGAACTAACCCTTGGGTGTTGTACACTTTGTTGGCTTCTTCCTCCCAGGATAAAACGGGTTGAAACCACATACGCCGGAAACCTCCGATGAACGCCTTGGCCAATGAACTTGCGCCTGGCTCTCTCTCTCTCTCAAAAACCATGGACAATAATATGAAAGTGTAGCATACAAATTTCTAGTGTAGAAGCAAAGGCGAGGCTGCCTTTATATAGGTGAAGGAGGAGCCTCTATAATCAATATAGGAATAATGGAGGAGCCTCCCCAATTAATCAATAGGCCAATTGAATTTGCTCAAACTCCAATCAATCAATACGAATTTGAATTGAAATCTGCCATTATACTCTCATCATGGGGAGGTTACAACTGCACCATTAACCACCATTGAAGAAGACACATGAGCCCATTCGGTTACCTCGGGGGACCCTCTGAATTTCTCCGGTTTCATTCACTATATTCCAATAGTGAGAAATACTGAAATAGAGAGAAAAATACAAAAACAGAAAGTTATAATTGGCTCTTCCCTTTTGTCACCCAATCTAACAAAAAATAGTGAGATTGCCAACCATTTAGCTCTAAGCTCACGCCATTATGGAATATGTTTTATGTTTTTTGCCCAAATGAGGGCAAATTAATAAGGATATGAATTTTGCATTTTTGGCCCAAATAAGGCTCAATATATGTGTTGTATTATTGTTTTAATTTTATTTATTGAAGCCCAAATGTCAGAACCGAATTAACCGAAATAACCGATCAAAACTGAAATAACCGAAACCAAATTAACCGAATACCCATTCGGCCGGTTTCCAAAACTAACGGGCATTTTGACTAGGGATGGCAATCTAACTCGCTCCACTCCAATTGATTAGGTATTTATTAATTTTTTGGGTATAGAGATGGGAGCGGGGGAGAATTGAAAAAACCCGACAGGATTAGGATAGGGTTAGGATAGATATCACCTCTTCCCGATACCCGTTCCAAACTTGTGCGAAAATTTATGATGCAGAAAATTTTATTTTTATTATATATTTTTACCCTTAAAACTAGAATCTTACATTATATATCAATTATTTTTCATTTTCCTCGTAGATAGTAGATGTTGGTTAAGTTTAATTGTTATTTTGTGAACTTTTATTATTTGGACTCATTATTTTTGGAATAAAAGATTTTTTTTTTAATATGGAAAAAAAAAATAGGAGCAAGGCAGGTAAACTTTGTTACTCGATGGAGACAGGGCATGGATACCCATCCATGCGATACGAGGCGGGGGTGGGAATAGATTTTCGAATCGGGTATAGCAAAACTTGTCCTGCCTTGCCACATTGTCATTCCTAATTTTGATTGCTCAAAGTACATAAAAAGATCCCACTTTAATTTTGTCTATTCAATTTTTTTAGAATTTGTTCCTTGACTAGCGTTTTTAGGGGGTGTTCCACTAACCCAGTTTTTTGAAAAAATTGGTTTTTTTTACAGTTTTTATGTGATGTGTTGTTAGAAAATGATCTGTCTCGGTGTTTGAAAAAAACAGTTTTTTGTTAGAGGAACACCCCCTTGGCCTGGCCAAAGAGGAAAACAACATATGGATAGTGAGCTGGCTAATAACGTAGCGTTTATTCAATGGGTAAATGAATTTGCCTAGCCATTGGAAACTAGCTTACTTATAGGCTTGTAGCTAGCCAGCCCTTGGAGCACGAGGTAAAACACATTGATTATCGATTGCCTTGTGTGCTTCTTGTTCTCTATTAAGATGATTAGTTTGATTTTGTCCAAAATCTTTGTAATAAATTCTGTTTTTGTAAGTGCCGTTGGACGTTTATTAATATAATCTTCGTATTTCCGTGTAAAAAAAAAAAAACACCGCACAAAAAGAAGAAGAAGAGAACTCTTTTCTATCCGCCCAATGGATTGTAGGATTGTATTTTCTTTTTGCGTCTCTGCATTGTAGGATTATATATTTTTTTCGCTACTCTGCATTAATTGTAGGATTATATATATATATATTTTTTGCTGCTCTGCCCAATGGAAAGTTTGGTCTACTTTTGTTTTAGTGAGCTTTTGCTCTCAGTTAATCTCTTTTGCTCATTTTTTTTTTCTCTTTACGTGAACATATATTGGAAAAGAAAAGAAAAAAAAAAGAATGACATTGAAAATTTTATTTTTTAAAAAAGAAAATTTGAATCCTCAAGTCTCCGTGAAGATCTCCGTTCCCCATTTAGGTTGGGGATCAATGGAGGAAAAAAACAAAGCTCTGTTGAAGATCGGGGTAGGAACAGGGACGAGGAAGGAGTTCGGGAATCAGAAACGGAAATAGTACTATCAACCCCGATTCACCTCCCTACCTCCATGGCCAACAATAGCTCCCAGTCGTGAGCTAAATCACATGACACATTAGCAAGAGCGAAAGCGCGAGTTTGAATGTGAAAATATTTGTAGAAAACATTTCAATCTAATAAAATTTCTTTTTGCAGTTCCTTGAAGTAATAATGACGACTCTATTGTTCTTTTTTTTTTTTGTTTCGTGTGTGTTTCGCCATCTTTTCAGGGTGAAGCGTACTAGGTAAAATGCCTATGATTTGCTGACGAAAAGGGGACGGAATAGAAGATGAAATAGTGAGGAAATCATCTTATTTTGTCTATTTCTATTTGGTGGAAAAAATGTGCATGCATGTAAATGCTTTTAAATTAATTAATTAAATGATAAATATGCCTCAATATATGCGTTTGATGCAGACCTCCACCTTTATATCTTAGTTTCTTCACATAAACATCACACAAACACAGAGACTTGGTTTGCTAAAAAAAAAATTAAAAAAAATAGACTAGGGGACGGACGATGATCAAATGACGACTCCCCCATTAAAATTCTGTTAGAACCTCATGTATATATATATATATATAGATAGATAGAGAGAGAGAGAGAGAGAGTGTGCCTCGTGTATCGGGGTCGAATCTCGACGATCTGAACCGCTCTATATCCCTTATTAGATCATCCTAGGTCTGCATGGAAATTTAAATAAAGGTCCCTTATTAGAAGTTTATTGTATATATATAAAAAATAATCCAAAAAACCGGTTTTTTGGATGTCACCTTCGTCTTTATTCACAAAGCTTTAAGTTTGGCTAATAATTTTATACCTTTTAAATTCCTCTCGTCCAGACAAGCCAATAAACTAAAAAAAAAATCGATCGAAAACTTACAAATGCAAAATTCTTTTTGAATAAGGACAAAATCAAAAAAACTAAAAAACCAATTTTTTCAATTTACCCAAACCAAGCCTATAGATAAGGAAAAATTTAAAAATCCAACAACCATGTGAATCTGAGGAATTCTAGATTCTAAGTTCCTGCAGTCTCCCCTCTATAATATAAATAATATAAATCGTTGTTCGTTGTAGGGGGGAGAGAGAGAGAGAGAGAGATTTTCCGTGAAATGACACAATCATGTAGTAAATAAATCAAATTGATAAGCATCTTATCCAAAGTGATTAAGTGAATGACTAATTATGATGAGTCAGCCAATATGCTCAACTTTATTTTAACCTTTTTGCATCGTGTGCCAATATTGGAGCATTAACATCTAGGTCTCTTCAGTTCAAAAAAAAAACATCTAGGTCTCTTTTTTCACTCTCGTTGGCCTGATTTGCACCATGTGTGCCTATAAAATTTTGCCACAAAATTTGGAACTCATCATTTCCTATAGGAAAATCTCACAATGCACACCCTTACGTACGTAATTGTGTGCAATATGCACCCCTTGAATCACCCTTTCGTTTATAATTAACACTTTGAATAAAATTCACAACACAATCTTAGATTCATAACGCTACGAGTTTTTCCCTTGATGTAACGAATTTGTACATGCACAAATATTAGATTCTTTATACAATTATTATGAAATCTACACAAAATTTTATGAATTTCTATACAAAATTTGATTAATTTAAAGCGATTCAGGGGTGCATATCAGGGGTGAGAATTTCTGACACGACACGAAGTTAGCGGGTTAGGGTCATCTATTTCTGACACGAAACACGAATATAACACAACACGATAACACGAAAAGTTAAATAGGTCGGGTTAGGGTTGAGGAAATCCTGACACGAACACGAGATAACACGACAAACACGACACGACACAAGAATTTATGGAAAGACACGATCACACGACACGAACCCGACACGAAGTTAGCTGGTTAGGGTTAGCTATTTCTGACACGAAACACGAATATGACACGACACGATAACACGAAAAACTAAACAGGTTTGGTTAGAATTGAGAGAATTTTAATACAAATACGAAATGACACAACACGAACACGACACGACTTGACTTGATGCCCACCCCTAGTGCATACCATACTCAGCTAACTGTAGCATTTCCCCATGAGGCACTTTCTGAATTCTCATTGTTTTTTGTCTTTATTCTTCTTCTTCTTTTACCTTTTACTTTTTTTTCCCACTTGGAAATTGCCATGTGTTTGAGTTCTAAAGTCTGTCCAGCTAGCATGAGTTCTGAGTTATCCAAGGTGGCCTCTAGATCATCTTTTATGAGATTAGTCTTCTTCTTCTTTTTCCTTGTTTTTTTGGGGGGGGGGTATCATTAGTTCATAGTAATCATCATACTTTACGAAATTAACAATGCTTTTGACTTTCTCAAAGCAAGTTTATAGGGAGGTCAAGTCTCATTCAAAGAAAAAGATTTGATTCTGATAAAGAGCTACAACAAAGATTATAAATCTCTTTTAAAAGAAATATTGTTGAATGTTGTCTATTCCCGACCCGGCCCCAAATATGTGATCAAATTAATTTCGGTACTTCAAAAATTGTAATTCCTTAAATATTTTCATTTATTTTGCGCTCGTAGTAAGCTTATCAAACTAATACGGTGAATATATGCGATGGATGGATTATTAGATCCATCGGCAACTTTTATGTGTTTGAGCAAATATTCTTGTGAATAGACTAAAGCATCTTTATTAAGATAAATAGTATGACGACGATGTTTACAAATGTGGTCATGGTATTTATTGTATCTGAAAAATAGAACACCATACGATAGAATTTTATGAACTCTATGGAAATTAGGGTGAAGTTAGACTTCTCCTGAATGGTATCTATTAAATTTTGGTAGCGTTCATTACACGCTACGAAAAGTATTGAAATTTGTTGTCCTGCATAATGTTAGTTTTCGGCAAGATATTAGCGTTTCTGTAAATCCTGTCCGGACGGAGGTCAATGGCCATCTGGACGGTTGTCTACGGTTTTGACTCGGTAGCCTACGTGTATTAAAGTTGCAGAAGTACATTACTAAAATCTAATTCCACTTTGCCACTCCATCCGGTAAATTTTTCTTGGCATTAAAGGAAGAAAAAGGAAAAAATGAAAGTTGTACTCCATTATATATGCAGTGATATGCTAATATTCTTGCATACATCCTTTCTGAACGAATGTGCATGTGAAGGGTGAGAGGAAAGAAGACTTGCTGGAATAAAGCTATGATCTACTACAAAGGAAACACCCCACCCCATGTTATATATGTTTTTGAAGAATACTTTTTTGTTCTCATATAAAACTAGATCTATTAAATTCCAGCAATAAAAACAAAGGAAAATGAATTCAGACTGAGTTTCCGCTATTGACTAACGGTATTTTCAGTATTTTGCACTTGTTTTTCCACTATTAAAGTCGTTCCTCTTAAATGGACTAAATGATATTTTTAATAAAAACGAATTGTCTTTTTCTATTAGGGTGAAGACAAATTAAAAATTTAGTTGAAACTCGGTCTAAAAGTCTAAAACGGTACAAAGGATGGAAAAGTGAATAAAGATGGTAAAGCCCTACAAGCCGAAACTTGGTAGACAAGCTAGAATCTAATTAGATGGAGGCTAAAATTGTGAATATCATCAAGCCCTGATATTTTTGGGTCCAAAACCAACTTTAGAAGTGGGGCATTTTATGCTTTTTTAAAAAAGAAATAAAACAAACAAAGCATTGAACAATGAACACAACATCACAAAAAATCTAAGGGGGTGTTTGAGAGCCTCATTTTAGCTTTTTATTTTTAACTTTTTGGCTTCTTGGAGTATGTTCACAATGTATTTTGAATATGGTAGAAGTGTTTGGGAGAAATGTGCAGAATGTGTTTTGCAACAGGAATAGAAGAAGAAAATGAGAAGTAGAATGCGAAAAGCTCCTCCGAAGCTCATTTTGAGTTCTTGCTCCAATTATCAAATTTTGAGTGTTTTGATTTTTGTTAGCCAAACAACCAAAACTTTAAAAGGAGAACTTGAAAATGAGAAAAGTTGTCGACCAAAATGGCCCTCTAGTTTTCTTTCCTATTTTGGACTTTTTACCTCTTTTTTTGAATTTTGAGACATTTTCTGTTTTTTTTTTTTTACAATTTGAGGTCTCTTATTTGAAGGGCTTTTTTTCATTCGCCATAAATTTAGAGGCCTATTTATTAATGTATAATATAATACTAGAACAAATTTGGGAGTCCTACTTTCCCAATGCAAAATTCTTGTTTGCCTTTGAGACTTTACGTGGCATTCAATCATTCATGAACCTTAGAACTCTTAACAATATAGTTATGTCAAGTTTCTGCAGTTCAAAAAAAAAAAAAAAAATTATGTTGGTTGAATAATATTATAGGTGGAATTGGGTCATTATAGGTTGAGTCGTTATATTTTTTGTTTTTATTACGAATGAATTCCGTTTGTCTTTGTAGCCCCAAGGCAATGACAGTTACAGGACCACGGAGTATTGACAAGCCTTTGGAGTTTGGACCACGTTTTTTGGTAGGAAAGGGACGTGGATACTAACATTTGGCGTGACCATTTTCTCTCTTTTCTCGATGCTTAGAGGTGTCCAGGCTAGCTTACGTGTAACTTGACTAATTCTCTTCCGGATCCCCAAGAATCAAATACAAATCAAATGTGTGCAGAGCAACTTCACTAACGAACCAGAATAATCATTTCCTTAGAGCCATGCACACAACAGAATTATCACTTTCAATTCCAAAGACTAGTAATTGATCACATAACATAGCCTTTGGACCATGTATTTGTAGGAAAGGGGTCTAACCTTTGGCGTGACATTTTTTTCCTTTTTTTCGACAGTTAGAGGTATCTGAGTCAACTTACGTGAACCTTGACTAATTCCTTTTTGGGTCTAGTCAAACGTAGACCATCTACTCCAGGACTAAAGGGATTCATGGGAAATATTAAGTAATTTATTGCGGCCTAACCCAAAGCATCGAACCCGTGTAAAATGTGTATGGAGCAAACTCATTAACCAACCGAACTAACCCTTGGGTGTTGTACACTTTGTTGGCTTCTTCCTCCCAGGATAAAACGGTTGAAACCACATACGCCGGAAACCTCTGATGAACGCCTTGACCAATGAACTTGCGCCTGGCTCTCTCTCTCTCTCTCTCTCAAAAACTGTGGACAATAATATGAAAGTGTAGCATACAAATTTCTGGTATAGAAGCAAAGGCGAGGCTGCCTTTATATAGGTGAAGGAGGAGCCTCTATAATCAATACAGGAATAATGGAGGAGCCTCCCCAATCAATAGGCCAATTGAATTTGCTCTAACTCCAATCAATCAATACGAATTTGAATTGAAATCTGCCATTATACTCTCATCATGGGGAGGTTACAACTGCACCATTAACCACCAGAAGAAGACACATGAGCCCATTCAGTTATCTCGGGGGACCCTCCGAATTTCTCTGATTTCATTCACTATATTCCAACAGTGAGAAATACTGAAATAGAGAGAAAAATACAAAAACAGAAAGTTATAATTGGCTCTTCCCTTTTCTCACCCAATCTAACAAAAAATAGTGAGATTTTGTGAGAAATGACGCATATTTTTTTATCTCGCCCCTTCTGACCATCCAAAGGGTGTGATTATAATGCGTGACATAACTGACACAATAAAGGAAACGTGGGCTCAAGCTTTTAATTTGGAAGTTGATATGTTTTCTCGGTTCAAAAAAAAAAAAAATGGAAGTTTTTCTGGAATAGAAGTATCCACAAATACATGTACTCGTATTATAGTATCAAACCTTTTCGTTACAAATGGAAAACTTTGCTATCGAGAAATAAATATGGAATGCGACGCTGCAAAAGTACTTGTACGGAAAAAATTATGAATTTTGTTTTTATTGATTGAGAATATAGTACTCCCTCCGTCCCAATTTAAATGCTCCCTACGGTTATGCGTGTTTTTTTAAAACTCTTATAGTTTTCATTCTATAATGTATTTTATATGCAATATGGATCTTATTTGATAGATCTCAATTAGTTCTATTAGACAAAATTTTTAAAAACTTTGAAAACCTTACCAATAAAAAGATATAGACGTTTGAAAATGGCACGGATATACGTAGGGAGCATTTAAAATGGGACGGAGGGAGTAATATACTGTCACTTGATGTCGTCATCGGGGACGGAGCTAGGAATTTTATTACGCAGGGGTAATTTTTTTTTTCAAAATAGTTTACGGGGGCGAGTCTATATAATTCATAAGAATTTTTTTCCTATATAACACTATTTTTTTTTTTTTTTACAGGAGTGACCACCCCTGTTGACCTCCCTCTGGCTCTATCCCTCGACTCCCCATTGATTTGAGTATCTATTAGGCATTGAGTCACGGTTATGCCTGTTAATATTTGAGGGTGTGAAATTTACACTTACAAACCTCTAAGCGATTTGGCTGGTCATTAAGCAATTCTAAGATATACGAACACTTTTTTTCGGTGCTTATGGTATCTATCTCCTAATAATTCATAATTCATAATTTTTGCAGTGGTTGCTAGTGGTGCAAACGGGCTAAGCCATGCCAAGTTTTGTAGAGCTCGAGCTTGGCTCTTTTACAAAAATCGAGCTCGAGCTCAACTTGTTTGTAAACGAGCTGAGCCCTTAACGAGTCGAGATAGGATAATTTACTTAACAAGTTTTCTTAAGAGGAGCCGAGTTTTTGCGAGCCAAATTGAGCTTTACCGAGCTCATTTACTAAACGAGCCTAATAGTCGAGCTGAAACTTTGCTCGATTACGAGCCTAAGCCTTAACAAGCCGAGCCACGAGACTCAGTTCATTTGCAGCCCTAGACTGGTTGCATAACACTACCACATAAATTTATGAAATCGCCACAAAAATTCATGACAAATAAATGGTCCAAAATCTTACCAGGCATCTTTTTGTTTTGAGATGTTCGTCTACATGATAAATCCACTACAAAATGTGATGAATTATGTCAAGGTGGGTTGATTTCTGTTTTTGGGCCCCCACTATTGGGAAGTTTTTGGACTAATGAAGATGAGATTTCGTTAAATGACCAGAAGTACCCAAAACTGAGGCCCAAATTATGTGTTTCCAATCCGGATCGAAAATTTTAATTGTAGCCCAGTTTTCATTACCAGGTAGCCCAACCGAAGTGGCCCATCTCTCTACCATATTTTACTAGGCTCACATTCCATCTTCATTAGGATTTATTGCGGGCCGGTACAAAAAACAAATATTTATTATCATTAAGGTCAGTAATTCTTTTTTAATTACTAGGTACCGTTGAGGTCAATCACTCTTTTTTGGGGTTTAGGCACTTAGGGTTCACTTTCCTATTATAGAGTTTTAAGTTGTTTAGGCACTTTCATGTGGTACCCTAGAATTTTAGGCACTTTCATAAGGTAACTTAGGATTTAGGTTTAGGCCCTTTCATAGGGTACCCTGGGGTTTCAGTTTAGGATGCACTTTCCTATTATAGGGTTTTTAGTGATTTAGACACTTTCATAGGGTACCATAGGATTTTAGGCACTTTCATATGCTGCCTTAGGGTTTAGGTTTAGGCACTTTTATAGGGTACCCTAGGGTTTGGGTAGGGTGGGTAGAGAGAGAGCCGGACGGGAAAAGATTTGGTGGAGCTTTTTTCCGCAAAAAAGGGAGTGGGACATGCAAGGCCTGCAGAAAACGGAGTGGCCTGTACTACCATATTTTACTAGGCTCACATTCCATCTTCATTAGAATCAGTCGGAAAGAGGACATAGATTTAAGAAGACAAGTACAATACATATGGTATAGTGATTAAGGTAGAAAACATATGATATAAAAATTGCCAACCATTTAGCTCTAAGCTCACGCCATTATGGAATGTGTTTTATGTTTTTTGCCCAAATGAGGGCAAATTAATAAGGATACGAATTTTGCATTTTTGGCCCAAATAAGGCTCAATATATGTGTTGTATTATTGTTTTAATTTTATTTATTGAAGCCCAAATGTCAGAACCAAATTAATCGAAATAACCGAAACCAAATTAACCGAATACCCAGTCGGCCGGTTTCCGTCTCTGGAAATAGGAAACTAAACCGAATATTCGAGAAAACAAACCAACAAGCGATAAATCAAGAACACAAAGATTTACGTGGTTCCCCTCAAGCACGAAGCAAGAAGGTACTCCACGGGCGAATAGTGAGAGAGGATTCACTATGAACGGGAAGAGAAAACAAAGAGCCGGCTATACTCATAACACTAATTTGAAGCATCCAAACAGATATCTAGGGACAAAGTCTCAAGAACACAAAAGAGACACACAAAAAACCCTAATATCCAATCCCAAAAACTAAAGTCTAACAAATGACCCAAAAGGACAAACCCTAGCAGTCTACGGGAACCCCATGGGGCTCCCTCAAAGGGATTCACTCAAGAAGTTCAAACCTTGACGGCCCCCAAGGCTGCTATTTATAAGAGAACACAGAATACTAGGTCCAAACCCTAAAAAACGCGTAGCCTCGTGACTTGATTGCTCAAGCCAGCTCCTTTCTTGCAGGGGATGCTGGGAGCTCAAATAGGTCGCTCGAGCCAGCTTTTAGATCGCTCAAGCCCACCTAATACGATCGGAATTAAATTTCAAGGCATTCCAACATACACAATCTGCAATTTGGTATGTATCATGTGTGGCATTTAATTGTAAGTTGATGCCAAAGACATGGGATATTAAGAGGCTCCCAAATGTTCCTTGTTGAGCAATGCTGCACAAGGATAGTTTTATTCGCCTAGAGTAATATTGCTACGTATACCCTTCTCGGGAGGATTCTATCCACAAACGCAAAGTTTATGGCTAACTGATACTGCTAATCAGCATTTAGCTATTGCATTTATTAAACAGGTTGCTGCAACCCAAAAACATGTTTAGATTGGCAAACTGAAGTTGGATCTGGTCATTTGGAGCTTCGTTATGTCATGATGAAGATTAATTTTTAAAGAAAATTACAATCAGGAAAACTTTTCCAATTCAGCCGATCAAAACAGCTACTGATATAATCCTCTTGATCACGGCAGTAATGTACGCGATTAGACTTCTAAACTTGGTGTGATATTAAGTCAGCATTTTGTTGAAATCTTCGAAAGCCCCTATTACATGGATCCTGAAGCCCTTGGACACAATTACGGTCCATAAACAGATTTATGGAGAGCTGGGATTATTACTAAGGTTAATTGTTCTAAGGTCCAGAAGTGGAGACTTATTGAGCATTTAGTCCATGTTAAAGTTTTACAAGGTCTAAGGTTCATGAATTTTTTTTATTTTTTATTTTTTAGATTTATGGAGAGCTGGGATTATTACTATGTGGTGAGATCGGGGCATGCTTGACGCTAACCCTTACAGCCGGATGACTATTGAAGATGTCCTCGGTATGTATGCCTTTCATACAAACATACGGATATGATTGTCATACCAAATTATTTGGTCTCGTATGTAATGTCACAACGATGCAAACTCAATATATCGTCCAGCAAAAATTAGAACTACATGAATTAGAAGAAGATATTGACAAAAATAAACACGGAGAGCTAACAAGGAAATTTTCACAATGTCCTTAACTAACATGGATTTTCTTCTTTCAACCATCTTTTCAGTTGTCTCCTCAAAGATGGAGTACTATTGAAAATAGGTTGCACGCTCAAGTCGGAACATGTTTTATGGTCTAATGACGGACTACGATGATTTTCTTAGCTGAAATCTCTTAGTTCATCCTACAAATCCACTTCATGTGCAGAGTAAACATAAAGTAAGGAAAGCTAACCCTTATCTCAAGAAAAAACACAACTCCAGAATGAAAACAAGTCGCATGCCCCATTCCACTAACTCAAAAAAGCCAGCTTAGTACAAAAATCGAGGCAGTCACTTACTCATAATACATGACATAAAAAGCTGTGCAAACTCAAAAAGCCAATAAGCCACCCTTACATCCCATATCAAATAGGAAAAACACTAGACACTATAAATTGGACTTGTTCATTTAATAGTTTTAGTTTAGTTTAGTTTAGTTTTGGAGATAGAGGTAATGAGTGGAGAGAGATAGAGAGAAATGAGGGTAATGCTTACAAAACAAAATTAAAACTGTGAAACGAACATGGGAGATCTTGGAGGTCATGTAATAACTTTTTTTAACAATGCAAATTCTAGTACCATGCCAACAAGATTTGAGTACACCACGCAAAGTGCGATTTTGTTCACCCTTAGTAGATGAGGATGACGTTATCCTCACTCTGATTGGTGGAAAAGTGAGGGTACAGTTCACCTTCACACCCCCCTAATTTAGTGAGGATGAACACAGTTGCACTCCACCAATAGAGGCGAAGCCAGAATTTTAAGTTAGCGGGGCAAAAGATTATATATATATGCGTGTGTGTGTGTGTGTGTGTGTGCAAGTTATTTTTCTATTTGCTCTAGCAAAGAAATAACTAAATTAAGAGGTGAACTCTAACATAAATATACAGTGATACATGTATTTTTGCTCTATAACTCATTCCAATGACTTATTCTATTTTGAAAACAATGTCCAATAACCTCATTTGTAAAACTATCAACTCTCAAAAAGAAGAAAAAACATGAGAATTCGATGAATTTTAAGTAAGTTGGGCAATTTTTGAATTTTTTGTGGGGGCAAAATTGCAAAATTTAGCTCTAGACTATCAAAAATTCTTGTGAGGAATTGAAGTGAGAGGGGTCAAGTGACCCCTCTTGTCTCTAGGCAGCTCCGCCCATGCGACCACACATGCTTCAACATGTCTATCACCTAATTACAAAGTCCTGTTTTGAATACAATTTTCTAGAATTTTATTTTTTTTGGATAAAAAAAAAAAGAGTGGGAGGGGGCAACCAATGTAACAACCCCCTTAAACGTAACCATAGGGGCTCCCAACCCGCCAGTGCAATATCCAGTTCAAGCCATAGCTACTGTCCATGAGAACAAGCCGTCACTCTGGCACCACCAAGTTACAAGTGGGCATAAGTGTGTACCCCACAATCTCTTGTCACTGGCAAGACTCGAAACCGAGTCTCCCCTGGGAATGTGAGGCACCCTGCCCACGAGGCTACCACCATCGGTGGTTACAATTTTCAGAATTGTTCTCTCAGAACCTAGCATGGTTGAAAAGTTGGTAAACTTGTTGGCATTATTTGAGCAAGAACCCATTTCTGAGAAAGCACTATAGAGATGTTTTCAAATTCTCAGAAAGCATTTCCATTATATACTGAAATTCATGCAATACTCGAATGAGGAGTCTCTAGTGAGTATTCTGCAACCCTGATGCTGGAAACAGCAAACGTACAGAAAATGATTCTCTTCCACTTTATACAAGAAAGGCACATGCCCGCCCTCGCGCGCGCACACATACACACACGGGAAACTCGGTTGTCGGTCACTTAATTCGTATCTAGAATACAATATTGCAAAGGCAAACCCCTACTCTGCCAAAAAGGAGGTGAAGTATCCATATCAGGATTTCCGTATCATAACATTGAATTTTTCACACTTCAACTAGTCGGACATCTCTAATTTTTGGTTTAACATAAAACAGGTGAAATAACTTGTGCCCGGAACTAGTAAAAAAAAGATATGATATACTTTCCATAAACATTAAACACTTTTCGCACATTATAATATTATACTTTACATGTAGCTATACTCTTCGCATTTTCCAAAACTTTTTTTATAATATACTTTTGCATATAGCTGTACACTTCACAAATATACTTTTATAGACAATATGCATACACTTATATATTTTACAAAAATAAAATAAAATTAAACCTTAGAATTTCCAAATGTAAAAAATGTCAATTCTAGCGTTAGGAGTGTCTACAGCAAGTTAATAACACAACAACATGGCACTTCCAATCGCTAAAAAATCAACCCTTCTTTTAATCAGAAAAAATAAAAACAGTTTGTTGTGGTCTACAGTCTACTATTTGTGAAGAATCTTCCAGTGCTCAAAAAGTTTAAACATCTGACTGACTACTTACAAAACCATCTCCAAGGAGCACGAAACATAATTCTATCCTAAATTAAGGTTACGTATTCCCTTAGCAATGAACTCATATATTCCACTGCAAAAAATGTATACTTAAAACTATGACCAAATTCACAACAAACGACTTCCTGATCTAATCCAATCACTTGCTAGTCGCTACCCATAAGTCATAGGGGTGTACACGGTCCGGATCGGATCGGATTGGCATGAATCCAATCCTAATCCGCGAGTCACGGTTTTTAGAAAATACAATCCGTGTCCGGACCAAAAGTCTCACGGTTCGGTTCCAATCCGATCTGCGAGTCACGGATCGGTTCCGGTTTTATCCACGGATTACATGTTATATATAAACAAGTAACAAAGTTATATAATTGAAATTTTGCCTAAAGGTGTAAAC
Source organism: Vaccinium darrowii (assembly GCA_020921065.1). Taxonomy (NCBI): domain Eukaryota; kingdom Viridiplantae; phylum Streptophyta; class Magnoliopsida; order Ericales; family Ericaceae; genus Vaccinium; species Vaccinium darrowii. Next base: position 1,297,106 of record CM037152.1, on the reverse strand, counting down.
ACAACTAATTAGATAAGAGGCCTTCGTTGGAATCTCACACTAATGGTGTAAACACAAATACACAACTACTAATTGAATCTACTATATGTTGTCACAGATCCTGAGTTTATTTACTCTAGATGGGCAATATTAGACTGCTTCCATGGGTCATCAATAAAAATACACATCCAAACACGGTTATCAACCTAGTTTTGAAAGAGATCACAGTTTACCCTAGAAATAGATAACAAGTACATATAGTAGAAGTTATTGTAACAGTTTAACCCCTAAGTTTTGAAAGAGATCATAGTTTACCCCCTAGTCTGTGTGTGTGTATATATTTTAAAAATTTATATATAATAAAAATCTCATGGTTCGGATCGGTTAATCCACGGTTTCGAAATCAAAATCCGTGTCCGGACCACGAGTCACGGTTTACTAATTTTTCAATCCGTGTCCGGACCATTAATCCACGGTTAAAATCCAAAACGCGTGGATCGGTTCGGTCTGGACCGGATTCACGGTTCACCGGTTTTTTTGTGCAGCCCTAATAAGTCAGGACTATAAAAATCCTTGGGATTTCGTACAGAAGTATGATAAAGTGACGCTCTAAAAAAGTAGGAAAACAAGACAGAAAAGATATATTGGATCATTGCATTCTATGTAACACAATAACACAATGTTTGTAACGAGAGTGATCTTTAAAAATATTCCAATCTACAAGTAAATTTACGAGAGCGAGGATTCGGCAGAAGCAGATGCCTCTAGGATGAATTAAGTGACTAAGGCCTTGCAATAGATGACATCCAATTGTTTGGTCATTAACGAGCACAAAACAAAATCCTAGCATAAACTAAGATCACATATTCCATGTTAAGGGGCATATGTAATAGAACCCTAATTTATGGCATAAATCACATCTTACATCTACAACAAAATTCTCAACAAACAAGTTTCTGATGTAATCCAATCGCTTTTTACCAAAAAGTATAAAAATAAAAGTCGTGATAAGACTGACACTAACAATATAGTAGATAGCTATTTCAAACTCGGTAAAACGATAGGCACAGATGTGCATGCACAGATGGTGCACAGATGGGTCTCGGGGATCCACTTTTGGGTCTCACACGGCCGATCCGAGCTATTCATTCATCTCAAAATCAAATTCTCAGGGGCCCACACAGAGATCAAGTCGATCGGACGTCCCTAAGTGCTCGATCCAAAATCACCCCAGTTCGTTTTGAACGGCTCGGATCGGCCGTGTGGGACCCAAAAGTGAGTCCCCGAGACCCATCTGTGCACCATCTGTGCATGCACATCTGTGCAGGTAGAAGGACTCTTTCAAACTTCTTTTTTTTTTTTGTCACTTTGTCGCTTTTGGCCATAGATTGATTCAAAACAATTGAATCTTAGTTTAGCCCGAACCCTTCTACCTGCACAGACAGCCTCGGGGACGCCGTTGTGGATCCCAACAGATCGATTCGAGCCGTTCATCCTTTTCAAAATCGAATTCCGAGTGAGCCTACGCTGGAATCGAAGCAATCGGACGGCTGTATAAGCTCAATCCAAAATCCAAAATTGATATTGGCATTCACATTTGTCTATTTACGTTCTCTTTTTTTCTTTATAAAGAAAATGACAAATTTTCCTTAAGAGAAAGGGGGTGTCTATGAAATTTGCCGCCACAGGCATCCCGTTTTGCGAACCGGGTTAATAAAAGTCGAATCTCTCTCTCTCTCTCTCTCTCTCTCTCTCTCTCTCCATACTGCGTCACTACGTACTTGCGAAGTGCACCAAGCATCTACCAATGGATTCTTCAGAACCAACAAACCACCCTCCTCTTCTTCCCCCCTGCTCAACCTCACCTTCTCAACCTCCATCCCCACAAACCCTCTCTCACTCTCCTCCTCCTCCACTCGATCAATCACCGCCGTCCGATCCATACCCTCCTCAACCCCCACCCCAAACCCTAGATTCACCAAATCACATCCCTCCACTACCCCAAACCCTAGATCCACCAGATGACACCCCTCCACAACCCCAAACCCAAGAAGCCTCGGACGGTCCCAATTCGAATGGAAACGAGGATGACTCAACCGGCAGGAGGCGGCGGAGGAGCCGCTGGGACCCTCCGGCTGAGGGCGGCGAGAAAAAGAGGAAGTCGAGGTGGGCGGAAGATGAGCCGAAGCCGGCTGCGTTCCAGTTGCCCGATTTCATGAAGGACTTCGCTGGAGGTATGGATATGGGCCCTGAAATTCAACCCCTAAATGCTAGGTTACAAGAAATTAGTCGGATTTTGCAGTCTGGTGTCCAACTGGATGACCGTCCTGAAGGCAATAGGTCGCCTTCACCCGAACCTATTTACGATAATTTTGGGATTCGAATAAACACTAGAGAGTTTCGTGCACGCGAGAGGCTTAATAGGGAGAGACAAGAGATAATTTCGCAGATTATAAAACGAAACCCTGCGTTTAAGCCTCCAGCGGATTACAGGCCTCCAAAGCTGAATAAGAAGCTTTATATACCTATGAAAGAGTACCCGGGGTATAATTTTATTGGACTTATAATTGGACCTAGGGGAAATACGCAGAAGAGGATGGAGAAGGAGACTGGAGCGAAAATTGTGATTCGGGGTAAAGGGTCGATTAAGGAAGGTAGGATTGGGCAGAAACGGGACTTGAAGTTTGATCCGGCAGAGAATGAGGACTTGCATGTTTTGGTTGAGGCGGATACGCAGGAGGCGCTTGATGCTGCTGCGGGTATGGTGGAGAAGCTTTTACACCCGGTGGATGAAGGGTTAAACGAGCATAAGAGGCAGCAGCTTAGGGAACTTGCTGCTTTGAATGGGACAATAAGAGATGATGAGTTTTGTAGGTTATGTGGCGAGGCTGGTCATCGGCAGTTTGCTTGCCCCGCCCGCATGTCTACTTTTAAGAGTGATGTTTTGTGTAAGATTTGTGGTGATGGTGGGCACCCAACTATTGATTGTCCTATGAAGGGTGGAACTGCGGGGAAGAAAATGGATGATGAGTACCAAAGCTTCTTGGCAGAATTAGGTGGGACGGGCCCAGAAGCTCTTACCAAGCAAAACCCAACATTGTCAATTATGGATTCCAACGGATCCGTAACCAATCCCTCTTGGGCAAGCTCCATCGGTGGAGGTACTGGGAATACCTCGCGTCCAGGGCTAGGTAGCATTGTAAATTCGACAGAAAAAGAAATCGATGATGCAAATTTATACATTGGATACTTGCCATCTACACTTGATGACGATGCCCTCATTAGATTGTTTTCACCTTTTGGGGACATAGTAATGGCCAAGGTTATCAAGGATCGACTTACTGGTTTGAGTAAAGGTTATGGATTTGTGAAGTATTCAGATGTCGCTCAGGCCAATCAGGCCATTACTAGCATGAATGGCTATCGTCTAGAGGGTAGAGTAATAGCAGTTAGGGTTGCCGGTAAGCCGCCCCAACCTGTTGTGCCCCCTGGGCCTCCTGCTCCACCAATTTCCACTTACCCTGCTCCCAGTCAGGCGGTTGGCGGATACCCCTCCCAGCAGAATACATCAGGTGGATCCCTTGCTGGTATGCCACCTAGTGGCTACATAGGTGCCCCTGTTCCTTGGGGACCACCTGCTCCCCCTACTTATGCGCCTTATACCCATCCCTTCGGTGGACAGAATATGTATGCTCCTGTTCAAGGTCAACCTATGCCTCCTTATGGGGTACTGTATCCCGCACCGCCTCAACCTGCAGTTTCTGGTGCTCAGGCTCATAGTATGGCTTCAAGTGAAGCCACAAACTACCCACCTGGGGTGCAGTCACAGAATAATGTGTCAGCGGATTCTGCACAATCTAATAATAATGTCTATGGAAACACATTGACAGGGATGCCCCCAAACTATCAAGCTACGTATCATCCATATTATGCTGCAGCTCCTCCTCCTCCTTATTATGCTGCACCTCCTCCTCCTCCTCCTCCTCCACCTGTGTCTTATTCAACAGCGGAACAACAGAACTTTGCAAGTGGGCCATGGGCTTCTAACCCACCTGCTCCACCATCAGTTCCTCCTGCAGAGAAAGGTCAGCCATCAAGTCATGGTGCAGATCCTGAGTATGAGAAGTTCATTGCAGAGATCAAATAACACAAAGTTCCAGTGGCGATTATGATTTGTTGTTAAACGGTAAGCACTAACATTCTTGTGTCAAAATTTATTTAGTTTTCCAATTGTTCTTCAATCTGGCATGGATCAATTTCTTTGCAAAGGAAATCATTAACTGCTCCCGATTGATTCCTTCTTCCATTCTATCTAGGAAAATTTATGAACTGTATTCAGTATGTTTAGTGTATTTGGTCATCCAAGAATTTTACACAGACTTCCAGTCAGCTAAAGTTACAACTTACAAATTAACCAGCACTAAACTCTAGTATTATGTTGGTCAATAGTATTAATTTAAGGTATTAATTTAAGGGTCCGTTGTTTTCTTTGTAGTTCACGGGGCCCAAACTATGGGTTTACTTTTTTTTAACTGTGGTCATTCATTTTTAGACTGAAGATGACATTGGTGACCGCTGACCAGCTTTGAAATATAACTCCTTAAGTCTTCCTATTTTTACTGTCAAAATTGAGTTTCTTCCTCGTATGGCTAGAGATCAAATGATTCATAGTTCAGGGTTTGCAACGCTAACTTGGTATATCTACCTCAGGTTGGGCAGAAAGGGTCGGAGGAGGGCAATCCATCATTTCCAATACTGTTTCCCTACTGTCCCCCTGTCCCCATTCCCATGCTTTTCGGGGTGGGCACTGCTCCTTAAAATGCATATAGTCTGTTGCATACAAGATTCTTCTGAATTTATAACATCAAATACTGCTAAAGTTCATTTGGTTATTGTCTCACATTTATTTTAGCAGTCTATTCTGGGTAAGTTTAATATAATTTGAGTGCATGGAGATCTGGAATAGAGGCTTGGACCTTTTCATCCACGCTGTAATTAAAGTGTTTCTGCTTTATCTGATATTTTAACCTTGAAAAATATTCTTTGGCAGGCATGAGGTTTTCTTGGAGCTCTTCTCAACCTGTTTTCTTTCTTGTTGCTATGACTTCGACTGTTGGAAGTTTGGGACTCACATCTTTTATCTTGCTGTGCTGTTGTCATAGTTGCAGAGACTTGTGGCTAAATTCAGATTATCACCTATCACTGCAAAGTGAAGAAGCTTGCGAGGACAATCTTAAAATTAAAACGACACTACTCCTTTCTGCAGGGCATACAATCTTCTTCCCTTGTTAAACATGGATGCTAATAATTTACTTGCACTGGTTTTGTTTGAACTTTCATGATTAGGCAGTTGTCGATTTTGTGTTGTAATTCTTCATTGGAGAGTATTTTTACGCTATCATCCTCTTTGAATTCTTTACTTAAATTTCTCCTCTCTTAATGGTGACCTTTTGCTTCATGTGGCCTCCAAGATGCAATCAGGTTTGTGCTTTCAGCCTTTCAGTTGTTTTATTCCTGCTGTTAACGAGGTGTACCTCCTAGTTTGTGCGGGCAGGTTGTGTTCACTGGTGACTGCTGGCTCATCCCATTGGGAAATTTGGTTTTCTTTGCGTTTGTGCTGTCGCGCAAACTGAATCCTCTACTATTTCTCAATTCTTGTGGTTTGTTATTTTTGCAATTAACTTAATTTCTAATGATGGGCTTTTCTCGTTCTAGCTTGAAGAATCTCTCATTTTTTTCTGCTATACATTTGGGTACCATATCAGATGGTGAGCGGTATTCTATAACTCTTCTGCCACATTCAATGTTGATGTCATGGCATTATCTTCCTTGGCATATACTGCTTAGTGTTACGAATTTTAGTATCTCTCTACTTCCTCTGAATCACTAGTGGACTTTTGCTAGCACTCACAATTCTTTCCAAATTAAGTCTTCACTTGTATTTTAGGTTCTTTGTTCTCAGCATTTCATGTTGTCACATGGTTGCTTGTTACAGATTTTTAACAATGTCTCTTTTAAATACAACTTGATATGCATAACTAACATAAAAGTAGTTGATTTGAATACTTTCCTGTCATTGAGATATCTCAGACTTCTTATATGTGCTTTGCTGCTGAAGTTTTTTCATGTGACTTTGGGAGTTGGGACAAGCATTTTTAGTTTGAGAAATCCAATTCTAGGCTTGTTGGTATTTTTGGTGATGAGCCTGATGGAAGTTTTAGCTTTGGGGAACTTGTCTTGTGTACCTGTCATCAATGTAATATTAGCTTTGTATCTGCTTTAATCTCCATGCTCTTGTGTCTTGTTTACTTCAAATCTTTCATTGCCCTATAGGAATCTTTTTGAAAGAACATCTCCATCCTCTTGTAAGGTATTAATGTTTGAAGGAAATGAGAGTTTTCGGGTTGGGTTGTGTTATGCTTAGTTTCTTGCAGCCACTCCGAACTAAACCTTGCTCATATGTTTAGAAGGAGCTTGGGTGTTGTTTTTAAGTTAAGTTTTTTCGTAAAAAATTATACACCATTGTGCTTGGTGTCACTACCAGCTGCACCTTGACCCAGGACTCAATGAGCTGATCATTCTTTAACTACCAAACCAAACCGAACTGAGCCTTTAGTCCCAATCGGTTGGGGTTGGCTACATGAATCCATTTTCTCCATTGAGCTCTATCAAGGGTATTGTGCTCTGTGATATTCAAAAAACCTAGATCAATTTGGACTGCCACCTCTAAAGTCAATATTTTTTCTACTCCCCTTAGTGTTAGCCTCTACCATAACCATATCACTCTTCCTAATCGACACAGATATCGCATGACGCGAATTAGAATTTTCCTTCGGCTATCTACTCAAGGGAGGGGCTCGTGGAACTCTCGCCTGAGAAGTAAGTAAGCTGGTCCTTGTTTGGTCATAAGGATAATTGTTCTTATTAGGCCAGGGGCGACCCGACCGGGGTTTCCCCTATCTACACTAGACTTGTCCAAACTACCTTTATCTATTTTCTCTAATCTTATCTTCTATCGGTGCTACACTACCATTCCGCGAAAGTTTGCGTTTCTAATTTTATCGTGCAAAGTCTCATCTCAAATTTGTACTTCCATCCCACTCTCAACATTCTTATTTCATCTATACTCATCAATCATCATATGTGACTCGTTTGGTGATTGTTGAATCGGGATAGGGATCGAATTCTCCTGATCAGTGTGTTACTCTCATCTCAAAATCGCGTTCCCACATTGAGTAGATTCCTCTTGGGAAACTAATTTTTTGAATTAAATGGCAGTAGATCTACCATTGGGATCATGGACTTGTGTTTCGAGGTGTGGAACTGAATCCTAAATCTGGTTGCAGGGGTGTATTTGCATGTTTGCAGGTACATTTCATTAGCAGACAAGAGAGGACACTACAGTCATTGGTGTCCAAACTCGTGCATGCAGGCACAGGTACGACTGGGGGTTGGACATGGTTATTCTCTATGTTTAGGCATCATGTGTGCTAGTTATAGATGTAGTCACTTTGTTGTACATTGTTTGGTTTCTGCAGAAAATAACAGTTTAAGGTTGAGGAGGAAAAAAGAAAATAACAGCCGAAGCAACGCAGGCAAGGGGTATTTTTCCCCAGGATGTGGTCTAAGATCTTATTGTGCCAATTCATGGGCTGTGCACTGCTGTATTTCAACCCCTGGGAGTGTAGGCAATAGACCAAGTGGACGAACCTCCCATGAAATGAACTGTTATAGGCTAAAGCTATAAAAGCTAAGAAATGGAGCCAAAATATGTCTGAAGTGCTGCATATATTTTGAATTTTAGATACTGTAGGCAGCAATCCAAGGTAGAGGGCGGTGAACTTCACTTTAAGAATGGTTGTTGGGGACAGTTTCTTATTTAAATGTTTTTATAAAACCATTATTCTTTTGTTTTTTGCGAAGGACAATTTTACTATTTGTCTTGCAGTTTCTGGTGCAAAATCGTTAATTGATTGTTAATCGAGTTTTTCTAATGTTCTATTGTCAATTTGTAACTTTGCTAATTCGCTTAATGTTTCTTGTGACATATCCAACCCAAGTAGGATTTTTAGCACGCATTCAGCTCTGTGGAGAAGAATTGGTGGTATTGTTTCAAGATTCGTTGGCACAGACCGTTTTGAAGAATGGGGAGCTTAGTTGGTTGACCAAATAGTAGTATTCTTTTCCATAAGACAAGAACATACTGGAGGTTTCAATTTGGTTTGAGCATGTAAGACCTGACTAGGCCAATATTGCAGGGATTTTCCAAGTATTGAGTGTAAACAGTACATCATTAGGCGTCGTAATAACTTTGGGGGATTTTCATGTAGTGGCTTCATCGATTCCTGAGTGAGCGAGTGGCCAATGCAAGACTGCCATTGGCAAAGTCGTTTGAAGGAAAAAAATGAAACAATTAAATTTAACAGGTCAGGAGTCCTGGGGGAAGCATTCTTTGTTTTTTTTTTTCTTGTACTTGCACATTATTACGTGGCTTTTGCTTTTTTGTAATTGTGTCCGTCATCTCATTGATCGGTTTTGTGATGACGAAATTTGTGAAGTCTACTAGTAAATTTTTTTTTTTTTTGCACAAAAACAAATTTTGGATTCTCCAGTATTCTCCATTTTGTATTGAAATGCTGCATCTAGTTTGCTAATGCTTTCATCGCTTGTGTCAAGAATTTGTCTGTTGTGCACCAGATTTTTAGTCCGTTTGATGCTTCTACTTGTTTCACCATATCCTAGTTTCATGTGGTTGTTCCTCTGCTTTATTTACAGTATTTTTTTTTTTTCCTTTCTTTTTCAAAAGTAGCTAAACATTGAGATGCTAATGATGGTTTCTCTCTCGACATTGCTATTGCATCGAGTTTTATTTGCCTCATTTTCTTTTGCTGCAGTTGAATGTGGTTTGTACATTTTCTCCAGAATCCTCATCAGGGTTCCCCTGTTTTCTCGGTAGGCAAGTCTCGTAATTGTCAATGTGGTAATATCTCCATGCGGTTCCTTAGTATCATGAGTTTATTCTTTTTTCTAACTAGTTTCAAAGTTATTTCTGTGATCAAAGTTTCATAGTTGAAATCCCCTGTTTTCCCATTCACGCAAATGTACCTCAATGTCGCCTTGTTACCGGGGAGCTCTCTTTGTGCATAACTTTGTTTTTCTGCAGATTTCAAGACTAGTTGTCTGTGTCATTGAATTCTAGTCTGTTGATTGAAAATTTAGGGATAGAAATCTAACACGAACCGATGATTTGCTCGACGGTTTTTACCAAATTTCTTAGTCAGCAGTTTTAGTTTTGATATTTAATTTGAAAAAACCAGTGGGTTTCGGTTCGTGTTTGTTTTTTTTTTTTTTAAATAATATTTGCAGTATAAATTCGAATTTTGACCGTAATATATACAACACACACATAAATACCCTTACTTATAGCACAGCCAAAACTACAAATGAGTACACAAAAGCAATTCAGATGCAAGAAAAAACACTTAAAAAACACTTGGGAATTTGAAAAAATAACTGAACCATCAAAGAATCCATGACTTGCATCTTCATACAATTAGGCCAACTCCAATTGGATTTATCTTTGCAGTTGAGGTAGATTTCAAGAAATAATAATCGAGGAACAATGCATCCGGGAGACTCATTTGCACATAGCAGCAACAAGAGCTTAGAGAACGCTGCTAAACAAGGTTGGCTCCAACGATTAGAATGTTCGCGCCACCAAATCAACCGGACAAAACAAAAATATTGCTTATGTTTTCTTTTGGTTTGATTCCGTGGTCCTTATACTATTTCGACCAATGAAAGAGATAATTTTCACCCTTTTCAAGGAGAGTGAACAAAATCGCACTCCCATCAGTATTATGTGTATCCAAAGAGAAAGGTCTATTAACACTACCATTCTTATGTGGCATCATTTTATTGGTGAGTAAATGCTTTGTGCTCCCGCCATCCCAATTGCTTGCCTTTTTAGTGAACTGTACATTTGGCAAGCAAAAATAACGTGGTTATGATAAATAAATAAAAATTGGAAAAAATTTACACCAATTTTTTTGGAAAAAATTTATAGCAATTTTTTTTCCTCAATGAGATCTTTAAATTGGTGACAAAATTTTCAAAAAATATACATTAATTTTTACGTGCAAAATGCACGAGATAAAATATTTTACAGGGAATTTTTTTTTTACCTCTTCTCTTCCTTCAAAAATATGGGGCAAAAGATGAAATGAATCTCGGGGGAATACATACAAGACCCAGTTTGTCTTCGACAAGCCATGACATTGTGTCAATAATCAATAATACCTGAAATTGCTCATGAAACATCATAGTCATGGGTCAATTTCATTGATATTTGATGGACCCATTCACATTCTTTTTGGTATAGGTTTCATCACAATAAAAAAGAATACACACTCACCAATGGATTCACACAGTGGTACACACTCGCATTCACCAATGGATTCACACACATTCACATTCCAAATCGGTGAATGTGTGTCTCTGTATTTGTTTTTGTAAAGTTGGGTGTGGTTCTAGCATTTTTAAGATCTGAATTATTCTCCGCGTAAGGAGGAGGATCGTCTCCTGTCCATGAAAATTGATTTACCATCCAGATTGGTTATTTGTGGGCCTTTTGTGAGTCCACTTTCATGATCCAAATTGTTCAAATTTTAGAGCTTATCTAGAACATTTGTAACGCCAAAAATTAGGTTCTTAAGATTCTGTTTAATTAGTATAATCTTGGAATGCATTGTCTTGAGATAAATTGGTTGTATGGATTTATCTCCGCAATCGACGGTCTGGATTTAAATAAAACTTTTACAATGAAGAGTTTCAGGTCCCGTTTCCATTATCATGGGGGCGTGATCACTAAAGTTGCTCTAACTCCTCCCTCAGAAGAGCTGGACTTTACTCCATCCCTCCCAAAATTTTACTAGTTAGTTTCACTTTTTCGTTTTTCTTTTTAATTGTCTATATCTTTCAATTTATAATATTTTTTAAGATTTCAAAAAAATTACTTAATAAAACTAATTGAGATCTATCAAATAAGATCCATATTACATATATAAAGTCTTATATATTACAAGATATAATTTTTTTTTTTTTTGTCAAGTTAAAATATTAACATGGGAAAAAAAATTGAACGGAGGGAGTATTTCATTATTCCGGATCATGGCTACCAAGAACCCTATTAATTTAGAACTTACAATGGTACAAAAATAAATAAATAAAGTTTCAAAAATGCAAAGAAGTCGTGAAACATGGTAAAAGTTGCGTGGGTCAACTGATTAGTGAAGTTCTAATGATTGCAATTTTCCATAGACCCTCTCTGATAAAAACAAAAAACAAAATAATTTCTACTGACTAGCGAAATTCTAACGATTGCAATTTTCTACCGACCTTCTCTGATAAAAAAAAAAACTTATACAGAACTCAAAAAACAATAATGAAATAAAACGGGTTTAGAGGTACGACTTCTCTGTGATATCATCGGATCCGGGGTGGGTGTTATGCTGTAGGTGTTGTGCGGATTCGATATCAGCAAGTCTCCTCCCATACTTGGCCACTTGTGAGAACTAGGGCCGCAAAATTTACTTACCTCTGGACGTTTGTGGCATTTCGCTCTCAGTTATTTCTTTTTCGTTAAACACTGCTAGAAATATAATCGGCATTAAGAATTAAGATCCTCTTATGTAAATATGTAATGTAAAATAAGACCCAGTGGCGTGGCGTTAAGTGAAGATTGGGGGTATTACCCGAGCTGTTTTTTTTTTTTGCAAGTCTCTAACTGGGATCTGGAGGGCGTGCGGTCCCTTCAGTGATCTGAGCCGTGAATAACAGACCATGAACGGCCGTGATCAGACCAACATGCATGGTGTCCACGAGCTATTCATGATGACCATATATGGATATTGATTAGGACCAGGAGAGTTGCTATGCAGCTTGCTGCTGCACAGCGTGTTGTGCACACGTCGTGGCAACGCTCCGATGATCGGAAACATTCACTACATAGAGATCATCGAGTAAAATAAGTGTGTCAAAAATCAGTTCGATCGGATATCATTTAGTATTTCATTGGAACACATTTAACTTGGCAATAATGGGATCTAGTGGTTTAATCTAGTGTTTCGGATCCATTATTTTTAAGATAATAAAGTTCCGATGAAATACTTGATGATGTTTGAACGAGCTAATTTTTTACACACTTCTTATCCTTGACGAGCTCTACGTAGTGAATGTTTCCGATCATCCGACCACTGCCGAAGCGCTGCCGCCATTTGTGCATAGCACGCTGTGCAACATCAAGCTGCACAATACCTCCCCCTTGTCCATATTGATTGATTCGTCAATTACGACACTTTTGGCCTTTGGGTGCATTCTTTTCTCCTTCTTTTTTATTTTTATTTTTTAATCACGAATTACGATGGACCCCTCCCATAGAAAAAGGAGTATTTATTTGAATAAAACAATAATATGAGGGAAATCATGCAGAAGTACGCACAAAGCAGTTAAATGCTTATTTTAATGCATTAATTATTTAATGTAGAAGATAAGATTTTTATGGCAAAATCAGCTCCCCAACAAAACCAACCCGGCCCCATTCTTAGCTCATTAAACAGAGGAGTAATTTTTTGCAGGATTCTGGACCACATCTGCATTTTATTATTGGTACTATCATTAATGATGGTTCTCTATCTTTTCGTTTAGTTTTGCGTTTTTTATTTTGGGTCAAAACGAGTAATTATTTAGTGGTATCACTGTCACGTGATGTCCCAACACCCTATCCACTATACATTTCTATGGAATCGAGGAGCCCTACAAATATGTGTGGTGGAGAGGAATACTGTTGGAGCACCAATTGACGAGAAAATTTTGGATGCAAATAGGGTATAGTCCACGTGGTATCCTTGCACCACATCCGGACCGTCCAATCAACGCATGGACGGCTCGGATTAAGGAGAGAGAAAAGCAGGAGAGAGAGAGTGTGCCAAAGGGAGGAGAGAAAGTGCTCGGATCCGAGCCGTTGATTGCATTAATTAGATGGTTCGGACGTGGTGCAAGGGCACCACGTGGACGATACCCTATTTGCATCCAAAATTTTCTACCAATTGACAGTGGTCCAGGACCACCAAATAATTTTTCTGGTCAAAACTCATTTGATGCACATGGTACTGGAAGCTTTTGATACTCTCGAGTCCCTCAAATTCAGAATAAATTAAATTGTGTATGAATTCAGTCTCACATAGGAAAAAAGTCTATCTTTTTCGACAATTGCAACTTAAGGGCATAATTATTCCATTCAGGAGCACGGTCAAGTAATGTTCTGGATCACTTTAAAAAAACAAATTTATGTGAAGTTTATATACTAATAATTAGTTAAGAATCCTTAATTTTGAGGATGTGTAGTGTTAGAGTGTCCCGGAGCACCACGTCACCATGCTCTGGGAACACTTAATAATTAGACCTCTAACTAAGGCTACAAGCGAATCAAACTGCTCACGAGCAACTCAAGCTTGGCTCGTTAAGGCTCCACACGGCTCGTAAGCTAGTTAAGTTTGAGCTCCCAAATTTTAAGCTCATTTAGAAAACAAGCGGAGCTCAACACCCTTAAGCTCAAGTTGGCTCGAAGAAACTTGGCTTATTTACACATCAATCGAGCTCAAGCTCGAGTTAAACCACTAATTTCACTTTAGAAATAATTTTCGAGACAAATTTTCTACTCCATTACCAAGCAATGCTCCTATTTTAAACACCTTTTTTTCCTTCTTCAAACACTTTGGGTTGAAGAGGCTGAAAATCAGGGTCAATTGAAATCTGCCACAATAATTAACGAGTCAGTAATGTGGACGTGGACAAAACATGGCTTCTAGAACACTGACCTCAACTATATAATTTAACCCTCGGAAGAGTAATACAATATTTACACGTGTACCAATGTGGTCCATGTTATAAATTATACTCCTACAAAATTAGGACTTTTTATTATTATTTTTAACAATTATTTTTATTTGTTCACAATCACTGGATCAACTGCTCCAAATACTAAATTAGGACTTGGTTGGACAAGATCCACGTTCGACCTCATAGTCCTTGTGTTTAGACATACACTCATAACACGACTTAAGTGTGATGAGGTTTTAGCTTTGATTTCGAGGTAGGTGGCGTGAAGTCTTCTATAGATAGTGATAAATAGTGGTGCAGTATGGTGAAATTATACTCCTTAGCAGACATTACGAGTCACATCTCCACTTTCATATTTTGAACAAAAAAACGGAAGAATATGTATATATACAATGATTGAGTGACATCGATATCATCCTCATTCACACTTTGCTTGCTGAAACTTTGTAGTAGTTTTTCTTCTTCTTTTTTTAGAAACTTAATCACGTGTAAAACGCAACAATTGGTAGTATCGTACAAGTTTTGAGGATTTTATCTCGTTGTATAAAGTGTAATATACTATTGTCTAAGAACACAAAAATATCTATGTATAGATTCGGACACAAATATTTGGAACCGTATCATATACGTGATCATCACTTAAATACAATTATTGTGAGCTACTATATTGGTATGTAAATACCTGTTGAAAATACATTTATCGTGAGTGTGTTCTCATTGGCATGACAAACATGAAAGATTTCAAAGAAAAAAGGCAGAAGAAGAAAGATCTAGAAGAATAGGACCACTAATTTACTTGAGAAATGTGAGTCACTTCTTGGGTTTCTGATGAACGTGCATACTTTCTTTTACTAACAATTAATTTTGTACCTCTTTATGGATACATTTTCAGGAGCCATTCTATTGTTTTATGTCTAATTGAATTTTTTTACATAATTTTTTGTGGACGAGAGGAATCAGAAAAGTATAAAAATGTAGACTGAAATTGAAAAAAGTTCATATAAGATACGACATTTTAGACAAAAAGACAGTTATTTGATAATTTTTTCGTCTTGAGTGAATTTTTTTTTTTTTGTCATACTCCCTCCGCCCGGATTTGTTAGTACATTTTGGAAGTTCGTGCTACTTTTCAAATGATTATATTCGTAATTTACAAGGTTTTATTTAATTTTAAAAATATTATCTTATAGAACTAATTGAGATCTATCAAATGAGATCCGCATTGAATATAAAATTTATTTCTAATTTAAAGATATCACTAGTTTTTTATCCGGTGACAATAGAACGAGAAACAAACAAATCTGGACGGAGGGAATAGAACCAACCAGAAGCAGTTCCACTTTAACACTAGTCTACCGCGAACCAACCATGTCGCCATCGCCATCCCTACAGTGCCAGCAACCCAGCTGACCCATCCTATCTCCTCCAATACCGCAATACCCACAAAGGACCACCCATCCAATAACATTCCCTTAATACAAAGTAAGCCATTTCTTACTTTTAAATTATTTCAAAATTTTATAATTTTTTTTATCTATCATAATTATGCAAAATATACTCCAAAATAGAAAATTAGTAAGGGTGAGGCCGCCCCGGCCACTATGTAGCTCCACCACTTATGCCAATGGCAGTGTCATTTCTCACTCCATTCAAACTATTTGATATGTATTGAAGAATGAGACGAGTTCAATTCAATGATTTAGGTTTGAGATTGTGTCAAAATAGCACCGCACCAAGTCAGTGCATCAAGTTTACTGTGTTTTGAAATTTTGACACTATAACAAGCTATAAAAACGACTTTTTAAATTTTTGACACTATAAAAAGCTTAAAAAATGACTTTGAACATTGCGATTTTGACATCAACGGATGGATTTGCTTCTAGTAAATTAAGTGCTCGAATCCTATAGCAGCGCTAGCAGTGACGTGATTAAAAGAAAATTCCCTTTCTACAAAGCGACATCTCACTGTAGTTGAAAAATAAGAAGAATACAAGAAATTATTGTATGTTTACCTGTTAATGAATGACTAAAAAAGTGCATGGCAAAAGTAAAGAATCTTTCATGAAAGGAATTGATCATTTTGGAAGCATGCATTTTAGCATCCTCTCTCTGATTCAGTGATTGGAATCATTAACCCCAACCAACTTATTCTAGTGTCATTTATTATTATTTTTTTGGTAGGCAAGTCATTTATTATTATTATTGTTATTTATTTTATATCTAAGTACATTAACAAACGTATCTTCATCTTCTTCTTTTTTTTTCCTGGTTCAACGGTTAGGCGTTGTAAACAATCCCCTTCCCGGTCCACTCAAAGGCAAGTAGCAATGACAGAGCCAGGAATTATAGTTGGGGGTGGCGCCGTTTAACAAAAGCCTACTGATATTGTTATACTCCTTCCGTCCCAATATGATATCCCCTATGAAAACAATTAAGTACAATTTTTGGAAAAAGTACTTCTGTTCATTAATTTCTTGAATTTTTCGTGTCAACTTAAAGTGTTAATCGAGATCTTTAATTTGGTGAGAAGAAACTCGGAAAAAAAACATATATATACTGAAATATTTTATTCTTTGATTCGAAAATTGCACGTCTTTTCACAGTGGACTATCATTTTGGGATGGAGTGGTTATATTTTTTAGTAGAAATATGATCAAGTGAAAGGTTAAGTTCAAACTCAAGCTTTATCCTGAACTATCTATTTTGTTAAAACAAGAATAAATGCTCGATTCCATTCTCCTATGGTTTTTAAATGATCCTACTCATTCATCTCTTAAATCGTTATTTTTGCAGTGTATGTGTGTAAAAAATCAAGTTGTTTGAACATTAATAGGTGCTTAATCCATTAGTGTAAAATAAAATATTTTTTTTTGAAACCGGGGTTGGCACATACCACCCCACCCCACTAAAAGGCCCTGTCCCTAGCAGGTCGTCTATGCCGAGACTAATAGATTTACAAGAGATTTATCGTGACCTAACAACCTAAGAGGTTGTCAAGTTTTGAACCATGATGTCTAGATTTATTAACCAGCATATCTACTTCCCATTCTCACATACAACTGCTCCCTCTCTTTGTCTCTCTCTGTCTCTCTCTCTAACTGGTAGTTGGGGTTGACAGTTCTCCTTCAATGGGAAGGGTAGATAGCTGTATTGACTGATCTCCATATTTTGTTGGTAACCAATTACCCCAAACAACAAACACCCACACATCGTATTTTAATAACCTCTATCTCTCTCTCACCTTCTCATTCTCTCAACATCAACTCTCTCTCTCTCTCTCTCTCTCTCTCTCTCTCTCTCTCTCATGGCTCCAAAGAAAGTAGAAGGATCAAGTAGAAAGGTTTTTGACAAAGGAGCATGGACAGCTGAGGAGGACAGAAAGCTGGGTGAGTACATTGAAGTCCATGGAGCAAAGAAGTGGAAGACAGTAGCAACCAAATCAGGTACATATATATCTAAAAGTCTTGCAACCCTTTTGGTTTTGGTTGTGAAAAGGCGTGCCATGATAAATGGGAGCTCTTTTTCACGAAATCTCGTCATTATTTTTTTATAAAATTGATGACAAAAGAGAGTGCCAATCAAAAGATATCAATTTTTTTTTTTTTTTTTTGTATTTTTTTCCTTTATTTCTCACCAAATCACTTAATCCAAATGAGTAATTTGGTGAGAAACATATTCTAATCATTTCTTTTTTTCCTCACCAAATCTGTCTATATTCCAAGGAGCTGTTAAGCTCCTAACTTAAATTCTTCAGCTAAAAACTCTCTTTATTTCCCAATTATAGGGCTTAATTGATTTGTGTTTTTCCAATTTTCTTATTGGCAAGGTTTGAACCGATGTGGGAAGAGCTGCAGATTGAGGTGGTTGAACTATTTAAGACCAAATATCAAAAGAGGCAACATCTCTGATGAAGAAGAGGACTTGATTCTCAGGCTTCACAAGCTTTTAGGGAACAGGTTTGTTAATGCTCAATAGTAATTTAACAAGTACTAGTATTATTATTATTATTTTTTATAACCGAATGTCCAGGCCAGTTTGAGCGCACCTCGATTAATTTGGGGCTCTGGAGGTATATAACGACCGGATATAACCCTAGCGGCCCTAAGATCCGTTCCACCACTTGAATTTTTTGGCTTTTCAGACTTTTTTTTCTGGATTTTCACATTTTTCGATACAAGTCATTTTCTTCAGGTATGTAAATTTACTAAAAAGTCCAAAAAAACCAAATTTAGTGAAACGAGTTGTAAGTCAACCTTTAGCTAGAATTTTTATCCCGGCTCTTAAATTGTACTATATATGAATTAATTACTTCTTGATATATTTTGTGGAGCACTGCTTTCTGGTTAAATTATAACAGTCACAAGTTAATTAACGCTAGTAATTCAATGATTTTTCCATCTTCGTGTTATTCAGGTGGTCGTTGATTGCCGGGAGACTTCCAGGAAGAACCGATAACGAGATTAAGAACTACTGGAATTCTCATTTGAGCAAAAAAGTAAAACAAAAGGGAAAAACCACAGCAACTTCATCCGTCGAAGAGAGTATGCCCTCGACATCGGTTGAAATGGTGGAGAAAGAGAGAGAAAGGGTTGACGGAAGCGGAGATGCAGACATTACCTTCGATGTCAATGAATTCTTTGACTTCTCGACTGAAGGTAGTTTTGGGTTAGAGTGGGTGAATGAAGTTCTTGAACTCGATAATGCCCAATGGCTTACCAACGAGAGGTAGGGAATTGTTGTAAAATGTAATAAGTCTGTGGAGTTGATGTGGTTTTCTCGTAAACTTGGAATAAAATTTGCTTGTTGATTGAGTCCATTAATGCTCATTGGTTAGTTCAATGAGGATTTCCAAAAAGTAAGTAATGGCAATAATAATAGTAATAATCTGGCTTCTATACGTCATGTTAGACTGCAGAGAATCGTTCGTGTAAAAGCGTTTTCAATGGCTTATATTTCAAAAAGACTTTTTTCAGACCGGAAGAGTTTTTTTTTAAATATGAACCATTAAATACAAAGATAAGTGGTTGAAATGTACTGGTAGAGCCTCTGCGGAGCTAAACCGTAGAAAAGCTAGGTCCTAATAATTACCAGACCCCAGGGGTGTAAAAAAGTCGAAGGTGGAACAAATATTCCTCCGTCCTACAGCGTTGGTCTCTTTTGGGATTCAAAAATGATAGGTACACACCCTCTCAACCACTCCCCACCACACCCTCTCTCACATGTGTGGTGGGGCTCACCCGGTGGGTCCCAATGGGCCCCACCACACATGTGAGAGAGGGTGTGGCGGGAAGTGGTTGAGAGGGTGTGTACCTATCATTGTTGTTTGGGATTTTAACTAAAGAAGACACGCATTCCTCTCAAAATGAGCAATTATTTCCATTTCCTCTCAAAAATTAACCTTCGAAATTTAAGTAAAGTTATTTTATGTTATTTACGAAGGTTAATTTTTGTAAATCTACACATTTTTTTACTTGACTTTTCAAACAGGACTAATATTTTAGGACATCCCAAAATCGAATAGAGAACAACTTTATAGGGCGGAGGGAAGGGGTGTTTGGGAGCCTCTCTTTTTGGCTTTTTGCATTTTTGACTTTTTGAATTATGGCGAAAATGTATTATTGAATATGTAAGACAAGGAAAACTTTGGGAGGGGTAGCCAAACAAGCAAAATGAGAAAATGAGAAAAGGAAGCTCTCAAAGAAACCTTTTTTGGGAGATATGTGCAAAATACATTTAATAATAGGAGTAGTGTTTAGAAGATGTCTACAGAATATATTCTATTGGTCTTTTTGTTAACCAAAATAAGAAAAGTAAAAAATGAGAAGTCAAAAGTTCGCTCCCCCTACTTCTCACTTCTCTTCTCTATAAATTGATAAACTGAGAATTAATTGTGTGAACACATGTTTTGGCTTGGAGATGCCAAGCAGCCACAATGTAAAACAGAGAAAATGAAAACATGAAATGGAGGTGGCCAAACACCCCCTAATCCTTTTGTGATTGTGTGAACATGTGGCCTCAATCTGTAGGACTGTAGGAGAACAACTTCAACTTAAAAAGCTAGTTTCCAAGAAAAAAAACCTTAGAGAAAGACAAATGTTGTGGATTCGCATAACAATTTCCATGAAACATTAATCCACAACTGTAGTGACATGTTTGGATCATGGTTTTGGGGAGAATTTTCCAGGGACAAAAGTGGAATGGAAAATAGAAAAATAAAATGCAGCACAAAAATCCAATTTTTGTTTGGTTGTCCATGACAAAGCATTATGTCAAAAAGTACCAACATGTTTGTCATTTCATTCAACTCTTTCCTCAAAAAAAATCTGTTCCAAACACGTGCTTATCAAATAATTGAACAATGTGGAACTCTCGTGATTAATAATTAGTAACAAAGGCAATGCAATTAAAGCTAATTACTTTAAGAAACGAAGCAAAAGACAAAGGAACGTGGGACGTCATAAAGCAACCTAGCTCTAATTGAGGAGTGATAATTTAGTGTTTTTTGAGCACCGCCATGCTCGAGCACATGGTGCTACAATCGCATTTTTCCTGACACACTAGGGTGGGAGCTACACACTTAGCGATGGAACCCACACTAGTGTTTAGTAAAGAAGGCCTCTAAAACACAACGTGTCGGCACTCCAGGAGCAAATAATATAACGTGGAACTCTCATGATTAATTACTAAGCAAGACAACACGATTAGTACTAATAATAAGAAACTCTCATGATTAAGTAGTAACCAAGGCAATGCAAAAGCTAAATAAGAAACTAGGTGAAGGGCAGACCTGGCGCAGAAATAAAGCTGCCCCATTGTGGTCTATTGGTAATAGGTTCAATTCTCATAAACAACATCTCTGTTTGCAGGGATAAGACCTCGTACATCAACCCTTCCCCAAATTCCTTATATGCACTAAGTATGAGCTTCGTGCACTGACTATGCACGAAACTATGCAAAAGTCAAAAGCAACGTAGGAACCAATGCAGCCTCTCCCTGATTGAGAGCTCCCCCTGCAAATCAGGATTATCAAAGTTGGACTAACAAAAGGCTCACACATAGGTTTTGTCCTTTCTGCAATAACACATTGGTTATCAAACCTAATTTACTATCAGTTGACAATTGCGATAATCAGAAGAAAATATGCTTTAAATTCTTGGATTGTTATTGACCTCCCAACCCGATAGTTCTTGTCCCTAGGCATACGCCCACTAGGCAGTCGCCTAGGGTTTTCGGCCCAATAATATGGCCCCTAAATAGAATATATAATATTCGCTGTCTCTTTTTTTAGTGTCGTCATTTTCATTTTGTATTTTCCCTTAATAAATGTGTGTTTTAAAAAGTTAATAAGCAAAAATTTATATAATTACTATCATTTTGCCATTTTTAAAAGTTAGTTGGTAAATAGTTAATTAGTAAAAATGGAGGATGATTTTTTAAGTGGGGGTAAAAGTTGATGTGAAAGGGGTAATGATAATGTTTCTTTAACAAGTTGGATTAACGAAGCAACACTCTTAAAAAGATACGGAGGAAGTAAATATTATGTATGTCACGAGTTTTACAAATGGGTGAGTCTATTGCGGAGGTTGGATTCGCGTGATCTATCCATGAGAACGCGGGATCAATCCCTAATTCCTTTAGTTTTTACGCGTACTATTTTTTAACTTGTAGAAGAAAAAAAAAAAAGGCTTCAAACTAACAGCTCAGAGCTAGGCAGTAGTGTGCCACTAAACCACAAGGTTGTCTTACGTTTCATATGGAACAATTAATTTTAATAGAAACAAATAAGAGGCCCCATTTTCAAACCTTGCTTAGGACCCCGAAAATACATTTTCAAAAGGTATTGTCTGCGTAACATGAAATTTAAAAGAGATCGTGTAACATGAAATTTATAAGTCATCCATTGGCTTTATACGTTCCTGTTAAATTTAAATGCCAATGCTAGCAAAATAGTGCTACTAGACTGCAGAACATTTCCCTAAAGAGAGTAAAAAAGAGGATCACCCGAATAGTGCTACTAGACTGCAGAATATTTCCTTCATAAACTGATGAACCATTTAAAAGAGCAGATGTAGCCACTTGAATAAACAAAATTGGCCGTCACAAAAACAAAAGCAAAAAATTCATCGAAAAGAATAATCCTGCATAGGCTGTTATTAAGTCGACAAAAGCGTTCATGAGGATTAAGGAAAGGGAAATATCAGAATGACTATAAATATACCAACAATCATTTACACTCTTTGGTATGCTAAAATCATGAAACGAATGAAAATGTTTACAAGGTCCTAAAAAAGGCTAAAATGAAGTGTGTTTTCTTCCTTCTTTCTATGTTGCTCTATTTTTTGTTTTTTGTTGGCTTTTTGATGGTCAAATCAAAATAAAACTTCCAATATATCGAAAGCCGCTGTGGAAAATACTTTTGTACATGTAACTTTTCTTTTCCTTATTGTCAGCATCTATCTACATCCTATAACAACAAATAGTGTAACTGGATTTGTGAACAACCTACCCTGGCCTTTTCTCCACATCTGAAGTGTTCCAAATCAAATTACCGAAATTCTTGTCATAACTGCATTTGAGAAACATGACTGGAGCCCCTGGAAAATCAAAAAACAAAAGAAGTGGTGAATCTGTAAAGCATTTTTCATCCTGAATAGTACAAACAACAAACCATTATCATGTATTTGTCCCTACTTCACTTCAAGATGAAGGATGAGACAGGTGAATACCATAAGTAATTAACTTGATTGCTAAAAGCAAAATAATGGATAATCAAACCAGAGAGGATTTTCTACAATTATAACAGAGAGGGTTTCCTACATGTGTTTACGACTATCAGACCCTCCATCCCATAATATTAGTCCCTCTTTGGAATTCCAACTTTTTATCAAGACATGGAATATTTGTATTCAAACTTCAATTGAAGGCACTAATTCTCAGCATTGCCCCTAAAATCTTACTTCTGCATACATGGTAGTTGCAATGATAGCTTTGAAAACTCAAGATCTTATACTGTAAGTTTCAAAGAGTCTGACAATGTGGTACAACCCAAAGCAAAAAGATGGATCGAAAATTTGGGATGGAGTGAGTAGATGACTGAAAATGGAAACAAGAAATCTAATAATACCTGCATTGCATTGCAGAAATCATTGCTGCTGTCCGAAACTTCCACTTGACCCATTTGACATTCAACTAAGTTCAGTAAATTTTGAACAAACAAGCCACCACGTCTCCAGATTCCGTCACATAATCCTTTACCGCGACGGAGTTCCAGATTCCGTCACATAATCCTTTACCACGATGGAGTTTTCAACATTCAAGAGATATGTGCTATCAATTCTAGTCGAGCTATATCAAAGGAAGAAATCCCACAAATTTATGACGACTGTGTTATTTGAATCTGGTTAAGCCTGGCATGCCAAATCGAATGCAAAATCATGTGGAACATATCGTATCTTACTGGCCTTGAGTTCCAATGGAAATGCTTCTGCAGCATCTTAACATTGATTTGCATTTTAAGATACCGTCTCAAAGGAATAGCCAATAAAATCTCCTTGAGTTTTGGAATATCCTTCTCATCTACAATCACAGAAAAAGCACTCCAGTCTAAAACTTCATTTAACGGAGGGACAAAGTTATTGGCAATAATCACCGGAACACACTCGTAATAAAATGCCTCTACGATCCTGGGGCTGTTCACTTCATAACCCATTGGACAAAGGCAATACTTGCTTGATTTCATGTGTTGAACATATGACATATTCCGGGAGACTCTATTGGGTAGAGGCCCATAAATTCTCATATCCTCATCTTTGTCTCCCCAGTACTTAAGAAGCGTTGGCCGGACCCTTCCATGCATGTTCCCAGCGAAGAAGGCAAGAATTGGGCGCTGTGACACTCTTTTTCCTCCAAGACCTCTAAGAGGTCTTTTGGGATTCCTTATTGTGGTTTCTGGCAAGGAAACATCCTTTCCAGCAGCAAAGATACCTTCAGACACATCGGCATTGCAGAGAGCTTTTATAGTGTTTTTGGTTAACTCCTCGTGTTTTGTCAATGTATAAGGGCCCTACAAAACAGCCAAAATAAAATATCCAAAATAGGATTGGTCTAATCTGGTTACTAAAATCCATAAAAAAAATTACTCCAATTGGCTACTCTCATCAAATAGGCCAACCACCCAATTTACTCCAATTGGCTTCTCTCTACCACACGAGGCAAAAGCCAGGCCTTGTTCTCCAATAGATTTTAGGTACATAAAATCTCTCATTTTATGACACTCCAATCTTAACACATAAAATGTAAAAGTCATTTTATGAGATTTTTATAAAATCCTCCTAAAATCTATAGGAAAACTACTACATTGTATCAGTTGGGAAAACAACTCCATTTTATCACCTCTCCATAAAATGCTCATTTTATGAGATTTTCATAAAATCTACCTAAAATCTATTGGAGAACAAGGTTAAAAGTCATTTTATGAGATTTCCCTCATTTTTTGTAAGAAGAGTTCACGCATTACCTTAAAACATACTGGGTTGGGTAGTTAAAAGTTTCCTGACTCCTTCCTATTCAGGTTAAAGTTTGTCTAAAAAGCAAATGAGCAGATCTTTTTGCCAAGTGTATTAAATGTATAAGTTCCTATTTAACATGAACTCTTAAATCTGTATGATGATAGCACTACCATGACTAGAAGAAAATCCCAAGTTAAATTGGTCAACCACAGTTATCTAAGTTTGTAAAATCAAATTGGTTGTCGAACTCACACCCATGCCTTTAAAAAGCAGCAAATGTGCAACAAAGCACTATGAAAACAAAACTTTAATGTCAAAGAACTTGAAAGGACCAGAAAAGAACAAATAAAGCATCAGGACAATCAAAATACCTACCCAATCATGGCAAGCAACTAGAAAATGATCTGATCCATGAGTTCGATTCCAAAAAGGGTACTTTGCAGCAAGCATGTTGACATGATCCCTCAGGAATATTGATAGGCGTTCTATATTATTTGAGTTTTTCACAAAAAGAGCCATCTGCAGCTGACGTGCACTGTAAGGGAGATAGAATAAGTGAGCCTTTTCCGGGTCCCTGGTGACAAATTGCCTGTTTTCCTCCATTAACTTCAGAAACCATCCTTCAGATGAATAAATTCCCTGGAGATGGGGTTCATGGAAAATTGGTCTCTCCCCATCTTGGTAAATGTAAACTTTAAGTATGAGTTCCATCAGCTCGTAGCTCCTGATATTTGGGAGTAATTTGTAGTTCAAAAAACAAATGACTGTGCTAGCAGTGGTGCCGATGATAGCATGCATGCTCCCAAAAATATTTGCATGGACTTATCATCAGCTAATAGGTTATAGCTTTCAGGTAAAAGAGCCATATTTAAGGTCCCGCAAAATAAACTCACACAAACTGTTTATCAGTTAATCCAAATATTCTACATGAACAAACACCGACTGATCAAATTTCCTCCACACCCACTGGCTTAAGGCTTTCCCCCAGTCCTTGAAATAGTGTACAGTCCCAGTTCATGTATGTATTTGAAACTACCTAGAAATGTCCAAAGTGAAATGAAACAAGCAACAGCTCCCCAAAACATCAACTTACCCTACATAAATGGTTCTGTTGGAGTGTGAAGGGTTGTTCACGAGTGTAACTTAGACTTTCCGGCAACTGATCATATCAAATGTTGAGAGTTCAGACCCGCCAAATTTACATGTCAGAAGTTAGAACATGAGGTTCCAATATTTTTAATAAATTTAGCTGTAGTAGTTAAGCATAAAAAAGTGAAGCAACATACCAATTGAACATTTTTAACTTTGAGATCAGAAAAGGAATACAAAGAAAACCCCAAATGCAATAAATTGAGATCATAATTGAACGTCGACAGTAGAGCCTTGTAGTTTTGTCTACTTTTGCTCCAGCATATAACTTAACTGTGGTATGGAGATAGCAAGGTAACATAGATTCCACTTAGACATCCAAATCTCGTTCCAACGTAATACATATGTTAACAGTTTACGTATCAGGCAAGTACTTACTGCAATTAAATGTTCGAAATTTGAAACAAATTGACAAGTACATCTGTGTATCTTGGTAGCCAATTAGTTAGTAATCAAGAAAAGCACAATGCATTTTGCTTCTAAATTTGATGTACAGGGCCATACCAACATTAACCATATATGAGCTAATGACACGTACCTTTCAAAAATAGAAACATTTCGAAACAAAGGGGCATACAGATCTGGATCTGGATCATCTACGACAGATGAGATGTTCTCTATCTCTTTCTTAGCATACACAAGAGCCTCGTCAGTGGTCAACGACCGTATATATCTCTACAAAGTTGGAGATGACATTCAAGGGGGGAAAACAGGAAGAAGAAGAAAGAAAAAGTTCATTAAGTTGAACGCTACCCATGTTACAGTTAAAGCCTCAATGATCTTACCAGCAAGCGATGGGGCACAGGTTTTCGGGGAGGGGGCGGAGGAGTAGCTATAATCTTTGGCTTCATATTCCTCCTTCGCCTTCTAGCTAAGCGATTTCTCTGTCTTGACGCTTTAGCTCCCTCTTCCATGATTGGCACTGACTGGTTTAACTCATGAGAAGTATTCTTGGAAATAACAGGATCAGCCAGATGAGTTTCAAACTGTTCAAACCTCGCTAAGGAATTCTTTTCACTCAAATGCACGTTATTATTCAAAGATTTGTACAAAAGACGCGTTTCCGGCGGAGAGAGGATCCATATCGTCAGTGGATAAGGAAGTGTGTAAATTTGAACTACAAAACCGGTAAAAGTAATTATGGAACCAACAAAAAGCAGCTTTCGCCAACCGATCCTGAACAACAGGACGATAATGATCGGCCGCAGAAATTTATTCATCTCATTCTCCAATCTGAGTACTTGCTTGTACTATAAAAATTTATTCTCGCCACTCACAGTAGTAGCCTAAAACAAGCCCTGGCAGCTATAAACATGAACATATCTTCATTACCTTCCCAGAAGGAACAATACTTCATAATTCACTATAGCTTGATAATGCATCCACCTACACAAATGTTCACTGCTCCACAACAGGCTAGACCTAAAACATCAACCAAAACAAATTAATAACCAATCCACTATCGTCAAGTAAGCATGCTAAATAATAGCCAATGTGTGGAATTACACCCAAAAATGAGATATGTAGCCAGTCCACAACGAACCACGAGGATGGATATGCAGGATTATACTTACTAGGTGTAAAAACCAAATTAGATACACCAATCCACTTTAGTCCATTCTCAAAGACAGGGAGAAGCCTATGGTACAACTTTGGCCAAAATTTGGATAACCGAACCAATTTATAACTACCATGAAACATTTCTGTAACTAGCCAAAATAATTCATAAATATTTCTGTGCGAAGCATACATAGCTGTTTGAAACTGACCAGATACATAACAAACACGTACTAAAGTCATAATAAATCAAGTGGTAAAAAAATAATAACACGTGAATCAAAAAACTCATAACTAACTATAAAATTCATAACTAACCACGAATATGCACAAGTTCACTTTTCTACGGGAGACATCTGTTTGCGACTATACAAAGAACAAGTAACATAAACCAAAAAAGTACATAACATTGCTATGGTCCACACCATGTGCACCATAGCTTTCTCTCAAAGACAGAATACTAGAAACCATAATCATGTTATGCTGGTGTGGTTGCCAATAGTAGTCTGGAAACAAGAACAAAATATGGTGTATCCAAAAACAGAAAAGAAAAAAAATCACCTAACAAACCAAACAGTGCTATTGTAAATTACAAGATTGGTCAACTTTCTTAATGAACAGCTTAAAAATGAAAATCAATTCTGAATTTTCCTTTTCCTATCTTTTTTCACAAACCAAACAGATAATGGGCTCAATTTACGGAATAAAACCAATGAATTACTTATTCAACGGTCAATATTCAATTCTTCTTCAAAGAGTGAAAGACTCCCTGAACAAATATACAATATCATCACCAATTACCACGTACTCCTAAAAATAAAATAAAAAACCTTCGGAAAAGAAGAACAAACAGAGCGTCAAGTCCAATTGATTGGGTCTGCCACATGAATCCGTTTTTTTTACATTGAGTGCTATCGAGCATCGTGTTCCGTGATATTAAAAAAAGAAAAAGATATTTTCTGATAATCAAATTATGGAACTGAGAAATTGAACATGGAGCCACAGAACATCAAACAATCTTTGCATGTACAAATCATGTATAGAAATCGGGAGATAACAAGGAAATTTACATACTATTTTTGGTAGGTAAGCTGAAATTAGAGACCGAGGCAGGCATACGACGTGTGACTGTGGCAGGGGGAGATGAAAAGGTGCTCTGGAAGAATCCGAGGAGAGAGAGAGAGAGAGAGAGAGAGATGGTGATCGGAGAGAGAATACAGGAAGACGATAACGGAGGTTTGAGAGTGGAGGGAAAGGACAGGCGCTGCCGATATTGACGGCAACGGTTGGGTGATTCATATGGTTTGTTGGTTAATTAAAGCAAGACTTTTCTTAACAGATCTTTGCTCACTGTTTGGCTAATTTTGATTTGCTGATGTGTTCATTTTTTGATATATAGTCGCTCAAGAAAAAAAAAACAGTTGTCGTTCCTCTCATAGGTTTTTGGGTTTTTTTTAGAG
Organism: Vaccinium darrowii; assembly: GCA_020921065.1. Lineage (NCBI taxonomy): Eukaryota > Viridiplantae > Streptophyta > Magnoliopsida > Ericales > Ericaceae > Vaccinium > Vaccinium darrowii. The sequence continues at coordinate 1,268,554 of CM037152.1, read as the reverse complement.
AATTTTTTTTTTTTTACACTATCGGTGTAAACACGGTCATATGTGGGTCCACCATCAGTTTATTGTTTTGATCTAAACTATTTATCTTGTAGGGCTCGCAAAGTAGTGCATTCATGCAAACAATCAGTTTAATCAGACATTGATAGATATATAAAATTATGAATTTTGTTTATCAAAATGGACGCTCAAGGATAGCTTAACTTTAGAATCTATGACCGTCCATTTTACAAAACAAAATTCAAATTTTGATATATTTGTCCATTGCCGATCAAGCTGTTTTTTGTAGAGATGTAGTATTCTGCAAGGCCTATAAGATGAACGGTTTAGATAAACAATGAGGCCTGCAAAAATGGTGGTAAAAAAAGGAGACCGGTGGTGTAAAGAAAGTTTGATAGGAGAGCAAATGTGCCCATTGGCGGCCCCTAATTTATTATTGTTACACCTTTTTAATATATTATTTGAAGCTTGATACTCGTTTCAGGACTTGTGGAACAATTAAATGGAACACGGTGCTAAATTAATGGTAATTGATGCAAACCGAAGTCCAATTGTGAGGATTAAAGATTTACACGGCAGTTGATGAAGACAAGTCCAATAAGCATAATTGGGTTAAACTTGGAGATGTCTTTTTTTCTTTTTTTTTCCCCCTCTCTCTGGTCTCTTGCCCAAATTGTCTTATTCTCTCCTTACATAAAAATTCAAATAAGATAAACAATTGAATTTTGTCTATAACTAATTAAATTAAAAGACAAAAAAGCTAAGAGAAACAACGATTCTTTATAATTGCTACTAGTTCCATTAGATTTGGACCTCTCTTGATGTGAAGCAAATGGACTCCTTGTAATTGTTTATTTGCTAACATGTGTCCACTAAAAAGTGCGCTGAAATGTATGAAAAATTTATAAAAGTGTAAATATATCAAAAAGTATAAAAAATGCATTACAGTGCGTATTTTTCTTCTTGTTTTTTTTTTTCAACCTTAACATTTTCCATTGCAGTGACTTTGGATAATGGTCCTGTCACGGGACGAGTCATCATTGTTGTCTTCCCTATCATTTGAAAAACAGGACATGCTTGTGTTGTACGTCAACGAATGATTTTCAGTAATGACTTTGGATAATGTTCCTGTCATGCTGTTCCACACTAGAAGGACAACAGGTACTGAAGAATTGAAGAAAGAATTTTGGTGCGTGTAAGATAGGAATGACATGGTACCCAACGTGAATTTCGGTCATCCAAAACTGTTTTGGATAGTTTGGATTTTTAATATGTTCTTGCCGGCCGGTCAAAGTTCATTTAAAATTCGAACTATCCAAAAGTGCTTTAAATGGTTGAGATGCGCGATGGATACCGCCACATGGTAGCCATCTGGGAGCCAAGTTTTTTACATGACCCCTAGATCAATTAATTAAGTAATGATTTATTTATGCCAATAGTTGTTTTATGAGTACAGATCTTCTCTAGTCCCCACAAGAGATTGGATCTTTTCATCGATAATTTTGTTAGACCCTAGTCAGAATTGTTCAATTTTTAGAGCTTGTCGAGAGTATTAGGCAAGTTAAAAAAATTGTTTTAGAAAAACACATTTACATTGAAAAAATAAAGATAGCAACACTAAATCGTAAACCATTTTTCATCATAAATGTGTTTTCAAAACGTATCAAAATGAACATAATATATTAATATTTGACGTGATTAATAGTTTCGACGAGTTTTATTGAAAGGGAAAAGAGAAACGATTATCGGAGAGAATCGGTTCTTTTTTTTAAGTCACATTCCCTTTTCTAAGTTACGGGGTGATGCTTGACATGCTTGCTATCAAAGCATCTTCGCTTCTCACTGAAGCTGTATTGGGAGGATCCGAGGATCCTAGTGATCTCCCTAGAAATCACCCCAAAACGACGCTGTTTTGGGTTCCAAAAGCACAACAACAAAAAAAACTAAAAACTGCATCGTTTTGTTCTCCCCAAAACGACATCGTTTTGTTCTCGTTTTGGGGTTCCAAAGGCGCAACAAAAAAACACTCAAAACTACGTCGTTTTGTTGCCATCCATGATCATATAACAAACCTGTTGTTTTCTTTTTCTTCTTTTATCCCTTCTAAAATTGACCTGTTGCTTTCTTCTTCTTTTTTCCCTTCTATATAAGTGACAACATAAAATGCATTCCCATATTCGATCAATTTAAACATTCACGCACGCACAATATCATTTGATTTTTCACGTATGAACAATTAGACGACCGCAAAAACAAAAAAAAAAATTAACAACTTTTTGAGTCCAAGGCTGAATAGAACCCCTTATTTTTCACCCTAAATTCCAGAAGTTAAAAAACCAACCGTAGATTTTTAATGAATATGTACCCATAAGAAAGCTACTGAACAAATAAACCCATCAAAGAAGTACCCACAGGAAAGCTACTGAACAAATAAACCAATCAAAGATGTACCCATAGGAAAGCTACTAACGTCCATAAAAAAAATTTAAAAAAAATTGACTCTGTACATAGAAAAAGACATATTAGCAATACCTGGTGCAAGATATTGATTCCGACAGTTCAGTATCCGATTCCGACGATGAATGATTAGCGATATCAGTAGGGGAAGGAGTAAGATGAGCCTTGGATGCAGATTCCATCTTTTTTTCCCGAGGAACGCTTCTCTCTGTAGTCGACAAGTGTACAAGGGTTTAGGCGTGGCCCTATTTCTTTTGTTCTCATGTTTCCTCAAATCGACGTAGTTTTGAGTTTTTTTTTTTTTTTTTTTTTGCGCCTTTGGGACTCCAAAACGATGTCGTTTTGGGGTGATTTCTAGAGAGATCACTAGGGAGAGATCACTAGTACCCCGAATCCGTATTGGGACTGCAAAATATTTTAGTGAAGTTGCATTTCGGAAGAATGAAGAGGATAACGCGTGGACGAGGAATATGGAAATGGAGTGCAAAAACGTCAAAGGATCATAAATCTCAGCACCATAAAAAGTTGGTAACTTTACAATCATTTAAAATTTAATTCATTTGTTGCTTAAATGAGAATTTCATAACATCAACTGGGCTGATTTTAGCAAATGAGAAAATCATTTGTTTAAATTAATCCGTAATTTCCTCATTTGATGAAATTACCCACTTAATTTTATGGGATTCTCATTTTAGCAAATGGGAAACAAGGCCAAGCTTGTTTCACAAAATTGACTATTATTGTGCTTTTATGAGGCTGATTATTCTTTTTCAATAGATAAACGAAATTTCACACAATAAGAGCACATTTCGAGAATTCAAACACTTCCTGGCTTGATATTTTCCTTTTGTGATTTTTTTTTATCTGTCTCCTTGGCCTGTTTTTTGTTTTATCAAACAATTATTAATTTTTTAATTATATTCATCGGCAAGCTGAATGAATAATTTACAAAAAAAAAAAAAAAAACTGAAACTAATATGTTAAAGGTTTAGAAAAGACAAAATAGTTCCCCAATGTTTCAAATAAAAAAAAAAAAACTGAACCAGCATATAAGAAATTAGTAGGTAAAAAATGGTGCAAATCAATTCGGGATAACACAATCAGCTGGGGTTAGCTTAGTTGGCAAAGATTCCTGCATCTCAAATCGGGATAACATAATTAGTTTGGATCTCCTCACTTGCGTGTGAGTGCTATTCCCCTTGTAAATTATTTCCCCACTTAATGGGCTATTAGTTGGGCTGAGCTTATAGTAATTGTGGACTCTATTTCCAGTTTGTTGGGTATTTGTCCCTTTAAATGGGTCTTTAGTTGGGTTAAACTTTAGTGATTGAGGACTTTGCTTCCAATTTGATGTAAGAGTAATTCATATTTGTCTTCTCCTCCTATTAGGGGAAAAAAAACCCCATACAATACACACAAAAGAGGAGTGCGATTTTGTTCATCATCTTTAAAATAGGGTGAACATTACTCTCTCTCTTATTGGTGAATATTACTCTCTTTCTTATTGGCTGAAATGGTGTAGGTCCCACCCTTGAATATACTTTTTAGTAAGGATGACATCACTTTTTGTGGGATCCACACTACCTGAACCAATATGAGGGATGGGTAAGAGGGTGAATAAAAAGAGTACTGTGAACAAAATTAAATCCACAATAACGAAAAGTATGAAGGGATGTTAGCTCAAATGGGTAGTCCGGTTGGTTAGTGGGTTTGCTCGCCACACAATTAATCATGGCTCAATTTTTACGTCAAGGCATAACAAATATTTTTTTGTGAATCTCATCGCAAATTGGGAGGAGAATAGTCGAGATGTGTGTAACATGACCTAGATTCTACGAAAAATGAAAATGTCAGGGTCCATAAAAAAATTTCGTAAAAACATGCAAAAGGAGAAATAGACGGCTCAGCTGTATAAGTAGATGACTCAAAACGTGAATATGAGCGTTCATTTTTGGAGAAAATGAAGGGACGTTCCTTTCTGTTTGCCGTCCATGGGACCGATCGTGGAATTCAGCAAACAATTGGCTACAATTTTTGTGCCACGTAGAGGAGACAGATCATAACCAATAACACAAACCCACGTCATACGCTATGCTGTCTGTCATTAAATTGACGTCGATAAACTTACTAAATACTAAATATAAAAACCCATATTTTTTTATGAACTGACAGGACTGCCATTCTAAATTTACCATATTTTCGATTTTCCACCACCGATCGAAAAATTCGAAGTCAAATAGAGGGGGGTATATTAGAAATTTCATCCAGCGTTACGAGATAAATAAAAAAAAAAGGAAGAAGAAAAATGACTGAAAAGGGAATAAAAACAAAAATAAATATTCATCTGAACATCTCTTGTGGCCCTCTGAATCTGATCTCTGTGAGGACTGTGATGGTCTCTGCTTCTTGATCTCAGTGATCTTCGATTTTTCTGTTGTCTCCGCCATGGCTGCTCCTTTCTTTTCAACCCCTTTCCAACCTTACGTTTATCAGGTTCTCTTTCCCTCTCTCATTCTTCTAATTTAGGATTTCACTCTATTTCTTAGTTGATGAATTTATCCATGTATTGTACAGAGTTGTTTTCTCACTGGAATATGTTGGAGAAGTAGAGATTTTTGTAAACTGACTTTTGGGTTCTAGTTTTTCATCTCTTTGCGGGCCCTCTCAATTGATCTGGCGGTGACGGCATTGTAATTGGGAAAATGCTAAAAACAGCCCGTTGAAACATGTGAAAAGTGTATAGAACGATGTGAAAGTGTATTGAAATCTGTAAAAATTGTATTGGAGTGTTTAATAAGTGTATTGAAGTATGCCTTTATTGTCATTTTCTTAGCATATTGACAGTGAAGGACCCTTGTAATCATCAGCTGTTTTCTGACAAGCTAGATGGGGAGGAGTAACTTAGGCCTGTCCGAATTTTGACTTTGCTATTTCGCATGTGTTTGCTTCCGTGGTTGGTTAGTTTTCGCGTTAAAATGATGGCATTCTCGAGAGGGTTGTAGATGCTGGTAGACTTGCACATCTTTTGATCGATAATGGCTTTCAATAATTCTCTGTTTTTTGCTCTTTGGACTATCAAGATCAGACAATAGCATGTTAAGTCCTGCTGTCTCTTTATCAATCAAAGTATCATATCTTGACTGAAATGGTTGTAAATTGGTTAGTTTGATATGGATAGGTGATAGGTCTGGGATTTTTTTCTTCTCAAGTTTGTGGAGAGAATTGTAGAGCATAAAGGAGTGCGAAGATAACCGCAGCTAAAAGATGCGCAAATAATGAAATAGAAGATAGTGGTGCCTTTACTAGTTTACTTAATCTGGTTATCATACTTGGCAGAAAAATTAGGTGCGTTTAAAATGAGCGTAAAATGGAAGAAGAGACGTGCCTTTTGTACTAAGACGAGAATTTTGTATAGGGGGATAGATGATTCCGTACTCCAACGGAGATATGTTCTCTTTCACATTTTTTTTTTTTTTGAAACTTGTCATGTCTGTGGCAGTAAAAGCATGAGTACCTGCCACATTTCGAGCGGTAATCCAGTGGTAGGCCCCATGTACTCCTATGTATATGTAATGTTTGGTATTGTTTGCACAGAGGCTGTTCCAAACACCGAATTGTTGTCTCAAGCTTAACAACATAAGTTTTTTACCATTGCACCACTCAATGTGTTTGTCATGGAGTAGAGATAGTAGCGAACTATATGGTTAGCTTTATCGTTGATTTTTTAGAACAACGTTGCCCTAATCTCATGCCCTTGTGAGGAACATATGCACTTGTTTTCAAACAATCTAATGTAAATGTTCCCAAAGCTGAGAGTTTCTGGTGGTTGACACTTGACAGCGTGAATAATGCGAGTCCGATTTTGTTCACCCTCACTAAATGAAGCTGAACATTACTCTCACTGCTATTGGTTGTCTCTGATTGCTTGGTCCCACCATACTAATCATGGTTAAAATTGATGCCTAAAACCGCATTAGCAAATTAAGAAGGCAAATTATTAGGGAAGGATGCGAATCTTGGTCGAGGGATTAGTTGCTGCGCCCAGATAACGGTATTTGGCAGCTTCTACGAATCTGATGAATCTCCTATGGTTTCTTTTAGGATCTTGATCAACCTCATTCCAAATTTTACAAAGCCATCAATTTCTAAAGTTCATCGACTTGAAGATGCCAAAAAAAAAGGAAGATACAAAAATAGAAGACATGACAGCGAGAAGACTAAAATTTGTGTAAACACAATCTTAGTTTTTTTGGCTGAAATTTTTTTCCCCCTTCAACTAAGTTTCATTATTGATTTTTTTTTTTTTTTAACTTGAGTATAATCTATTACAGAACAAAAAGAAAAATGGGTTGCCAAAGTGTTCTCAAAAGTTCTTTTGTTTTTGTTCTTTTCTGACAGAATTTTTTTCAGTTATCGATAGAATGTTTTTTCATTTATTTGACCATTATTTGCTTTTGTCTTGAAGATTAAACTAATGTTTAAATGCAAGGAATATTTACCAGTTCAAATTCTTTCTTCCTCTATGGAAAATGAACAATTTGATCAGAGATTCGTGGAAGCTGCCAAATACAAGGTTAACCATGGTGCTTTCCCTAGTCGTGGAAAAGAAGAATGGAAAAATAAGAACCCAAGAGGCATTCCCTAATTAATTTTCCTTCGTAATTTGCCAGTATTGTTTAATGCATCCATGTTAACCATGGTTAACAAGGTGGGGCCTAGCAATAAAAAAAAAAACCAATAGTGGTGAGGGTAATGCTCGGGGTGAACAAAATCAGACTCTAGTAATGTGGGTCTGTGACTGTAATATCAAGTACTTGGAATATTTCAGTTAATGCGGCAGTAGTCTCCAACCCTTGGTTTCTCTTTTCGGGTGATGTTCTTAATGGTCCTTCCATTAATATCTTTTCCATCCTTAATTTGTATACAAATTAGGAAAAGACCAACTTAAGCCCGAAAAATCTTCCTGGGTTTGTCGTTGTTGAAAGCAGGACGGTTGCTTTTCTGTTGTATCTTCCGCTATAAGTAGCACCACTTTTTTTGTATCTTCCATCTGAAAATTGGAAGTTCTCTACAATTTACCTTTATTATTTTTCCATTTCCTGGGTTACTTATCAAAAGCAAGTCTCTATTGTGGTTTATCTCACAAAGGTAATCGTTTGTAGAGTCCACAAGAAGCTGTGACACCTTTTCAAGTATTGGGTGGCGAAGCTCAGATAGTTCAGGTAATAATAATGATTATTTAACCGTACCTCGTCCTTATCTAGCGTAAAAGCAAAAACTCTTGGTTTTTGTTTGTTGCATATTTTTATTTGGTTTTCTTGGTATCATTGTCAGATTATGTTGAAGCCTCAAGAAAAGGTTATTGCAAAGCCTGGTAAGTTGATTTGTCATGGGATTCTGCATAGGGATTAGTGTTATCTATTGTTATTACTTGAAAACGGTTGGGAGTGCTTGGACGTGCTGATATAAAATTCAGTTGTCAAAATGACTGCTATTTCTGAGAGAGATTCTTTCTTTGTTCTGGGTAGTATACTTTTAACAGCCCATTCAGATTTAATTATTCGATCAATAGGCAGTTAAGCTACACAATCCAGAAACATTACCTTATACATTATGCTACACTTGGCAAACCTTTTCTTGTAGTTGGATATGTAGCTCAATTCTAAAATTAAGCAAGGCAATACATTACACCCCCCAGCCAACTGATCTGTAGACCTGCCTAAGGTAACCGCTAATTTTTACAATACTGGTCATATGCCAAAGTCAAGCCATTGCTTGGGGTTGAAAACCTGAATTCTCTGTTATCTGTATCTGAGTGGAACTTGTTCCCGCGTCCACGCATAGGGATATCCTTCTCAAATAATGTGTTAAAAGGAAAAAGCTTGTAAGAAAAGCAGTGTTGTATTTTTTTTCCTGTTATGAATACGGATATGGGTTTTTCGATTATGTTTTTGTAGTGTGGTGCAAAGACTAAAAAACACCTGTAAACTTGATATTTTTGAAGTATAATGTGTTTTCATGTGTATTAATGTCCTGAGTATTAACAAATGCTCATCGATCTATGTAAAACTCATGAAATATTCATTATTGTTGTTGCTTTGTTCCAGTTGATGTTGCTTATTATCTCCTGATTGTCAGAGTTGTTCTAAACCTTTATCGATGCCCTCTTTTATCAAATAGGTGACTAACATGTTGGATGGACTATTGTTACTTGTACTCTTCTTTATTCTGTTCCTGCTGATTCAAACCCATCTTTAACTTCCTTGGCTCTGTCTTCTTTGAAAGATATGGGCCCTTCTTGTGGCTGTAAATCAGAACCTTGGGAAATAGTATACATAAGCCTCATTGTAGGCTTTCAGCCAACTTTGGAGCTTGGTTGTGCCCCAGTCAGATTTTAATCAAGCCTTAGGACTTGACTCTTGTTTTGTAGCTGAACAACCATTGGTTGAAGAAGAATGGAATAAGTATTTGTTTAGTCCCAGACTCAAAACATGGTACATGATGATAGACATGTTGGCTTTTGGATAATTATGCTTTCATGAAACTTTCGTCTTTCAGCATGTTGTGTAGAAGAACTCATTATGCCACCGACTATGTGTGACATTTTCATCTAAAGACACTGCACAACTACGTTAATGTATTCATATAAGAAATCTTTTAAGCTACAATCACTCTCTTTATGAATGTTTTACCCGAAAGTTTCCCCCAGATGATTGACTGAGCTTGCTCGTGGAGGACTGGATTATGTCTGCCATTTTAAAGCTACCTGATTTGATTTGTTTGCATTATACTTTTTACTAAACCATTTTTCATTTTTTCTTTCCAATGCTATCATCTGTGGAATTTTTCTGCCCTGCAGGTACCATGTGTTACATGTCCGGGACCATACAGATGGAAAATGTTAACCCTCCAGAGAATGAAGCGGGTATTTGGCAGTGGTTATTTGGCAAGAGAGTGAGTAGCATAGTTCTTCTCAATACTGGTTCGAGTGATGGATTCGTTGGAATTGCTGCTCCTTCTTTGGCCAGAATTCTCCCGGTTGGTATATCATGCCTAAAGCTGGGTTTATTAAAATTTTGGGCATTGATAACGATGCTGATGACAGAAACTGTGTTCTTTTTTACGTGCTTTTGATTTGAATTTACTTGATTTTTGTAGATTGATTTAGCAATGTTTGGCGGTGAACTTTTGTGCCAGGTACAGCTGATTTATCATCTAGTTCTTCTCTCTGTATCGCAACTCCTAAGAAACTGTTTGAAATGCCCCTTCTCCATGTATTGGTTTGCTGGCCCACTTGCGATATCATTTCTTTTTTGCTGAACTCAACTGTCAATATTCAAAACTCATCACCCCAAAATCTGATTTGTTCATTTTGTTTTCCAGAACCATCCCCTCTCTCTCAGCACGGTCTCCAATAAGTTTTCTCTCTAATTATTACTCTTATTTCTCTATCTATCGCTCTCCATTCGTTACCCCTAAAACCTCTCTCAAAACCTACACCACAAAAAGTCTTGTTTTGGTTCAAAAAAGTCTTTTTTTGAGATTTTTCTTCATGTCGTTTCATTAGTGTTTACTAAAATCATATCTGACTTCTATAATATTGTTTAATAGCCCGATGCATTCCTATGCTCCATCAATGACGTCAAAGTTAGTCATACGGTTGATCACAGGGCACGTAATGCTGTTGCTGGTCCAGAGGTGAGATGATGACACACTCATGAAAGATTCTGTCCTTTTGCTTTTTTCCCTGAGACCTGATGATTACTCAAGTATGAGTTAGCTCTGTTTCACTCATTTGATGGGCATGCTCATTTCATTCACAGGCATTCTTGAGACAGAAAATATCCGGGCAGGGTCTTGCATTCATAATTGCTGGTGGATCTGGTAAGTTTTTTCAATACTATTAGTTGCATATTAATCTTCTCTTTGTGTTTTATGGCTCCTGCATGAATTTTTAAGTTGTGAGCATGTAATATGATGGATTGTGGCCTAGGCTTATGGGTTTTTATGTATCTATGATCTGTAGTATTGGCCTAGGCTTATGGTTCTTGGCATTGTTCTTTTTTCTTCATATCCTTATTTGAGAAATATCATTGAGTATAATGCGACCACATGAACATCGTATCATTGCTTCATATAGCAAATTTTTAGTTTCATATTTTGCATTAGCTTCAGGCCTTCAACTATGATTTAAGCTGGGTTTGTAGAAAACTTAAATTTTGAGTTCTATAGAGTGAATTTGGTCAAATAACTGGTCATATATTTATATGTTGTCAACAATTTCCTGCTAGACTAGAAATGAGTAACGCGTAAACAAATGTCATTACAAGTTATAATCTCATAAGGTTAGATCTTTGAGTTGAAATGGACTAGGCTATACAGGAACACTGAATGTGACATCCTTTTGATGCTTCTGTAGTATGTCTCATGATTAAAGTAGGGGAATGTTTAGCTATAGCATCTTTAGTGCTCGCTCGGAGCTACACTTGGACTCCTGCAGGGGGGAGTTACACAAAATTCTCCTGCAAGAACACTATGCATAGGGCAACCTTGAAACATGTGCGGCCTTATATATAGATAAATATATACATCCCTACATATAAATAAGTACATGCGCACACACAGATATATAGATAATATTTATATTATATACTCCTTTCGTCCGTGTTTGTTGGCCCGTTTTGGGGATTCCTACTATTTATGGGGACATCATGATTACACCTTGAGAAGCATGAATTTCTCATTTTGCCCTTCAATCATGAGTTATGAGGACCACATGAGTAGGTAATTTAGATTTTAGAACATGGGTAAAAAGGTAATTAACATACTCTTAAGTCTTTTGACTTTTTGAGTTGGACAATAATAATGGGACGTAAAAAAGTATGTTTGTGAACCAACGAACACAGGCGGAGGGAATAAGTAACGCTATCCCACCAAGTCGTCTGGGAAAAAGTCTAGCCTTTTATATGTGTGAGCCCTGATTGGTGCTATATCAGAACAAGCCTTGAGAAGAGATAAGAGAATCAAAAAACAAGTATAAACTCCACGGTAAATTTTTTCTCGATGACCATTAGTTTTTGCATTGAAATGCTTGTGATCTCTGTATGGGAACTATGTACATTTGGTTCCTGTTACCTTTCCGTCTGGTCAATGGATTCTGAATATTGGATTGCTTAAGCACGTATTTTAGGAGGTAAGCAAGATTGCGTATGCATGTTTCCTTGAGATTCCTAAAGTTAACGTATCTTCGTTAAAGGAAGTTCACCTATAACCCTAAAGGAAGTGTACTCATTATATTTTCAGAATGATTTCTATGCTGTGAATGGGGAGTTTTAATCCAAGCCTTTCATGGAAATAATCTTGGGACTCCATGTGCATTTTCTTTGCTTTTGTCTAGTTGTACTGAAAAATCTCGACGTGGGTGAAGTACTTGCTGTGGATGTTTCCTGCGTTGTTGGTTTATCAGCAACGGTCAATGTTCAAGTCAAATACAATGTCCCAATGAGAAGGGTGGTGTTCGGGGTAAGTGGCTTCCACATCTGTCATTTTTTGTAACAGACTCATACTATCATTTTATTTTTCACTTCTTGCTTGTTTTTTTGTCAGGATCTGCTCTCTTATACCCACCACTTCACTAGAAACACGCGTTGTAGTTCTCTTCATTTCTACTATAAATCGTACTTAGTTAGATGAGACAGAATTTAACTACTACTGTATGTTAGAATTTACTAGGATCCAAATATGTAACATTAGATGGTGAAAACAGAAAAGCCTCACTTGTACAACATGGCGTTTCACCTTTACACAAGTCTCGAGTTCAGTGAAACTCTCTAGGTAGGTTGGGGGTTAAGGCCCTACACATGCTAATGACTTGGAACATATCTGGAGTCTGGGTCTCCTGTTTGGTAATGTGAGGCAAAGGATTGCTCAGGGTTTGCACCACACATGAGTCCAGCTATTTTGAGCCTATCCAATTGAGACAGACTTAAATATTTTTGGTTTCTCTTTTATTGGAAAGTAATGGGACTCGAAATTGAGTCTCTTTATCAAGGGCGTGCAACCTAAGCCATTGACCCTGGGTAGTTGGCCCAATGGTCAAGTTTTGTAAGGTTCTGGGTTGGAGCAGATGGATCAGCATAGACACCACCACTGCTGATCTAACTTGGTTACTATTACTTTCTAGTAGAAAGTTTCTACCCTACAATCGAAAGGGGATGTTGGGGGAAGAAAAAAGGGAGGATGTAATATCTAAGCCTTTGGAATATAGGACTTCATTCCCTTCTCCTAACGTGGCTTATTGGAATTGGTAAAATGGGCACTTTCTGTGCATCCTGCTATAGATTTCTTGATTTCTTTATGCGACATACCGCTGACCTTCGCTTTTCTTCCCTATTTGTCCACTAACAGTAAGTTCGAAATTTCAGGGAGACAATCTAGCGACAGCTGTTCTAACAGGACCAGGCATCGTCTTTATTCAGAGTTTACCCTTTCGTCGGCTTTCTCAACGCATCGCTAGGTAATGTCTCGTAGTTGCATAAATCCTTTATTTTCTCCTTGTTTGTGCTCCCCCGCCGACTGCCTCTTGCTATTCTTTTTGTTTAACTACACCGAGTGGTTTCTTGTTTTGCAGGGCTGTGACATCTCCAAACATGAGGGAAAATCCTAAGTTCTTTATTCAGATAGCCGTTTTCTTCTTTCTAGCTTATGTCGTGATCTTGTCATCGCTAATCTTGACCGATGATTGATTATGTTGCAGCATCTGTTATCGTGATTGTTCTCTAGCATAATATAGGGCCTTCTTACATCTATATCGAGTTGAATGTCGCAATTTTCCTCTAGATTTGAAATGTAAATTACAGAACCACAGGATTGTACATTGTTTGATTCGGAGACTTAAAGAGTAGGTTTTGAAGTTGTGAATTTATATTATCTTTCTTCCATTGTCTGGCGGCCATCTTTTAGTATTTTGCATATGCATTATTCAATTCTAGGTGTTTGGGGGAATCAATTAGAAAATTCATTATGTCGAGATGCATTTTGCAAAATGAATCGGGAAATAGAGAATTCAAAAACCACCACTTTCTACTTCATTAAGACAAATTTGGTCTGACATGCATTTTTCAACACTCTATAAACTTGAATTTCGGCTTTCTTATTATTTTCGATGTATTCTATAAGGTGAACGTTTTCTATCATCAAAGCAAAGGAGATGTCGCAAATGTTGCAAATTTGATTGTAAAAATGGGGTGTGACTAGACTTTCCCGATTTCTTCTCCAAAGTGATAGAAACCAAGAGAACAGATTGAATAGGCCATCACGTATTCACGAAAAAATTCTGCGCAAAGATCGCTCCATAGGACCCACTTACATAAGCAATCTATCCAAATCGTTCATTATTTAAAATACATTTTTTGAGCGGCCCGTAAAAAATCATCTCGATTGGATAACTCTAAGTACTTAATCCGATCTTTCGAGTTTTGATCCCTTCAAACATTGAATCCAAACCAGTACGCTTGACTTATCATCCATTGGAGTTCTTCCTATTACGATGCTATTTCTGGTTAATCAAACAATTTCATGGGGAACGGAATGACCATTTGGATAAATGCCAACGGGTGCACCATTGCACCTGTTGAGGGTACAAAAAAACACACTTGTTGGGTCTTACTCGTACTTTAAAGTAGGACCCAACAAAAAAATACACTTGTTGAGTCTCACTTGTACTAATTCTGAGAGCAGCTCCAAATGTCAGTCCTCATAATACTTCCGCTCAAATTCTAGTCTCAAGTCTATATAACAAAATCCTACTCAAGCATATCATTTAAAGTGTTAAAGATATTGGTGAACACCCAGACAAGAAGCATATAACGGAGAATCGAGAATCGAAAACAGAATCTCAAGTGGTTTTGTATAAGCAACAGCATTTGCTATGCAATATCTGTATTTCAAATATGCATTTAAAGCTGTAAGAGTAAGAGTAGGAGAACAAATACTGCCTGAGAGAAGTTGCACCTTGATCCAAACACCAAATTCCTTTAGATATCCATCAATCCAACTTATCATCTTGTTCTTATTGATCGTTTGTTCTTTTACAAGCTACAGTCAAACAATTAAACCGTACACAGAGCACTTGGATTGTCCGAATCATCCTTTTAGACAAAAACTCCCAGAAGCATCGAAACATACAAGAAATTTACAATACTTCTATAGGGTCAACAAGATTTATTGAAGACAATACTACAAGAATGAACACATGGCAAGTTAGCTCTTTCAACATGCGATGCAGTTCAGCGCTTGCCAGAACAACATGGTCTATGTTGGTGCTATCGACCACAAAATTGAGACCCTGTGTGTCCTGGAAATGTTGCCTCCGCAGTGGGGAAATCTGAAAAACAGTTTTCCACTCACAAGTATCCCATCTTAAAATAAGGTCTTAAAAAGACGGAAAGGAAACACAATACTCCAGCTATTCTATTACCACAGATTTGCCTTCTGAATACGTGTTAGTTGTTTATTCATGGATCATAAAAAAAACACATGAAGCCCTCCCCACCAATATTCCAATTAAGTTGTGTAATCCTCAATTTTACCATCAATGGCTGCAGATAGTTTCCATCTTGCAATTAAAATAACTACACTTCTATAAACAAATCAAATCAGAATTACAATATTGTTGATACCAATGATCCGACAGAAACTTCTACTTGGCAGAGCGCAAATTATGTATATCATTGCAACAGCAAAATAGTGAACTCCTGAGTCCTGACTCCATAACTGTAAGAAACCTTTACCCAATGACTAATGACTTTTAACAATCGCACCATTATCTCCATCTCCACAACAAAGCTTCTTAAAAGTTTATACACAATTTGGAATTCCATCTAACCATCAAAAGGCTACAAGGCTATACCTCCACACCACAGTATCCAACTGAGGGCCCTTACTGGGAGCAAGGCTCACACCTTTGAAATGACCCGCTGCCAGGAAGGATAGGTATCTCTACTGAAGGTAAGCATTTATTACCTCAGCGGCTTTGCAACAAAATTCTCTAGAGAGTTCCAAATGCTCGCCTGTTAACCAAGGGAGACATCATGTTAGTAATATCCAAGCAGATACACCCTAGTTGGGGCAGCATATGGTAACCAACTCCTGATAAGCTTCCACTCCCTTTCCAATTCTGGCCCTGGGGCCGGCATTTTTTGGTAAGGTAAGCATGTACTACCTCGTGTGTCATCAACCACAGTCCCTCACTCACCGACTAGGATAGATAATCAGACAAACACATGTAAAAGAGAATCAAGGAAGAGATCACAGCAGACAGCTCCTCGTGATCAGTACAACTCAAAATCATTAAAAAGCGAAAAACAAAAAAGAAAGAAGCAAAGTGCACCTGAATCTTCTTCATAGGCCACATAGACGATAGAAATAAAACCTACGGAACTTTACAGGCAAAATGAAAATAGAAGCCAGTTCTATAGCATTTGAACCATGGTCTAATGTTCAATTTAACACTGGAAGAGTGAAAGAACAACCAGTCAGAAGGGTATATTGAATTAAGACAAGTTGAATAGCTAGTTGATCCGGAGGGAACTAACAGGACTCAAAAACAAAATGATCAAGCCTAATATTCAGCTCTACAGTAATAAAAGCTAAGGGATTAAGCTGCCTCTTCAGTGAATTAGTGACAAAAAATTCATCTATAGAGCAAGGAAACCAGATGCAAACGTCACACTAACTATTCAATAAACCTGCGATGCAAGTGTCTACCTCTAAAACCATAGAAGTTACCATGGTGGGAATGGTGGACAAATTTTCCCCAAGCTCAAGCTTCTCCAAAATGGTGGTCTTACCAACTCCATTAAGGCCAACCATAAGGATGCGCATGTCTTTCTCAGGGAAAAGCCGGCTGCAAAGCTTGATGAAGGCAATATCCATGTAACACTTAGGATCCATGCAGGTGAACACACCATGTTGGGCATATGACCAAAACACCTCTGATATCATTAGAATTGATTTACTTAAGAGTAATCATAAATGGAAGAACAGTACCCGTAATACAATACATCAAAGTCTTCTATATCTTCTGCGGGTTGCTCTATTAGGTCGAGGGTCGCCTCGTGGCTGAAAACTTGCAATTTCCGCAACTAATCTCTCGTGATGCGACTTATGTCAATGTCCTTGGTTTCTTCTGTTGAGTAATTCCAAATTTTTATTTCCTTCTCCACAGCGTAGAAATAGTTCCTCGGTATTCGAACAAACAAACAGTTTTCCATAAAACGAAAGGACCTTAGAGCATACGTTGGTCCACCTGGCATCTAGTTCCCAAATATTAACTGAGTTTAGCATTGTAGTTAACACAAGATAGCCCACTTTGCCATTCAAATTTATAACATATGCCAAATCTGGAGTAAATTGAAATGACAAAGCATCCAACTCGGGTAATTCTTCGAAGACCTCACCCACGATATCAGAGCAGAATAGACAAAGTTTGCGCAATCCAGTGAGGAGGTTCGTCAACTCTAGTGTCAGGCCAAATGGACATTGAATTAAAGTTAGCCACAGTCGTAATCTCTCTCCAAGAGTCTCTCCTCAGAGAGTATAGAAGGACTCGAGGGAGAGCGGGAAGGTTTAACTTGAACCACAAGACACGAAGGATAAAGTAGTCGTCACTTGCCGCATCATAACCGAACCAAATAAATCTAACTCCCAAGGAATTCTTGCGAGCTCGAGCGTGTCAGGAACCGGCACCTTCTCAACCACAGTAGTTGTGGGGTTCCAAAGAATAATAGTGTTGTTGAAAGGCTTAAGGATGTGCAAACATACAATACCGTTTATCGACGCCACAATCTCCATTGTAGGTAGTAAACCAACGATTGCCATTTTGAACAACTTCACCGACGACAAATGTATTTGGGGAATGATGGGGTGGGATTTTGGCTCAAAGTTCTGCAAAATTATCATTTTGTTTTCATTGGGAAAAGTGAGAAACCCTTTCAATGTTCTATCTACCCCGCTAAACCTAAACATCTACTCTCCAGATTTGAAATGGCCAACAAGAAAGTAGTTAAATTCTTTTTTTGCAAGGCGAAAAAAGAAAGTAGTTAAATCTTATCTTGATTCTCTTCCAGATGACCTAAAGATTGCAATATTTTCCAGGATTCGGACCAAATCGGCTATTTGATCTAGGTCTCTTTCCAAAGGTTGGTTCATTATCCTATAAGCAGTGCTGCATCAAATTACACTTTGAATCTTCATTTCCGATGAAAACGAAACAGTAATTTTGCAAAACCTTGAGCCAAAATCCCACCCCATCATTCCCCAAATACATTTGCCATTTAAAATGAAAGTCGCTAGTTTACTACCTACAATGGAGATTGTGGCGTTGATAAACGGTGTTGGATGTTTGCACATTTCGAAGCCTTTCGGCAACAATATTGTTCTGTGGAACCCCACAACTTGCTGAGGATGAGAAGGTGCCGGTTCTTGAGACGCTCGAGTTCGCAGGAATTCCTTGGGAGATTGATTATATTTGGTTCGATTATGATGCGGTAATAGACGATTACTTTATCCTCCGTGTCTTGTGGTTCAAGTTGAACCTTCCTGCTCTACCTCGAGTCCTTCTATACTCTCTGAGGAGAGATTCTTGGAGAGAGATTACGGTTGTGGCTAACTTTAATTCAATGTCCATTCAACCTGGCACTATAGTCAACGGACAACCTCACTGGATTGTGCAGAAAGCTGCCAAACTTTGTCTATTCCGCTTTGATGTCGTGGGTGAGGTCTTCAAAGAATTACCCGAGTTGGATGCTATGTCATTTTAATTTACTCCAAATTGGGCAGATGGTATAAATTTGAATGGCAAAATGGGTTTTCTTGTGTTAACTACAATGCTTAGCTCCGTTAATAGTTAGGAACTAGATGCCGGGTGGACCAACATATGCTCTAAGATCCTTTCTTTTTATGGAAAATTGTTTGGTGGTTCAAATACTGGGGAATTGTTTCTACGCTACGGAGAAGGACAAAAAAATTTGGAATTACTCAACATAAGAAACTAAGGACATTGACATAAGTTGCATCGCGAGAGATCCACTGCGGAAATTGCAAGTTCTCAGCCACGAGGCAACCCTCGACCCAGTAGAGCGACCAACAGAAGATATAGAAGATCTTGATATATTCGATAAGTGGTATTGTTGTTCCATTTTTTATTTATATTAAGTTAATCAATGCTAATGATATCAAAGGTATTTTGGCCGTATACCTAACATGGTGTGTTCACGAGCAGGGATCCTACACGTTTCATGGAGATGGCCTACCCCAAACTTTGCAGTTGGCTTTTCCCCGAGAAAGACAAGCACATCCTTATGGTTGGTCTTAATGGAGACCCATTAACTAACCTGAAAAAAATGTGGAATAAATCCGTTAGCTGAAAGCTCAATGAGTAGTTAAGCATGCTAAGGGAAAAGAATATAACGTGGCATACATAAAAACAATTGATAACTAAGGCAACAAAGAAATGGTTTCCATAAATAAGGATCGATGGCTCAATGAATGGCACCAACAAACTAAATAATAAACGACAAGGTCAATGGCTCAACAAATAGTATCAATGAGAGGAATAACTGATTGACAACTAACATCATAATGACAAACAACAATAACATGGGAATCCAAACCAAAGTGGGAACCATAATATTAACCAAGTACCACATGTCAAATATTTTCTCAAGGCTTAGCCTGTTGGATCCAACACTGTAATCAGAGTCACCACAGGATGGCGCCTGAGAATTTTCCCTAAGCCGATCCAAAGTAGGGTCACAGGGCATTTCACAAGTCTTTTCCCTATCCGTTGAGCACTAGAGTCACTTTGTATTTCACAAGTCTTTTCCCTATCCATTGAGCACTAGGGTCACTAGGTATTTCACAAGTCTTTTCCCTATCCGTTGAGCACTAGGGTCACTGGGTATTTCACAAGCCTTTTCCTTAGCGGCCAAAGTCACCACGGTATTTCACAGGTCTTTCCCTTGGACTTTTCCAAGTATATACATGGTCCTAAACACAAAAGAACAACGGCAAGCGGAGTCACCTGCACCAAGAATATTCCTCGTGCCGCTGCATAGTCTCAACCACATTATGGAGTCAACGAATAGACAACAAGAAAAATAAGGACAACCAATCAACGACAAGTATTATCAATAAACCTTGTACGCCAAAGGGTACGCCAATCGTCAATAGATATCACGACCACGAGTAAGAATATTTTTTATCAATTCACAATGAATGAAAGAATATTTTTTATCAATTCACAATGAATGAAAGAACTATCAAGAATTGATCGGCTCAAGAGGATTCAAAACAAAGGAATCACATGCTTAACCACTCACCTCAAGTCCAATAATGCGACAATCGTATAGCCCGCTAATTTGAACGAAAAAGTAATACATCATATTAACACTATTCTATAAAACACTTTTACTGTAATACCATTAAGACTAGAAGCATAAAATAGCATAAAGTACTTATAAATACATGTAACTCCTACCCTGCCATATGCATGAGATCAACCTGGTATCTCTCCCACCATGAACCACTAGACAGTCACACCATAATCCTACACCATCACCATGGGCTAATTAACCGATTTACGGTTTTTTTAAAAACTTTATTAAAAAAAATGCGTGTTTTTTAACTTAATTCCCGAACTACGTGAAGTTGTGGTTAGCAACCACATTTTCTTGAAAACGTGTTTGGAAAACACGCTTTCTCGGTTGGTTAAGCCGGATTAACCAAAAATTAAGGTGATCGTAATCCGGTTTGAAAGCGTGGTTAGCAAACACGCCTTATAAAAGCGTGGTTAGCAAACACGATTTATGAATAATAATGGGGCAGGTCGCCTAATAAAAGCGGGTTTACCAAACCCGCCTTCTAAAAGCGTGTTTAGTAAACCCGCCTGCTAAAAGCGGGGTTAGCAAACACGCCTTTAGAAGGCATGTTTAGTAACAACGCCTTCATATGCTGCTGTGGAAAGTTCCATGTTTTGCATTAGTTGTCTTTTCGAACCTAACCAAAATTGGTTTTTTTTTTTTTATATTTATTTTTATCACGAATGAAATTAAAAATTGTTGTGGACAAACAACAAAAACATCAAAAATTTATACTAATGGGGAGATTCACTTTGATTAAATCCCTCATATTCCCTAACCATAAAAAAAAAATATCCTTTTTCCATATATGCAAAGGACTATATAATGGTAATGACGAGGTATGCTTTTCTAGTTGTGACTTCCGATTTATGTGTAACATCAAATTGTTGAATACTTTGTAAATGTAACGTGTTGATCCTCTCTTTCCCATTTTCTTAAGACTTACGGCTTGCTAGTGTATTATGCATAATCGCTACTAATAAAACATGCTAGGTGAAGTAGTTGTACGAATTTCTATGTCATGTATGAAAAAAATTGTAGCCTAATATAGGTTGGCTTTCTAGCTTGTGTGCTCGTAATTGGTAGACTTATTCACAAAGTCTCTTATGGATGGAAACCTACCCACATGCCTGTGTCACTGTGTAGTTGTGTTTGTAATATAAATGATACAGACTTTTTCAGCCTTGTTCAACTCTCACTGGAATCCAAAGCTCGCACAACGCATGCCAGGGGACCCGCCAACATGCCTGTGTCATTACCCTTATTGGTCTTCTTTGATAATAATTGGAATCCAATGCTCTTGAAGAAAAACAGAAACATTTCAAGTGGCCACATAGTGACATTAATTTAATGGGGACTTGTAATCAATCATTCAATGCAAATCAATGGATGGTCAAGTCAACATCTACTTTTGTATTTCTACAGCCTTATTCATCATCTTTATTTATTAATATCAGCTTTTAGACCACTTTATTCATATCTGATGTCTTATCAAGCCTTCATACAGCTCATATATGCAAGATGGCTCAAAACTATTTGTCTATAAATTAATTTCAAACTTATGATATTTCTGTATAGCACTTCATACTCGTTACTTGTATCACAATGGCAGGCAGAGACTCCACTTCTGGGGTGTGAATACTTCCCAGGTTCAAGGACCCATACTGGAAAGAAAAAAAAAAAGCAGCCCTAAAGATTACTATGTTGGTCTTCGAGAAGAATGGAAGTTTAGGGTTGAAGAGCAGGAGGGATTAGTTGCTGATTTATGGAACATGGGAGTAAGAATTCCTCATCGTCGGTCGCTAGAAATGCCAAAAACAAATAAGCATGAGTATGAAGCTGCTGTGGCCCGAATCAAGAGGAGAATAATAGGATGTTGATGCGTAGGAGCCGATATTTCATGCTTCAGCTAGCAATTGAGATGGCGGCATTAGGAGCGTTGTTACTAGTACGAAGAACATCACATCCCAATGTCGCCGTTGAGCACCCACCGATATCGTGAGAGTGACGAGGCGGGACAACTTGATTTTGAGAGGAATAGTCGAAAAATGGCATAGAAAGTTGTCCACTTCTTGGGAGTGTTTCTTGTGACAACATTTCAGCAAAAGTAGAAGAGCCAAGCAACATCATTTGCTCTTGAGCATATGTGTACTCTAACTCCACATATATTTCTAGGCATGAGGGAAAAGTACTGCTCATGCATAGAACATTGGACAACGTTTCCTCATCATTGATTGGTACTGGAACGTATTTTATGTCCGAACGCCAATTCTTGTGCGGGTATCTACAAGTGAATTTCAACCGTCCAATTTCCCCATTGTTTGCCACCTTGGGCATGAGCATCGCCTCCAACCCGCTTAGTGAGATTGGGCATTGGACACGGAATAATCCCTTTGAAGGAATGTCGTAGGATAGACCTTCGGCTTCGACTATTCCCCCCCCCCCCCCCCAATAGAACATAACCAACACTATTTCCATGAGAAACCTGCACCCACTAGTCAAATAAAGATTACTTTCCAATTACCTATGTTAGGTAAATTAGATAATTAATAGTTTAGTTTGATGTACAATATTTATGCTAGTCTGGATGCATGTTTATCCATTCTGATTGGAGAAGTCAGTAGGGAAAGTTCAATGTATTCACTTGGACAACTAAAGACACTGTCGTCCTTCAACGCTAGAACTGCCAACACAGATCCAAATCTAGCATGCAATTTTTGCACGATGGAGAAGTTACCTACCCAATTTTTGTGCCCTCTTACAATGCTCATCTCTACGGGGGTTTTTTATAATTGGATGTCTGGGTTAGTTTATGTGTTCAAAACTTTAAAATTAACAACTGGATCAATCTCTAATAATCCCAAAGGTTCTTGTTAACTTCAAAATTAAAACTTCAACCTTTAGAAGGCGTGTATGCATTACTAAAATGTCACGCCTAGTGCATTTCTTTTCATAGCAATTTTTTTAATCACAAAAGAAAAATATAGAGAAACTATCAAATTTCGTAACAATTCTTTTCAAAGTACTAACTTATGTATCTTATTAAAGTGTGATTTCATGGACCTTTTCAATCAAATTTCCATAAGTGTGTATGAATATGAATTTATCGATAAAAAAACCGACTTGATGATGAAATAAGCAAAGGCTAACCCGATTTTGGTTATTCAAAAAATAGGTAGTTCCTTTCCATTGTTGCACCGTACAATAATTAGGTGGGCTTTGACAAAATAAAAGTCTCCTATGCTGCCTAAAGTCTCTTATGTTCACACACAAAGTCTCATGCACAAAGAGAGTGGGCCGAACTCACTGGTCTCCAATGGAAAAATAAATAAATAAATAATTGCCCGTTTTTCCTACTATTAAAACTAAATTTTTCTATTGGTTACCAATCATTTTTTTGATTGGTTTAAAACAGAATAGACCCCATGTATGCAACACACTAGATTATTTTTCTATTAACTCTTTAAAAATAACCCACCAATCAACTTCCACTTCCGTTGTTTTCCTGTTGGTATTTGCTCTAATTTTATCAATCAACAAAAGCAAATACAAAAAGGGTATGGCGTGTTTAGTAAACACCCTTCTAGAAGGCATGTTTGCTAACAACGCTTTCAACAGGATTACGATTAACTTAATTTTTCGGTTAATAGGCTTAAGCAACCGAGAAAGCGTGTTTTCCAAACACGTTTTCAAGAAAACGTGGTTGCTAACCACGACTTCACGTAGTTTGGGAATTAAGTTAAAAAAACACGCATTTTTTTTAATAAAGTTTAAAAAAAAAACCGTAAATCGGTTATTGAGCCCTATTGAGCTTGTCTTCATTTGTCACCTGGCCCACTCGTCTACCAGAAATGAAGAGCAGTGTTTGGGCCCCGTAAGATCCGGCCCGTACTTCTTCAAGGGGCCCATTGTCCAAACCTTGAGATTACCAATGGAAGCACCAACCACCAAGAGAGAAATAACAAAGAAAAATATGGTCTGTTATCACATTTTGTATTTTCGGAATTTCAAACTGTAAAGAAATTTGTTGGGCTCCAGTAGGCCACATGAATTTTGGGTGGCTTTTGTTTAGTACTTTATTGCATTGCACGTGTCCGGGACTAGCATATATACATATATATTGCACTCCAGCTAGGACCTTAAAGAATTCCTACGTTGACATAGCATATATACATATATATTCCACTCCGCATCACATGGGAGTTAAAGAATTCCTATATTTCCCTAAAACGATGCAATACACAGCAAAACAACAAACTACACATCAGTGCACGTGAGAGAGAGAGAGAGAGAGACGAAGTGAGACAGAGAGAGCCGAGAGAGAGAGAGAGAGGGGTAACTTTTCAATACTGCGAGAGGACATCAATCGGTTTGAGTAGAGAGAGGACAAACCTGTAGATCTTGACGAAGGCTTCACAGGGAGATCAAGGAGACGACCGCCGGAGTTGTGACCGGCGGCGGTGACGCGGAGAAGCGCCGGACTGCTGAGCCGTGCGGGATGGAGGGCCAGCGGCCTCAGAGTGGAAAGGGGCGGGGGGAGTTCTGAAGTTGGGGAAAACACAAGCGGTAAAAAAAGCCCTAACTTTTTTTTACCTTATAAGGGAATAGTGTGCTAAACACGATAGCGTTATTCTCAACCACGTCTTTTATGAGCGTGTTTGCTAACCCCACTTTTAGAAGGCGTGTTTGCTAACAACGCTTTCAACAAGATTACGATTAACTTAATTTTTCGGTTAATCAGGCTTAAGCAACCGAGAAAACGTGTTTTCCAAATACGTTTTCAAGAAAACATGGTTGCTAACCACGACTTCACGTAGTCTGGGAATTAAGTTAAAAAACACACTTGTTTTTAATAAAGTTTAAAAAAAATTGTAAATCGGTTATTGAGCCATCACCATGTTTTCTTACCCGTGCCAACAATTCAGTGCTACTCCTCACAATGCTATATAATCATAGGACTCACGTGCATAAGCTCACAAAAAAGCATGAAGCCTATTTAATGTAACTACCATATGACAAAACACCTCATCTTGTACCTTTTAATCTCAACCGAACCACATCAACTCTAATCTGTAGCCTACTCGATCGAAACCGTACATGACCGAACCAAATCCATATGTGGCGTGAGAAATTAAATGAAAGGGGAGCACTACAAAGTCTACAAAGCAGGGAGTGAACTTACCCAAGGAATCTCTATGCCGACAATCTCCTCCGAAACTTCCCCACTGCTACTCTCTTTCTCTCTTTATCCCCCGAAGTCACTCTTGTAGCGTAGTACTATATAAGAAAACCCTAGACCCTTTCGCCCCTTTGGATGGGGGGGTTCGGGAGGAAGGAAAAGAAACTAACTTCGTTTGTTTTGGGCGGAAAACCTTTTTCCGAGAAAACATTTTCCGTGGAAAATATTTTCCAATGTTTGGTACAACGGAAAAGTAAAGTCAACGGAAACATTTTCCGACAGTCAATGGAAAATGAACCATTTGGGCTAGAAAATGATTTCCGGATTAGAATCCCAGAAAACATTTTCCTTGCACTATCAGTCGAACCATCCCTGACCCCGACAATTCACTGACTCCAATCACCTCTCTCTCTCTCTCTCTCTCTCTCTCTCTCTCTCTCTCTCTCTCTCCACTACCATTGTTTCCGGCAGCGCCTCCCCCCGCCATCTCCTTCCGAAGCTGCCATCGCCACCTCCCAAATCAACACCACTGCCACATATCCTCCGCCGTGTGCTGCCATCGTCCAAGCTGACGTCTCTGATTTTGTCTTCGACTCCACATTTCCTTTGTCGGTCACGAGTAAGCCACCTGAAGTTCTGGTAGTCGCCGCCCTGAGACGACATATCAAAATTTGGCATCGACATGGGTGGCGATTCAAACTGCTATTGATTCACTTCTATTCTATCTTCGCTCACTGGCTCACTGCTCAATCTATTGAAATCAAAACAGATCATAAGATCGTAAATTTGGGTTAAGAGATTTGGGTTAACAGATCGTAAATTTGGAGTCGGTGGAGGAGCCTCTCTGTAAATTTGGAGTCGGTGGAGCCCTCTCTCTCTCTCTCTCTCTCTCTATATATATATATATATATATATATATATATATATATCCATGTGTATATCTATCTAAATTAATATCTATGAACACTTTTATTTTTTCAATCGTCAAGCAATTTGGGTGTTTTAATCCTTTGGTTTGAGTTCGATTGAATTGGGGCTTTGGATTCCGATGCACCAATTTTTACTAGGAATTTCAATTTATGGTTTGAATTTTCTCATTAGTGTAGGATGTGCTCTTTTTTTTTTCCCCTATAATTGTTTGTGGTCATTTTACCACACTAGTAGTTTTCCTTGTCAACCAAACGATAGAAAATGTTTCGTAGAAAATGTTTTCATCTCACAATCAAACACCAGAAAATGTTTTATTTTCTAGAAAATGGTTTCCATGGAAAAGGTTTTCTAGAAAATGGTTTCCGCCTGAAATAAACGGAGTCTAAGGGAAAAGGGTTTCTCACCTACGTTTGGATGGCACAATAGGTGAGAAAATGACGGAGAAGGTGAGAGAAGAGAATCCCTTAAAACCCATGTTTTGTTTCTAACCAAAATTGGTGAGATTCCATGAGAAAGAGAGTTGGGGGACTTCCATGTCCAGTAATACCCCTGCTACGCCACTCCCATCACCGCCACTGCACCACTACTTCGGGTCCTTAACCCACCAACACCGCTGCAAGATTTCGGTGCAGGTACGGTGGTAGCAGCAGGCGGTGTTCGGAAGAAGAAGTGTCGATTCAGATCGATAGAAGGAACGGTGCTCTTGACTGTAGATGCCTTGCAAGGAAGAAGAAGAAAAGATCATAGCTGCTGCTAGGGTTTGATCGATAAATGTCTGCACTCTATAATGATCAACCACTGTCTGGATTATGGAAATTAGGAGTACGATTTATCCCCTGCTTTGCTACAATACTTCGCATTTGTCAAGTAATGTCTGCACTCTATAATGATCAACCACTGTCTGGATTATGGAAATTAGGAGTACGATTTATCCCCTGCTTTGCTACAATACTTCGCATTTGTCAAGTTTCATATTTGAGTGAGGGTGTTTGGGAGGCTCAATTTTAATTTTTCATTGAGCTTTTTTCTGAAACATCTCTTAAACTAGGGTAATTATCATTAACCTCCTCTAAGGTTTCTAACACCAACAAATACCTCCTCTGAAATTTCTAAAATGACACTCACCTCCCTTCCTTTAGCTGATAATACCAAATCACCCCCTTCCGTTAGAATGCAGTTAGAAACTGGACGGAAAAGGCGATGTCATTGTGTAGAAAATTGTAATATACCTACATTACCCTCAACTTCATTCTAATTTGCTATAAACAACACCACCCACTCACCACAGAATTCTAGATGCACCTCCTGAAATATGAAGCAAACACACAG
Source organism: Vaccinium darrowii (assembly GCA_020921065.1). Lineage (NCBI taxonomy): Eukaryota > Viridiplantae > Streptophyta > Magnoliopsida > Ericales > Ericaceae > Vaccinium > Vaccinium darrowii. The sequence goes on along the minus strand of CM037152.1, from coordinate 1,241,242 downwards.
CCACAGCAAAGAAGTTGAAGTAAGACCCAAGTATCCATCTCATTGCTATTCAATTTTTTTTTCCACGTTGTTTTTTTTTTTTTTTTAACACTTTCTAATCTCTTTTTTTTTTTTTTTCACTTTCAAGAAACCATGGACGTTTCATCTTCAAAAAGTGCCACTGGAATGCCCAAGTACCAAACTAGCTAGGTTTTGCTATTGCAAACCAGTGAGCAATTTTCAAGCTTACAGTTCCAAGTTGCAGTAATCCAAATTACAGTCATCCAAATTACCTTACATAAGGAGAGCTATACAAAAATTTCTATCCAACACAGCCTACAAACCATTTTACAGTAGCCATATGTTTCAATTTCAAAGGAAAAAATAAAAGCCCAAATTTCCAAAACCTAATCAAACGGATTTGACTAAAAAAGAAGAAAAAATTGCCAAAAAAAAAAACCTAAAATGGTTACACCTACTTTTTACAATAGCCATCGCCGTGTTTGGTTGAGAGTTTTGAGAATAATATTTGGAGAAATATTTTTGAGATGGTGTTTGGATAAGTTTGTGGAATAAGTAATAATTAGAGAGATGTGTGATAATTGGAGAGAGATAGAGAGAGAAATGAGAATAATGATTGGATAAAGAGGTATGAGTAGAGACCGAAATATGATTAATGATTAGAGAGATGGGATATGGGAAAAGAATCTTTTTGAATTTTTTTTTGGAGATGTGAAGTGAACAAATATGTTTCTACTTGAAGGGGAAACCACAAAGCCCTGATAAGTACCGAATTGTATACGTGAAGGCTCCTTAATTTATGCCTGTTATGTTCTTAATACATGTTACTTGACTTTATCTGGGCCATTTTGTGATTATAGTTAACCAGAGCAGTTTGCATGAATTTGGCATTAATTGGGAGTTTTAATGAGACCAGGGGTCAAAGTACAATATCTCAGAAGTTTGAAAACCAATTCATAGCATGTCTAAGGACCCGGAGTGTAATAACTCCAATGTTAGCCGTTATGGCGGGAACAAAACATAATTTTGTTGGGAGGCCCAATTGGTTCCTAATTACTTTCACTACGGGTTGGACCAAGAAAAGAAAAGCTTGGCACATTCCCATTAATTTGAGCCAAACAGGTTTTTTTTTGGCTTGGGGGGCACTCTACACAAAGGATTATGAAAGGCAAGCAATAGATGCATAACAGGGATCATTGGGAAACAAGGGATGGCTGTTTTATGTTAATTTTGGATTTTGATTATCGAAACAACGGTTGTATAACTTTGAGACTTATTTTTATGATTTGATCTTATTTTTCCTATCTAGTGCTATGCGTTTGTTTTATATGATTGCAAATACATAATTATGCAACGATTTTCTTGGCGCATGAAATTGCGAATTAGGATAGTCTATGCCTAGGGAAGACGAGTCGTGCCTAGATTAATTAGTTATAGAATCGAAGACGATTCGTGCCAACCGAAGATAGGTTATACCCGGTTTTCAATTGCATGCTATTTTCTTGTCGATATCTCTAGGGCTTATAACTTCTAGCGAGTTATTGTCGTTTCAGTAATTGATTTTCCTAAATTAATATAATTACTTAGTTGCGAAGTTAGGGTGGATTCGAAACCCTAAGACCCTTTTCTCTCACTGTCTTCATCTTATTTAATTTATGTTTTCTTTAGTTAATTAGCTTTTCAAAATCAAAATCTCAATCAATTGTTTTCTTAGAATTAATTTAGAGATTAATCAAAACCATTGTAACTTAGTCAATCTATCTCTGCGGATCGACACTCAGACTTAGCCACTGTTCTTCTGAATGTGGGTTAATTCATTGCTTTTATTAATTATTTTTTGTGTAAAGAACGACCTACCAAGCCCCAATTTTTCAAACCCTAACAATTTGGATTAATAAAAATATATATATATTTTTGAACAGGAACTTAATAATGTAGCAAAATTTTTTGTATAGTACCTATTGTTACCTCTAAAAGCTTGAACAAGTAGCGATCCACAAGGGTTGAGCAGTTAATCCCCGATCTTTCTACCTCACGAACTTCTTCTGCAAAAACAAACCATGGTCTTCAATTAGAAATCATGATCCTCATCGTCATTACATGATCTAACCGGCTTGATTCATCGTCGTCGTCTCTCTTCTTCTTCTTCTTCTTCTTCTTCTTCTTCTTCTTCTTCTTCTTCTTCTTCTTCTTCTTCTCTCTCTCTCTCTCTCTCTCTCTCTCTCTATTTTGGTCAATTCTTCTGGAACGGGGCATTTGGGTCTTTCCATTATCATCTAACAGGGGAGTCTAACACTGTCTAAGGGCTTTTGGCGGGAATGGGTGATTTGATATTGTCAGCTAAAGGAAGGGAGGTGAGTGTAATTTCAGAAACCTCAGTGGAGGTATTTGTTGATGTCAGAAACCTTACGGAGGTTGGTGATAATTACCGCTTAAACTATCATCCATTTCTCTACTTAGGCCTCCTTTGGGTAAAAAATCAGTTTTTGGTTTTTTGGTTTGTCCTTATTCAAATTTTTTTTGCATTCGTTAGTTTTGCATCAAGATTTTGTGGTTTCTGGATTTCTCTCAACGAGACGAAACTAACAAGTATAAATTTATGGTCAAAACTCAATTTTTTTTTGAATAAAGCCAAAATGCTTGGATTATTGAATCTTGATGCAAAACTAACAAATGCAAAAAAAATTTGAATAAGGACAAATGAAAAAACCAAAAAACCAAAAACTGATTTTTTACCCAGAGGAGGCCTTAGTTCTTGAACTTTCAAAATCCTTTATGTAGTTCCTGAATTGCCTACTTAAAGTGCATGTGGTCCATTTTTTAACATCCGTTAGTTTCATGGACAGGAAATGGTATGTGGTCGTGTCACATGGGATCATTGTCCCAAACCCAAGGGTAAAAACGTATTCCCCATGTCTAGACACCAATTGGCGCCAATACTTAAAAATTTCCCTCTAAATTCTACAAATCCAATATACCATGTGGCTTAGGGAAAAAAACAGAGCTCTCTCTCTCTCATAAAAAAAAAGAACACTCTCTCTCTTAAAACAAAAACATAGCACTCTCTCTCTTAAAAAAAAAAAAAAAACAAAACGGAGTCAATGCTGCTACTGCAAATGCTAGTTAATTAAAGCTTCCAGAAACTAAAGTTGCTACTAGATTTCAACCACCAAAAGGTGATATATGATATCACCACACCACCAATTATAATAACCATCAAACATTAACAACTAGGGGTGTCCACAGTTCGGTTCCGGCCGGATCAGTTTCGGATTTGACTCGAACCGGTAATAACGGATTTATGTTTTCAAGATCCGGAACCGTCCGTGGATGATATACAGATGGATCGATTTGGTTCTGGATTTGACGGATCGGTTCCGAATGGATTTGGTGGTTTTGGGCCGTAAAATGGGCCTCTAACTTGGGCCAATTTTTTGGGTATTTCTCACTCATTTTCCAGCCCAAATCATTTTTCAAGCCCTTTTTCCTATCCAACAAAACATCAACCTTCATCCACATTTTTCACAATAGCAAATGAAAAGTGAAAACATATTCAGATTTCAGACCTACAAATCAAAGGAAAACATCCATATCAGAGACATACGACGTAGAGAGAGAGAGAGAGAGAGAGAGAGAGAGTCAGTCATACGGGCGATCTGAGGAGGAAAAGAGGCGTACGGCGATATGAGGAGGAGAGGTACTCACGGCGGAGGAGGAGAAGTACTCACGGCGAAGGAGGAGAGCAAAGGAAGGAAGGAAGGGAGGGAGGGAGGAGGGAGGCATAGCGACGGCCAACGGGTTTGGGTGGGTTGGAGGCGGAGAGAATGAGGAGGGAGGGTTACAGATTTAGAGTTAATAAAGAATGAAATGGGTAGGTAGTGAGCGTAGTAGTGGACCACTTATTCCGGATATTTTTTTTTTTCAGTTTTTTAGTTTTTTTTTTTTTTTTTCATTTCCAACTGGCAGATCGGTTTTAACTGAAACTGACCCGGAACTGTTAAATTTGGCATTTCACGATCCAGAACCATCCATACCATACCTTGGGCAGATTCAACGGATGGTTCGGATTGGTCGGGTTGGGCGGATCGAGCAGATCGGATGATCCACTGGACACCCCTATTAACAACAGTAGAGTCGATGGATGATGGAATTTGAAAAGCCATATGATTAAGTAAAGAGAACGTGTGGTGCCTCAACAAGCATGTGTGCCAAATTCTGGATTCTTTTTTCGACAAAGTGAAGGAAATTGTGTTCAAAAACAAAATAATGAAGAATCAATTAACTCTGTACAAAACCCTACAATATTAATCATCTTTCAGCTGTGAAAATCTGCAAGGGGAAAAAAAAAACTAGTTTTATCAAACGTGAAATACGAACTTAAAGTTAGGGATAAACTCCTCTCCTTGCCTCAATTGATCGTCCATCCGAAGATTAGGGATTGAGAAACCCAATTTCTTTGACAAAACTTGTTTCTCTCTATGTCGCTTTGTCTTTCTTTGTTTCTTGGAGATGGCATCGATGAATGGGGATGAAAGGAATAAGGAGCTGACGTTTTTACCCTTAAGTTTGGGACAATAATCCCATCTTACACGAACACATACCATTTTCTGTCCATGAAACTAACGGATGTTAAAAAAAATGGACCACATGCACTTCAAATAGGTAGTTCGGGGACTACATAAAGGATTTTGAAAGTTCAAGTACTAAGTAGAAAAATGGGTGATAGTTTAAGGCATGTTTCGAAAAGGAAAAAAAAAAATCGTTTTTCATTTTCAACTTTTTGGATTTTTGGCTTTTTGAATTATGGTTAAAATGTATTTTGAATTTGGTAAGAGTGTTTGGGAGAAATGTGCATAATGCATTTTGAAACATGAGTAGTGTTTGGGAGATATGTACATAATTCATTCTGTAGGTCTTTTTGTTAATAAAATGGGAAAAGTGGAAAATGAGAAATCAAAAAGCTCCTTTCAACCTATTTTTGACTTCTTTTTTTTAAACTAAAAAACCCAAAAACTCATTTTCATTGTGGTGTGCCAAACACCTAGAAGTAGAAAACGCAAAAAGTAGGTGGCCAAACACCCCCTTCATAGGTGTCCCGCCCCGTGGAGAAAGCAACGCTTGTTTTCTTTCTCTCCAGTTAACTGAATGAACAATTTCTAAGCTTGTCAGAGCATATCCACCCCTTTCCTAATCCACATCAAATTCTTCGGTTGCCAAATCAAATCGTTCACCGAAATTGATATTACTCAAATTCTTCACCAAATTTGGTGAGAACTAGGGGTATAACTGGTTCGGTTCGGAGGGGTTTTTGACTGAACCGAGCAAAACCGGTTCGGAGGAACTACAGAACAGAAACCGATTGTTTGGGATCGGTTCGGTTCCGGTTCGGTTCGTCCCGATTCGTCCCGGTTTGGAAGTCAGTTCGGTTCGGCCGAGGAAGAGAGAGAGAGAGAGAGAGAGAGAGAACAGATCTAAAAAAATATCTAATACACCAGAAAAAACGAACAGATCTAAAAACATGAACAGATCTGAGTAATACGCATGACGAGCAACAAGATCTAGACGAGTTCCATAGTACATAACCCACTTGTTTCATACAGTCATACATATTGGACGAAATATTCATACAGTCATACATATATTGGACGGAAAAGGAACAAATATTGATGGTGTTAGCCATGAAAATACACACACATGTATATACGTTGTGTGAGAGTACCGATCGAGAGAGATTGCGGCGTTGATGGAGTTAGCCAACGATGGTGTTCACGTGTGTTGCAGACGATGGTGTTCCCGTGGGCGTTGAGCCGTTGACGGCGTTGATGGAGAACGTGGATCTCTGATCTTTGATCGTCGATCTTCCATCTCGGACGGAGAGAGAGAGAGTGAGGTCAGCGTAGAAGAAGAGAAGAGTAGGGTTTTCTCTCTCTACTATCAGTTGAAATCAGGAAAAATGGTAACTGGGCAAGTGAAATGGGCTCTTAAGCATAGATATATAGTATGACTCACGGGTACATATTAAATATATTTCTTCTCACTAAAAAAGTAAGCAGACGCGCTAGCCTAGTGGTAAGGACGTGGCTTTCTATGCCAGAGGTCGGGGGATCGATTCCCACCTCTTATGTTTTTCAAGGTATATAACATATACCGGTTCGGTTCGGTTCGTGCCCCCGACCTCTTATGTTTTTCAAGGTATATAACATATACCGGTTCGGTTCGGTTCGTGTAAAAAAACTCTCGAACCGGGAACCGAACCGGTTTCAAAAAAATTTGAATTATGAGAACCGAACCGAATTTAAATATTTTAAAAACCGAAAAAATCAACCGATTCGGTTCGGTTCTTGTACTCGGTTCGGTTCAGCCGGTTTTTTGTTCACCCCTAGTGAGAACAAAAAAAACTCATATTTTTTAGTGTTTTGATACCTATCGATGTCTGAACAAGATAATTTTTTTACTGGATGCTCTTCTCAACGAGCCCTACGACTCTTGTGGTTCAGATCAATGGGTTTCTGAGCCCATAATTTTGTAACTTTTCTTGAAGATTCTTTCAAACTGATAGGGTCCTGAATTCTGAATGAAAATCAAATAATTAGATGAGTAGCGTAAAAATATCCAATGGGCTTGATTTTCTCCGAGAGAACCTTAATAATTATTTTAAAATTATTTAACGGTTTGGATCGTTTGTATAGGACCCAAAAATAGGCCCCACAAGATTGCATTTGGCAAAACACTTGCTTTGTGGCTGAAACGGCGTCGTTTGGGGTTGGGGACAGGGAGGCGGGACAGGCTGTTGGGACAGCTGATCCGGTGCCTGTAAATAGAAGCTCCCGTAGTATTTTATCACTCAAACCCCCCAAAACCGCGTTATTGGAAGCGTTTCTCCTCCACAGCCTCGACCCTTTCCTCTTTCACCGCCTATCTCAAACCTTCGAAACCCTAACCCTAATTGCGATTCCTTCGCCTGTTCGATCGAGGATTCATCGATCTTCTCTCTCAATATCTCTATTACTCGATGTGTATGGATCTGTGATTCGACGCGCGCTTTATGAAGTTCGTGTAACTTTTTCGCTAGAGACGCAGATCGACCTGAAGGAGTGGTGGTTGTCGCTCGCTGGCTCGTATCCGCTCGTGAAGCTTCAAGGCCGTGTGGATTTCTCTGATTCAACGGATTATTCGCTGCGGTTTGGCTTCTGAAGGAAGGAAGGGACTTTCTGGATCGTCGATGTGATTTTTCAGATCTGATTGATTTTCTCAACGATCGGCGTGCTTGAAGTCTCCTCGACGATTTCTATCATCATCTGAGTTTTTCTATCATCTGAAAAACTCGTTTGTTTGATAGCTTGCAATCGACGATTCCAGTTCAAAGAGGCTGCCGGTGCTGAAAGGATTGCTGATTTGGTTTGATCTTCTCGAGTTACTGAAGATTTAGAAAAAAAAAAAGGAAAACAAAAGAGTTGTGTTCGTTGTACTATTACATATTGTTGTTTGAGTTCAATCTCAGGCCTTTAATTTTTAATAATCAGAGGCCTCTGATTTTTTAGGGCTTTTTCTTTGTGCTTGATCTCTATTCTATTATTAGAGGAGAGGGAAGAGAAATTTCAATATGGCAGTGTATTATAAGTTTAAAAGTGCAAAAGATTACGACTCAATTGCTATCGACGGTCATTTCATATCAGTTGCCAATTTGAAAGAAAAAATATTTGAATCCAAGCATTTGGGCAGGGGTACAGATTTTGACCTCGTTGTCACCAACGCCCAGACTAACGAAGGTTGGTTTGATTCTCTAAAAAAAGTTAATTCTCTTTTGAAAAGAAATTAGTTTGGATGCATTATCTGTTTTGATTAAGAGTTTCTAACATATCTTACTTATGATCAGAAAGAAAATATTTGTTGGTTATATATGATTAAAGTATGCTAGTTGCATCAGTTCTTCTTGGTCTGTTGTTTGTTTCACGACGTCTTGTATATAAAAAGTTGGACGGACAGTAGGTGCCGTAACCATTCTAGAAGGAATTGAGGTGTGAATAGAAGTATGAGGGATGGATTTATACATTAGAGGAACAAATCCGTTAGAGAAACTCTCTGTTCAAAATCTACTGTCGCTAGAAGAACTTTTTGTGAAGATTGACAGTTTCCCCATTATGAGCACGGGAATGAGAAGACAAGTTTGCCTGGTTTTGGTTTGAGGGCTGAGCTAGCACCTTGACTGTACAGATGTATTCAAGGGTGTGGTGAAATTGATTGGAGTATATTATGATGAGTTTAGATGATTTGTTTCTGCAGAGTCAATAGCAAAAACTTTTGGGTGGTTCAATTTAGTCAGTTGCATGCTTGGTAATGTAGATAGATCTCTTTGTCGTGTTTTATAGACTGTTTTCTGTGTTTTCAATTTCAGAGTATCTTGATGAGGCAATGTTGATTCCCAAAAATACATCTGTTTTAATTCGTCGAGTTCCTGGACGCCCTCGCATGCCCATAGTTACAGAACCAGTTATCAAACAAGACGAGTACTATCTCAATCCTTCTATCTTTTTTGACCGCCTAGTTGCGTTTCAATTTCTTCTTCCGGGTTAATTTGTAGCTTAAATTTTGGAATAGTTGTATGAGCCTGCTTATTTTGGGAGCGTGGTCGTCCCTATGTCTGAGGTGTGAAGTATTTGGTGATGTTAAAAGCTTCCATGTTATGTGGACTCTCCAAAATGCATGGAGTAACCATGTTGGAAACACTTGGGAAAGGGTATGGGATGGGTCCAGCATTTTTAGTTGATGACTCTTCATTGCTGCAAAACTATGCACAACATTCACACAACATGCATAAATGGTCTAAAGGACCTTGCAGACAATTTAGAATCGAAAACAAGGGAATTATCTCAAGGATTTATACCCACGTCCTTGAGAGAGAATTTTGATGGCTCCGACAGGGACATATGCCCTAACCCCACACTGTATCCGAGTCCATCTAACATAGGAAAGCTTGTTCTGTGAGTTATGAGAATTAATTGTTGGTGAGAATTCTAAGTGTCCTTTTCAGATTGGTGAGTGTTTATTGTTCTGCAGGCCTATGGAGGAAACTAATAAATCTGAGGATGGTCAAACAGCAAAGAGTAGTTTTGTAGGAGCTGATTCATCTCTCATGCACTATGTAAGCTTTAGTTTGCTTCGTCATTTTGTGTTGGTGTACTGGGTTTGTCGGATGGTTTTGAGTTGCTGTATCGTTGGCCCAATGACCTAATCTCTTTCTGGTGCGCAGACTGAAGATTCAGAATGGGATGAATTTGGAAATGATTTGTATGCAATTCCCGAGGTTTTACCAATGCAGGCTAGCAATCCAAATCAGGATGCCCCCCCTCCTAGTAAAGCTGACGAGGACAGTTTGATCAAGGCTTTAATTGACACCCCGGCCCTGGATTGGCAACGGTACGTGTTCTTTAGTTTCTGGTGGTTGATTTCGGAATGTAAAGAATCTTATAGGGTCTCCCACTGTTGGTTTTGCAGTCAAACTTCTGATGGCTTTGGTCCTGGTAGAGGTTTTGGACGGGGTATGGCTGGAAGGATGATGGGCGGACGCGGTTTTGGTGATTTTCTTATACTTTGTTTCTACAATTTCATCAATTTCTCTATGTAATATGGTAGCATCATATTGTGCAGTAGATTTGTCCACATTAACCCTGCTATCATTTTGTGGGAGGGTTTATGGAATGGATTGTTTTCTGACAAAGGTTGTCTCTTAAGTTGACAATTAAGAATTGTGGTTTCCTTAAGACTAAACTTGTATTTTTTTTCCGTTCAAGGTCGAGGTGGGTTGGAGCGGAAGACGCCTCCACAGGGCTATATATGTCACAGGTGTAAGGTTCCCGGTATGTAAATGTCCTTGCTGTTTTAGGTTTAAGATTTAGCAGGAAAAAGGGGGGCAAAAGAAAAGAAAAAGAAAAGCATAGTTCTTTGTTGGCTGAGATGTAATCACACAGCACCGAAAAACATACTAAATTGTCTAACTGTTTTTCTCAGGTCATTTTATTCAGCACTGCCCCACAAATGGAGACCCGAATTATGACATCAAGAGAGTGAAACCTCCGACTGGTATTCCTAGGTCTATGTTAATTGCAACTCCAGATGGCTCATATGCATTACCAAGTGGTGATGTTGCTGTCTTGAAGCCAAATGAGTAAGTTAATCTCTTCCTTTTGCCAGGAATATTGTGTCTTTTTACTGTTTGAGGTTTCCCTCACATGTGTAGGAGATTTGGAATTGAATCATTGGATTTTGTTTTTGTACAGGGCTGCTTTCGAGAAAGAAATTGAAGGAATGCCTTCAACTCGTTCTGTTGGTGATCTTCCACCTGAACTTCACTGTCCGTTATGCAAAGACGTTATGAAGGATGCGGTGCTGACAAGCAAGTGCTGTTTTAAGAGCTTTTGTGATAAATGTAAGATATTGGCTTGTTCCATTCGCCGTGTGCGATAGATGTAGGGTGTTTGTTTTTATTAAATTTTCGTACCTCTACCTGTATCTTCTTATTACATCTGGGCAACTGCACATTTAGAAGTTACTCGCTTGTGCATCTTATGCCTTTTGAATTTAACTGCTCGGTAGCTATGCATTGTCAGGATATACTTGACCTGACTTTCTGCGCCCCATTTCCCCTTTGCTTCTCTCTCTCTCTCTCTCTCTCTCTCTCTCTCTCTCTCTTTCTGTGTGTGCATGTACGAGTTGAATTCGTGATTAGCTGCCATGAATTCGTGATTAGCTGCCATGGATATTTCCTTGCTCAAATTTAAATGCCTGCTTTTCCTCTAGAATTACACTATCTTGTTAATGCGGTTTACATGCAGGCATAAGAGACCACATAATATCCAAGTCAATGTGTGTCTGTGGGGCCACAAACATTCTAGCAGATGATCTTTTGCCTAACAAGACTCTCAGAGATACAATTAATAGGATTTTGGAGTCCAATAACAGCAGTGCAGAAAATGTTGGCAGTGCTAGCCAAGTCCAAGGTTTGTACGTCAATACGTCATTGATGTTCTGATTATTCCTTAGTTTGCTAGTTAGAAGAACTGTTTATCATAATATGTTTCTTATTCTCTTTTCAGATATGGAGTCTAAGATTCCTCAGCTTAAGATGGAACCTAGGATTCCTTCCCCTTCACTTTCTGCAACTTCAAAGGGAGAGCAAGTACCACCAGCTAAAAGTGATGAGATTCCAAAAGTAAAAGAGACTACAGACGAGGGAAAGGCTGTCAGTGCTCCTCACAAGAGCTTGGAGAAAGGGAGGATGGGAAAAGTTCCAGATGCTTCTGAGGCTACACATGATTCTGTTAGTGTGAAAGAACCTGCATCTCAGGGGAGTGCTCCTCTGGCTGATGAAGAAGTACATCAGAGGCCAGTTTCTGGTGAGGCAGGTAATGCCTCGAGGCTGATATTTAGGATGATTTTATTTGTCTCATTATGTAGCCGATGCTGGTTGGGATATTTTTCCTAGTCTGGGACAAGTTAATTAGTGTGTTTGAGCTGCTTGGAGTGTCTTTACACTTTGTTTGAGTGGTGGAACTCGAAATGACTTTTTATTTTTGATATTATTCCCATTAGGGTGAAAACCATGTTCGCTGTTACATTGGAATTTGGCATCATTTTGTTTAACAAGTTTGATTTTTTGCCTACTTTTCAGGAAAGAAAAAGAAAAAGAAGAAAACTCGTTTGCCTATGAATGGTTTGCCTGTGAATGGTATGTTGTTTATTTATCTATTTGCAATGTACAGTAGGACCTTTGAGAGAGTGAGTTTATTGGGAGATGTTTGTTGGGATTTGGGAATACAATTCATTTATCGCATCGAGTTTAGGCTGCTTAGCCTTTGTGATCATGACCTCATTCTGTCTATTTTGGATGAATTTCAGCTGCGGACATGCAATGGAAATTTTCCCAAGACCACCTTGCAGCTGATAACTATAATATGATGCCTTTGGGGCCTTCACCGTATAATCCATTTTGGAGTGGCATGCAACCGGGCATGGACGGATATGCAGCCCCATATGGTGGTTCCCTGCCCTATATGGGTTATGGGCTTGGGCCTTATGACGTTCCATTTGGCGTCTTACCTCAGGACCCATTTGGAGCACAAGGTTTCATGATGCCTCCTGTCCCTCCGCACAGGTCTGCTCAAGTTCTCTGTATTTGTGCTCTATTTTTCTGTGGGTATCTGCATGTTATAGATATGCATTCATACATTTCTTAATTTTCAACTTAGTAATACCAGAAAATAAAATTTGGAAAAGACGGATGAAGTTTTGGTTGAGGGAGGGGTGAGGTGAATGAGCTTTCTGTCTGACGTTACCTGTATACTTATATTGAGTATGCCTGTCCAACAGTCGACACACAGACAGTGGTACAAGATGTGTGCACCCTGCATGTGTTTGGACATAGAACTGAGGCAACTGGCAGACGTATTTTTCAGTATGCAAGTTTAATGTATAACTATTCGTAAACTTTACATGGTGATGACATGTTCTATGGCACAGCTGGCCTCTTACAAGGCTATTTCACCTTGCAAAGTGGAAGAAAATAGTATTGGAAATACGGATGTTTGTTGTGACTAGTGAACTTGACCTCCCGGTATTTTCCAACATGGAATTAGATTAATCTGATAGCCATATGCTTGCCTGCCCCCCCATACCCGAGTCATTGTCATGTAGGTGCCATGTCGTGTATGGAACTTCTATGTATTTCAGTACATGTAGACACTAGACAGAAAGAGGGGAAAAGTGAGTTCTGGGAAGGAGGGGGTATGCTCTGTGTGTTTGTAATCATTGCACGTGTATGTTTGGTTTGTGCTCTATGATGTCCATGGTAATTGTCTTGGACTATCAAGGAATTGTCGATTTGAACGCCTTGTTTGCTGAATGCATTTACCATTTAGTATCTGCTAGGAAGTAGTGTGTGCATGGTAGACTAGCGGTAATAAAATATTCGGCATATTGGATATTATTGTTACTGATGGGATCACATATATATATTTTTTAATGACTAGGGATCTTGCCGATTTTGGGATGGGCTTCAATGCTGGACCCCCCATGATGAGCAGAGAAGAATTTGAAGCTCGAAAAAATGCTGATCTTCGGAGGAAGCGTGAAATTGAAAGACGAGGTGAAAGGTAAACAACTCCCTTGTGATAATTTTGCTGTCCATGAGATGTCCTTATATTTACTCGGGCAAATCTGGAGTATTTGGTGTGATGGTCTTGGTTTGTCAGCGTATCTTCAGAAGTTCCATACCTAAGTTTCTTATTTATTTGGGCATCACACACACACACACGCATACACGCACACACTAAACAATTGAGATCGTTAACCTTCTCCCTCTAAATGGTAAAAAAGAACCGAGAGCAAAATGTGATTCTGTTTTGTGCATTGACTAAAGCTTCAACTTCCTGTTGCAGCAGGGAATTCTCCAAAGATCGGGAAGTTAGCAGCAATGCAGACGTTTCTTCATTGAAATCAAAATCTGTACGTTTTTTGTTGTCTGAAAATCTTTTGGTATTGCTACATAATTTCTGTACTGCACCAGCTACACTTGGTAGAACACCAAATTTTCAGGAAACGGATAACATGGCACCTAACAAGAGAGCGCTTATACTATCTCCATTCCAGGAAAATGAACGGCAAAGATGTTTTGTTGCTGCTTTTGAGATTAACCATAGAAAATTCTGTTTAAAAAGTCATGTTCATCTTTCTCAAGTTTACTCCTTGATGCTCTGTCTGTTGCCTGGAAAAGGATTTTTCACCCTCTCTTCCAGAAACCGACCAGTTTTGGTTGATTTGGAACGTCTTCTGTTGAGCTTCAGTTTTGTGGCTGTGTATACGCCATTTATATTGTTTGGTTTCAAACTTTATAACGGCGTGTAGATTTTGGATGTCTTCATCAATTTGTGGAGGAAAAAGATGAGACAATTATATTTGATCACGTTAGGAATTTTAACCATGTAGAATTCCTCGGGTCTTTTTTTTTTTTTTTTGTTCACAAAGCCTTTTTGCCAATTCGAAATCCAAAAACAGCCTAAGAGAGCGAGATGTAATGTTGTATGGCATAAAATGGTTATATGCCTCAACTCTTTCCTGAATAATTTTCCCAAATTATGGGGCTTCAAGTCTTGGTAATTTTGATCTCCTTATTTTCCAAAAAAAAAATCTTCAAGTATTTATGTATTTTTTGTATCTGACGGAATTTGTCTAGTTCTGAATGGTCTTTTTGCGAGTTGAAAAGGGTCATTTTGCAATATGACCCCCTAATATGATAAAATAAAATGAAGAGAAAATCTTTTACTACAGAAAAACAGAAAATGTTAAATCAATGACTGGATTACGGATCCCTGGGTGTTGCCCTACTCATTGATTGCTGAGATAAACGGTTTGGATGTTGTCGTATAGAACCCATGTTTCCCTGGATTATTTTACATAGAAATTTCGATCACATATCTACATTTTTATTTATTATTTATTGGAGGTATATCTTTAAAACTGAAATAAGTTGGAAGCAAGAATGTAAGGTAAAATAAGAAGTAAAAGAATACCCATTTCACACACTGTAAAAATTGGGCGACGAAATCAATTTTTATTTTTATTTTTATTTTTGGAACGCAAGCTACGAAGTCAATTTGTTTTGGACATTAATTAATATAATAGTAATTATTGTTGGGTGTTACAGAAGGCGGCGTCGATTCCACAACCGCAACCATCAAGCGGCGACCACCCTCGGCACCGTCACCGATCTGAGCGGTCTGGTGATCCTGAACTTCCACGCCCTTCTTCCAAGAGGAAATCGGACTACGATTATGACTACGATTACGACTACAGAGACCGCGACGACTACCATCGCGACCACCGCCATAGCCACCGTTCAGAGTCCTCAGCTGCGAGATCATCACTGGAACCACCACCACCGCCACAGCCGAAGTCCACCACAGCACCGGCACCATCGAAGAAGTCCACATCATCGTCAGCAGCTGCAGCAGCAGCAGCAGATCGGAAGCAGAAGGCGAGCGTGTTCTCGCGCATAAGCTTCCCGGCCGAAGAATCATCTTCTAAGAAGCGAAAGGTCTCTTCTTCGTCGGACGCACCGGTCGCTTCTTCTGGTCACCACAGTAGTCATAGGGGGACAGCAAATGGATACCATGAGGATTACAAGAAGAAGAGCACGTCGTCGTCGTCGGGGAAGGCGAGGAAGAGCGCTGCCGCCGCCGCCGCCGAGGTGGATTACGAGGAGTCTAGTGAGGAAGATGAGCGGCATTTCAAGAGGAGGCCGTCGAGGTACGAGTATGCGGAGGATGAGGAGGAGGAAGAGCAGGAGAGGCATTCTACGAGGGAGAGGGAACGCGATCGAGGTGGTTACAGCAGCAGCAAGCACCACCACAGATAACACTGGAATCAGTCATTTTGCTCTGTGTCAAAGCTGCTCCGGTAGTAATCGCTGCTGGGTGAAGGAGAAAGAGTGAAATTTCCCCTCTCTCTCTCTCTCTCTCTCTCTCTCTGTGCGCGTTGTGTGTTGGCGGGGGTGCCGGAAATGGAAAGGGTGCTTACTGTGGTGGGGGGAAAAGGCTTTTGTCATGACTCATGAGAAATCAATGAGACTAGCTTTTCTGTATTTCTACTTTCATCATTATGTAATAAAGTAGGAGTAATAATACATTGAAGTTTATGTTAATGGAAATTTTATCATCTTTCTCATTTTTTTCTTCCAATACTTACACAGTTACACATCTCTCCAGTGATGCTACATAAATGGGGTTGCAAATGGGGTTGCAAATTAGTTGAATCGAGCCGAATTTTAGAAAGTTCAAGTTTTTTTTTTAAACGAACCTGAACCGAGCTCGAGCTCAATGAAAATTTGACGAGCCGAGCTCAAAGCCGAACTCGACTAGGTTTGAGTCAAACTCGAATTTGTTCACAAGTCTTAACGAGTAAACAATATTAGGTATTTATGTTCTTCTATTGGTTTAGAACTTCAAGTAAAAATTTCATTTCCTACATGAGTACGTTTATATGTATAAAAACATTATAAAACCATATTAAAATCTAACTTTATAATACTTTTAAAAGTTTATAAATGTACAATTTATAAACAATTTATTATGCACATGTAAAAGTTTATATATATTTAAGGTTATCGTAGAATTCTTATGACATGTACATATATACCCATGTTCACGAGCCTAACCGAGCCGAATACTTGTTAGGTTCATGTTCAGCTCATTTACTAGTCGAGCCTAAAATTGATGCTCAAGTTTGGCTCGTTTAGTACTCAACTTGAACTCGAACGAGTTTTTACCAAGTTAAGCCTCGAACAGTTCACGAACGGGTTGGTTCATTTGCAGCTCTAACACACATAACACACACAAATAACTACACAACACACTCACATAGCATGTGGGTCCCATACACACTTGGGCATTTTTTTATTTCTCTTAGCTTGTAGTAAGCTTATCAGGCCACGGGGATTATTAGATTTTAGATATGTCCCTCTTTTCACATATATCAATGAAAAAAGCTTACAAAATCAAAAAGCCAAAGGGTCCTTGGGCTGACAATTAGACAAGGAAAAAAAGAAGACAACACATTTCAATGTACTTTTTACATATTTCTATATATTTTTCATGAATTTCTATACACTTTTTATACTACTAATAAGGGCTCAGCGGGTTGATTTAAGAGTTTTCCACACTATATTGAGTAAATAGGTGGTCCAATGATGTATAATTAGAATGTTTTGAGTAATTTAAAATTGTTCCTACATAAACATTGTCGACACCCAGAGTTTTCACATTGTATAATTAGAATGTTTTGATGTATACTTTTTCTCTCTTTCTTCCTCTCTTACACTCTCTCCTAAGGTCCCCAAACTTTTGATTAATTTTGGACCCTCGATTTTATAGACTAGTGTATAAGTGAGGTTTGCATAAAAATTAAGCTAACCTATCAAAAAAATTTAGGAATACGATTTAAAGTAAGGCCCCCACTTCAGGTTAACAAACAAAGAAGATAAAAATAAAGCCCCTGTGAAAAGGCACAAATATGAAATAATTTCGTGCCCCTTTGTTAAAATAAGACCTTCAAACAAAGACGCGAATATAGCATTAGAAAAATTGACAAAACTCAAAAAAAATAAAAATTGCGGACTATAAGAACATCCTAATTTTGAGCCCGTAGATGCTAAAGCACAACTTTTGCATGATTTCCGAAATCTCTATTCGAAAGCTTAAAAAAATCCTGAAAAATTGTAAAACTCCTTCGGTTTGGATGGTATCGGATCCATCTGTGTTTTTTTTTCTAAATTTTGCAAGACTCATGACGTGTGCGCTAGTGATATGTGCGAGGTTTAAACAATTAGAAGTCAAAATTAAAGGGGTCTAAGTCACATGTGAATTTTTAAGAATATGTGTGAAATATATAAATAAGCTAAACAAACTAGAACACCCCGTAGTAGTGTTGAGAGGGATGCTCAACTCTTAGAATTATTGTTAGTGATGTTTGTGGCTCCACTATGCCACTTACGAGACCGAGAGAATAATATTTAGGGTCGTTCATTGATGATTATTCAAGATATTGTTATGTTTCTTTTATCAAAACTAGGAATCTTTCTATGGTGTATTGGGGCACCGGTACCCCACTAAATTTGGACCATTAGATCTAAAATGAACGAATCTCAGCTATTGGATCAAAAAAAGTAAGTGGTGTTGCTAGAAAACGATGTGGTTTTGCGGTTTTCCCTCAAAAAAATCGCACTTTACTTACTACGAAAACTAGAAATACATACTACCAAATAAGCTAAATATTACAACATAATAAGACAATACTTACCACGAAATAAAGGAATACTTACCACAAAATAAGGCCTACTGGTCAATCTGGTAACAAGTCACCATTTTGAGCAGGAAATCCTTTTTTTTTTTTTTTTGGATTTTATAACACCACACCACTTTTTGTTTAATTCACTCTGAATTTTTTCCTTTAGCTAAGCTATTTTGTAGTGGGCAACGTTAAAAAATGATGTGAAAAAAGGCTTTAGTTAAATTTTTTTATTTGTGTAGGTATGTTTCTTACAACAATTTTTTGAAATAAAAAAATTAATCGCATAGTAATAATAATCTCCAAAAAATTAAGTGGTAGATTTATTGTTTTCAAAAAATTTCAACCGGTAGCAGGAGAGAGAGAGAGAGAGAGGAGAGAGGAGGGGTCATCAATCAATGGCTGAGATTAAAGGAGGAAATCCAATGGCTCAGAAAAAATGGGGGCACCGGTGTCCCAATACCGCTTTGGAGCACCACAGCTGGATCCCAAAACTAGAGATGAGAATTTTAGTAAATTCAAGATATGCAAATCAAATCAAAATAGTATAAATGAAATGTTTGTTTGGGGGACTAAATTGGGCTACTTTAATATGGGCCGGCCCAGAACCTAATTCATTAGGCTTCCAACAAAGTAACGGCTCAAGCCCAGCCTATATTGCAAAAAACCTCTTCTCCTCTTTATAGATTGAAGTTAGGGTTTCTTTACAAACCCTACAGCGGGACGTCGACTGCGGGGGAAGCTGCTGTTAACCATGGGTATGCCTCTCTCTCTCTCTCTCTCTCTCTCTCCGTGGATCCTCTCTTTCGATTTCATTTATGTTAGTTTTCTGTATGAGTCATTTGCTGCGAAATGTGGATTCATATGAACAATTTGAGCATTAGCTCTGTATATATGTTTGAAATTAGGTCGTAAATGTAAATGTGTTGAGGTGGGTTGAAATTGATCGACAGGGGCGTATACGTATGTGTCGGAGCTATGGAGGAAGAAGCAATCGGATCTGATGAGGTTTCTGCTGAGGGTTAGGTGCTGGGAGTATCGCCAGCTGCCTTCCATTGTTCGGGTCACTCACCCCACTCGACCCGACAAGGCTCGCCGTTTGGGCTACAAGGCCAAGCAGGTAGTACTAAAATCCAATGTCAAATGTTCAATTTTATCAAATTTTTTGTTGCCTAATGTTTCTTATATGTAACAGTGATACTATGTTGAGAGTTCCTGTTTTCCCCAAAATCTCAACTCCAAAACCATCACGTAAATTTTGTAGCCTTGAAGTTTCACTATCTGTGAGTAAGATGCGTAGACGGCCAGCTTGCTCTAAAGTTTACAGTTCAAAACTACGCATCATGTGTTTGGTTTTGAGCTTCTGTGAGGTTTTAAGTGTTAGATCATAAGGTGTTGGTTGGGGAACTGGAGCCCATATTTGAAATCTATGTTATTTTAAGTATAGTGTTATACTTCAGTTCATTATGAGAAGTACATGATGATGTTTAATCTAGTTTCTGGGGCGTAATTACAAGGCATGGGTCAAGGGTCGTGTAGAAAATTCAAGTTATCTTCGCTGAATATTTCAATGCATGAAGCTCTTCTTTAAGCACCTTGTTTGGGATCATCCCTTGTTGTTCTCACGGTCTGTCATCGTACTCACACCTTCTGTGGGCTTTTTTGAATTCCATCCTGAGAGCATGAGTTGTGCATTTACTGTACCTATTTGTGCTATGAAATATGATCTCTGTGGGTATTCTCCTAATGGCAGGTCGATGAGGGATTGAGGGGGGTTCATTTTCAGTATAAGTTTTGGTATTCTGATGTACATACATTCTAGTCCGGACTTCTGGACCTCGGTGATCCAAATATTTTTTTGACGATCCAATCCGTCCAATGTGTTCAGAAGGTGTTTTCAAGGGTCCACGCGGGAAATCTTAAAAAAAAAAAATACCGGGAAGGGCTTGATCTAAGCAGTTTTTGCAAAAAATATCTATATACAGTTTTTGCGAAAACTGGTTGGATCAAGCCCTTCCCGGTATTTTTTTTTTGAAGATTTCTCGCGCGGACCTTTGAAAACACCTTCTGAACACATTGGACGGCTCGGATTTTTCAAAAATAATTTGCAACACAAAAAAAAATCATTTTTCCCTTATTTATGGGAGGTGTGGACTAGAAAATCCGGCATATATATATATAACTTAGCTCTAACGCTTAAGTGGAGGGGCTAATATTTGTATGCTGGTTGTGAACAAGGTGTCCTCCTATATGATCCCCTTGTGATTGTGATTGGTTGGGAATTGTCCAGCCGAACAGGATATAAGATGAACTTCTTGTCCTTCCATGATACCAAGTTTTTTACCGCTCTTTGCGTGGCTTTTTGGCCCATCACAATTTTCAAGTTGTCTTCACTCGTTTATACTTTTTTGACGTCTTCATTGCTAATTGATTTCTATTGACTCCTGCCATTCCAAAAAGTTTGAGCCTCTTTGTGAGACTATTATGATACATTTGGCTTTTTCAAAGTTATATATAAAGACACAAGCAAAGCACAAGCAAGGATGCGTACATACGAGTTCTGTGATTTTATCACTATTGGATTAACTTTCTACTGTGGGGCTTTTAGTTTAGTTGTGGCCGCTTCTTATTTTCTTAATTATCTGGTATAAGGAAAAAAACGTAGGCTAACACTGGCGAACTGTTTGTAGGGTTACGTGATCTACCGTGTTCGGGTCAGGAGAGGTGGTCGCAAGAGGCCTGTTCCCAAGGGAATTGTGTATGGTAAGCCTACAAACCAGGGTGTCACTCAACTCAAGTTTCAGCGCAGCAAGAGATCAGTTGCAGAAGAGCGCGCTGGTCGGAAGTTGGGTGGCCTTAAGGTCCTGAACTCGTACTGGCTCAATGAGGTTTGTGTTCTACTTGAATCGGTGGCTCATTATTGCTGTCTTCTTGTGTTCAGAATGGCTATTTATGCACTAATTTTCTTGATGTAGGATTCGACTTACAAGTATTTTGAGGTGATCCTCGTGGATCCAGCACATAATGCTATCCGTAATGACCCAAGAATCAACTGGATCTGCAACCCGGTCCATAAGCATAGGGAGCTCCGTGGGCTCACTTCTGAAGGAAAGAAAAACAGAGGTCTACGCGGCAAGGGTCATTTGAATCACAAGGCTCGCCCTTCTCGCAGGGCAACCTGGAAAAGGAACAACACCCTGTCCCTCCGTCGTTACCGTTGATTTTGCTGAAGTTGCTCGTTGTGTTGGCACTACTGTTGCGGGGATTACTTTTGTGGGGATTTTAGTTTCCATCTTTCGAGGGTTTAGGCTTTTTGATATATCTAAGTTGCTTTAATTTTGTGTTGCACTCGATACATTTTGTCTTCAAATAGCAGTTAGACATGAATTTTTATGCCCTCTTCATCTTTAAGGATCATTTTGTGATGTCCTACCAAGTGTTACATTATTTAGTAAGTTTTGATCATCAAACTACCATGAGATGTTGTCAACCATGCTTTGAGTTATACTATTATGATTTGGTTTTAGGTATGGGCGGCTGTTACAGGTAGAGAAAAATAGAAAATGATAATATGAGGTGAGACATTTTTGCCAACCCACCGCTGCGCTTGCAAGTGATTACAGTTTGTCTCCTGAACAATTCAGGATTTTGAAACATAACTTCTTGCTTGGAAGCATGTTTAAAAAATGTTTCTAGAACCATTTCCTCTGAGAAGTAAATAACGTACACAAACGATGAGTGGTTTTTAAACAATTATTGTCAACAATTGTTCTGCAAAATTAATCTTGACACCTCTAAACGGGATTGCTAATTTTTCCAATCATGGAAAACATGTTTCTGAATTTGTACGATCTCCTTTTTTTTTTTTTGCTTAAAAATGACAAGTGGGAACGCAATGAATCGGTTGAAAATCAAATTTATTTGGAAAGTACAAGAAATAAGAAGCCAAAAAAAAAAAAAAAACGAAAAAGCTATTCAGGCTTGCCTTAAATATTTTTAATGTGCTGATTATTTCATAAATTTGTAAGTGACTACTCCAACTTTGGAGGTTAAATTTGTTGTTACTTTTGTGGTCCCTGTACAAAACTAGTAGTACAAGATTCCATGACAGGTTTAGGCCATGATTTCACCACCTTGCTTGGCATGTTTTCTTGGCGGCCAAAACCATTTCACATTATTCCCGGTGTAGTACAACAAGAGAGGAAAAACAGTCCCAACCACCCACGAAGATCCCAGTCAAAAGACGAGCGAATTAGTCATCATTCATCACTTCCTCCATTGTAACAAATCGGCCCAGCTCCATTGAGACCTGTGCTGCGACTCCCATAGCAACTGAAACCAAACCATCGCGTAGATCCACGGCAGGAGCTTGTACACCTTTAGCTCTAATAGCGGACAAAAAGTTGAGGTGCTCCAAATAGCTAGAACCATGATGCAGCCCCTCGTATCTAACAAGCAAATTATTGGGAAATCCTGTCAGTGGGTACGGGACACAGATAATTTCCATGACCAAATGTTTGTATTCACTGTTGAAAATGATGGAAAGTAATAGAACCCACTTGATTCGATCATCCTCTGCTTTTACAGTTTCAACACCTTCTCTTCCCTCTACCCGAGTTCCTAAACGCACAATGTTCTCTGGAACAAAGGCCTCTCCCTGTTATGCAGTATAAAATCCAAATCAAGACTACACACCCGCAATATCCAAATCATGCAGAAGTTGCAACAACAGATAATGTCAATTGGCAATAATGTGTTAGAGAAAATTGTGGCTTTAGCAGGCTACGTCGAATTTCTTTGCATTTAATTGGGTCTGCATTGCGTATAATGCAACAACTTCCATGAAAGACAATTGCACGTCAGATCTGGCGAGGATGCATGCACAGATATGGTCGTGTACTGATGGCTCGTGCAATGTGTGTGTGTGTGTGTGAGAGAGAGAGAGAGAGAGGACCTTTCCCGTGTCACCAACCACCGATATTTCTTGCTCATTTTTACTCCCTTCAGCAAACATACAAAGATCAAGCATTCCTCGAGAACCATTCTCAAATTCAACAATAACATATGCATTGTCAATAATGTCAGGTACCTGTAGCCAATGAAAAACAGAGAAGAATGAATTAGGGGATTAAAAGCTAAACAATTACTAACACTAGCTTTAGTGTAACCAAAATCAAGCATCGAAAAGGTAGCAGTAGTAAGCTTTGACTACAATATATACCTCCAATCAAATGTCAATAGTCTAAACAAAACATTTAAAGCTCTTAAAACACCAAACTTAGCATTTGTGATGCATCCAAAAACAAAGTTTTCCCTTGAAGGCAATATTTGGGACCAGTAGTGGATCTTCCAGAAAACTGAACAAATCAAAAAGAGGATGGAAACTCAAATAGCCTATATCGGTAAATCGATTATAACTAACATCATAGTAGGATTGTCGAACTCTGTGAAGTGGAATAATCCTTCCGAATTGCTCCGTTAAGATTAGGCCACTGCCCTAGTTCAGTTCTTCTACTACACCGAAGTGAATGGGTCCCAAATAGAAGTATATCAAGTGAGAGTGAAAATTTGACCAAGCCTAACTTAGTATAGAAAGTAGGGATGAAAAAGCGGTTTGGTTAGGTCGGTTTTCGGTCATTTTCCACACGACACAGATCAAGTCAGTTTTTGAATAACATCCACCGACACTTACCAATTGATGGAACTAACCGTTGAGTTTGGTGTGTAGCTGAGCGGCTCGGTCTGGTCGGTTCCATGGGCTTTCAAAAGAAAAAAAATTATGATTCATGGCAGATTCAGAAAGGATGATGGATGCCAAAAATAGCCATGGATAACAATAATCAAATAAAAGCTTCAGAGATCGAACAGAACAAAGAGATCTGGAGCATAAATTTCTTGAGACCTAAAACACATTAATTAACATTTTGTCTTTGCATAGAGAGATGAGAGAGTGAGATGCACAGGATTTTTGCATGCAATGTGCATCGTCAAATTGTCGGCCACTGTCGGGGAGAGAGAGAGAGAGAGAGAGAGAGAGAGAGAGAGGGAGGGTTTTGCATGTGAGTACTTACTAGTGGATTCCCAAGCACATGAGTTTTCAAAGTAGAAATGGAAAATGGAAGCTTTGTTGTTCAACAGCATAAAGTAACTTATATGCCCGTGTCAACTAATATCAATCTAGTTGTTTCCGAATTTTTCATAAATGAATGAAGTGGGAAAGAGAGACATATTTCTATCCATATGATTTCATTAGTCAGACGCTCCGGACCATAAATGAAGGAAGCATGATAATGAGCACATAAAAAATTTGGGTCTCTAATCTCTATGTCCGATCTCTCTAATGTCTTTCGGCTTTGATTTGGGAATATGGTTCTACAACAAAACATCCCTATTGCTCCTTAGTTCTTGGAGGTTTAGGGGGCCCACTGTCTCAGTGGTATTTTGAAAGTAGCCACTAAATGCACATTGCCAAAGGTTAGGTCTATCTCCAATCATCACCGCCCATCCCCCCAATGATTGGGACTAGATGGGTTATGTTGTTGTTGTTGTTGTATGATCTTAATATGACGATGGGTTACCCGGAACAAGTCTGATGGAGTAGATAAACAAGCAAAAAACCCCTCCCCAAGCCGTGCTTGCCATTTTTATTGCACATGGCTTTCCCTATGTATACAAAACTTAGTTCTTGCTCTAGACAGGCCTTTAAAATGGTTGAATACTCGGTTGATTTAAGCCTTACTACATGCTATGTGAACATTTCATACTAAAAATAAATGAACTTTTTGTAATCTCTTCATCATTCAGATTATTTAGAGGTAATTACGTGTCGATGGAAAGGATTTTGAATCAGAATAAATAAGTGAATAGTATATCTCACAGTGGGTGAATCTAAGTTCAAAATCAAACTGTTACACTAATGAAACCAACCGAACTTGTAAAAAACAGCCCGGTTTGGCCGGCGGGTTGGCCGGCTGGCTTGGCTTTTCAGTTAAGTCTTTCATCCATAACGTAAAATTGTATCAATAATGGTCACGTTTCTGTGAGATTGGTACAATAGCCACCAGTTAATGTGGTTGAATGAAAGTTTTTAACTATAAGGCAAATTACCAATTAGGCAATTATAGGCCTTTCTGGAAGTGTTCGCAAAAGAACTCGAACAAAATTTGTCGGATCATTGACAAGGCAGTTAGTTCACTAGTTCTAAACCAAAAGAATCTTTATCAACCATTTCGGTGCCCAACCAGCAAGTCCCCACATTAATCGCCTGGTTCCTAAATGTTATTTTCATCCATATAATCTTGAAATGTCAATATTTGCACTAACCTACGAAAAAATATGACAGAAATTCAACTACAAAATAGGGATGTTTTGGGGGATTTTAATAAGAATATGCCCAAGGCAGATAGAGATGTAGCTTTCTTCTGCAGCATTCTCCTATATTTTAGTCGCAAATTACTGGTTAAGATAATCCCACGTGTCCATGTTTGCGCACTTTTACCTACTATATACTTCTATTTTTAGTTTCTCTCCATTCTCTTGTGATAGAGGACTCACTTTGCCATCATAAATTTCATCTTTGTGATTGACATCAACACCTCCGGAAGCCATCACGCGGACAGGATTTGCACCGGCAAACAACCTCATCAGATCAAAGAAGTGGCAGCATTTCTCCACCAGAGTTCCTCCAGAGTTACAGTTGAACCGATTCCAATTGTTGACCTACAACAAACTGGAGTCAATACAACAACGGGCACAATGGTATATGCACAACTAGAAACAAAGTAGCATTTGTTACCTTAACCAGAAAAGGAAACCGGTGTTCCCGGATGGCCACCATCTTGATTTGTCCCAGTGCTCCACCCTTAACTATTTCTATTAGTTTAGCGACTGGTGGCATGTATCTATACTCGAGCCCAACTTGCACCAGCATCTCAGGTCTCTTTCTAGCAGCCTCTATTACCTAAACTCGAAAATATGAATCTAGCAAGTTTAAGAATCCAATTGTTGGTGGAAATTTTGTGTTAGTTGATTTAGATAAGTAGGAATTTTGTGTTCACCGCTAAGTGCTTCTCAAGTTTCTTTAAATAAAGTGACTGCATAAAGTAATCAAATCTAGCCAATGCATTGTGGTACTTACCTTCCTGCAGTCCATGACTGTAGTGCAAAGAGGCTTCTCAACTAGTACATGATGAGGTTTCGGGTGGTTAATGATATCCATTAGAATTTGGTAATGAGTCATGTTTGGAGTTGAAACCACCACCACGTCACACATACCACTGTCCAGCAGGTCCTGATGCGCTGAGAAAACCTTTCAAACAAAATAACTCATAAAAGACATCATTTTGTCATAAAACATGTTCCACAAAGAGATTTGTATCAAAATTAAATACACACAGAAATGACAAAACAAGGTCCGATCTCAGACGTAAGGTGGCACAGTGGTTTCTATTAGATCACCAATTGTCTTAAAAGCTGAAAACTGTCGTGAGGCACAGAGGAAAGGGTTAAAAGACTGAACAAGGTGCACAAACACACATGGAACAAGGGCCACAATAACAACGTATAGAAGCACAAATACTGAGACTTGAACCCTGGAATTCCTGCAAATACAGCTAGAGATCTGATACAATGTTACTTTGTCCTAAAAGCTTAAGCTGTTAGAAAATAAGCCCGACGAGGTATACCAAGCTATTCTATGATATATCCCATCAAAACAACCATAGTTCACCATACACGTATCTGATATTTCCATACCAAAAAGTGTATGAAACCTTACATTAGCTCAAAACTTCGATTCTTTATCACATGTATAATGACCTTTGGAGTATATCAAATACACAATAACGGTTCTAAACCACATTTTATATTTTCGTCCAACTGTTGTTTATCTAATACGATGGGCAGAGTACCAACAAAGATCATCATATGATTTAAGATTTTGATCAGGTGAATGCCCAGTTTATTTGATGCCAGGCATTATAAGTTTAAGGGCCTCAGAAGATATCTTCTCGTCCTATGAACTTTATAAAGTTCATATTTGATTTTTAGGAAGAACAAGAAAGACTATATTTAACCTAGTTTGCTCTAGGCCAGAAGCAGACCTACGTCAAGATAACCCTTTTTTGAAACACTATCAATGTTGTGAATTTGGCAACACAAAGCTACTCATCTCACTATCTCAGTCATAACCAACACAGACATTGTACTCTATCAAAACAATGTTGTTAATTGGAATAATAGTCAAGTCATAAACAAGTGGATGAGCATCCATTAGTTAGCACAATTCATATTCTCAATTGGTAAGGAAGGAAGTTGATGGCAAGGCCTGAGACTTGGGGTTTACAAGTGCTATAAACTCCCAGGCCATATAGGGCTTTGCCTGGATTTAACTCGGCGCCCGCTAGTGGACGGCAGGATTGGTCCCTCAAGCATCAGTCAAGGTAGGTATATGATGGTCCAGAAACCCTAAATATCAAAAGCAAAAGTTCTAATCTTGAACCGGGTGCTTAGGAATCCTATGGGGTCGGTTGGCTGCTGAGATATAATGGGCAGTAAAGTTAGAAAAAGGAAGAGTCTATGTGTGATCATCTATAAGCTGACTCCTGCTGCTACCATTTATGCATTGCGCAGGGAAAGAAATGCTAGGCTTGCCAATTATGGTTTTCAGTCTTTGGCATTTGATGTTTTGTTAGGTAATTTTGGTTCTCAGTTATGGCCATGTTTTGAACTTGGCATTGGGGTTTTTCCTTATTGTTTTAGTTCTTTCCTTGGGCTTGGTTGAAATCTTATCAACTATGCTCTTTTCAGGCTTGAGTGGCATATGATTGTCAAGTGCTTAAGGTGCCAACCTCAGTGGGATGCTTTGCCCCTTGTGATGCCTTTCGTCTCGTCTTTCTAATCTCTTGTATCTTGTACATTTGATTAATAAAATTCTTTTTGGCCGTTCAAAAAAAGAAATGCTATATTTTTCAGAAGAAAGGAATATAGATCAGGCATGTGCACAGAATTTCAATAGGGGGTGTAATGTATAGCAAGCAATATCCATTTCTTTCAATACAAATAGCAAAAACACCACAAAAAAGAGTATCAAAAATATTTTCGATCCTATTTCGCAATTACAAAATATGGCCACATAACAGTATAGTTGCACAGAGGCGGAACTACATTGGGGCTGGTAGGGCCCCTCTCCCTTGGGTTTTGAAATTTCTTCTCCTTCCGTTCCAAAATTATTATTGTCCCAATTCTACTATTCATACTTTAAAAAAAAATATTTATATTTTATAATTTGTAGTAGTTTTTATGATTTTAAAATCTTTGTATAATAGAAATAAGTTGACTCTATCAAACAAGATCCATATTGCATATAATTATTTTTTTAAGAGGCGCAAATAGTGTGATTGGGACAGTTATTTTGGGACTGAGGGAGTATTAATTGATATGATACTAGTCTTGAATATCATTGATATTATTCGCGTAAGAAATTCTTATAATCTTAATAATCATTGTTTGATTTAATAAAAAAATACGTTATTTTATCTTTTCATTTCTCAATTTTTTTCAAATGTTAAAAATAGCATTAGAGTGCTCTAGTAGCCTAAAGAAAATAGAACAAAACAATTAATATTTTTAATGCATTAGGCTAGAATATGTTCAATGCACAAATGTGTTATATTTACAAGCAAAAGGTCTATGATACAATAACAATATGCTCAGATAAAAATATGTCTATTAAGTCGCCCCCCTGAGCCAAAATCCTGGCTCCAACACTGTAGCTGCACGAATTTCAAACCGAAGAATAATATTGAGTGGTACTGTCAAACGTAACAAAATATTGCTCCCCTTTGTTAGAGACAATGTTACTGCTGAAAGAAAGAGGTTAGCCTATACTCAGTATTTTTGTCGAAATTACTCCACGGTCCCACCTCCCCCTGCCCTCATCAGTGGACATAGTTGGGCCTGGTGGCTCTATATACACTCTAGATGTAGAATATGGATTAGCTTCCTTGGTCAATCTTGTGCCCAGTTTTGCACCTTTGGTCATGGAAATGCCAACTGCCCGAAGTCAATTAGACAAGAATGGAGTGTGAAGGTGGGCCCTGCTCAGCCATTCGAAGACATAAACATTATCAAGACAAAGATAACGGTATTTCTCCATGAGTACAGAGGATTTCTACTCTCATCATATGCAGCCTAAATACACTGGGGACGCCAGGAAATTTTTCCCAGGAGCATGATTCTTCCCCTCCTGCTGAAAGTGCTCAGGAAGCTAAGTCTGACCATAACTTGCATAAACACGATGCTGCTTTGCATAAGCATGAAATAATCCTAGTCCTAAATTGCACAAAACTGATTCTGGGTTTAGGCTTTCTAATCCAAATTAGACTTTGCATAGCTTTCCTTTTCCCCACTTCATTCTTACTTTGTTCTCTGTTTTTTCATGCTTTCAATCAACGAAACTCTTAAACAATAAAAGAAAAGGGAGTAAAAAGAAGCGGAGAAGCATTGAGTAGTGATAGACACCTTGAGGGGCCAGTTAAAGGACTTGGCCAAATTAAGGGCATGTTGTTGAGAGGGGAGGTAGGGATCGGCGATGGCAACGACGGCGACGCCTTCACTTCGGAGATGGTAGAGATTGAGGAGATGCTCTCTTCCCATCAATCCAACCCCTACGATTCCGTATTGAACAACCCCCTTCTCTCCCATCGCCAGATTCATCTCTCTCTCTCTCTCTCTCTCTCTCTCTCTCTAGTAGTAGCAAGTTGGAATATCTTGAATAGTCTTCTCTTCGGCGAGGGTACTCAGATTTCCGGACAAAATTCAGCTCTTTCTCTGTACTTTGCAGTGTGTGTGTGAGAGGGAGAGAGAGAGAGAGATGGTGGAAGAAGAAGTGGAAAAGAGGAGAGGCTGTCCGTTGAGTCTTTGAATAATCGGTGGAGCAGCTGAAGTCGGGGTTCCAGCCACGCCCTTAAAAGGCATGTTTGCTAACCACGCTTTTAGAAGTTGTGGTTTTTTTTTTTTGGGGGAACTGTTAGAGGCCGTGTTTAGAAAACAAACTTTCAAGCCCAAAAAAGGTTTTCTAGAAACGTGTTCAGCAAACACATTTTCACATATTTTGAGAATAAAGTTTAAAAACACACGTTTATTTAATAAAATTTAAAAAAAAAGAACGTAAATTGGTTAATGAACCCTTCTCTTCCACTCCCACAGACTATCTACTGTAATATACTTTGAAAGGCAGAAATTTTATTTAAAAAAAAAAAAAAAAACTTGGACTTAACCCAATGTCTCGCATAAACACGTTAAGTAGTACTATCATTTGTTTCAATTAAACACCTAACGTATTCACTTGTTACTAGTATCTAGCTTTATTTACCGTCGGTCTGCACGGTTCCGAGAGCCTCCACAGATTTCCTTGGAAGGCGATTTCATTGGACCTTGACATAGTTTGAACCAGGTGGTGGGTGAATCATCAACTCCTTCATCCACTAGAGATCAAAACAAAAAGAAGCTTAAAGAAAAAATCAAGGTGTTAAAGGCTTCAAGAGTTTAGTTCTTGAAGCTAGCTTGGCCTTTCTTTTGTTTTGGTGTTACTTCTTTAAAGTGTGCTTTGAGCTTTGTTGGCTATTTATTTTGCTGTGATTTAGTTTTAGATTTTCTCTTTTATTTTGCACAACTGGCTTTATTCACAATACGTGGCCAAATATCAGAGAAAAAATTTCAAAATACCCCACAAATTTTGACCTCAATGTCTAATAGACACCTAAATTTTCGTAAACTTCAATTTTACTCCTAAACTATTGTTTTGTTATTCAATTAGACACCCACAGTCTAAATCTAAATCTGTCATATTGCTAACAGATTTTGTTGACTTGGACGTAGAGCTCCGTTAAATGTGCTTAATTTCATAAAAATGAAAATGCTATTTACGAATTGAAAGAATTTATCCATATCTAATAATTAGTGAAAAAAATGTGTATTCTTTTTACACCAATATATTTTTCGAAGGTCCTTGTTTTATGGACCAGATCCTCCTTTTGCAATAGAGGATGAGATTGATTTTCATTTAAGGATCAAGCAATAGTTGAACTAAGCCTTCATTCTTTTTGAACAAAAATCACAAGTCCAAGAAAAAACCTGATTTTGCATTTAACCTTAACCTTAAAATTGTACTCCTACTTTAACAAAAAAAAACAATAAATAGTAGTGGACTCCCATCAAACAATGCCATTTCCTGTCCAACAATTAAATCATGGCTCAGTATTAACGAATTCTCTTCTTCTTCTTCTTCTTCTTCTTCTTTGAACCAAGAAACATAAGATATTCATTAATAAAATTGAACGATTACAAAGGCGAGGACAGACAAAATATGAGGAAACCTCACATTTTGTCAGGTGGCCCGATGACAAAGTCAGTACAATCCAACAAGATCAAACACACACATCCCTAAATACATGGAAACATACATGCCACTAGGGGTTATACCATGTCACCTCTGAGGCCCCAGAATTAGTTTAAGTACGCGCAAACTAATCAGGACATCTGGTTCTAAACAAAAAACCAGTTTTATGAGTGAAACCGCGGACTTTCAAACTACCACTTATATTCAAACTTTCTCCCTTACTAATGGCTCTACATTTAATGCTGAATCAAAAAAGATGAAGGATAAGATACAATTAAACATATCAAGATTCTCTCCTTACTTCACGCATAGCATGGGTACGGCGCTTGTATCATTCTTACCCAACTGTTTTAGCATGCGACATTTATCCTTTCTATCTCTTCTCCATTCCTCTCCATCTGCCATTTTAAGCAGAAACATTCGGATTGTCATTTGCAAAGTTTTAACCATTTACCAAAAGATGATACTGGTAATAGGTTGTTGCCGACGTCTTAAAGACTTCCATTTATATAGCTCTCTTTAAGATTCTGCAATGCTTCTCTGATTGAATCTTCGTCTTGGCTGGAGTATTTCAAGCATATCAGCCGTTGAGCAGCACGATAGACCATCTGGATATCATGATACTGCATGCAGTTTACCTCCATTCTCTTCACTTCCTATACAAGCCAAATAAAACATCGTGACATAAGCAAATTTGTCATTAAATATATTTTCGTTTTAGTTTTTCGTTTCCGCAAAATAACAAAAGAGGGAAATTCTACTAAACCAGCAACTTCGCGTAAGAAAATAACTTCACAGTTGTGATACGCAAATGATTCTGCAAATAACGTGAGCTAGAAAAACTACTCGGGAAAGGGAAACTCCAAGAACAATGCATGGGGGATATGCACTTACAGTCACACATATCCCAATAGGCTCAAAAAGTAATTGTACACAATTACTGAAGGATGTAAACTACCTAATCTACAGAATTCACAAGTTTGAAACTGGGGCACGCCTCTCTGGAAGTCCTATGGAAATAGAATTATTAGGATATAGAAACATCTTGCAAACATTGGTTATGAATCTGATACTAATACAGAAGTTCCGACAGGTGTTTTGTAGTAAAATTAGTACAGATAGTTCTGAAAAGTGACATAAACTAGGCAGTGGGGAACCCGAGCTGAATAATGAACCGCATTCTACAGAAAAAGTTGAGGGCGTAAACTAAGGCATCTAGGCAGGGCTCGAACTAAGAGCTGGTTGTATTGTATAATGGAATCAACCAGTGATTACACAAGCTACCAAGTACCTATGTTACGCAGACTCTCGTAATGGTATAAAGTACCCGTGTCGGACACTCGACACTTGGATAAGGGTGTGGGATATGTGTCCGATAAGTTTAGTAAGACACTTCTATAGAAAACCTAATTGTAATTCGAGTTTATCATGGAAGTATGCATGAACCTCTCTTATTATCCATGAAATGCGCTATAGAACCTTAAAGCAACATTTTACATAAGAAAAAACACACAAAATAGAAACAAATTTGAATATTTTGCCATGTCCCCATGTCCTTGAAATGAGAAATAATTGAATCCGATACCTAGATACAAACTCGCACCTGACACCCGTACCCGAGTCCAAGTAACATAGCCAAGTACATCTTAGAGTTGAGATTTATGAGATACAGCAAGTAGATTTTTTTAACAATATTATATATTAAGAGGTTCTCTAGAGTAGAGGGTGGAATACGTGAAGCAAAGAGTTTCCATTGCATATCTACTGGAGCAACTGGTATCGGGTTTGGTTTTCAGAGATGTTTTCACCATATTTGAGCAACGAGCTTTTACCAGCAGACCAACTTATTTTTCTAAATGACCACAAACAAATTCTAGATGAAATTCATACTTTGTACGGTCCTCTCACGAGGTTACTTGTTATTTGAACTATCACCTTTTCTGTTATCTTTGTTGTGATGCTTCTGGCTGTTTCAACTACTGAGCTCGGTAGACCAGCCACTCCCGCTAACAGAAGCCCATAGTGTGGTACACGTCGCGGTCCATCCATGAGTTGAAACTATTCAGTTCAGATTCAGAAGTTTGATCATAAGATGCAGACCTAAAAAAGAGAACTTTCCTATCGAAAGAAAACTCGGAAATATCACCTTGAAATCCAACCGATTGCTTTTGATATCAACATGAAAGTGAAGAATTTTGGCATTGGGGTAGATGGTAGCTAATTCTGATAGGTTCTCCATGTGAGTAGCAAATATTGTATACCTGAAAATCGACCATGAAGATGCAGATCGTAGAAAATAATACTGCTCTGACCGGGAGGGAACACCAAAACCAGAAAAGAACCCCACGAGAAAAGGTTAAAGAAATCCAAAATAGCAAAATATCACTACGATTAGTTATCTGCCAGAAATTAAGATATTACAGTGCAGATGAAAAAAAGGGATTTAAGCATTTGGCAGTTACTTTTCTTTTCAAACGATTTTAGGTGTTTGCTTTTGATCAATTTGAAACAAGGGAAGAGGGCACTCCAGACATCATAGGGTGAAGAGAGGGATAACTTAGAGCACAAAAAATGGGACCACAGAGTTCAAACACAGGTATTAGTTGTCTGCAGTTTCATTGGCGGGCTTCATTACCTTTTTTAACAAAATCGTATGCGTTCAATCTCCCCATCTTCTACTCTTATAATTATTATAGTGAAACTATCGTTGAATGTGTAAGCAAAATATCACTAACTACTATTAGGCTTCATCTTTATTTACAAATAATATATAGTTTAACTTTGGGGAAAGCTACTTTTTAAGAAGCTTTTGAATATACCGACTGTGGGAAAAGGTTAAAGGATAGAGGTCGAGAAGTTACGCTTTGAGTGGTAAAAGATGCTCACAGCAGCTCCATGCAATTGCAAACCCATCAGAGGAAGAAGTAGCCCTTCCCAGTTCATCCATAACGATGAGACTCCTGTGCCCAGCACAGTAACATAGAGCAGTTGACTAATGCTTATTCCAACACCTTGAAAGCAATTACAGTAAGTGTACCTTTGGGAGACATTCTGCATTATGAAAGCCGTCTCTTTCATCTCAGTCATAAACTGTAAAACAAACTTCCTTTTAGAAAACACGATGCTTCTTTAATGTCGATTCCTAAACACGACGGATAATATTCAAGAATGAGAAGGAGATTTTTGAAGAAGGTGATAACCCCCCAGAAACCAAGTCATACTCTGTTACATTCAGTGCTAAACATGTACTATCTCATCATCCAACATTATCTTGACCCATATGGGATTGAGGCACTAATCAGTTTGCAGTTTGAAACATACTTTATAAGAGCTAAATGAATGTACACTAATATACTATATTCTGAAACACTTAGTTAATATGTACCGTGCTAGAGTTCGACTCAAGATTGTCCACAGCCCCCATCCTTGTAAATATACGATCGACTACCCTTATAGTTCCAAACCGGGCAGGAATATAGCAACCAATCTGAGCGAGGATGACTATCAGACAGACCTGTTGAAGATAAGTGCTTTTTCCACACCTGAAGGAAAGAAGAAGTGGCTTTTCTTGAGTTAAAAAAGAAAGTAAATAAAAATAAAAAACAGATGACAGAAAAAACGATCATCTGGAGTATCCCATTAGCGTATGAGTTAGGATGGATTAGTTCTCAAGGCTCTGCTGTTGGTCTTAATGTTTTAAACTTGGAGAACATCTTCCAAAACGAATTTGAGTTTTTTTTACTATGAACATCATGCATTCTCAGACAAAGGTTTTTAAGATTTAGGGTAACGAAGGGAAAACAGTATTCACCTCCTAGGCTTCTGTGTAAGACCACATTAATTTTAACAGCAAATCTTTTCAATTTGTCTTCAAGAATCCATATCTCTGATTTTGCTAAGTCATCTATATATTACCGCAAGTTAAAAAATACCGTATCAGAGTACTGCTTGGAATCCACATCTACAAGATAAGAAACCATAGGAAGGGGGAAAGTTGACAAGGAAGAGCCATGAGCAAATAGGAGTTGTACAACAAAAATGGTTCGAGAAATCAAATCTTTAGCATTTTATTTATTTTTTATTTTGAAGAGAGGATTTTCATTCTAGAGAACAATCCAATCATATCTTTAATGTAGGTGAGATATTCTCAGCTCAGAAGATCGATACTGCTTATTATCAATGACGACAAGGTAATACAAAGGGAATTGCATTGGGGTCACAGCACAACTTTAGAGTTCTCTTTTTTAATGGAATAATTGACAGAATAGTTTCTATCCTCATTTATCTAAGCACAAATGCCTCAGAAACCGGGTAGACTACAAGAACAAACCTCAAGTTCAATGACGAGAAGTACATTTTAAAATGATGCCTTTCTTACATGTTTGGGCCCATGACAATTATCATGTTTGATGCTTCTGAAAGGAAGGTATTGTTGGGCTGCCAAAGAGAAGAAACAGCTTCTTAATGCAGTCGTAAATGCGTTGGTCAATAGAAGTTGCAAATTTTGTGGTTGAGAAATAATTAAGCTGATCGAAGAAAAATGTAACGTACAATGAAGTCGTTGTGTATGCTTTCGAGGATAGGGTGTCTTCCCGCATCAATTGCCAATGGGCCATTATCTAGCAATAACATGACAAGATCAAACATTCGTCCACTGCTACTCTTACATATATACAAGCGGATATATCAAATGCAGTACCTGTAAATTCAGGTCTGATATATCGATCAACAGGCTTAGTGGATATAGTATGAGCAAATGAGTTCACGATCATATCTAGAAGGCATAGGACCTCGGCAAGCAGGGTAAGCACAGAGACATCCTCCCTTATGGCATCCACTAGGGCTGCATCAAATGTTAATAAATTATTCTGGCTCATAGGAGGCACAAAAACATATGAATAACAGAAATTCATGTCCAACAAATACAGTGCAATTCATTGAAATAAAGTAGCACAAGATTTCTCCTATACTAATAGACACGCATACGAAAGGCTAAATCATCCAAGTCATTCTGCCAATTCAGAAAACAATTTGTAGGATCATACAAAAGTACTCCACAAAGTG
Organism: Vaccinium darrowii; assembly: GCA_020921065.1. Classification (NCBI taxonomy): domain Eukaryota; kingdom Viridiplantae; phylum Streptophyta; class Magnoliopsida; order Ericales; family Ericaceae; genus Vaccinium; species Vaccinium darrowii. Next base: position 1,204,944 of record CM037152.1, on the reverse strand, counting down.
CATGAGTCAAAGGGATGCAGTTTATATGCAAGAACAGCAAGGAAAGAAAGTACACAACTACACATGAAGAATTTTGTTACAAAGTTGTCCAAATATGACAATCGCTGTCATAGTGACACTGGAATAGTATGATGAGGATTATCTTCTGAACTCATGCAACAAAAATACATCTCTACGAGCTTATCCATCAGCAAATTTTCAGTCAGATGACAATAGATAACTGCATGCCAGCCAACCTAGATCTTCCTAGCAAGCGCCATATCCTAGTTAATAGCTGGGATGCAGCTAAAGTATGTAAGGTCCACCATGAAGTTGATAATTCCCAAGTAGACATGCAGATAAAGTCAAAGGATTTAATTTCTCCATAAAAGAAAATAGCTAAAAGAAAGTATGAATGGCAAAAAAATTAACTATGTGACAGAAAGTAGTTGTGAAAGTAGTCAAGTTTAGTCCAACCTTCTAGACAAAGATCTGTCCGTATATAGCATTCAGCAGCTGCAGACTTGTTCCTCGCATTTAACTGCAGTCATAATATGCATACATCTGAATGAATATATAACTTTCCTAACCTTATTCACATGCAATGGCAACCACCATGAAACACAATTAAGGGCAAAGCAATAATATTCTAGCTCAGAATGGTGTAGCGTCCTCACGAAATAACGAACCAATTACTTGTTTTTTGTTGTCCTAAAAGCTGAGTAGTTCCATTGAAGACCACAGACAAAAAACTGTATATGAAGGATATGATAATTGGTTGTAGCAACACTCACTGAAGCAAGTTCCAGAGTTGAACAGTGCATATTGTTCCCGTGCTTCATAACCTGAATTCATCCCACAACCACATTAAATCAATCAAAAGTCACTACGAGATTTACTAAAACTAGAAGAAAAATATCCCCTGTACAACCTGAATAAACTTGCTCGGAAGCTTTCCTTGTATGCCCTTCTGTGGAATGCTAAAGTAAAATCCCTGCCTCTTGTTAAAGGGGATCTTCAAATTTGGAAGCTTGAAATCTTCACGATATTTATTTGCAAGGTTGTGTATAGCTGCCAAGTCCATGTTGTCACGATAATCAGGGTGCAGGCATAAAAATCTATGTTCCCACACAATGGGGTGAGGCATGATGAGCTAGTTAAGTAGCAGAAAACCTTCACTGGTGTCACAAAATGACCTCCTTGCAATATCAAGTAGTCCATCTATTCCAGCCTTAACAGCAAAACACTGCTGTGTCTGGGCAACAAAAGGGACCCGTGCATGAAGCACATCTTCATCAATAACTTCTCCAATTCTGTCTTTAAAACATCTTTGTAAGAACGTCAAATAACTAAAATCTCTTCATAGACCTTTAATATGTTTATTATATCAAGAATAACCACGCATCACAGCAGAGCACATATAATCAATTGAAGTTCCTATTCCATATGGACTGAGAAGATAGCAAGATATCCTACAGCTTTATCGATGCAAAATTCTTATGTATCCAATTTTTTTCCTCATGGTGAATGAAATCAGCATAATTCATATATCCCTTCTCAATATGATCAGGGTTGAAAAACCTTTTGCTTGATTCCTGAGGGGGGATACTTCTCCTTGTCTACAATGTATTTACAACAAATATGCCACTAATCAGGCATAAACATGAATTATAACAACGAATCTTCCGAAGAATGAAAAATAAACTCAATGTCTTCTTGCATTTATAGAAATGCTTATCCAGATTTCCAAGTTCCTACACTAACAAGTAACAACTGGCGTATGGAAGTCTGATTGCATCGAATTCTATCAATGATTCTCATTGATCTCTTCCTCCTACAAAACCAAGGGTACAGTCAACTTGAAATGTTTTTACAACTCACATAGGCTATTTGAGGTATCAAAGGTCCAATTTTTGCAATCATCTAACCATATCCAATAAACAGAACCAAAACTGCAACTGTACCTTTTCCTAATTGAAGCATATTTTTCATTCTCGCATACTGATCTATAAACATTTCCAAGAAGAAAACTGTTTGCATCCTTGAGGACCTGAGATAAATAAAAACTGACTTCAAATTAGATAAATCTCAGGGAATTAAAGAAGCTTAAAATGCAAAGGAAATTAACCAAATCTACCTTTGACAGTAGCGGTAAAGCATCCAGAGCAGTTTTAAGGAGAATAACACTTGAAATCAAAATTTGGCTCTTTCTAGCATTATCAATGCCCAAGACCTCATTCGTAACTTTCTTTGGCTTGAAGCAGAAGTGACAAAGGACCCTATCTGAATGAAAACCAGGAATAAATCCATTTTCAATTTACCAATAAATTTCGTGGCTCTTAAGAAAATAAGAAATGCACAATGCAATTCTCCGTGACTCTTCCTCTTCTTACCAGTTTCTTTCGGAAACTTACGAAGAACCTGGGAGAGACCGAAGAATAGCTGCTCATTGCTCATCAATTCATCCTGGAGTGTAAGTTTGAAAAAGATGTATGCTCATGCATCTTGATATCAATTCATAACTGGACTAGCATTAATGTGTGTTTAGAACAGAACAATGCATCTTCTCGTAAGAAAAAACTGAGATCATGGGGATATTCCCCTCAATGTGTCTTATGTGTGTTCTCCAGTGCATAAGACATGACCAAGAGTACAAAATCCACCAGTGAACTTTTTGGATTTCACATGCTACTGAAGGCAATATGAGCATAGTGACTATAGGATTAACAAATCAGAAGAGCATAGTTGTAGAAACCCATCAGGCAAGAGAAAATATGATCAGAACAAAGAATAGAATTCACTCAACTCTCATAGAGCTCTCACTCAACTTGCATATAGCTCTGTTGTTTATTCTGAAACCAATTTTACAGATATTCGATAGGAAGTCTGACGAAACAATATTCAACACTGACCAGGCAATCAAGTCGAGCATTGATAGTTTCAATATCTTTTAGTGGCTGCAAAAGATTGGCCCGGAGAAGTCTAGTCCTACAGAATAAGATGTAAGATCAGAAGGCGCTTAAACGAAGTACGAATTTCTACGATTGATGAATATGTTGACCCAGAATATGCTGCAAAACTCTAAAAACAAGAGGTGGTCACTGGGCTGCCCAGCGGATCGCCCAATCCGCTCAATCCGCCCAAACCGAACAGTCTGCGAATCCGCCCGAGGTATGTTACAGATGGAAGTGAATCCTAATATTTTTATTTTGGCGGATGCAGTTCGGTTTGGTTTGGGTTCAAGCCACCCAATCTGCTTTTAATCCTTCTTTGATCCGTCAAATCCGCCCAATCCGTTCAATCTGCAACCGAACCGACTCATCCATATATCACTCATGGACGGGTTGCGGATGTACAAAACGACAATCCGCCACAAGCGGATCGGATTGAGAACCAAACCGATCTGCCCGGAACCGACCATGGACAGCCCTAGTGGTCACAAATATGTCCTTCCTTACCAACTAAAATAATTGAGACAAATAGAAAGATGGAACAAATGAAAGATAACCCATAATATGCTGCAAAACTCTAAAAGCAAGAGGGGGTCACAAACATGTCCTTCCTTATAACTAAAATAATTGAGACAAATAGAAAGATGGAACAAATGAAAGATATAAGAGCTTTTCTTCGGGAAATAATTTTCACACCCCCTTTTTCTATAAACACACCCTCTTTTTTGTCTTTTAGTGAAAAAATTTCACATAAAATTTTTACTACTTTTACTTATACTTTTTATTTTCTCTCGATTACCAATTCTCTGTTTGTTGCATCATTCCAATATAGGCTATTCAGCATACCCTCCAATAGTTCTTGTTGTCTTCAGCATGTGGAATAGACTTCTCTTTTTGTTGCTCGTTCCCCATAGAGCAGAATGCAGTGTATCAATGATTTCCAAGTTCTGGACACTGTTATCCAATGACAAGTATTAGATTCGCTCCCTATAGATTTACAGAATTATTAGAAACTTAAAACCATCGCATACTTATTAGAAACTTAAAACCATGGAAATGCACACAACACAACACACTTCTGACATATTAGATACAGAAAATGGGACTTTGATTATATTTAGGAAGTGACAAAGAAATTAATCTTCATAAAGGCCTGAAGGGTACCTCGTGGCATCTATATTCATGTGGTCAAATGATCCGTTAAAAGTAACCTGGTAAAGTGAATACACGGGAAGAGTAAAGGTTAAAATGTTCCTAACACAACATCATGAATATTCATGACCACATTTGCACTTTCTTGTGGGATAACATAATTAAAGCCATAGTTGCACTTCTAAGATTGGAATCCTAGTCCAGAAAAATGAAGCTAGCAATACTAAGAAATATTGCCTGTTCCACTTTATCTACATGATACACAGAAACTCTTTGTTGCAGTAGAATCTACAGAAAAATAGTGGAAAAAGAAGAATCACCCCAAGCATGTAAAAATCAATTCGCAACTTAACTCTTCCATATGACATGATTCCCTTAATTCAAGCGATATGACCCTCAAATCAAATGCCACTACTCATTTATTACACTTTCTAATGAAGTGTTTTTATCATCAGTCATAACATCTATAGGAAAGGCATCAAGAGGATAGCATCCGTGTACAAAAGAAGGCCAAGACAAAGTCTCACACTTTCTCATAAGTCTCAAAGCACTATCATATAACCTTGTCTAACGACAGAGAAAGCTCGTTCAGTAATGTGGCTAGAGGAATTCAGAGAAAAGGAAGACAGAGACTAAAAGAAACATGAAGTTATATCAGAGAAGTAGCAGAATGCTGCCAAGGATAAAGCCAACTAAAGCACTCCAAGGAGAGTCTTTGCAAGGCAATAAGGCTATTAGAATCATCGACATAGCTATGTTAAAGAATCACATTATGGTTCTATATAGATCAACTAGCTGTAAGTTCCTGGTAAAGGGCTTCCAAATCCCCCTCTGCACCCTTTTAGTCATTGATCCCATACATGTCCTCAACAGTCACTCGTATGAACTTCAACACAACAAATTTCTTTCCTTTAAAGAAATGCTGAGGCAAAGTCTTAGAGAATCATTCTGAAGCCAAATGAGATAATGCAAAGTTAAACACATATCAATGTTGACTGTTAGCAAATCACAAATGACAAAATAAAGGTCTAACAAATATCATATTTCAGAATAGCATCTCTCCCCAACTCTTAGAATCCAAAATTGAACAAACAGTGGAAAACTGCAAAGCAAACACTTACCACCAATGAGTGGTTTGTGATGATGACACCTTTCTCTGCTTCAATCCTGTAGATGATACGTTGAACCCACCTTTTCAAGATTGAACAACTTACTAGAGAACAATCATGGCAAAACTACATAAACAAGGAACACACCTTTGATGATCAAGTCAACAACTAAGGAAACACAGTTTGATCGTGATTTCTTGTCCACTTGTATAAAATCAAGGTTGAAGACTTGAAGTACAAAGAAATCCATGAAATGTCATAAATTCTTTGACTTGGTGAAGTTTAAATCGAAATCATCAGGTCTTGATGCAAAGAGATAAACTACTGATGGTACCGTATCTTGATACTACTGATGTCAAACCTCCTCTATTTGTAATTCTCGTCAAAATTAGGTAATATCCAAGAGCAAGGAAACCAGAACTCCTTCGCTCCAAGACAGGGAAGGTAGAGGTTGGAGACAAAAGTCTCCTCTCTCAATGAGCACTTGCCTTCAAATTTAACATGTATAATAGACCAAGTAAACCAACATTCCCAACACCGAAATGAAAATGGTAATATGTGGTTTCTTGAGACATTTTTGTCAAGCCACCTCTCCACACCAATACTTGTAAGTGATTAAAGTAATTATTTTCCTGACAATATAAAATATTCAAATTTTACTTCTTAAATACTACCAAATCAGAACTACAAGTCCACCAATAATGTTTGTCTCATAAAAACTGATTTTCCTGAAACCAACAACCAGGGAGCAATCATATATGTAGTAAATTTTATCCTTTCAGTTGAGAAGAACTAGACAGCACACAAATGCTTATTTCATGCCTAAATCCCACAAGGTTAAGTTAAGTCATACCACTTGATAGTTGCAGAAGCTGCAGCCAAGCAAAGATAATATTGCTTGTAGTATGTATCCAAACCAAGTGCCGATGGTTCCTTGGCCGCTAAATTTTTAACCAGCACAGCTCCCTTTGATGTTGACGTAATGATATGTGAGAATAATTGAAAAACATTAAAGAAACATAACACGTGGGATTGGCATTACCTTGGTGTCATCAAAACAACCACGGGCCATTATGACCTGCACAGATCAGCACGTATCCCCATACCATAAGTCTGCAGATTTCATAGCAAATAGTCTTTGTACACAGCTTACACTGACATGACGAAGAGTTCACCTTCTTAATCGATGAATAAAATCTGTCCACTAGTATCGAGACTCCAACCATACCATCAGGCGCAAACTTATTAGGTGGAACAATAATCACCATTGGGTCATAAAACTGCAGTAATGTCTTTGTGTTCTGATATGAACTGCTAGTCTCGATGTATTGTGACAGGTGGAGCGAAGCTGACCTCAAGTCAAAGGCAGCCACTCCAACCTGCACAGAAAATTGCTTGTAAGGATGGATGAAGTTCAGTGGTCATCATCCGAACCAAAGGATGTTAGATTTAAACTCCTTGTTGTTGAGTAATGGCGCATCATAACAAACAGTTTACATAACTCCCACAGTTTTTTCAACTAACTGCACACATTCATAGTTATCTAGATGAAGAAGTTAAAAAGTTTCCACCAGTAGTTCAAATAATAAAAAATAGTAGTAATACTATGAAGTTTGGAAATCATCTTAGTTTCCTGCTACATACTCTAATAAGCAGAAATGTTAATTAGGCATGGCAAAAGCCAATGCCATACAAGTATTCGTCCATTTTCCCATCCCAGTCTGCTTATGTGATACCGTTAGTCCAGAAAATCGATAAACGTCATAACAAATCTCTCAGAACAATGTTTGATACTGAATAACCCATCCTTAATCAAAAATTGACTCGAGGAAAAGGATGACGTGCATATCTAACCCTGGAAATCGCCGAAACATCAAGTTACATCATGAGGGGAAAAAAAAAACATATCTAGTTGACATCGTTTCCCAAATTCAACTACTTCAATGCATCTGAAGGTGAAAAAACAGAGCCAGATCACGAATAGTGTTAAGTTCTCCTAAATCTACACTACGTTTGATGCCGACTTAGATACACGCATCATAAGATGTAAATATACATGTACATATGAGATCAATATATTTATATGTATGAATGTATGTACACACACACACGGAGAGAGAGAGAGAGAGAGAGAGAGAGAGAGAGAGAGAGAGAGAGAGGTTGAAGACAGTACTTCCTTAGCTCTGTTCTCGATCAAACCGATTACGAAGCTCGATCGTTCTGCTGCGTCGTCTTCCATTGCACCCCACTCTCTCAGTACTGATCCGCAACGACTCTACAAATTTATAAATGCGCGCCAAACTGGTCCTATTTTTACACAGACGGTTCCACTTGGATCTACCTTATTCTGGGCGCGCACGATTGCTTAAAATGCGCACCGGTTTGGGTTGTACATGCAGCTGGGTAAATTTAGCACGAACATTTTTATTTCACTTTTTTAATCCGAGAACTCCTATTTATGTGGGTTTGGGTATCTTGAAAATACACTAACCGAGTTGGGCCCAACTTTGAAATGTTAGAACTTGGATCGTTTAACTAAACGAATCTAAAATTCGGTTTGAGTCCGACTTGCTTAACGAGCCCAAGCCAAATCAATTACATGAGCATTTACAAATGGCACAGACTTGCAAAACAGTCGAATTTTTTTGAGCCATTTTGCTTTGATTTAATCGCATGCCTTTCTCATTTGATATAATCAAGTGTTAGATTTATCATTTGGAAAACTTGGCTAAAGCAAAAACAATAGCAAACAAAAGGGGAGTTGTTAGCAAAGAGACAATTTAAAAAACAATAAAAAGAAAAAAATAGAGAATTTCCTTTTAGAAATAAGTTTCAATGTAAAATATTTTTTCGGTGTCAAATTTTTTCCATGTAAAATTATTTTGCAAAAAATATTTTGTTTATTTTTCGATGTTTATACATCCTTACTGCACATTTTTCGAATGTTGTCAAACTATACTTTGTCTTTTATATATCCATACTAGAATACAAAATCAAATCAAAAAATGAAAAAAAAAAAATACGTATAGTTATCCCAATAAAAAAATATATACACAATATTAACAAGATGGTTCGAGGATAGAATTGTCTTAATGGTCACCATGAACTTTGTGATAATGGTGGCTCAAGGATGGAGTTGTGGAATTGTGGTTGGTGGGCAGGTGGTGATGAAATATTGATGGGAGTTGTGGCAATTGCGATGGCGATTTTATTGACAGTGGGGGTGTTGGTGGTGTAATAGTGATGGTGGTAGTGGCTGTGGAGTGATGGCATCTAGTGGTTGGAGTGGTGGAATAGTGGTGGCAGTGGACGAGGGAGGCAATGGTGGGAGTAGCCGTGGTGGAAAAATGACCGTGATGGTGATATAGTGGCGGCAGTGGTACATGGTGGTAGTTGTGGCGGGAGCAGCGAAGTGGTGGTGTGAGTGATTGCAGGATGGTAGTGGTGGCGTAGGCAGCAAAAGAGTGTTTGTGATAGTGGTGGAGTGGTGATGGAAGTGGCAGAGTAGTGGTGGTGTCTATAGTATTGGTGGTAGTGGGGGCGATGGTGGTGGTGGTGGATGAGGGAGCAATGATGGTATTATGGCGGCAATGGTGGTGGTGGTGGCGGTGGGGTGGTGGTGGGAGTAGTGACGGTGTAGTGGCGGCAACGGTGGTGGTGGTAGGAGTGGCGGTGGCGGTGGTGGTGGTGTGCGTGAGTGGTGGTGGCAGTAGTTATGGTGGAGAGTGATAGAGTGGTGGTGGTGGTAATTGTTGGAATTGTGCCTTGAATTTTCCTTTTTTGAGAGAATTCCAATTGTGTTTAGGATTTCCTATTGTGTTTATGATTTCCTATTGTGTTTAGGATTTCCAATTGTGTTTAGGTTTTCCTATTGTATTTAGGATTTCCTATTGATTGTGCTTCTTATAAATAGAGGCTTTTGGGGATCCTTTAGCTATCTCTCATATTGTGGCATCTCCAGAGTTACGGATCATAGCCGGCTCTTTGTATCTCTTCTTCACCATTGATAGTGAACTCTCTCTCTCCTCGCCCGTGGACGTACCTCAATATTGGGGGAACCACGTATATCTTTGTGTCGTGTGATTGCTTGTTGTTTTGTTTGCTTTCTTCCAAACTTAGTCGCATTCATAGCATTCATTACAACAAACTGGTATCAGAGCTTCTGGTTGAAAAACTAGGGTTTCGTTTCCGATTGTGGCTATGGCGGCTAAGTTTGAGATTACGAAGTTTGATGGGCAGAGCAGCAGCTTCAGTCTTTGGAGGGTTAAGATGAAGGCTTTGCTAGTTCAACAGGGATTACACAAGACCTTGCAGGGGCAGGAAAAATCCGGCATCAATGCGGAAAATTGGGAAGACATGGATGCTAAAGCTCTGAGTTCGATTCAGTTGAGTCTAACAGACGATGTTCTTCGCGAGGTGGAAAAAGAAACTTCAGCAGCAGGTATGTGGCTGAAGTTGGAAGGCATATATATGACGAAATCGCTCACGAACAGGTTGTATCTTAAACAACGTCTTTCTACGTTTCGAATGCGTGAAGGTACACCTATTAAGTTTCACTTAGACGAGTTTAATCGTATTTTGATGGACCTGAAAAATATTGATTGTAAAACCGAGGAGGAGGACCAAGCCCTAATTTTGTTATGTTCTTTACCACCATCGTATGGACATTTTGTAACAACCTTATTGTATGGGCAAGACACCATATCCATGGAGGATGTTAAGGCCAGTCTTCATTCGAAAGAGTTGAGGAAAAATGTGTCAGGAGAGGTTGATGATCATGATGATCATGCGGAGGGATTGTTTGTTAGGGGAAGAACGCCAGAAAAGAGTGGTACGAGTAATAGGGAAAGATCCAAATCAGTAGTTAAAAATAAGAAAAAGGGAAAGTGCAATTATTGCAAGAAACCGGGGCACTGGGCAAGAGACTGTTTAAAACTCAAGGAGAAGGAAAAAGAGGACCAGAAAGGGAGTAAAAATATTGTTGGGGTTGCTGAAAGTTCGGATGAGTTAGATACTGTTTTATCAGTTACAGTGGGAGATTCTCGCTGTGATACCGAGTGGATTTTGGATTCTGGGTGTTCATATCACATGTGTCCGCATAAGGAGTGGTTCGCCACCTATGAGACGGTCAATGGTGGTACAGTTTTAATGGGAAACAACATGCCCTGCAAAACTGTTGGTTGTGGAACGATCCAACTCAAGATGCACGACGGTATTGTGAGGACTTTATCGGATGTTCGGCATGTTCCGGAGTTGAAGAAAAATATTATCTCTTTGGGTGCTCTAGATTCCATTGGTTGTACTTTCACTGGTGAAGGTGGAGTTTTGAAGGTCTCAAGGGGTGCTTTGGTGCTGATGAAGGGTCAGAAGCGTAACAATCTCTATTCACTCATGGGCAGTACAGTTACGGGTTCTGCAGCAGCGGTCGCTTCTTCCAAGGTTTCGGGTTTGGATTTGACTCGGTTATGGCATATGCATCTTGGGCATATGAGCGAGAGAGGGATGACAGTTTTGAGCAATCAGGGTCTACTTTGTGGGCAGAAAACTGAGAAGCTGGATTTTTGCGAGCATTGTGTCTACGGCAAGCAGTGCAGGGTCAAATTCAGTACAGCTGTTCATCGCACCGAAGGCACGGTGGATTATTTTCACTCGGATCTTTGGGGTCCCGCTGAGGTAACTTCTAAAGGTGGTTTTCGATATTTTATGAGTATTATCGATGATTTCTCTGGTAAGGTTTGGGTGTATATGCTAAAACATAAAAGTGATGCTCTAAATACATTCAAACAGTTTAAAATTTTAATAGAGAATCAGACGGGTAAGAAAATAAAACGTTTGAGAACTGACAATGGTATGGAGTTTTGTCTTGGCGAATTTGATAAGTTTTGCAGTAATGAGGGCATTGTGAGACATCACACAGTGAGGAAAACCCCCCATCAGAACGGTGTGGCTGAACGAATGAACAGGACTTTTTTGGAGAAGGCGCGTTATATGTTGTCCAATGTCGGGTTGGGCAAAGAGTTTTGGGCTGAAGCCATTTCCACAGTATGCTATTTGGTGAACAGGTCTCCGTCGACTGCTATTGAGTGTAAGACTCCGTTTGAGGTATGGTCGGGTCATAAAGCTGATTATTCCATGCTACGTGTGTTTGGGTGTCCAGCTTATGCTCATGTCAATGAGGGTAAGTTGGAGCCACGTGCCAAGAAGTGTATTTTCTTGGGTTATCAGGCAGGTGTGAAAGGGTATCATTTATGGTGTCCGGAATCCTCTAAGTTTTTGATCAGTAGAGATGTTACTTTTGATGAAAACTTTATGGTTAAGGGGTCTAAGCAGGTTGAAGGTGCAGTTGAGGAACCGAGGGTTCCAAAACAGGTGGAGTTTGTGATTGAATCTTCTGGCTCAGGGAAGACTGTCAGTAATCAGCCAATTGAAGAGGAGTTCAAAAGTTCAGACACAGAAAATGATGTACTAGCAGAGCAACCATGCACTATTGCTAAAGATAGGCCAAGGAGGGAGATTCGGCCTCCTGAACGGTATTCGGCTTATTCTGAGATGGTGGCCTATGCTTTATCGATTGCTGAAACAGTGGAGTATGATGAGCCTTCTACCTATGCGGAAGCTGTTTCGAGCAATGAGAGTGCATAGTGGTATGTTGCTATGAATGAAGAGATTGAATCTCTTCAGAAAAACCAGACTTGGGAGTTGGTGGAACCGTTGAAAAATAGGAGGATTGTTGGGTGCAAGTAGGTCTTCAAGCGCAAGCCAGGTATTCCAGGGGTTGAAGAGGCACGGTTCAAAGCTCTGCTAGTGGCGAAAGGATTCAGTCAAAAGGAATGTGTTGACTACAATGAGGTATTTTCACCAGTTGTAAAACACAGTTTCATTCGCACTTTACTTGCTGTTGTTGCTTGTTATGACCTTGAGTTAGAGCAACTTGATGTCAAAATGGCGTTTTTGCATGGGGAGCTTGAGGAACAGATTTATATGCGTCAACCAGAGGGATTTGTTGTTCATGTATGCTTGCTTCGTAAGTCTTTGTATGGCTTAAAACAGTCTCCTAGGCAATGGTGTAAGCGGTTTGATACATTCATGATAAGCCAATCATATTCTAGGAGTGAATATGATAGTTGTGTGTATTTTCGGAGACTTCCAGATGGTTCATTTATTTATCTACTGTTGTATGTTGATGATATGCTTATTGCTGCCAAAGGTGTATCAGAAATTAACAGGTTGAAGCAGCAGTTGAGTGGTGAATTCGAGATGAAGGATTTGGGTGCAGCAAAATGGATTTTGGGTATGGAGATTAGCAGAAATCGAGCAGATGGCAAGTTGTTCTTGAATCAGAAGTCATATGTTCTCAAAGTGCTTGAGCGCTTTACCATGCAGAACTCGAAGCCAGTCAGTACCCCTTTGGCAGCACACTTTCGACTTTCAGCAGAATTGTCACCTCAGTCAGAGGATGAGGAGAAATATATGTCTCAGGTTCCATATTCGAGCACAGTTGGGAGCCTTATGTACGCCATGGTATGTACTCGTCTTGATATTTCACATGCAGTTAGTGTCGTAAGTCGCTATATGGGGCGACCAGGAAAGACACTGCTTGCGTCCTTGAATTGTATTTCAAATGGTGTTTTCCCAAGCGTAGGGTTAGGTGTCGCAAAGCATAATAACTCGGAAGTCCGAGGTTGAATCCACAGGGAGGGGTCGGGGCTAGTGAGAGGTTTACTTTACGGTAGGGGTTTCGGCGTTAGGACGGCCAACCTTTTGGTTGTGATTTTTGTTTGGTGGAATCTTTCTACCTCTAATGGGATTGAAAATGAAATTTTAAACTACAAATTAAAGGCGGCAAGGTCTAGAGGTTCATACCACCCATGACTAGGGATATTCAATGGCTCTCAACTATAACTCAAGTGAGAGACAAAGTCACTTGCTCTCACTCGGAAGATTTAGCAATGAAAATCATTTTGACTCTAGAAAATTGGTTTAACAATGAGATAAGTTCTTTGAGGCAATTTTACAAACACTTAGAATGACATAGCTCTAAGCATCATATGTGGCAAGTGGTCAAGCCCTTGCCTACACAAGATCAAAAAGGTTAACAAGACTAAGTTTTGATACATAAAATTGAACTCACCCAATGAAAACCAATCTTATACCACAAGAAAGAGGTTTGTAAATGGAAAGAAACTCTCTTAAACATTTTGTCGAACACCTAAAGTGACATAGCTCAAAGCATTGTGTGTGCCAAGTAATTTGTCTACACCCAATCAAGGAGGTTAACAACTCTAAGTTTAGACCGAAAATAGAGTGATTAATCCATTCACAAACCCACAATAAGCATAAAAACGTGAGAAGCCATTGAAACACCGAAGTCATGGGGTGATATTCACCCCATAACCAAGCCTAAACCACTACTCAATCATGCTTAAAGTATACACAAAGGAGAAAAACGTGATCAAGGAAAACATAACGAAAATGAAAATAAACACAAGATTTAGATAGATAAGAGAAATACTTACAACATTTGTGAAGGCAAAAGCCTTGAATCCAAAGAGAAAATCCTAAAATCTAGAGAGAAGGTGGAGCTCAAGTGAGCAAAACAAAAATGGAGGTAGAGAGAGAAGGTGGAAGATGAAGAATACCCTAAAATTCTAATGTTTGAGACATTTTATAGTCCCAAAGTTACAATTGAAATGTCCAAAAAGCCCCCAAGTCTTGACTTGATCGGGTACAAAAAAAACCCAGAATTTTGGTTTGGTATGGATACCACCCATCAGAGGTATCCATACCAATCTGTCTGTTCGTCTGGGTGCAATCTGTATGGATACCCCTCATCAGAGGTATGGATACCAATCTGATTTTTCTTGTTTTCATGCCTTGGTCCCTCCTTGGTCAAATGTGATGCTTCCGGACTTCTTCCAAAGCACTTCTAATCAATTTACGGCCTTCGGGAGGGACGGTACTTGGTCTTGAGGATGCTTGATCACTCCCGGCTTCATCGGGAGTCTTTGTGAGCTCGAGACATGAATTGGTCCAACAGCTTGGCTTATGACATTTTGATTTCCCGGGCCTTAGCCGAGTCTTCATTTCTTGGCTCTTGAGGCCCGGCGTTGGCGTGCCATGGGGCACTTGACCCTCGGTTACTTGGGACGGTTCCAAATGCGCTTAAAATGCACTTATTTGCGTGTTTCACCTGTAACTATCAAAAACAACACTACGCGCATATCAAACATATAAGGCACGAAATTGCGTATGTGTGTGAGCAAAATGAGCTATATAAGCCCCGGATATATACAACATTGAGGGCTTATCACACCCCCCAACTTGAACTTTGCTCGCCCCGAGCAAACTAAACAAATGCAACTAACGGAAACAAACTAAAATGGATATGTCTTTTAAACCCCCGGGCGGCCCCGGTAGGACGAGTGAAGTCTCGTGAGGGTTTTCAGAGGCGAACAACCCACAAAACACAAGTAAACTAAGTACAACTAACTATCTCCCCCATGTAAACTTTTCGAGTTTAAAGATACACAACTATGCTCAAAACTTAGTAAACTAGCAAGAGTTCAAAATTTATTATGGGATGCCACGTGCCAACTCAAACTACAAACATTCCATGAATAAGGATGAACAAATCTTTTAACAGAACTCGTGAGAAAGGCCACCACAACAGGCTTTGATTCCAATCTAACTTAAGTGAGGTAAAACATATCCCATGACAAGAGCTAGAAGGTGATGCGATAACGGAAGACAAAAAGTTATGCATACTATCAATGAAGCGCTAGGAATGTACTTGAAAGCTTTTATTCACAAGTAACAAGCAAGTTATAACTAAAGTACAAGAAATATCTAGAATGCATCATATGGAGTAACAAGCGTACCGTAGATCAACTAAGGACTTTATTAGCTTATAATGACCTTGGGTACAAGGAAATGGGAATACAAATCGAGTGATGGCCTTATGCTAGCTTGGATCACTTACCCATTGGCCACCACTACACTCTAACTACCCAAGAGATGCCTAAATTGCTAGATGGATACTAGACTAAACCACCGACACCACATGTCATTTCCCTTGTCGTCCTCCACATCCAAACTGTTGGTTCTCGGATGTCTCAGTCTCACCAAACCTCACACATGACAATCAATTATCTTCTCATTCCTCTTTGGCTCTTTCACATCATACTTTTTTTTTTTCTTGTTTTTTTTCTTTATACAAACTTAAAGCCATAAGAGGTAACATTTGTGGTGTGAGAGAGATGGGTCAATTTTTAGGACTTGGAGAGGTGGGAGACACATCTGTGGGGCTTTTGGTAGGGGAGAGATATCATAAGATTTTCAATTTTTTTCTTTTCAACTCACCAACTCCCCACTTCATTAAGATCAACCCCAATTCCATTAGAATATCACAACACACTCCCTTAACATTCCTCCAAACATCCGGTTTACTAAGATTTACAATGAACGGGACTCAGACTTGGTTCGAAATAAGGATCAAAGTGACACATATGTGGTTTCATAGCAAAGATTGCCTTGAATCATTTCATAAGTACGTCATAGACTCCAACATGATGCATAAGAGATATTAAAAGACTTTATTATATACAAGAGATGATATATACCTAAACTAAAGGGTAAGAGAGAAACAAAAAGCATGGGATATGACAACGATGAATCTCGACTCAAAGTGGTGACTCACTCACAAGTACTTGGCAAAATTCATTCATCAAGGCTCATGTATATGCTTGTAAGGTGAGTTCAACAACCGAACTCTTGCTATTTAAGAAAACCTTTGAGCATAAGAAGTATCTACGAGTTTAAAATAGCTAGACATGGGGGAAAAATTTATTTGAAAATCGAAAAATTTAAACACAAAACGGAACACACAAAACGGAATATGTACAACCTACACTATTCCCTCCCCCCAACTTAAAATGTGCTATATCCTCATAGCATGAAGACAATATGAAAATGAAGAACAAGGAGGGATAAAAATGTACCGACGGGGTGGAATGTCAATCACCCAATACCTCGACCAAAGATGAGGATTTTTCATCACTCGCTCCTTTTGTCATTGGCAATGCTTCCAAGGCTCCCTCCTTCGGCCCCATGTGGGACCATAGCTAGTCGCACAGGGCCATCCCCAACGACTTTGTAGGCCTTACAACCGCGACATTTCGTCGCACCGCTGCTTAGGGCTCCTGAATGCCGCATTCGCCGCCAAGTTAGACCCAAACTACCAAGGCTGGTACGGTAGCATGGTCACCCTGCAAAAGACTGAATTGCCAACTACCTACTAAGAGAAAAATGATTAGTACCGACTCGCTCCATGATAGCCGAGTCCCCAACAAACAAATCTTCACGCGATTACCGGGTAATACTTTCTCCCTTACCGAAGCAAGGTGGCTATACCAGACCACCACCAACAAAACTAAAAACAAAAATAGTGCCCTGCACTCTTTTCACGTGAAATCCAAAAATCCGCCGTACTACGAAGAGCTATTAGCACGAGCATATCACCCCATTTCAAGCCCTCCGTTAAAAATTGTACACGACCATGCCATAAGATAAAATACTTAGAGTAAAGTGATAGCAGTAGTCGCTTTAGAAAATGTAGTTCCACCAAGTGCATATTTCGAACCAAATTTATTTTCAGGGTGTTGACAAGATTTACTAGAAATGGATTGTAAACACAATCATAATTATCAACACCTAGAAAATCAATTAGTTCGACTCTTTCAAATTCTTGTGGTGGAGCAGACTCAATGGAAGTGCTAGTGGCATGAGCCTCAAAAGTTTTTTCATGAAAAGGCATATCAAGTGTACAACTAGAATGCTCTTGGGGAGCCCAATCGAAAACTGGCTCATCATCCCATATAACTTCTGAGATTTCTTTCAAAGCTGGAATAACCCCTTCATTAAAGAACAATGGTTCTATTACCTCAATGGTGACGGGATTTTCGAAAGAATCATCACACACTAGTGGCTCATTGCTCGAAATTGCTACAGGCGGCACCTCCTCAATTACAGGACACAAACTCTCAAAATCAATTAAATATGCTGGCTTCGTGGCGAGAAATTTGTCCAATGTATCACTAAGGGCTTGCCCTATTCCAATTTCAGTCAACTCACAAAATTGGGGCTTTTGGGCTAATTCATCAAGGTAGTCCCAACCCTCTTCAGCATTTTTACTTAGGAATTCTTCATCGGACAACAAGTCAAATTGACATGTCGTAGAATTTAAACCTCGGCAAAAGATAGCCAGAAGATCCCCAAGCTCATAAATATAAATTGCCCAAGAGAATATGGAACATTTAAATCGCCCCCAATACTGCGGAAAAGACTCATCATCTTGTTGATAGAAATTGGTGATGTCTTGAAAAGGCCCCTCATAGCAACCTCCAAAATCAGCCATTTTTTTTTTTTAAAAAGGATTTTCTTTTAACAGGACCACAAAATAAACAAAAGGTAAAAATAACAAGCAAAACGAAAAAGAAAGAAAAGATGGATATACTTACAGTGGGGTAAAGCAGACTCCTTTACTAGCTCACCGTTTGTTGCCCTCCCCGGCAACGGCGCCAAAAATGCTTGCGTCCTTGGATTGTATTTCAAATGGTGTTTCCCCAAGCGTAGGGTTAGGTGTCACAAAGCATAATAACTCGGAAGTCCGAGGTCGAATCCACAAGGAGGGGTCGGGGCTAGTGAGAGGTTTACTTTACGATAGGGGTTTCGGCGTTAGGACGGCCAACCTTTTGGTTGTGATTTTTGTTTGGTGGAATCTTTCTACCTCTAATGGGATTGAAAATGAAATTTTAAACTACAAATTAAAGGCGGCAAGGTCTAGAGGTTCATACCACCCATGACTAGGGATATTCAATGGCTCTCAACTATAACTCAAGTGAGAGACAAAGTCACTTGCTCTCACTCGGAAGATTTAGCAATGAAAATCATTTTGACTCTAGAAAATTGGTTTAACAATGGGATAAGTTCTTTGAGGCAATTTTACAAACACTTAGAATGACATAGCTCTAAGCATCATGTGTGGCAAGTGGTCAAGCCCTTGCCTACACAAGATCAAAAAGGTTAACAAGACTAAGTTTTGATACATAAAATTGAACTCACCCAATGAAAACCAATCTTATACCACAAGAAAGAGGTTTGTAAATGGAAAGAAACTCTCTTAAACATTTTGTCGAACACCTAAAGTGACATAGCTCAAAGCATTGTGTGTGCCAAGTAATTTGTCTACACCCAATCAAGGAGGTTAACAACTCTAAGTTTAGACCGAAAATAGAGTGATTAATCCATTCACAAACCCACAATAAGCATAAAAACGTGAGAAGTCATTGAAACACCGAAGTCATGGGGTGATATTCACCCCATAACCAAGCCTAAACCACTACTCAATCATGCTTAAAGTATACACAAAGGAGAAAAACGTGATCAAGGAAAACATAACGAAAATGAAAATAAACACAAGATTTAGATAGATAAGAGAAATACTTACAACATTTGTGAAGGCAAAAGCCTTGAATCCAAAGAGAAAATCCTAAAATCTAGAGAGAAGGTAGAGCTCAAGTGAGCAAAACAAAAATGGAGGTAGAGAGAGAAGGTGGAAGATGAAGAATACCCTAAAATTCTGATGTTTGGGACATTTTATAGTCCCAAAGTTACAATTGAAATGTCCAAAAAGCCCCCAAGTCTTGACTTGATCGGGTACAAAAAAAACCCAGAATTTTGGTTTGGTATGGATACCACCCATCAGAGGTATCCATACCAATCTGTCTGTTCGTCTGGGTGCAATCTGTATGGATACCCCTCATCAGAGGTATGGATACCAATCTGATTTTTCTTGTTTTCATGCCTTGGTCCCTCCTTGGTCAAATGTGATGCTTCCGGACTTCTTCCAAAGCACTTCTAATCAATTTACGGCCTTCGGGAGGGACGGTACTTGGTCTTGAGGATGCTTGATCACTCCCGGCTTCATCGGGAGTCTTTGTGAACTCGAGACATGAATTGGTCCAACAGCTTGGCTTATGACATTTTGATTTCCCGGGCCTTAGCCGAGTCTTCATTTCTTGGCTCTTGAGGCCCGGCGTTGGCGTGCCATGGGGCACTTGACCCTCGGTTACTTGGGACGGTTCCAAATGCGCTCAAAATGCACTTATTTGCGTGTTTCACCTGTAACTATCAAAAACAACACTACGCGCATATCAAACATATAAGGCACGAAATCGCGCGTGTGTGTGAGCAAAATGAGCTAGATAAGCCCCGGATATATACAACATTGAGGGCTTATCAGACACATTGGGAGGCTGTGAAGTGGATACTTCGGTATTTGAAAGGGACTATAGATGTGGGTCTTTTGTATGGGGTTTCTAATCGGGTAATCAAGTTGTTGGTTACATTGATTCAGATTTTGACGGTGACCATGATAAGAGGAGGTCTCTGACATGCTATGTGTTCACTCTATCCGGAAGTGCCATTAGTTGGAAAACAACTTTGCAGGCTACGGTCGCGCTGTCTACAACAGAAGCGGAGTATATGGCCATTGCCGAAGCTGTAAAGGAGGCATTGTGGATGAGGAGAATTCTTTGCGAGCTTAGTATTGCACAAGGGGTTACTTCAGTATTTTGTGACTCTCAGAGTGTTATACATCTGACTAAAAATCTGATGTATCATGAACGGACCAAGCATATTGATGTCAGGTATCACTTCGTTCGAGAGATCATCTCACAGAAGCAAGTTGAGGTGAAGAAAGTGGGAACGGCAGATAACCCAGCGGACATGTTGACTAAACCGGTTTCGGTTGCCAATTTCAAGCATTGCTTGGGCTTGGTTTGTATTTGCAGTTGATCGCCCCTTGGGGGCATTGTGGCGAGGTAGAGGCAAAAGAGGGTTGCTATAATTAGTGATTTGGGTTCAGTGGAATTCAAGTCAAGGTAGAGAATTGTTGAAATTGTGCCTTGAATTTTCCTTTTTTGGGAGAGTTCCAATTGTGTGTAGGATTTCCTAATGTGTTTATGATTTCCTATTGTGTTTAGGATTTCTTATTGCATTTAGGATTTCCAATTGTGTTTAGGTTTCCCTATTGTGTTTAGGATTTCCTATTGATTGTGCTTCTTATAAATAGAGGCTTTTGGGATCCTTTAGCTATCTCTAATATTGTGGCCTCTCCAGAGTTACGGATCATAGCCGGCTCTTTGTATCTCTTCTTCACCATTGATAGTGAACTCTCTCTCTCCTCGCCCGTGGACGTACCTCAATCTTGGGGGAACGACGTATATCTTTGTGTCGTGTGATTGCTTGTTGTTTTGTTTGCTTTCTCCCAAACTTAGTCGCATTCATAGCAATCATTACAACAGTAATGTTGGCGGAGTGGCAGAGTGTTTGCAAGATTATGACAATTAAGTGGCGGTTGGAAAGTACATGTGGTAATGGTGATGGTAGTAGAGTAATGGTAATGTCTGTAATATTAGTTGTAGCGATAGTAGATGTGGTGGTGATAGTAGAGCTGTGGAGATGGTGGTGGTGGTAGAGTGGCGATGCTGGCAATGACAATTATAGTAGTAGTTGTGTAAAATGTGGTGGTGGAGGAGAAAAAAAATGGTTAAATGTAAACACACACAAATTCAGCCAAAGCTACTTAATTTTTATGAACTTCTAAGCTTACATTTTAAGAGGCACTTAATCATTTAAGTAATGTAAATCGTAGCCTTTCTTTCTTTCTTTTTTTGTTTGTCATTAGTCATTCCTAATCTATTGCAAGGGGGAGGAGGGAATGAGACTCAATCCTGGGATGTAGTGTGGGGCATTCAAGAGCTCGACCGTATAAAGCTAGCCACCACTTACATGTAAAATGTAGTTATCAAACATACTTAATTCACTCAATTTTAAGTGATGAATCTGTATTAGCAAGTAAGGCCTAAATAGACAAACAAACAAAGGCCAATGTATTTATCAAACAAATTTTCAACTTAAAAAAATCAACACTAAATTTTCACTACTTTTAATTTTCCAACTTCGAACTTCAATTTTGTCAAAATAACAATAGTGATATACTAAGACAAAAATTGACATTGTTTAGAAGCTCTACTATCTCTCTAAAACATAAGTTTCATCTTTCTCTTCAAGAAAGGCAATCCCTAACCGCCGCACCCGAGGAGGGTGGCCCGAGTGCCTCACATCGGAATCTATGAAATCCGGCCTCCCTTCCTCCTCTCCTCCCTATCTTCGTTCCTTTTCGTTTGAATAATGCATCTCAGGGGTATCTCTTAGCCTTTCCATCAATCCAAGCCGGGATCTTGGCACGTTGTTTTTCTTGATCCAAGCCGAGCTCGAGCCCTGTTGCTCCATTCTAGTCTAATCGGTTTAGTTTTGCTTCGGCAATCTCTTTCAGCCTCTCTGGTGTCTCTCCAATCGGCGATCCCCTCGTTGTCCCAGACATGCAAGCATGTTTCTTCTGTTTTCCCATTGCTTAGCTTCCCTTTTCGCCCCCCTTCCACTCCGAGCAGTGGCTTTCCCTTCCCGGTGTCCCAATCGACCCCCTTTCAGGTCTTCCCATCCCCGTTCGACCGGGTCACCGCTCCAATTGGATCAGCTCCCCCTTCATTTTTCCCCTTCCCCGTCTAATCTGATCGGTTTCTTTTTCTCTTGTTGAAAATATGCTTGCATGTCTGAAATGATTGGTTATTTCGGGCCGTTTTGGATTGTTGTTACATGTTTGCTCCATGCGGTGGGGTTTGTTTGTGGAGATCATTTTATGGAGCAAAAGGCAGTCTAAATGTGTAGGAGCTATGAGTTCAACTTATCATCGAAATAGGTCATCTCTAGTACATTTGATGACAATCTTATCACCATTGTAGTCGTTTGGGGCTTGGCCCATGGCCAATTGTGATCTCCCCGCTGGCGGGCCGGTCTATAGAGTTGTGTGGATGAGCCGGCCGGTCCATAGAGCTTTGCATGCCGCTTGTCTGCGACAACCTTCGATTAAGCTTGTCTGATGCCCGTTTTTAGTTTGTAGGGTTGGTCTATAGAGCTAAGTGGAGGAGCTAGCAGACCCACAAAGCTTCACATGCGGCTTGTCCGAAGCCCGCCCCCGTTAAAGCTTGACTGAAGTCCGTTTTCGCAAGGAGGTCTTTTGTCTGTGCAGAGCTTTGTTTTTGCAAGTTTGCTGACCGGTTTCTCGTCGCGGTGGTGCTTTGGAGGTGGATTTTTGGATGTATTCGTTTAGTCTAGTTGTGTTTTGTTATTTTCATTGTGTTTTATTTGTGTAGACTAGATGTAATGGTGTCGCAGGTTTCCCTACGCTTTGATCAATTGCATTGCTCAATGATTAATAATATATTTCCCCTTTATTCTAAAAAAAATAAAAAATAAAAATAGTGACATACTAGCAGTAACAGAGAGTGGGGGAGGTTATTGCCTTTATCAGTAAACACTAAACAGGAGGTCAGTGAAAATTGCAACCCCCGCCCTCAAAAAAATAAAATAAAAATTCGCGCGAAATCAAATTATTGCAACATTCTGCGCTCCAAAACCCTAAGCCCTAAGCCCTAAACCCTCACTCCCTCTCTCTCTCTCTCTCTCTCTCTGCGCTGTGAAAGATGAGATTTAGGGTTGGCAACTGCAAGCACATGAACCATCTCAATCAGCGACGTCTTTCATTCACTTCATTTCTTAGGAAGGTAAAAACCACCCAAGGAAGAGCTTCCCTCAATGGCGGCAAAAGTAGCAGCTCCGAAGGTCAGCCATTAAAACACCCTAATTTTATTTTTTGAAATTGGCTTCGAGAAAATACGTCAGGAAAGGAAATGAATTTGAACTTGCAAATTTAAACTAGCCATCACGTACCCAACTGACCCGAAAAGCAAAGCATCGCACATAGTAACGAGAATTGTATTTTTTTACCCTTTTTTTTTCTCCGCTTATGTGATAGCTAATTAATAGGGTGATAAACGAACGAGCCAAATGAGCTGAGCAATCAGTTTTTCAAACTAGTTTCCAAACATGTTCAAGCTTAGCTTGTTTATGAGACGAGCCACTGTCAAACGAGCATCAATCGAGCCGATCTCGAGTAGCTTGAATTTTTCATACATCATAAGCTGAATGCGCATAGTACTAACTTGTTCCTGCTTGGTTTGAAAGCTTAACGAGCTTCAAAAAAATGCTAAGCTTGGTTTGTTTATGTAACAAACCGGCGAGCTATTAACGAACACGAGCTTAACTCAAGTAGCTTGATTAGTTTATCAGCCGTATTCAAACAAGATAAAATGTTGCTAAATTTCTTATCGATCGATAAGGTTCATATAAAATCAATTGTTTGGCAAAAGGAAGAAAAAATTTGGCAGCCCTAACTTTGTATAAAGTTTTGCATGATATTCTGGAAGTGAAGTCCAGCGGTCAGAAATGCAAGTTATACAGTAATTATGATTTCCTTGCATGATATTTTTTATTTTCTTGATTCAATCGTAAAGACAACATATATGTACTAAGTAACGCTGTATGGGCAGGTAATTCATTTATGGTACCTGGTGCTACCATGGCGACTATAGTTATGCTTGGTGCTCTTCATGCCCGTCGTCTGTACCATGACAAGAAGGTATGCTTAGTACCCTCCGAAAAGTCTTTAGAATGTTTAGCAAACATTAAAGTCATGGCCTGATTTGAGTAGCACTTTGCTAGTATGCAATACAGCGTGTTTAAGCTAGTTTAATGTCCCAAAAGTCGATGTGCTGGAATTAGCGCATTTGCTTTGTCCCTCCAACAACATCTGCATTCTTGTTTCTTGAGCCACGAACATCTAAATTACGTTCATGGAGCGTCCTTCAAATTCAAATTAACCTTTACAAGTTGTTGTTCAAATCTCAATATTTGGGACTTACAATATTGCCAATAGAGTTGTGTATGTCATTCAAATGTCATTGCCACTAGAGTTGTGTTCCATGGAAAGATATCGTGGTAGCTAACTCGTTTTGTTTGGTTAGTGTGTATGGGACACTCTTTTGGTGTAGCCAATACAGCTCAGTACCTTACTTATGGTGACTTACTGTCATACTTACAATCATAAAAAGTAAGCTGGATAGGCATTAGGTATACAATTCTTCTTGTTCTCATGACTATTTAGTTGTTTGATGTTTGGCTTTTTGGGTGGCAGGTTGAAGAAGCCAGGGAGAAAGGAGTTGAATTTGAGTTTCAACCTGATACAAAAGTAATGTTTTTATTATACAAACATCGAATTGTTTGCTTGGTGTTTTTCTTTTTTCTTGCACATATTTCTGAAGATAATCTGTACAGATACATGATGTTTTACTTCGTGTTGCTGACTTCCTACCAATATTGATATGATCTTCTCAATTTCAGGCTACATTCTTGAGATTGGTACCTTTGCGCTCCATTTCCAGATTTTGCGGTTACTTAGCTGGCGTGGTGAGTGTGTAGTCATTTAAGATAGGAATCATAGCTAAGGTTCTGAACTTCTGATAATTTGAGGGCTCTTGTTTGGTTGGTACCTCGTCTTGCTACTTGAAACCAGACCATATGACATGCAGCCTGATGCATTGACCTTATAAATTGCAAGAGCCTGTTTTTGTTTCTCATTTCTCTCTGTTTATGATGTGATGAAACTATTCAAGCAAACTATCCTCTGATTTGGAAGCACATTTCTCTATTCTGCTGCTTTATGGATTTATCGTCTAATAATTAGGTCTTATGCTACTACGAATACTGTATGAGATTCCTATGGCACCTCCCCTTTATCGGCACGCCTTAACAAGGGCTTTGTTGAGCATGGCTACTTCTCTACACCCTAGGTTGAGAGTAGGGCTTAGGTAACTTGCTCGAGACCAAAGGAGGCATGTGATTGGAGGTTAGTGCAACGGGATGGGCCGGATGGCCAAGACTCACCGCTAACGAGGGGAGCTCCTCCTTGACTGATCAGGAAGAGAGATGGTGTTGACGGTTGACCAACATCTGATACCTTGAAGATGTATCACAACTGCTACCTGACATTTGGGAGCCTGTATCATACCTATCACGTTACTTTGTTCCGTGATACATATTTCCACATCACTTAAATTGCCTCTTTGATTCCGGCGAGTAAGATCTTGGGCTCTGTGTTTTAGGTTTCAATGAGGAGTCTAGTCAACATTAATTTTTGGCTACCAATGAGGAGGAAGTACAAGTGGCTTTCCTCCTGCCTAAAGTCCCTAGACTACATAAAGACGACCTGAAGCAACATTAAACACATTTGCTATTAACTCTCTGGTTGACCAATCTCTATTGCCACCTCCCTCTATCTGTACAAGGCTTCCCTGAGCTCTCTCCTTCTCCACTTGCGGTGATGTTGAGCCATTGTAGTACCTTCCATATTTCCAAAGGCTGTGATCAGGATAGTTCCAATTCTATTATCCACAATTAGGTTATTAGTTTAGCTAGGTTAGCTTTCAGGTTTTTTTTTTAGGCAAGTTGATTCATTAAACGAAACCAATTATAGGTGCCAAGGGAAATAACCTGGGAACAAGAACAACAGGAACAAATCAGGAGAAACTCAAATCAAATGACAATACCTACATCATAGTAGAGCAAGAACAGAAACACAAATACTATAATCTAGAAGAATATCCAGAACATCACATCACCCAGCGGAAAACACTTGAGGGGAGATATTCCATTTGATGCGTAGAAGCCTGTTTTGATCAGTTTTCTTGATGTGTCTAGTTATTAATACAACTTCTAACGTCCCTTTCAGAAGTTTCTTTCCATCCATCCTTAGGTGGTAAACAGTTACAGCCATAGACAGCTTATAGACAGTTACAGACATGCTATCTCCTTTCCAGTGCAAAGCAGCCCATCCTACCTCTTGAGTCAGAGTAGTATGCATCCCTTGCGCACCAGTTTTTCCTCTGAAAATAGGGCTAGGCTTGGTTAGCTTTCAGGGATTCTCTAACCGTGTTCCATTCTGGAGGAATGACATAAAATCTGGAGTTGCAAATAAATAAATAAATTTTTGTGCTATTTTGCATTTCCTGGCCCATAGTATCATCAAAAGATTTTATTGCGCTAAACATGCATTTTTTGGTTGCTAATAGTTGATAATTTGATGTTGTATGTTTTCAAAAGCAATTTAATCTTTTGAACATAGAAGCTTATTAATTTTTAGAGTTTTTTTTCGACAAGGACATGATATAGGAGTTAATCATGGAAATAGGACACAAACTAATTATTTAATGCCAAGAGGACAAATCACCTATACATTCCAAAAATGCCCCCACTAGCCTATGAAAGTACCTAAACCCCCCAAACCCTATGAAAGTGCCTAAACTTCCAAACCTAATGAAAGTGCCTAAAACTTTAGAGTACCCTATGAAAGTGCCAAAACCTTAGGGTACCCTAGGAAAATGCCTAAATCACTAAAACCCTATAATTGGAAAGTGCACCTTAAACCTAAACCTTAAGGTACCCTATGAAAGTGCTTAAAACACTAGGATAACCTTTGAAAGTGCTTAAACAACTAAAACGCTATAATTGGAAAATGCACCCTAAGTGCCTAAACCCAAAACGCCTAAACCCACTATAACCTACCCCAAAGAGCTTAACCCCCAAAATTGAGCCCAAAATTAAATCCAATCCCAAAATTAAAGAGTGGCCCACGCATGAGAGAGAGAGAGAGAAAGAGAGAGAGAGAGATGGGTCAGGAAGTGAAAGTGACGGCATGATTCGTCACTTTAAAGGTTCCTCTATCAACAGCAAATGGAAATTGAAACAATGTCTACGGGTTGAAAAAGTTACGGGTTGGAAATTGAAAAAGTTACAGGTTGCGCAGTCATAGTAAATGGAAATTGGAAAAGTTACGGGCTGCAGTGCTGTACTGTACCGGCTTCTTTTTGTAATTTTTTTATCATTAAGGGTATTTTTGTCTAGTGTTGTCCTTAAATCTTCAACAATTTCACATCAATGTATTGGAAGCATTAAAATAAGTTAAGTTGGACTAAACACCATTTAAAGTCTCAAACATGGCCTTTAGGCCAATTTTCTGTAATTTTTATTCATTTTGACTTGCTATTTTTGTTAGAGACAGTTGCTAACTCCCTTCTTTACCAATTACCCCCACCCTAACCCCACTGCCAACCGACCCAAGGAAAAGAAAAAGAGAAACAATATATGTGTGTATTTTTGTTTATGCATTGGTTGAGAGAGAGTTGCCATGGGATTCTGCCCATGTGGGTGAATTCATAAACCATTATCAGTTAAACTTCAGAGAGAAAGAGAGAGATTATCTCTTGTTTGTTGACACTGGATTCGCTCAGGTAGTTGAGGTCATTAACAACTATTAGTAAAACATAAGACATCTCTCTGTCTCTTTGTAGATGCTTCGTTTTGATAAGTGATATATACTTACAGGTGCGTATGTTATGATTCCTTGTTGCTTAGGAATATCCTTGAACACGTGAATATAAGCTCTTAGATCCTTTTGCTTAAAATCTGGTTTCAAGATTGAGTTCTATCTAGGGTTTGTACTATTTGGTACAGAGCCAGCCACCCTGTCGAAGATGAAATGAGACACAACCTGTGAAAGTACGGAATCATAGTGGATTTTGCGGTCTTAGATCCTTGTACACTGGTGTGGAATCCCCTAGTTCTATGTGCGGGCATGGTGCATTGGTGTTGATAGGTGAGTGAAGATGCCAAAGGGAGAGGGCTACCATTGGGTCAATGTTGATAGAGTTGGCCACTGTGAATGTCGGCTGTGGTGCACTATGACAAGTTATCAGCCCTCGTTGCTTAGAAATAGACCTTGTATATAAGTACATTTATCTCATGGGCACCCTTTTCTTTTGAGTTGGCTTTCAAGGTTGAGTTATAGGATTCTGGCCAAAAGTTTGCACCAGGGTATGTAATATGTTCTATTATCGTTCATTGTACATTCAACCTCGTTCAACTTTAGCTCATCTTTCCTCAAGAAGCTTTCTTTTTGCCCCATTTTTTCGTATTTCGTTTATGTGTATGTTGGAAAAAATATGACTTCTGCTGAAAATAGTTATCTTGGAACTAATCATCACTTGCTTAAACTGTCTTTCA
Source organism: Vaccinium darrowii (assembly GCA_020921065.1). Classification (NCBI taxonomy): domain Eukaryota; kingdom Viridiplantae; phylum Streptophyta; class Magnoliopsida; order Ericales; family Ericaceae; genus Vaccinium; species Vaccinium darrowii. The sequence goes on along the minus strand of CM037152.1, from coordinate 1,176,677 downwards.
GGAACTTCCCATCTGGTTGCGTCCACTTGTCTATAGAGCTTGGGCTCGGGCATTTCATTCTAGTATGGTTCTTTTCCCCGTTTATCTTGTTTGCATGATTAGATAGTAGATACATATTGCGTGCAATTGACTGTTGTTAGATGGTCTCCAGTTTGCATTATTCCTGTGAACAAAGGAGCTGCTATTTTTATCATCATTAGTTGTGCGTGCGAGTAAGATTACCACATATAATAGAAGGATTCTTACAACCATCCTGTGGTTTGAATTACAGATTTGGAAGAAGCAGCTAAACCTTTGAATGAATATGCATCCTTGAGAGAGTTCTTTGTTCGCACCTTGAAAGAAGATTCTAGACCAATAGACTCCAACCCATGTTGTCTGGTAACTGGTAACCAGCTTCTTGGACATCTCGTTGGTCCAGATTCTGTGTCACTCAAAACTGTTTCTGACGCTTTTCTGATATTTTGTACTCTGCATTTTCATGATTATAGATCAGTCCTGTGGATGGTACTGTTCTAAGATTCGGAGAGTTGAAGGCAGGCACCATGATTGAGCAAGTTAAAGGATTTTCGTATTCTGTGTCTTCTCTTCTTGGTGCAAGACCATTTCTTCCTTCAACGGAGGATGTGCAAGAAGAGAGTATGGGGCAAGAAAAGGCTCCACGAGATGAGAATGAGAAGTCATGGTGGAGAATTTCGCTGGCTTCTCCGAAAGTTAGGGACCCGGCACTAGCAAGGTGATTATCCTTACTTATTTTGCAGATTTATGTTCATGGCCCTATTCAACACTAACTAGTTTTTATTACTTTCTTTGAATCTATAGCATTTTGATACTTCACCAATTTGCTATTGCTTCAGCGAGAACCATTTGATATTGTGTTCATGATATATTCAAGCATGCAAATGTAACCATATCGATCGTATTGCTTTATGTCTTCTCACGCCAAGAAATCCTTTGATGAATGTTAAGAGGATCAAGTCGTATGTTTTATGAGTGACGAATAAATGCTATTGAATTATTTAGGTTAGCTGGTTCGAGCCCTGGGAGTTAACTGCTCTACAAGAAGTAGGGAGAAGGTTGCCCATCTACTATCTTTCCAGAACCTTTCGAAAGTGAAAGGAACCTTTAAAGCAAAAGGATCATGTTTGACATTGTTTTATCCCTAGACTAGAAATGATGGTTTTATGACCTTAGTGCTAGAGATTCATGAAATCATTAGAACCTTAATCTCTTCGGGCCTTGAGGGTATATACCTATTTTGGTTATGCCATCGAAGAAGGCTAAGGACATGAGTATCCCACCAAAATGTTACAAAAATCACAAAGATCCATGCATCACGAGAAAGATGGCACAACCAATGTACTTACAATTAGTGCATTTATCTGGACACTTCACGTTTGAAAACTGAATTCCCAGGTGGCGCTATTTTTTGTATGCTTGCTGCTTCTCTCTTGTTTTTATTGTTGCCTGAAGTTGATGTCCGATTCATGTAGGACTCTGTTTGGCATAGCACCAATGTCCTCTGCTTAAGTCATCTCCTGGAGGAGATGAGCAGAATACAATTTAATGTATGTACTCTTTTCACCCTTTTGCAGTCCAATGAAGGGCCTTTTTTATTGTGTGCTTTACCTGAAGCCTGGAGACTATCACCGAATACACTCTCCAGTTGATTGGAATGTTCTTGTTCGTCGACATTTTCCAGGTAGGGTTAAATGCCATAGTTGAGAGATCTCGGTGTATGTGAACTCAATATATTGCTTTTTCTTTATTGGTGATTTATGTTTCAATTCTGGTATGGATTTAAGAAATGGAGCATTGGCCTTTTGATCTGTCTTTTATCCACTTTGTCATATCGCGACTAATATAGATCTTTATATATCAAATCCATAATACCCACTAAACTGAAGCAAGCATCTCATATTGTTGCTTTGATGGCTCATGCATCCAGCTAATGCAATCACAATATAAATCAATGGATGCAGTAGACCTTTCTTCATTGCTGTAGAGCTGCTCCATGCTCGGTTGTCCTGGTTCAAAAGTGAGCTCTATGATGAGTTATTGTTCATGGTCCTGGATCATCAGGTCACTTTTGTTTTGGTCCATGCATTCATGGACCGTGGCCTACCACCTTAGACTAGGCAGGACCCAAGGTCGCACACTCGCACCTTTTGGCGCCGAGACTTTTCTCTTTCCAAGGAGTTGAGTCCCGCCCTTTGGACCATCTGTATGGTGATCCTGGACTACTAAAGGATTACAAGATTCGCTGTAGTGGGTAGCCTTGGATAGATCGTGTTCAACCAGGAAATTTTTTCCCATTCTTATTGGGAAAGAAGCAACTCCTAACCAGGTAACAATAACGAACTTGTTAGAACTTCCCCCACATCGATTAATTACAATCTCCAAAACTAGTATATGAGCCTGAGTGGCCTCGTCACTCATTGCCAATTGGTTGAGTCGGATGCTTTAACATGGTACAGAACTAGGCTTTCGAAGGATTTTAGACACGATTATCTTGATTATTTGCCCCATTTTTTGTGCCTTAAGTGCACTTTGTTTCGTTGTTTGTTGTGATCCCTATGTTATGGATCCGTTGTTCACCTCTCCACGTGTGGGTCAGGGGTCCCATGTGCGGAGAGTGTTAGAGTTTGTCAACCATTAATTAATTATAACCTCCAAAACTAGTATATGATCTTGAGCGGCCTCTTCACTCATTGCCTATGGGTTTTGAGTTGAATGCTTTAACAGAACTCATTGAATAGTGTGACCATATGTTTTCGTCATATCATTTTATGTATTAGTTGATTTTGGACTATGCTACATTTTCTTGGTAGTTTGGCATGTTTTTTTTTTTTTCTCATCGGGATTTTTTCTTTTGAAAAAATGTCTACCAAATGAGACAGATGTTGAAGAACCATCGACCTGGCCACCTGACTGGGTCGTCGTGGACTCCTGGTTGGAAAGCCATAATCTTTGTAGCTTGTCATAGTAGGCAATAAATAACTGTTCTCAATGTGATTGCCAATGTGATTGCCTGTATCCAGTTTATCTGTGACTGATTAATCTTATGAAGTTTCTGTACTTGTATTGGTTTCGCAGGTCGGCTTTACCCTTTGAATGAACGTGCTACAAGAACAATCAGGAACCTCTATGTTGAGAATGAGAGAGTGGGTCTATATTAATTTTAACTTTTAAGGGGACACTGTCCATTTATTTTGATCTGCACTTTCTTTTCAATTGTGTCTGTTGTCTGACATGGGCAAATAGGGCATTCACTTTCCATGTTGAAACTAGCGGCTCCTAATTTAAGAAGTCGTAACAAGTTCATATAGCGTCAAAAGTGAGGATGATAAACCTTTATGATATTCTGCAGTTAGGAGAGGTATAAGGGAGGAGTGTACTAGTATTGTATCAAGAGCAAGCTAGTTGTTTTAACTTTAGCCAGCTTTCTTTGGTGACCCGGGGAAACTTGGAAGAGGGGGCAACCGAGGTGTGATACCCAAGTGAGACGACAGGCCTGGGAACGCAGGGTACTGGGCACGGAGGACCTGCAGGTGTTTCATCAAGCTGGGTTTGGGACATAGTCTGACCCAGCCCAACCAAGGGGTGATTCCAATCGTTCCGGTCTACCCAAGACCTTGTTTTCCACCTCCTTTTCCACCTCTTAAGGAAGTTAGTAGTTTTCAAAAATGCAATGTCTGACCTTTCAAAAAGAAAAACAAATGCAATATTTGATATTTTAAACCTGTTTTACTGTCTCTGCGTTAGAAACTACATCCTCCCCATAAACCAATACAAGTAGCTTGCATGAAGGACACAATGAGAATACAGAGGCCCCACTATGTTTATTTGTCCCCGTGGGAGATTAAGGGTTTCACAAATTTTCATTTTTTTTGCATCAGGTTGTACTTGAAGGCCAATGGGAAGAAGGTTATATGGCAATGGCAGCAATTGGTGCAACAACTATTGGATCAATTGAGGTTGAGTGCTGCTTTTTTCGTTTTGTTAATGTCATGTACATCCATTTAATGGGGTCTTTTGTTGGCCTTCAATGATTTTTGCCTGTCCATCTCTTTTGATGACGTGAGAAAGGGGTTATCATTTGGTAAAATGGTAAAAGATTGGGTTCTAAATCACAAGAACACAGGGTTTGAAAGCCACTGCTGCATAAAAGAATCATAATCTCACCTCTCCTAGGATGATGCATTATCATGGTTTGTGACCCCGGCTAATGAGCTTTTCTTACATTTACATGTAAAATGACTGTCTAAAACTGGGAATGAGGGGTTAGAACAGATTTCTGAGGTGAATCAGCATTCAGGGCATGAATTTCTATAACCTTGAGCATTGGTCCTCAACTCACTCGATTAGAGTTGATGTTATTGCAATTTCTAAATTTAGATTCTCATTTTCTTTCTATGCTACTCGACTTTTTTGTAAACTATGAACTTCCACTTGACAGCTTTTCATTGAACCTGCACTGCGAACGAACCGGCCGAGAAAGAAGTTGCTACGATCCGAGCCTCCTGAAGAACGGATTTATGAACCTGAAGGTGCTGGTGTGATGCTTAAGAAAGGGGAAGAGGTTAGAATGACTGACATTGATTTCCTTTAAAACTCAGAAGCTTTATGACCCTTGGCTTATTTATAAACTATTAGTTGTTCAGTTAAGATCATACCTCACAATGCATCTACATCACTCCCCATCACCTATTGATTTCACTCCCTCTCTATTAGCAGGTCTTACTGCATACTGAAATGTTGAGTTATACTTAAAATTTATTTTGGGTTTTAAGCTCTTTTATTTTTTCAGTCTTGTCCCATTAATGCTTTCAGGTAGCTGCATTCAACATGGGGTCGACGGTTGTCCTTGTATTCCAAGCTCCAATATCACAATTGCCGAGTGATGAGTCGGTTTTGTCAGAATTCAAGTTCTCTATCAGACAAGGAGATAGGGTTCGTGTTGGGCAACCACTGGGAAGGTGGAAGGACTTGTAGCAACCGGTATGCCATGCCCCAGTTACCTGTCTGCTATGCATTGGGTGCTATTTGCTCAACTTATTTACAGTTACCGTAGACTCATTTTGTGCATTATTGAGCAAAATTTGGCTTCCGTGTTCTGAATTGATGATATCTGCCTGTAAATTGTAGGAAAGTTTTTTTGCCAATTGATTTCTTGAATCATTGTTGAATTCTGGATTTTGGTTTAACAGCAGCTGGGATGTTTACTAGTATCCCAACATCCAATCTATAGTTCGATCCCAAGGGGGGTTTGGCCTTGTGACGGTAGTTTGCTCGGTCCAAGGTTTTTCAGATTCAAAACCTCATTGGTGGGTTCAACCCCCTGTGAAGGCCCATCCATACGGGATTTTTGAGGCTTTAATCGGTCTCCTGTTAGCGCACAGTTATTTTGGTTGCTATAAGTTAGTTAAGGTGCTTGCAATTGTGGCCCGAACACCTTGCAATTGTAGTGGGGGAAAAATCCAACCCAGTTGTTGTTTTCTCAATGTGAGCATCACCGCTCCTCGCTCTTTTATTGACTCAAACTCAAAATTTGAGTCAAAATCCTTAGAAAGCTCCTCCAGTCCTTGACTAACTTGTATCAAATTGAGTTAGACTCGATCCCTACTCAAATTTTTTGAGGGTGCCCATTAGAGTACACAATACCAAATGCAACTTATACTGAGATTCTTACTCAAATCCGAGCAAAAATTTGAGTAAGAGTTGGAAATGCTCTTAAACACGACAATTAGGACATCAGAAAGTAACATTCAAGCAACAAAACCTTGCGGAATTGTTTGGAAACGAAAAAGTGATGGGCAAGCAAGACTGAGGGATTTATTCTCGTTTCCAAAAAGTGTATTGGTGTCCCTATTCATATGGTTTCTTGTGTTTACCTTAAAAGATACTGTACTGTCAAGCAAAAATCTAATTTGAATAGCAACGCCGTTCAAGTACATTGGGAAAAAAATGTTCCAAACGTAGACATGAAAACCCAAAAATAAATCAATTTAACCACAATCACGTATCATTCATGGATCCAGATCCCCCAGCCCAGAAATTCAACCTTAATCTTGTGTGTTTAACTCCTTGATCAATGTCACTTGAATGATCCCGTAGTAAGATGAAAAGCTATATGCTTCTATATCAAAACTTTGTCCCTGAAACAAAAAATTGATTTCCCATTTCAGTTTGATCAGTTGGGAAACTAAACTAAAAGGAAGTCGTACAACTAATTAGAACAGAAACGATATGGGAACGGACAGTGTTTGTACACGCACGCACATATCGCTTCGGGACTCATCTCAGGTCTCACAAACATTATCACTTTGGAACTCATCTCAGGTCTCACAAAGATGATCGAAGCAGTTCATTTTAGCTCAAAAATATTTTGGTTAGGGTCTTTGTAAAAATTAAGCTCAACCGAATGCCGGTGAGAGCGTTCACAAAACATTAACTTTGCTTACAAAATTCACTGAATTCTCGGACAACGTTATGTTTCGTAAAGCAGCTATTCAATTGAGCTGATTTATTTGCATGAACAGTAAGCAAAGTGTTTTAAACAAAATGAACAGCTCCAGTAATCGTGTTTTAAACAAAATGAACAGCTCCAGTAATCGTTGAGAGATCCGAAATGGGTACCCAAGGGGATGTGTACGCGCGGGTACAGATTTGTGATCCGTACACATAGCAGCGCCATTAACTAGAAGCTTCTAATTTAATACCCGTACGTCTGTTTGTTGGAAGAGGAAGAGGGGACGCGGTTGTTGCGGAACATCATGTATCCGACGGGCAACACCACGCCGATCATCATGATCGCTACTCCGATTAAGTACCTCAACGGGCTTGGTGGTTCGACTTCAACAAGTATTACTCTACTGTACTGCATTAAAACCAATCACAACACATTTGAGGCCGAGAATCGTGCATCTGAATTTGACGATCACAATGATCTAGATCCAGATCCATGGAGAGAGAGAGAGAGAGAGAGAGAGAAAGAGGGCGAGAGACTGGAGAGAGACTTACAGGCATCCTTGGTGAATGAAGGTAGAGAGGCAGAGGACGACCCAATGGATTTCCAGCAGCACCGAGGTGAAGGGCCGATTAACGCCGGAAGGTCAATGAAGAAAGACGACTCTAAATAGTCTTGTTCGTTTCTGTTGAGTTTTGGTTTTAGTTTTGATGATATCATTATTTTTCTCATTTCTCTCTCTATTTCTCCACTCATTACATTTGCTGACATCATCAAAATTAAACTAAACTATCTAACCAAATACAGCCGAGGAGTCTATAGTGCGGTACGAAGTAGTATATTTCACCGAGGTGTGTGAGCTTTACATATTATGTGAGTTTGTTAGAGGCATGTTCAAGGCTTTTGTTGCACCTATTATTATTGTGTATTTTACTATTTTACTACTCCTATTACGGTGAACAAAAATAAAGTGAGCTCAAAGTCCATATTGTCGGGTCTCAGCTCGGCTCGACTTGTTAGTTAACAAATTCAGCTCGGTTGGTTTATAATAGCTTGACTCATTTACACAGGCTCCCTTAAAATGAACCGAAATCAATCGCGTTGATAATAAATGAGCCGAGCTCCAGTTTTTTTTTTTGGGGTTGAGAAAACATAAACTTATCAAATATAACAAATAAAAACAATGCAACCAAAGTTATACAATGCATACAAATGAGCCCAGACAAGCTGAGCTCAAAAAATTTAAAACTCGACTCGACTAGTTTGCAATCCTATTTTACTGCGAGTTTTTTTAGTGGAAAGTCTTTGCGCTTGCTGCGTGGTATCAACCTATTTATTACTACAATAGTATTTTTTTTTATCAAACCTATAATTACTATTTGTACTTCATTTTTTGGTATCTTTATACTCTTTCCATTTCTTTCCTTTGGGAATTATAATTTTTTAATAATTTGACATTACACTAATGTAGAATGACACGATATCAAGAATCAAGATAAGGAGTTTAATAAATTCTTTTCAATTCAACATTTGAAACTAATTAAGATGAATAGTTCGTGTACACGGTAGTTTGGCTAAAAACTCGAACTCATGCATTGTCCGCAAATAAATTTTTTACCCCGAAAATAAAAATAAATAATTTGGGATGGCATTTCTTGACTGCAAATCATGCCCATATTATCTATCATGATTTTCCCATAGTTATATGCCCCGTAGAAATTAACACCCAAAAAAAACGTTCAACTTTTCCTTAAAACTCGAAGTTCAAAATTTCAAATGATATTTGCTCCAATCATTTTGCAAGGACTGCAACCGTGTTTATCCGGGGTGCTGTGCACCCCTCGGCCGTTGGATCGACAGCACTCCCGGCCGTTGGATCAGTTTTCTCACCACTGTCTTTTTTTGGGGTGCAACGAAATTCTCGCCACTGTCATTGTGGGCTTTATCGTGTATTTGTTGCATTAATTGGGACTACTATTGACTACATCTTATATATAATAATACATTCATGTAAACTATCAATCTGATTGGACATCGATATGTATATGAAAAAAATTGAGTTTTGTTTATAGAATAGACAATTGCGGTCGATTTAACTTGAAAATTATTGACAGAATCTAACTGTTCATTTGATAAATTAGAGTTTAAATTTTGATATACCTACCGGTATCCAATCTAGCTAATTTTTAGATGAATATATTGCTATGTGGGCTCTACAAAATGAATGATTCATATTAATAAATAAATAAATAAAATGTGAACCAGTAACGACGATGGTGGCGGAAACATCACGGTGTCGACTGCTGGCCAATATTAATTTAACTCGCGTATCAACACAGTCCACGTGTATGACCTTTTGGGTCAAAGCAAACGACATCGTACTCAAAACTACTCCGTCCGTGTTTGTTAGTTTATTTTCAACATTCATGTCATATTTTAAATTGTCTATATTTTCTAATCTATAATGAGTTTCATAATTTTTCAAGGTACTTGGAATTACAAAACCGGGCAAACGAACACTGATGATAAGACGGTATTTTCCCTCCTTTCGTGTGAAGCCCTGGCTCTCATCATCAAAATCTATAGAGAAGTCCCGAAATCTGGTTGGTGGCTCTCAGCATTTGTGAGAAAGAAAATTGTCTGCGCGTGCTTTGCTTTGCTCTGCTAGGGAGAGAGAGAGAGAGAGAGCATATCCAAACATGAGTCTCCTCCGAAGAGTGAACGCAAGCTTACCTCAAGCCATTGGATTCACAAGAAGACCCTTCAAATCGCTTAAATTCGCCGGTGAATCCCTCGACTCCTCCGCCTCCCCCGCTCTCCTCCACGGGATTCACGTCTTCCATTGCCCTGTACGCCCCCCTTCTCTCTCCTCTCTCCCTTTATCGGCAAAGAAATCCCATTATATGAAAAACAAACGACAACATGGGACATGAAAAACTTTGGGAGAGCTTCAAAGAGTATATAGACTCCCGCAGTGCTGCTGCTCGCTAAAAGTCAACCTAGTCGTTTATGTTAAGCCCTCACATTTGAAAAAATAAAAATGTTGACAAGTAAAGTTTATGTGAAGGATGTGTCTATGTATGTGTATATCGAGATATGGCGTGTGTAAGTAATTATTTCGTTAGCTTGAAATTGAAACCGCATTTCGTTTTAGTAATTACAGTTTTGAATGGCATGCTACTTTCCTATCCTGCAATTGGTCATTCCGGCAAGTCTGTCATTGTTTTCGATTTTCTGAATTAGGATGTGCTTGGCATTGTGGCGAAGTTATCCGAGTGTATAGCTTCAAAAGGGGGAAACATATTGGGTGCTGACATCTTTGTGCCTGAAAATAACCAAGTCTTCTATTCCAGAAGGTCTTATCTTAATCTCATAACCCGACCATATTTATTTACTTTCGGATTCCTGGATATTTTTTTTAATGTTTTTATGTTGTTCACCATTTACCACGTGGCTGGATTTAGATTTCAACTGCTTTTCAATTGATTGTTTACCAAAATAAATAAATTGAAACGATTTCAGGATTGAGAATTGGACCCTTCACGAAGTTGTCTTTGTTTCGTAAATGTCTCCCTGATTTCTTCTATTCAATATTCATAATGTGTTTAACGAGAGACAATAGAAAAGTGCAATTTGAAATGAGTGAGGCCTATGACATAATTACCCATTAGTTATTGAAGGTTCAGTAGCAGGATCGGAGTCAGGACGTCAACTTGAGGTCCTGGTAATGACAAACTATTCATTGAAATATAACAGTCCCATATGCAATTTTTAATATTTAGAGGAACCATCAAAGGGAAATTCAGTGTTTTATTAGGCGATACTTGGATAAATAGATTTCAATTCAATGCACATGGGGGTCTAGTAAGTGGATTATATTTGAGAGAGAGTTGTTAAAATGCTGGAGTAAAGACCTAAGGGAGTAAGGAAAGGCCTGAAGTTGATATATTCTATTAGAATCCTTAAACAACTATAGTTCGGCCATAGTTGATTCAGAATAACTACTTTAGCCTTGGCAAACGATGATGATTGATGACAACTACAAACATAGATAGCGTAGGTTCATCATTGCTCATCTCACGTGTTGTCTCTTGTAAATTGATTACTTCCTATGGAACACAAGTATTTGGATAGGAAGAATTTTCCTTGCTCTGACGATCCATTCTGCCCTTTCCCCCCAGGTGGTAAGGTATTCAATCTTCTGGATTACTCTCAGTAGTTCTTCCACTACCTCTTATTCCACATATGCCTTCACTCCTTGGGAGTCCTCTAATCTCGTCTGAGAACTTGTAGAGAGAAGGATTTCCCACAGTGCAACAGATCTTCCATACCAACTTAGGCTTAGTTTTCCAAAAACTTAAATGAGGTGGAGGTGATAAAATGAGGTTCATTTTATCAAATGAGGTGGGGAGGTGATTTTATCTCCAATGAATCTGGACATTTTTGGAAAACTAAGCCTTAGTTACCCAGCGCTGCTGTTGGCGTAGCAGTTGGTACACATAAGTAACCATAGGTTGGCCACTTGGCCCCACCCATCCCTTTCGTGCTAGGTTTGCGTCCTCTCAGTTCTCCCTTTAACACCAACGACAGCGAGGAACCATATTGTCTTATGTGATTTAGAAATCAGTACAGCTGAGCAATCGAATCCTTACATCCATTTGTTGGTACCTTAAACGTGTATACATTCAATATGAACTGTGGGCATTTTGTTGTACAATTGAATCTATATCCAGCATACTAAATCACCTTTACTGTTACGAAGTTGAAGTGTGAATCATGGCTTCTGCATAGAATTCAAGCGTTCAGTTCTCTTTCTCTTTTAAATGCCAGGTTCTCCACACAACCAAAAGAGAGTGGTCTCAAACATTTTCTACTAGATTTGTAAAAAATAAGCCAAATGGTTTTTGCTTAGGCGAGCATCATTCAGATCAAAGATGTGATCGTTCAGAGGTACCATGTGAGGTTGAGATCCGCAATAAGACAAGTAAAGCAAAGGTTTTTGACTTGATGACGGGTAGCTAGATTTTTTTTTTGTTCTGCAGCTTATACGACATTGCAGTTGAGTCTGTGATGGGCAGGTGTCATGAGAGAAACATGATAGTGTGATGCAATGAAATCTGACTATGCTAGATTTTGATTCAACTTGATAGTGAATTTGTCTTTGATCCGGCTAAATGGCCACGGGTGAAAATGGAAGAGGACTTTCTGAAGCTGTCAAAGATGTTCAATGCAATGAGGTCCGTTGTTCGTGTGCCTGCTCTTGATCCCAAATACAAAATCGCAGTTCTTGCTTCAAAGCAGGTTTTGCTTTAATCTTTGGTTGCACTACTTTGCACCTTTATGAAGCATGCAAAACTGTGTGGTCTAAAGCTTGTAAACTTTCACTTGGTGAGGCTGTTTCAATACTGGTGCAGGACCATTGTCTGGTTGATTTGTTGCGTGGATGGCAGGATAGAAGACTTCCGGTGGATATAACTTGCGTTATAAGGTGAACATAGTGTAATTCCTTGCCAGACTTTCCCATTTTTTCCGATTCAGTTATCTGACATTATTGCATCATCTCCTCCATAGTAATCATGAAAGAGGATCAGACACCCATGTGATTCGATTTCTTCAAAGGCATGGAATCCCTTATCATTGTTTGCATACAACCAAAGGGAATAAGAGGGAGGCTGAGATATTGGATTTAGTACAAGATACTGATTTTCTAGTTCTTGCTAGATACATGCAGGTAACCCTGATCCTGAGATATCCAGGTCCTACAATTATCTATTCTCGCTATCTTTCTTTAAGCCGATTATAAATGAGTTATTAATTGGAAACATTCTTTAAATGCTACTCTTTTATTCTCGGTGCTTTACTGCTTCTTGTACGATGGACGTGCACAATCATTGATTTTACTAGCACATTGTTTTTTTTTAATTGACAACCACATTTTTAATTTATGCAGCTATTATCTGGAGAGTTTTTACGTAGTTATGGAAAGGATATTATTAACATCCACCATGGTCTTTTGCCATCATTCAAGGGTGGGAATCCCTCTAAACAGGTTACTTTTGGTGCATCTTTCCCTATCTTCGGTATCTCATTCGTTCTTCATCTGTGTTTAACGGATTACCTTAAATTCTCAGGCCTTTGATGCTGGTGTGAAATTAATTGGTGCAACAAGTCACTTTGTGACTGAAGAACTTGATTCAGGGCCGATTATTGAACAGATGGTAATTGTTTGGTTATTAATCGCTATTCACTGCAATCAATTTCACTCCATTTATCTCTAGACTCTATTCATTTTCTAAGCTAAAAATTCTGGATTGGGTCGCTAACAGATCCCAAGTTAGGGTGAGAGTATCCTATGGAAACTATTGTGAAAGTGTAGTACTTCTCTTGTTCTTATAAATCTTTAGTATTAAGGGTAGTATAATCTTGGGACATTTACCATCGGGTCACCCTTGGATCCCATAATTACCATCAGGTCAAACCCAACTTTGAAAAATTCTCATCAACTCCCCAACCCGTATAAAAATGCCTAAATCATAGGGTACCCTATGAAAGTGTCTAAAATCCTCGGGTACCCTATGAAAGTGCCTAAACCACTAAACCCTAAATAGGAAAGTGCACCCTAAACCTAAACTCTAGGGTACCCTATGAAAGTGCCTAAAATCCTAGGGTACCATACGACTAGGGTACCCAATGAAAGTGCTTAAAATCCTAGGGTATCTTACGACTAGGGTACCCCATGAAAGTGCCTAAAATCCTAGGGGACTCTATGAAAGTGTCTAAACCACTAAAACCCTATAATAGGAAAGTGCACCCTAAACCTAAACTCTAGGGTACCCCTATGACTAGGTTACCCTACGACTAGGGTACCCTATGAAAGTGCCTAAAATCCTAGGGTACTCTATGAAAGTGCCTAAACCACTAAAATCCTATAATAGGAAAGTGCACCCTAAACCTTAACTCCAAAAAAGATTGACTTACCTTAGTGGTAATTAAAAAAAATGACTTACCTTTTTGGTAATTAGACATCTCTTTTCTAGACCTAGAGGTAATAATCCCTATAATCTTTAGCCTTAAATGAAATACTTCTCTTGTTCTTATAAATCGTTGCCTGTATAACCCATGCTTAGTCTTGTAACATTTTATCTTTTAGCAATACAGTTGATCATTTATTTGTTCCACAACATACTAACATGATATCAGAGCCACCATGGGATAATTGCACCCGCTGCCTCTGGCCTTCTCCTGGTGCATCTCCCTCCCCTTTGCACTCCGGATTGTTGGAACCATAAGCAAGAGTAGCATTAACATCCAGCAGCAGACACCATCATCAAAACTCCAGACCCCTACTAGATGTTTTGTTCGAAGCTTTTGCTGACCGTTCTCCCTTGATCAGACCTTCCCTGCCTTCAGCCAACATTGCTGGACCTCGCCTGATGCCGGCAACCATTGCTGGACCTCAACGGATCTTTTCCATTCTCCTACAATAGTTCTGAGTGAAATTTCCTTCCTGCTTTCTGTCCGTTTCTGATTTGTTTTTGGGCTGTTTTGTTGCTAGAATAACACCTTCTGACCTTCTCCCTTCACAATCTGCGGAGACCCTCACCGGAGTTTATTCATCCACCAACGACCATTGCCAGACCTCGTTCTGCCTCTGGTAAGCCCTTAACAGTGCTGTAACATCCTCTGGCAGCCTCCATAGTTCTTCAACAGGCCTTGCAAGAGCGTTCCTGGTCTGTGGAAACCCCTGTTTTGATTAGTCACCTACCATGACCGAAGATCACTTCAAGCACATCCTTCAGGCCCTCTGGAGCATCTCTCTCTACTGCCTTGTCTTCCTTCTGTTTAGATCATGACTCTTCTTTTTATCCATTGCATTTTAGTTTAGGTAATCTGCCTAGTGAACATCTAAAGAGTTTATCTTGGTCGGGACTCGGGAGTTTTGGGACAAGTGACTTTCACTGACAAGTGACATCGCTGTTAGTGCTTTGAAGATTTTCTATGCTGTTTTTTAAAGACAGCTATTGCTGTTTCTATCTGAAGTTAAGGTGGTTCAAGTCATGTTGAATTATCTTGACTATAACTATCGTGCAACTTGTTTTTTATCACATTGTGCGTCATGGCATGAAGGACAGTGGGTGTTTCAGCATATATACCACACGCGCGCTTACGCGTGTGAAAATGAGGTTCAGCTTATTTCTGTATGGCATGGAAAATGTTGCACTACTTCATTTATTGGGTACTGAGAAGATGCATGACAAACCAAAACGATATCTTTTGGGTTCCACATTTTCAGAACTATTTTTTTCAACCCTTATCCAGGTTGAGAGAGTTTCACACAGAGAGAATTTGCATAGCTTTATACTGAAATCAGAGAACCTTGAGAAACAGTGCCTGGCGAAGGCGATAAAATCTTACTGTGAATTGCGGGTGCTGCCGTACGGGGAAAACAAGACAGTTGTCTTCTGAGAGGAAATAGACGACAACTTGAAGTTCGAAGACACACTTGGTATGCACATTCGATTATGCTTTTTTTTTTTTTTTGCTAGGCGAAAGTCAATATTATTAGTTGCAGTTGGTGAACCTCAGTCAAATGCATGGGATGGGAGTACACGGTGTCTGTCACTGGGCTACCACTCCACTTGCGGTTATGCTTTTAAATTGCTCACTAGTCACTACAAGTTTTCCCTTGTTGAGCTATTAGCCTAGCACATAAATTTGATTTCATGTCACGAAATTTATGAAATAAACTTAGACATTGCTATTACTAAATCAAACATCAGTTCGGAGATTAAGCATTTTTTGAGATGATCGAAATTGTTCCTTTTCTTGCTTTGATCCTTCTCTAACGTTTTTGGCAGAGGTGTAGATTGCAATTTTGTGTTCATATAAAGGAGCTCGATATGAGTTTGACGAGGTTATCTGCTGCCACTAACAGGCTATTATTTAGCGATTTGATGCAATTGGAATAAGAGGCCATTAAGTTGAGGTTCATTTCTTTAGCCTTTTGGATAGGTCTATGCACAATGTAGTGTACCACTTTACTGTTCTATGGATTCAAGGTCAATTATGAGCACATCATGACATTTTCTTGCTTCCATTTGTTTAACTTCTCTCGAGAAAAGGTGTACATTAAAGTTCAGGATGGCTGAGAATTGAGAAGTAAGCTGGATAGGACTTTCTTCGGAGTGCAAAAATTGTTTTCATTTATATAAAAAGGAGAATGTTTACTTGGAAACATGCTATAACCCCGATAATGTTGCTATTTCAATGATGTTGTATCCCACCTATTCTGAACTATTGGATGAACCCTGACTAGTAATGAACCATACCTACTAACTAATCAAATACGCTTAGTACTGTTTAAGAACTTGAGAGAGTGCTCAGCATCTTCAACACAACGTGCTTGATGGAGAAGGTTTTGAATCCCATCTACCCAATTCTGCTTATGGATCTTGTTCTTGCACTTGAACTCTAGAAGACCCTGTCCTGTTTTTACTCCAAAGTAGACTTCCACTTGATCCCTTTCCTTTTGGAATGGCCATTCGGAAGTCTCATCACAGAGTCCATAGACAAGACCTGATACCCGTAAATAATGTCAGAAACGAATTGGAAACAAATGGTTACAGGAAATTTTGGAATGCTACAAGTGTTTCAAAGCAAACGTAAAACGTAAAATATCTTTGGAACGCATTAATTACTTTACTATCGGTCTGGAATTTTAGACTGAAAAGTACTTACATTTGTTCTTCTTGGTGAAGGCTCCTCCTACATGTTTGCTTTTGATCTTAATCATGACCTGCGATTTCTTATTGACATAGACAGAAACACGCTTCCATCGTAGCAGTCCTGAGAAAAACTCACATGGGAAATAAATCAAACTTGGCAGTAAAATGATTTGTATCCCAAATTAATAGCACTCTTGGAATGAAAGAATACGATGTGAACGAAAATATTATAGGGTATATTGGGGATTGATTAAACTACAGATATCCGTTTTTCTGTTAGAATCATCAGTGTCTGGCAAAACCAAAAACTTTACAGGTATGCAAATCTTATCACCAGTGGGACTGTAGGAGTCTTGTGAACATTATATTTCGAACTTGTGATCAATCTTTATGTTATGTTAGTTATACAGAATCTGATTCATGTTGAGTTTTATGCCTCTTTGTGAGGTCAGGATCCCTGGAGACAGAAAAATCAAATGGATTAGATGAACTTGATTAAGCTTTCAAATGGTGAATTACCTTTTTGCGTGTGTTGCAATAAGTCACCAATACAAGGGGGATCCTGGTCTTCAATTTCACTATGGAAAGCGGCAATTCTCTGCGATTCTGCCATGCCCTTGTCATAGGGGCTTATAGAAGCATTCTTCTTTGCTTCTTTTGGCAATCTAGTTTTAAGAGCTGCTTCTCCTCGCAAAGCTTATTTAAGAGGCAAACAAATAGACAGTATCAGTCGCTTGTTGAAGTTATTCATCATATCGTTACGAATGTTGCACCTATACATTATGGTGTATTTCCTTATTTGGCCCGAAACGATCCCGCCAACCGCAACCGTAGGTCGCGTGGCTGCACTGTAAACCGTAGCCCCCTCCAGCATCTATTTTGCACAACCTTTCGCTTGCGGAGAGGGTGACCCAAACAATTTCGCTTTGTATCGGAGTCGAACTAGAGACTTGTGCTCAAAAGGCACTTACACCTGTTGCATGAAGCACTGACACTCCTACAGATCACCTTATTCGTGTTTGATACTCTAGGGACACACGAAACTCCGGGACAATGCAAGGACCTGTGTGGACACCCCAAGTGGCATGCCCATCAAATTTTAATATTGTTTTACAGTAAGACGGGGGACACACTGGGGACATACATGGGACATGGCTGGGTGATTTTATAAATTTTAAAAACTTTTCCGGGGTAAAATATTCGTAACTTCAAAAGTATTGTGTCAAAAGTGTAGCATAAAATATGTACACATATATATTGCATAAGCGAGTGTGTCTATAGGCGTACCATTGGTCAATCATGCATTCCTTGTGCGTCGAAACCTAAATATTCGATGGTTAAAAATGGGGTTTGCAAAAACTAAAAGAATACTATTTAAAAAAATTGCCGTGTCCATTTATCCATCTTTTGAGAATCGAAGTGTCCCATATCTATGTTCGTGTCCCCCTAGCGTTTGTGTCTGTATCCGTGCTACATGGCCTCTGGCCTTTGGGTTAAATGTCCACTGCATTTAGGTTCAATATTTTCTGCAACTTCACTGCTCATGGACAAACAAGTGGTGGACGAACAGAATCCGTTTTCAGGCATTTTCTGACAATTTGGAACCAAGATCACGATCTATGTTCCATAGACTCATTTCAGTGGATCAAGTACCCATGTGGGGCACTCAAACACTTGGATAAGTATCTGTCCCGTATGTCTAGTTAGACATTCACCTTACAATAACATTTTGTAATCGAAATTCACGATCTATGTATCATAGACGGAGGTACAAATAAACTGATGGAATACCTGTTGCAGCTGCAGCAGTGAGAGTCACTATATCACTAGGACCTCGAATGTCTATTGCCGATCGGACAACAGAAGCTACACGATCATGATCGACCCCAGCCGTTTCAGCCATCTCGATGCAATGCGATGCCAGTAGCTCCGTAGCCGATGCCAAAGCCGAGCTCATTCTGGAGCCTGGACCATTGGAGTTATCTGCTGCAGCTACTGCAGCCAATGCTGCGGCTAGTCCAGCAACAGATAGGGCTGAGTGCATGCGCGCATTTTCTACTCTCGCTTTGTCTTTCTTCTTTCGTGTGCTGTTGTTGCAGTCCTTGTGTTGGAACCACCTGCCTATTGACCCCGTTGTTCGAGTGTTAAAAGATTTTGTTACCTTGCCTGACTGCAAAAAGCACAGAGGTATAAGAGAAGGTGCATTTCTATTTCCTCCAGTCATTTGTTCATAGAGCAGTATCATTTTTAAATCCTCTGCTTTATATTTCTGTCTGCTTTCGCGGACTTGTTAAAACGTAATACATACACAATACATTTGGTGTCGGGGTTATTGAAACCTTATGAACGTTAACAGAATCACACTCATGCACGAACGAAACAGAAATCACACGGAAAAGATTTACTTGGTTCACCGAGTTACAAGGGCTGCCTCCACGGGCGAAAGAGAATGTATGATACACCACAGAGTGGCGTAGACTGTACATTGTACTACAAACAGAGACTATGACACCGAGATACCGGACCCCTGACCTGTTTCCGTTTTCAATTGTCATCCAGATGCTCTCGATATTTTTTCGTCTCGCCTAAATCTCGACCACTGTGTTCTATGCCCCACATGTTTCCCCCTATTCCCTAAGGTTTCCTTATGTAGGCAAACCCAAGAAATCCTAGTTCCCTTTCGATTATTAGAGCTAGCCCGGTTGGGCGTATTGTAACACGCCCAAACTTAATTGCATTGGATTTGTTGTGGGTTTTAGATCCTACAACCCCAATCCTCGTGATGGAGCCGGCCAGTAAGGCAGTCGCCCCTGTAAAAAAAAAACCTTGTGCATTACTTTATAGAAAAAAAAAAATTCAAAATTCTTGGCTCCATCGCTGCCAATCCTACTCGTACGAGAGATCATGAATTGTAGACCGTCATAACAGAGATGCTGAAAAATGGCGAAACAATAACTTACCTGTATTGGTGAAACGGTTATCTCTTGGATTCCATTATGATCCTTGTCAACCAGAAAATGTTTTTGTTTTTGAGCCAGAGCTTTCGAAATCTCGGAAGCAGAGAGGCTCCAGGATCTGGACAAGAACTCCATGGGTTCCTTCGGTGTTTGTGGTTGAGGAATCGACGGAAAGGACGAAACCATGTTCGTCTCATTGCTCTCTCCTGCATTCTCTGCCCATCCAAAAGAATTCCTCCTCCAACCCCAAAAATGGCCACCCTCCATTGCTAATCTAGATAACCTCTGAAAATTCAATAATCTCCTTTTCTTTCCTGTTTCCTTGCAATCCTTTTTAACCCCTTTGCCTGCATTGCCAAATCAATTGAAAGAAAAGATGAGCATGTGAAATACCATACCCCCTAATTAGAGAATCCTTTTCTCAATGAATGGGGATTATATGTTTATGTATATACAAACATATTATATGAACGCAGAGAGAGAGAGAGAGAGAGAGAGAGAGAGAGATTGGCTAACCTCTTTGAAGAATCTCTACAAAGAAGAAACCAAACCAAAATGTGGGATAAAATTATTTTGGAGTCTCTGCCCTTTATGCATACAGGAGAGGGAGAAAATCAAACAATAGAGGGGACATAATGGCCTGCACAGAACCTAACATCAATAGTTCTCGTGCTTGGGACCCCCATGAATCCTGGTGGAAGTTCATTTATACAGAAAAAAAATGAGAAAACATTCTTAGTATGTTTATAATTTTCTATGTATTCTGTAATTCAGTACTCCCGGAGCATGGTCACGTGGTGTTCCGGTGCACTTCAACGCCACATATTCTCATGGGGTTTATAATGCTCGAATGATCCAAAGAACAATATGACCGTGCTCCGAGACTACTGGTTAATTCCTCGCGATGGAGCTGAATCACGAAAGTCGAGGTCATTGCTCTCAAAGACTGAAGTTTGAACAGAAGATAGTATATTGTATATAGAGTATAGGTGTAGGATTAATTCAACAAACATAAAGAACGCATCATCCTTGTAACACGGAATGTGTTTCATAACACCCGTGCAACCCTGCTCGTTTAACGCGTTTATCCATAAGTAAAGCCTTTGATTATTTCACACGTAGGAAAAGGCTACAATACACACCTCTTATTTGGGTGTGTATGGTGCACACCCCTTTAAAAGTTACGAATTTTTTGTAAAAGTTACAAATTTTTTTATAAAAATTACAAGACGCACCAAAATGTTATGGATCATAGAAAATGTTACGAATAATATTGCTGAAAAGTTACGAAAAACTAAGAAATGTTATGATTGCTGATAAGGTGACACAATTTGGACCATACAATAGGTGCATATGGTACGCCCAAACAAAAGGTGTGTATTGTAGCCATTTCCTACCAAGTATAACACACGATAAATGCTATCCATCCTGCATGTTATGTGTGTATGCATGCTGAAATGGGGACCTGTAGGGTTGCCCTATAGGGCACATTTGGACCATTCAAAAGTATTTTGGATGGTTAGGATTTAAGTAAATCATCCGGATAGACCGCCAATTGCGACGATAAACGGTCTGCATGTGCCCTATGGGACACCGGGGTCCGTATGTATACATGCAAGACTATGCTAACGATCGGGCAAGTCCTCAGTAGAGCAAGACTATGTTAACAACCGGACAAATCTTCAGTAGCCCCAAAGGAGTTCATAAAACTTGGGAGATTTTGAACATACTAAAAAAAACAAGGGGTCTTTTGTTAAATGAAATGTTTTGAGGTGGAACATAGTCAAATTGGGTCAACAGAAAACCAGAGAATGCATGTTAAAGAAAAAGAAAAATATTTGAAAGATTTTTGGAGTATAATATTGCCTACATTACCAACTTAGCTTTTAAATATTTGAGATTGGAATCACTTTAGGAGAAAATTTTGGAGTGATCCTATTTGAACCCAAAGTTATTCTTTCTAGCCCCATTTGCTCTTCACACCCATTCAAAAAACATGTTTTAATTTTTTAATCAAAATGCCACCATCTTCAACAACCCTAAATCAAAATCCATAAGAAGTGGAGGGGCGGCGAGCTGGGGAGGAGTGGAGGGACGGTGGCTCATGGCTGATGGCTGATGGGGCTCATGGCTGATGGTAGTGGTTTGTTCATGGGTAGAGAAAAAAGATTATATTTAGAATTTGTTGAGGATGAGGTCGTTTTGGAATAAATCAATTTTTTTAAACGTGTGTAAAAATAATATAGGGCTAGATATTATTTGGGTTCATATAGAAGGACTCAAAATTTTATTTTATAACCTCCCGAAAGATAATTTTATATATAGATTATTGAAAGATTTTTTAACGCGGTAACTTGTAATATGTCTCATCAAATGAAGTTCTTACACTTCCTAAAATAAAGAGTTTTTTTTGCTGGCGCAACCATCCCACCACAGGTCCACAGTGACAAATTGATCTCCTAGAGATTGATTGAGCGTGACTCGGACACTCTTACTTAAATTAAAAGAAATATAGACTTGTTTTTTGTTTCACAGCCGGAAGGATTTTTTCTCAAATTTTTTTTTGTTTTTATCCCCGAAACTATTCACATTTTTTTTACTTCGTCTCTAAACTATAAAAGCAACCTAGTTCGTCTCTAAATTATCCGATTACAACTCATTTGATCCAATCGAAGACATCCATCCAATTTTTGGACAGAAAACACCTCATGTTCCATCCATGTGCGATTTTTTCCCAACCCTCAGGGGCAAAAATACCGCTTCACATGTTAATCTCCTCAGGCAGACCCTCTCCCCCTTCTCCGATAACCCCCTCTCACCTCTATTATATTCCTCTAAGGTCATTCCTAACAGCCTCCTTAAATTTTTCTCTAAAAAAAGTAGTGAACAGTGCACATTTTTCATTTTACTAATCCACGTCTCTAACAATATCTCTCTTTTACCCTCTCTATTTTAATTAAATAATAATATATATAATATACGTGTGTGTGTGTATATATATATATATACTCCATTATATAATTAAGGAGGGAGGGGGAGAGAGAGAGAGAGAGAGGATAAAAAAATGGGGGGGGAATTTCGCGCTGATTGAGGAGGGACAAAGACCGGGTGAGGAAAACATTAAACAATTGCAAAGGGAGTGAATAGTGACTCCCTATATGGCGAGGGATTTAGGGAGATACTGTAGCATTTGGTATTTTACCAACCTGTTTAGGGAGCCTTTTGAAGCTTGTTTTTTGGATTTGGCTGAGTAAAATAGGAATATGGAGGGGTTTAGGAAGTCTCTTGTGCTTGCTCTAAGGCATTTCATACGCGACTCAACAAACTTCCCACATTTACAGTACATAGACACAATGGAATTAACAATTACTATCTCAGGTAAAATCCAACCTGTTTACGGCAATCTTGGCTCCGCTTGAGATGGAGTGGTTGATCAATGTCCACTTTGTGGTGAGAAATCTTGAAACAGCCTCTCGTTTGCTTCATTGTAGAATTTCTTGGTCAAATTGGTCTACCAATGGTGGTGTTTGGTTTGGGAATGTCTTTGGGACTGTTGTGTTCAGTCCATTCTATGCTCTGCTGTTTTATCTTCTTCCCAGTCCAGCCTGCTTGCTTGGGAGTTCTGTGGGTTGCATATTTTGGTCAGGCCGTTTCTTTTGCATCAAGGGCTACCTTTTGTTTGGATAGCTTCAAGATCAAGACTCGGTCTTTTCAGTCTCAACATGTGATCTTTTGTGATATGATCATGTATTTAGGTCAAGCCGTGGGAATGATTTTTTTGTTGGCGTGTCAGATAACAGTTATAGGTATGATGAGATTGGTAATGAGGTGAAATTAGGATTAACCAAACCAAACCAAACCAAACCAAGCCTTATGTCCCAATCAACTGGGGTCGGCTACATGAATCCTTTTTCTCCATTGAGCTCTGTCCAGTGCTGCTTCATCATTTAAACCTAGTATACTCAGATCTTTGCGTACTACCGCATCTAATGTCAATTTGGGTCTTCCCCTCCCTTGTGCGTTTCTACCCAAAGCTATCCTATCCACTCTCTTAACTACTGCATCTGCTGGTCTACGATAGACATGCCCAAACCACCTTAGCCTATTTTCCCTTAACTTCTCCTCTATAGGTGCTACACCTACCATCTCGCGAATTGTTTCATTTCTAATCCTATCTTGTCTAGTCTTACCACACATCCACCTCAACATCCTCATTTCCGCTACACTTATCTTGTTCACTTGCTGCTTCTTAATAGGCCAGCATTCTGTCCCGTAAAGCATCGCTGGTCTTATGGCAGTTCTATAAAATTTTTCTTTCAATTTTGTTGGTACCCTCTTTTCACACAGTACACCAGTAGCACTCCTCCACTTGAGCCACCCCACTTGGATCCTATGAGTCACATCATTCGCAATCTCTCCATCTTGACTAATAATAGATCCTAAATACCTAAAATGGTCCCTCTTTGGTATCTCCTGATCTTGGATCCTCACTCTTTCCTCATATGTACTTCTGGTATCACTAAACTTGCAGACCATATACTCAGTTTTACTCCTACTTATCCGAAAGCCCTTAGACTCCAATGCTTCCCGCCAAATTTCTAATTTAGTGTTGACACCACTAGCCGTTTCATCTACAAGGACAATGTCATCTGCAAATAACATACACCATGGGATATCCTCCTGAATGTGCCTAGTCAATTCATCCATAACTAACGCGAAAAGGTACGGGCTCAAGGCAGACCCTTGGTGCAATCCTACTGTAATGGGAAATTCACTCGTTTCTCCTGCTGGTGATCTAATGGCAGTGACTGCCCCTTCATACATGTCTCTAACCACGTCAATATAGCCTCTGGTCACTCCCTTTCGCTCCAGAACCCACCATATAATGTCTCTAGGCACCCTATCATAGGCCTTTTCCAGGTCTATGAAAATCATATGGAGATCCTTCTTCGTTGACCTATGTCTTTCTACCAATCTCCTTAGTAAGTAAATAGCTTCCATAGTTGATCGTCCAGGCATGAACCCAAACTGTTTCTCCGACACCGTAGCCACCATCCTCAATCGATGCTCAATAACTCTTTCCCACAACTTCATCGTGTGACTCATCAACTTAATACCTCTATAGTTGTTGCAGCTTTGAATATCCCCTTTATTCTTGTAGATAGGTACTAAGGTACTCCTCCTCCACTCGTCGGGCATCCTCCTAGATAAAATAATCTTGTTGAACAATTTTGTCAACCAAGTCACCCCCAAGTCACCTAGGCTTCTCCACACTTCAATGGGGATATCATCTGGTCCTAAGGCCTTACCCGGTTTCATCCTCTTCAAGGCCTTGGCCACTTCGAACTTTTGTGCCTTCTGGTATGGAATTACCATCTATTTTTTATTTATTTATTTTTACGTTTTTGAAAATGAAAATGAAATAAATAGTTATAGTATGTTGCAAAAAATAAAACATTTACCAAGACAAAATCAAGACATAGGGTTTTATCTATTTGCATTTGATTTTCCTTTATCATAGCAAGCTTGTACGCAGGGAGTTACATTCATACCATAATCAAGCATTTCATACTAGAAGTTACTCCCCACTTTGGAAGTATCCAAAATAACAAAAATAAAAATAAAAATACACACTATAATGATAAACAATTATCATATGTATTTTTATTTTTTTTGGAAAATGACGAGGAAATAAATATTATTTATATAAATAATGAGAGGGCAATTGGTCAATAGATGGAAGAAGAGAGGGTATGTGTCTTCATAGCTTCAATCCCATAGGATAGGATTGTTAGTAACACCTCTATTATAGGTTGGTAATCCCATTGATTTGGGGGATTCACAATCCCTTTGGACTAACAATCATATGAACAAAAAACAAACCAAACATGAAACATAGAATCCCTACCACCTTACCAATCGTATCTCATCCTCCAAGAGGGTTATCAAACAAGCCCACATGTTCTTGTTTTGGTTGTTCGGTTAATTCCTTGACAACCATGTAACCTTTTTGGGCTCGAGCGGCATATGATTGTGGAGTGGTTAGGGTGCCAACCTCGTTGGGTTCCAGCTTTCCTCTTGTTACAATGTTTTAGTTCTCATCAGTGGTGGACACAGGATTTGAGTTAAGCAAGGGCCGAAGTACGTGTATTTTCATATTCATAAAAGGAATTTTTTTTTGTAAGTATTTTTTGCTACTTGCAAGGTCCAAATGAGAGATGATATTGTGTGCATGTGCATAGTCACCATTAAATTTTATAGAAGCAGCCTAAAAAATGATTAATAACTTGAAATTTTAGGAGTTTTTACCCTACACAAATAGAAATTTTAAGATTTGTTTTTTCACCC
The DNA here is from genome assembly GCA_020921065.1 of Vaccinium darrowii. Lineage (NCBI taxonomy): Eukaryota > Viridiplantae > Streptophyta > Magnoliopsida > Ericales > Ericaceae > Vaccinium > Vaccinium darrowii. Next base: position 1,151,178 of record CM037152.1, on the reverse strand, counting down.
AAGGGACTTGCAGGGGCCAACCCTATAGAATTTTTCTTAATTAACCTTAAGAACTAGTATGAAACGTGAGAATACTTGAAGTAGTGCAGGGCCCGGCACCCCCCTAGCACCCCCTTCGTACCGCCCCTGGTTCTCATGTCTTCTTTTCCTTTGTAACCTTCTCAATTCTCATTTGCTCAATAAAATTCCTTCTTCGGCGTTCAAAAAAGAAAAAGAAAAAAAAACGACTCTGTGGAAATTCTACTAGACAAGCCTTAATAACTATCACTTCTGTCAAGGTTTCTAAACCATATGTTCAGAAAGGGTTATCTCATCAGTTTGTCAAGGGGGTCTTTTTTGTGTGTCTTGTCCATGATGCTTCACTCTTTTGGGTCTTTTCTCTCTGTTTGGTGTTTTTGTCTGGGTGGGGCTGTGTCGCTTTCATTTTTTTTATGGTATTTGTTGAGGTGTCCTGTTCTTTGTTTTTGTTTGGTCTCGGGCCGGGTATGACTTGGTCCCTGGTTTATAAAAATCAAAATCGGTAACATATTCTAATATGAACAAAACATTATCAACATTCATCTTTAATATACTACATTTGTTTTTTTAAAAGAATTAACATCAGCAGTCAGCATCATGTTTTCCATAATAAAAGCTAATGTGATAATAACAACATAAAAATATGAGAGTCGAAGACTCGGAGTATATACATAATTTTATATACTTATACTCCATGGGAACATAAGAAGTGATTAAACAAACACACTAGGGTGGGTTCAGGGTGGAGGTACATATATCCATCTCGAATCCAAATCTAAAATTTGGAAATGGCTACAATACACACCCCTTGTTTGGGTGTGTATGATACACACCCTTGTAAAAGTAACGAATTTTTTGGAGAAGTTACGAATTTTTTGGAAAAGTTACGATTTTTTTTTGTAAAAGTTACGAATTTTTTTTATAAAAGTTACGAGACACACCAAAATGTTACGAATCATAGAAAATGTTACGAATCATATTGCTGAAAAGTTACGAAAAACTAAAAAATGTTACGATTGTCGATGAGGTGGCACAATCTGGACCATACAATAGGTGCATATGGTACACCCAAATAAGGGGTGTGTATTGTAGCATTTCCCCTAAAATTTTGTCTATTTTATTTTTCAAGATCAAACTCAAAGTAGAAAGATAAACGGAGATCTGTCGAAAGCAGGACAGATTAACTTGCTACACCTATACGGGTGAGGCCTCCACACATTGCATGGAGCCTCCCATCCCGAGTTCGCGTGAATATTAGTACAACTAGTGTGAAATTAGTATAAAAGACAAGTATTTCAAATTAAAATTATGAGCCGTTTTCAAATCCACTTCGATAACTAAAATTGTTTATTTTTAAAACTTGTCAATAACATTAAAATAAATGAAAATTCTATTAGTCGATACTTTTTTTTTTTTTGATCAAACTCAGAAGTTTTTTATTACTCAAAAACCGCCCAAAGGGCTACAAACCCCAAACCGGAGCCCATCGAAAGGGAAAAACCCCCGATATTCGGGTTATCCATGTGGTTCGGATGAGAATACACTAAGTACGAAGAACAACTACCCTCGAACGGGAGTAAACAACCACCCTCGAAGGGGGTAAAGATTCCACACAGGGAATATAAGAAAAACAGAAAAACATAAAAAAGAAACCTCCGGACAGATCCATCGCCGGAGCCGCAGTCGCCGCTGCCGCCACGTCTCTGGACTTTTATTCGCCGGAGGGGTTGCCAAATCACCCCAAAATCTCTTGAGCTCCACGATTCTGACCCCCTTGAGGTGTGGAACGAAGCCGATGACGGTGGTTCAAATCCTCCACCACTATCCACGGTGGAGGTTGGAAGATGGAGGCAAAAGAGGGTTTCGAAGACGCAAGATCGTGAGATCTGGGGATGGATGGCTTTAGAAGAGAGAGAGGGGAGGGGGAGGGGCTTCCGCCTATTAGTCGATACTGATTGATACTGTATATTTTTTTATGAATGCAGTTATTTCGTAACAAATGAGTTCCGATTCGATGATTCAAACTTTTACTTACATTTCCCCCGAATGATAACATCGAAATCGATAATCAATAAACCCAAATCTTGACAAAATTATATTCACAACGAATTTTATAATAATTTTTTTATTTATAGAAAATTTAGTTGGTATTAAAATAAGACGAGAAGGACCCGAACAGAGTGTAAATTCGTTCATCCTCACCTAATCAGGGTGAACAAAACACTCACTATATAATTGGTGAAAAAGGTGTGGGGTCCACCACAGGGTGTTGTCATGTTTACTAAAAATGATGTTGTCCGTTGCAAAAATAATTTCATATTTATCAAAAAGTGATGTGATTTCGTGAATTATTTTGCACCTTTTTTACCAATCAGAGTAAAAATTTTATTCATTTTCATTAGTAGGTGAGGGTGGACAAATTTTCACTCGAACAGAACATATTTGCCTTGGACGTGGCCTTCCCGGTCCATTTGACCCATGCCACTTTTCATTTCCACACTCGTCCTAAGTACTAGAAAATTGACACGTTGCACACTCCCGTTTGTTCATACCCGCCCGATTCCAACTACTTTCGGAAACTCCCACATTTCTCTCTTTCTTCTTCATTCCAATTCAAGTGTTTTCTACAAGAAACGAGTTTTTGTTCTTCGCCCAACTCAAGAAATCCACCCTAGATTAGGTTTAGCCCAAAAAAACCCACCAAGAAAGAAGAGGAAGAAGAAGATATACACACCCCTTCTCCGTATATCTTATCTAGATTGTTTCCGGTGACTGAAACGACTTGTAGGGTGGTTCAATTTTGGAAGTTTAGTTGGAACCCTAGGCCGAACGATTGGGGTTTATTAGTTGATCAGAAAGCAAGCAAGAAAGCGATCAGGATTTCGTTCTTCAGATGGAGGGAGGTAGCCTCTCAGACTCACTTCTTCTGGTACTGTTTCAGTTCCTCTGTCTATTATTAAATTTGTTTACATATGATATATGTATGTACTCCAGATAAAGAGAATTGGGTTGATTTTACGATACGTGTTCAAATGGTACTTGTAGAGGTTGAACCAAGTGTGTTCTTCTTAGGGTTTTAATTGTTGTAATTAATTACGTAAGATCATAACGGTTTTTTTTTTGGCATGAAAGGGTGAGAGTAGTTCGACAAAGTTGTCTTCGTTTCAAATCAGTTAATTCACCAAGGTTTTGGACTTAAGGATGTGTGGTTTTCTGATTGGTTTGGATTGGGGTGGTATATAGTTGCACCAACACTTGTTATCCTGAACTGGGTATAATTGATATTTATGTTGTTGCAATATTGCATATGAGCTCATTAAAAAATGGGATCTGTGTTCTTTTTTTGGTACTTTGGAAAATTGGACATGGCTTTGTGGGAGATTTTAGCGCTCATAGATTGGCTGTATGATATTTTCTCTCCATGCAAAATTCCAAACATCCTCCGTGCTGTTAGCCTGAATTTTTTGGTTAATTATACAATTTAATCGAAAATCTTGAGGGAAAAAAGATTGAACAGCTGAAGCCCTTCACAGGCAGACAACTTAATGAGCCAATTTCCATCTTTCCCTTTTTTCTATTCGTTGATGGTAAATTTACACATCTATGCTTTTATGCTGTTATTTTTTCTTTTTTATTTATTTAGATGTGTATGTAGCAAAGTTATAATCTCTACGTGCCTTCATACTCCAAAAACTATATGGCACATGATTCACTCTTTTGTTCCTGTCATTTCATCCACTTTCAAGCTTGTATTAATTGAAGCCCACGCTCCTAACCAAGACATTTTTACCTCATGTCACTTCAAATAAACTTTGTTATTGCTTTACCAGTTCGCCCTTGGATGAAATTACCATTGAAGACGGAAACCCTGGAATTGATAACCAAAGTTTCTATTAACAACCACCCTGCCTGCAACCATTGCTGTTCCCTCCACCGTCGTTGCACCCACCCCCCAAACCCTCCAAAAAACCCGGTTATTATGAATAATCCATGGCATTCAAAGACTCTTGTGAGCCCATGTAGTGGGTTATATGTTTGTGCAGCGAGGGTCAATTGTGAAACATAACCCTCTTCCTCCTCCCTGTCGCAGAACCCGTAGACTGTAGTTACTCTATATGTTTATGGCATCAATTCACCCCGTTCAATTCCAAAACTAAGTGAGATATATTAAACAAGATGTATATTGCATGTATAGACATAAGTTAAAAGATATAGATAGTTTTATGAGAGGTGTGAATAGTGGTTTTAGACATACTTTGTGGGCCGGGAGGAGTTTATCAATTTACCCTCTTCTTCCTCTTCACCATCATCGCAACCCGTCCGGCCGTTACTGACCCATCCATGGTTGTTGCACCCCTCCTTTGCTACCTCCCCCTCCTCCCCCCGCTCAAAACCTCCATGGCACTCAAAGACTCTTGTGAGCCCACATGGTTATTGTTTGTGCAACAAGGCTCGTCTGTGAAACATAACCCTCTTCCTCCTCCCCGTTGCGGAACCCGAAGTTACTCTTCATGTTAGTTTATGGGTTCATTACCCCATTAAATTCAAAAAATAAGTGAATTTGTATTATGCAATTATAATGGTGAATGAAATTTTCATGTGACCCCATTAACCTAAGCATAAAAGTGTGTAAAAATTGGATTTTGGGGTCATTATAGACTTTTGGTTCATTGTTTGAATTGAAACTATCATTTCGTTTTCTGGTTTGGATTAATTTTGGTTAAAAAATATTTGAAATTAAATAAAGATAGAAAATCTAATTGTCTAATTGAACTTAGTAGAGAGTAAACAAAAATCCTGGAGTGCTACTGCACGGAACACTAACCCTATCTATCATAAACCCTAACCAAAGCTGTTTGTGTATCTATGGATGAAAGTATTGGTTGGGTTTGTGGTAGTTTGAAGAACTGGAGGGGATTGTTCAATCATAGGTGAAGCGGTTGGTGGTTGTTCGATGTAGGATGCCAAACTGTTGTTTGATCATTGATGCTGCAGAAGATTGTTTGATCATTGATGCTTGAGAGAGAGAAGTTGTTGCTGGTAGTTTGGTATTGGATGAGGGTTCGGACAATAAGATGAGCCTGTTGTAGGGATCAGGGAGGTAGAACGGGAAAAGGAATTTCTCAAAATTTCGTCGTGGCTGCGCTGGAATGCAATTGTGCTGACAGGTGCCTTCTTCATAAGTGCATTTTTGGCTGATCGTATACCAAGGTCTAAGCTCTAGCATGATTGCATGACTAGCCCTCTCCTGAATTAACATTACCTTACCCATATGCGTCCAATTTTGTACGAACTGGATAAATTGCCGCCTTAAACATGGACTAAGCAAAGAAAATGCGCCAGCAGCAGCAGTGCAGGAGTTTTGCATTGTCCTGTCCTTGGCTTGAAGTAAACTCCTTTACCCTGCAATCTGGTGTTTTCTCAGTTTGCGTTCTGTGCAATTAATGAACCCTGCAAATAATCCCTAACCCTAACCCTACACCCCACCCCAACCCCACCCCCTGGAACAATTCTGGAGTGATTGCATGACTAGCCCTCTCCTGAATTAACATTACCTTACCCATATGCGTCCAATTTTGTACGAGCTGGATAAATTGCCGCCTTAAACATGGACTAAGCAAAGAAAATGCGCCAGCAGCAGCTATGCAGGAGTTTTGCATTGTCCTGTCCTTGGCTTGAAGTAAACTCCTTTACCCTGCAATCTGGTGTTTTCTCAGTTTGCGTTCTGTGCAATTAATGAACCCTGCAAATAATCCCTAACCCTAACCCTACACCCCACCCCAACCCCACCCCCTGGAACAATTCTGGAGTGAATTGCACTTGCCATCACCTGAATCTCGCTCCTAATCGGGATGGAGAAAATCTAGCAATCTAAGAGTGCATAAGAAGTTTTTGCTGGTACACTCATGTATTTGATATTTACATGATATTTATTGATATCTAGAAAGACAAGTTTGGAGACTTATCAAAAATGTACCCAAAGGCGCTCTTAATATTGAACACTTTAATATCCCCCGCTTCCGCTTCAAGCAAGTATGGCTTGGAGCCTAAAATAAGCGGGAGTTGTGCACTGGTTATGGCCTTTTTCTTTATCTGCATACATGTTTTTGTCCTTTTCCTTGTGATGTGGTGCTTTGCCTTAAGTAATATATTATATTATCATTATATAAAGTTTTTAGCACCTAAAAACTCAATAAGTTTCTCTCTTTCTCTTTCTTGTTCTTTTTTTCCCCGGGTAATGTAGGGGTACACTGATGGATTATCTTTTGCCAATGATTTTGAAGGCCAGAAACTTCACGTAGCTGGTGAAGGGAGCTCCAAAAACTCTGCTGTTCTGTGCCCATGTGCTCTTACAAAGTTTGATTTTGACAATGGCCTTCAAGGAGATTTGAGGTTTGATAGCTTGGTTGATGACGATAGCTTGGTTGATAACGAGGTCTTTCTTGGCATACCAAGTGAAGAGGACGATCATTGGATTGAAGATTTCTCTTGTGGAAGCAGTGGAATAGAGTTTAGTTCAAGTGCCGCAGAATCTTGCTCCATCTCAAGGCACATCAATAGTTGGTCTGAGGCAACATCATCTGAATCTGTTGAAATATTATTAAAATCTGTTGGACAGGAAGAGATTGTCCAAGGTGATGCTTTTGTTGAAGAATCAGATGCTTGTCATGAATTCGGTAGCTTAACTGAACAAATGGAGCCTCATATGAAGCAAGATGCAAAAGTGATGGATGTTGTGGATTCAGACCCTGCATTACAATCAGATGAGCTTCTGGATCATTCCTCCAGCGTAAATAATGTCGAAAGTATATCACAAACTCAAGAGGCAGAAATATCTACTCGTGGAAGTTCAGACTTGTTAGATCCAAAGGCTTCTAGTGGAACCTGTGGTGTAATAGTGACGGAGTATAATCCAGGAGTTAATGAAACAAACATTGAAGTCAATGTTTCAGGAAATGAATATATGAATGATAGAGTGCAAAAAAAATCTTCTAGTTCAGGGATGCAAATTGGAGATATAGGCTCATCATCCCAGGATAATTCTGCAACTGTAGGGGTGTTGATCAATCAGGAACCTGAGAATCAGGCTTGTGATGTCCATTTTGAGAATGCAAATTGTTTGTTAACGGACACTAGTGAGGTTGTGGGAGAACACCATGTTCTAAGTAAAGAAATTGTAATGGTTGATCAAATTTTGGAAGGAGCTGCATTTGAAACTGGCACTCACAATGTGGAGAACCTTCCTGGTTCTCCTTCAAAGGTGGAAATTGTAGGGCAACATACAGTTGAAACTGGTATCAGTAATTTTGAGAAACCTTGTAGTTTGCCATTAAAGGGGGGTTGTAATTTGCAGATAGTTGAAAGTTGCAATGAGGGATCTGCTGTTGAGATCAGCAACATGAAGGCTGGATTTTCTGCCTGTTCAGAGCTGAAGATGGATCAGACCACACATGTAGAGAACCTTTCTGGTGAGGGAAAAGACAATTTATATGGGAAGGCTTCTGTCAGTAATTCTGAGGCATCTTTGTTTTCTGAGAAAGATAGTAAAGTTCTTGATGGCCAGGGTGATGGTAGCAACTGTAATTATGTGAGAGATCATCCTAGTGTGACTGTAGCATGCTCTTCTGCTGAATTCCATGGGCAGAAACCTACAGCTGAAAACATAGATGCTGTTGATGATGCTAATGGATTACACAAAGAGGATTTGAATGCTGGAGACGGTGTCTCTTTTGCCACAGAAACTGGATCAATGGGAATCCACAAAGGCAATCTTGGCTCAAACCCCAGTGATTCTATTAATATGGAATGCTGTATTGTTGAATCTCTTAGCAGTGACAAAAAGGTGGAGCCCTTGTCTGAAGTTAACAATGCGGTAGTTCATGGATCAGAATGTGAAACTACTGAGGGCTTGTCTGAAGTAAACCCTAATGGTCCTGGTTTGGAACTTGAGAAAGGTACATTGCATAATTCCGCCCTGGAGTTGTCACAGGACGCTGTTGATCAATCACTGCCAGCGTTGAAGACTTCGAGTTTAGTAAGTGGGAGCGAACGAAATGGGAAATTGTCACACAGGACAGTTGGTCTGTCATCCCCAATGGCAGAACCTTCTAGCATAGAAAGCCAGAGTACTTCCATGAAGAGCCATGAAAACCATGAAGCAGCAGCTGTAGATCATGAAGTGGCGTCCTTTAAAAATGCAGGTTGGTCTATTCTGTCATTGACTGTCTTTTATTTCTTTCTTTTCCTCCCACAGTCCCACTTTCAATCTCAGCGAATAAAAGTTCTAGTTTGCTTGATATTAAATGTTCTCACTCGATCTCATGAGAATGGTTATTCGTATAGAAAAGCAACCAACAAATGAGAACATACTAACAACCTCTATGCAAGTAATAATACCTATACACATGTATCGTGGGAATGCCACAAGCGTTGGAAGCAAGACCATGTCCTAACTGCAAGATTATTGGCCTTTTGTCAAGGCAATTGTGTCATTTCTCTTTGCATCATGCCCTCAACCCTCGTGGTACTTGAAGCCCTTCTTGAATTTTATAGGTTCATGCTACTACAGTCATTGAGCTTTGAGATAATGTGTAGCTATCTCACTGGATTTTCTCATCTTTCTCAAGATGAGGGAAGCTTCACCTTTCAGGTCTATCCATCAAGAAGTCTACCAGGAAGAGAGACCAGCAAGGATGCGCAATCATTTCCCTCCATCCAGTCCTCCACTGTCTCCATGGTAATTATTATGTGTCAGTGTTTGACTATGCTCATGGGTTCATTAATTTGTGTTACTATTGATTTCAACAATTTATTGTGACCTTTTACTGAAGACTGTGAAGCCATCTCCTTCAGCACCTGGTGTTGGCCAAATGGGTCACACAGTACCTGACCTTTCTCCTGGAAGTTCTCAACCACCTGAGGGGGAAATCGCACGTGGAGTTTCCAAAGGTACTGCTGAGCGTAAAAGACGACCTTCTGGTAAGGCAACTGGGAAAGAAAATGCTAAAAAAGAAAACGCGAAGGAAAAAAGCCCTTTGAGACAGTCAGAAAGAGGGGTCAAGTCACGCGGAGTAACCAGGAGCCCCTCTAGCACCGCCCAACTCATGCGGTTTGAAGGGTTGAACCCTCATGGGAATGTTGACTGCAGTGGTACAATACCATCTGCATTGAATCAGCAATCTTTCACAGATTTACAGCAAATCCAATTGCGAGCCCAGATCTTTGTTTACGGATCTATGATGTGAGTGCTTTTACATTAATAATTTCATATATAACTGTTTCATCTATTGACACATTGTGGATGGAAAACGATTTTAATGATTTCGTGTCTTTGGCCAGCTTGTTTACTCTTGTAACATACTGGGATACAAAGATACGTAGAGAGAGTGCAGCTGAATATTATGGGTGTATGGTTTTCATTTATATATCATCATTTGTTGTTTAGAAAAGGACTTGTCAGCTTGATATTTATGTTTGACTACCCTTAAAAAGAAATTATTTTAATTTAAGCGCATTTAGTTTTCACACAGTGGGTGAGTGGCTGTTTTGTGGTGCTGAAACTGCGCCTCTAATTATGATTTTTTTCCGAAAAGTCTATCAAGAAATTTATTAGGAGACATTTAATGATCGAGTCCATCCTTGGTTTTCATTGATGAAAAACTTGCTCACAATTGTATGATTTTTAGTGCTGGAAATAGTACATCCAGATGTGTTTCTATCGAAAGGAGAAAGAATAATGGTATCATAGGTGATCTCTGCTGTAAAGATGTTTCTTCTTTGTTAATAATGAAGTGAATGTTATTGAAGATTGTTATTGATTGCGGGCTTTACAATCTTGGCTTCAGTAGTTTGCTAATTATGAATCCATAAATTAATGCAGTTTGTTCTTCAAAAAGTTATTTCTCAATAAAGATGATTTGGCTTATATTACTTGGTTATTAAAGGTTCAATTGGTTGGGGCAGGAATATTGGATGTTTATATATGGAGCTTTCTGTTCCTAGAAGTGCGGCATTCAATCTGAAAGTTCGGAATATCTTATTTGTCATTTTTTTTTATATGAATTTAGATTGGTATTGTTTATACAGACAAGGAGCAATACCTGATGAGGCATGTATGGTTTCGGCCTTTGGAGCATCTGGTTAGTCTGATAGCCCTTTTTACAATTATATCTTGAGATGAATACGGAAATGTGATCAGTGTCTGAAATTCTGTTTTCTAGATGGTGGACGGAGTGCTTGGGAGCCTGTTTGGCGTGCTTGTGTGGAAAGGCTTCGAGTTCAGAAATCTCATTCCAGCAAATCTGAAAATCCTGTGCAAGCGCGTTCAGGTACCTTTGGATGTTAGCCTTTTTCTCTTTCCATTTAGGCTTGGGGGTGTCTAACTGTCTGCGGAATCAATGATGCAGGTTCTAAGCCTGCAGATCAGTCAATTAAACAAGATGTACTTCAAAGTAAAGTGCTTTCATCACATGTTGGCCAAGCAAGTAGCAAGGCTACCCCTTCACCTGTCCTCAATTCTATGATACCACTTTCATCACCACTTTGGAACATATCTACCCCTTCTTGTGATGGTTTGCAGGCCAGTGGAATGCCAAGAACTAGTCCTCTTGATTACCGTCAAACACCTTCTCCCTTGCATTCTTTTCAGAGTCCACCTCCAAGGAGTTTTGTTGGACTCAACACATCTTGGTTATCTCAGGCACCTTTTCCTGTTCCCTGGGTTGCTTCTCCACAAACTTCTGGCTTTGATTTCAGAGCTCGATTATCTGCATTGCCAATCACAGAAACAGTGAATTTAAACCCTGTTAAAGAATCATCTGCCCCTTTTTCCTCTGGAACAAAGGATGCTTCTCATAGTAGTACTGTGGTCCACAGCCAAGGTCCTAGTACAGGGACCCCTTGCCTTCCTGACATGAAAAAGGTGACTGTATCATCTGGTCAGAATACTACCGATACAAAGGCTAGAAAGAGGAAAAAGGCTACTGCTTCTGATGATCTTTCTAAAATCCCTTTCTTTGCTCGCACTCAGACAGAATCAGTATCCATTCCTCTTGTTACTAGTCATTTGTCTACATCAGTTGTCGTCTCCACACCTGCTTGCTTTGTCTCTAAAGGTAGTGCTAGTAAGATTGTCCCATCCGTACCTCCAACATTTTCAGAAGATACTTCAAAAAGTGGGCAACAGAATTCAGAGCAGAAGGCTACTTTATCAGAAGATACTAATAAAAAAGTTGAGGAGGCTAAGCGACAAGCCGAGGATGCTGCCGTTGCTGCTGCTGCTGCAGTTAGTCAAAGTGAAAATGTATGGGATCAGTTGAATAAGCAGAAGAGGGCTGGATTGATACCAGATGTTGGAGCTAAGTTAGATTCTGCAGCTGTCACTATAGCAGCAGCTGCTTCTGTTGCGAAGGCAGCGGCTGCAGCCGCTAATATTGCGTCAAATGCTGCACTGCAAGCGAGACTAATGGCTGACGAAGCGTTGGTTTCTAGTGTAATCAGCAATCCTCAGAGTAATGCTATTTCTGACTTTGCGAACTTGGGAAGGGCTACTCCTGCATCGATTTTGAAGGGAGGGGATGGGAGGAACTCTTCCAGTTCCATCATAGTTGCTGCCAGGGAGGCTGCTAGGAGGAGGGTTGAAGCTGCTTCCACTGCCTCAAAGCATGCAGAGAATTTGGGTGCCATAGTTAAAGCTGCAGAGTTGACAGCAGAAGCTGTTTCACGAGCTGGGAAAATTGTTGCTATGGGAGATCCTTCCTCTTTGAATGAGCTAGTGGAAGCTGGTCCAGAGGCCTACGTGAGAGTTCCACAAATTCCTCCTGAGCAAAGTGATCATACTAGGCAACGATCTGAAGTTGGTGGCATTGAAGGTCTCAGTGTATCTAGTAGGCGGTCAAAGGAAGGACCGTCAGAAGAGGAGGCAAATACTACGAACCGTGATATGTCACCTCTTTCAAGAGATGTTTCCAGGGAGTCAATGGAGCCCATGAGGGCAGTGGGTGGCGTCTCAGTCTCAGGTTCCTTTACAAGTGGAAGTGGTGAAATGGGTTCAAGAGGGAAAAGGACTCGTAGAACATCTGACTTGGCCAAATCCATAAAGGTTATTCCTGAATCTGAGATTGGATCAAGGCCTGACTCTATTCCTGCTCAGGATGAGAATGGAAAGCAGGTGGGGACTTTGAAGAAGAATAACATCAAAGAGGGTTGCCTTGTTGAGGTTTGTGATCTAAAGACTTAAAATTATTTGTTATTTGGGCTTGCGACACTTTAAGAAGCAGAGAACTGTGTGTATGCTCTGTGAACTAGTGTGGACTAGCTATTGCTGTTTAGAATCTTGACTCTCTTCCACAGTCGAAGATTTTTCACGACCATTTCTTTGTTGCAATTTGTTCCTGCGATTGTATGTGTTTTATATAATATATGTACCTGAGTAACCCAGAGGTTTGATGCTTTAGGTTTATAAGGACGGTGATGAGTTTAAAGCCGCATGGTACTCGGCCAATGTATTGAGTTTGAAGGATGGAAAGGCTTTTGTTGTCTACTCAGATATCCAATCAGAGAACGGTTAGCAGCTACGATCTGTATACTCACTTGATCTGCATGGAATTGGTAGATATGTGATAGAATCTTGAAAAGAACATTTTGAGCACATGTGTGTTTCTAAGGTCTGATGTCTTGAAAATTTGAGGGATCATGTGTGTTTGTTCTCTATTTTTGTGGTCACTGTTCTTTTCATGTCCATCGACTCAATGCTTTGCAATCAGGTTGACTTTTGAGTTTTGAATCTGGTTTGAAAAAAAAAAGAGTGCTAGAACTTATGTGTGTTGATTGTTGGGGCCATGTTGTGATCTATCTCGTTATACTGAATACGCTCAGGTTCAAGGCAGCTAGAAGAATGGGTAGCACTTGAAGGTGAAGGCAACAGTGCACCCCGAATACGCATTGCGCATAATATGACTGCCTTGCGTTCTGAAGGAAGTAGGAAGAGACGCAGAGCAGCCAGGGGGGATAACACTTGGTCTGTTGGAGATAGAGTTGACGCATGGATACACGATTGGTAAGTATGATACTCTATATAGCATTTTTGTCTATTTGGTGGTCTTCGGTGCTTACTTCTTCCTATATTTTGATCCTTGTTCAGTTTGAGTTATTAGTTAGTTCGTTGTGACTACAAGGTAATTAATAACTCAAAACTGAGAGGCTAGGAAGCACAAATACACCTAGCAGGATTTGTCCAAACATTTGTCTGCATATATAGTAGTGCTATCAAACTTTATTGTTTTTCTCTCCGAAGTCAAATATGCTTTGGGCAGACATGGGATCCACGCTATCATGTTGATGTGAGACATTCGGGGGTCTGGGCAACAAATTAAGTTTTCCTACTAGGATGGCTAACCACCTTCTTCTTATTACTGTGCTTTAGCTGGCGAGAGGGTGTTGTCACAGAAAAGAACAATAAGGATGATGCTACATTAACTGTCCATTTTCCAGGTATTTGCAGTTAAACGGTATTGGTTCATGATGCATCAGGTTGTTTGATGGCAGCAATGATGTTTTTGAATTGTTTACTTATTGAATGAACTTTTGTTGATTCTGTTGTAGCTGAAGGGGAAAGATCAGTTGTTAGACAGTGGGACCTAAGGCCAACACTCATTTGGAAGGGTGGGGAGTGGATTGAATGGTCAACTTCAAGGGAAAGGGACCCCTCCTCCAAGGTGGTTTTTTTTTTTTAAATACTTATGTATGGTTTGTTAATTTTTGTCATTAATACTGAAATTGATGGTACATTGTTAATTACGTTTTCACTATTTTTTTGTTTCCAGGGTGATACGCCACAGGAGAAGCGACTGAAGCTGAGCAGTTCTTCAACAGGGGGCAAAAAGAAGAATATCACCGCTAAAAATATTGACCATGTGGAATCCAGAAAATCGGCAGAGTCCGGACTACTGCCCTTATCTGATAATGAAAATATATCTCATGCTGTTAATAATACTGGGACTGAGATTAAGCCTGATGCGCTAGGAACAGTACGTAGTGGTCCACATAAAGAAGGGTCAAGAGTGATTTTTGGTGTCCCTAAACCTGGAAAGAAAAGGAAATTTATGGATGTAAGTAAACATGATGTTTCAGAGAGGACTACAAAGACTAATGAACCAAATGAGTCAATCAAATTGACAAACTATTTGATGCGGCAAGGGTCAGGACCTCGTGGATGGAGGAACACGAAATTTGAGGCCAAGGAAAAGCATCTGGCTGAATCAAACCCTAAGGTTCTTAAGTCTGGAAAACTGCCAAGTGTTTCAGGTAGATCACTACCTCCGACGGGCAAATTTTTGACCTCTTCACAATCTGCTCAAAATGAAGGCACTGAAATGGATCATTTTATTGAGGATTCTATTAGTACTGACAAGATGGAATTAGGGCAGCAGAATGTGATGGGATTTGGATCGTTTTCTAAAACTGATGGTGCGGCCGAAGGCCCAGTTGCATTTTCTTCACTAGCTCTTCCATCACATGCTCGTTCGAAGAAAAAACCCACGTCTAAAGCCAAGTCTGAACAAGTGAATAAAGGAAAACTCGCACTCTCTACAGGAAAGTTGGGTAAAGTAGAGGTGAAGGAAAAACTTGAAAGTAGTATTCCAGGAAAATCCATTCCCGATGTTTCGGAGCCACGAAGATCAAATCGAAGAATTCAACCAACATCAAGGGTAAGTATTGGACAAATTGTTGACAGCTATGACATTTATGTGCCTAATTTATCCATTAACTTTTGCTTTCAATCTCACATTCTCTCTCCTATGAAGCCACGCTTTAGATCCTGCAGGGTAAACAATTTTGCTTCATGTTCACATATGTTTGGGTCTATTACAACAGATTCTACTTTGGAGGAAACCCTACTCAAAGTTTCCTATTCTTGGGGACTAAGACAAAGCAATGGATAAAGGTCATAGGACAAAATGAAAAAATTCTGACCTCCTTTGAATGCGACTGTTATTTAGTCTTGTATATGATACCTTTCGGCTCTCGCACACCCTGCTATTAGTGGGTTTCCTGTACACTGCTTGTTCGCATCTTTTTCCGATCTACTTATGTCCATTGAAAGTCCTTCTATCTCCATTTGGAATGCAGGTGCTATAGTTTCATTTTCTTTGGTAGTGGTCCAAATTCTTGCTCCTAATCTTCAAAATTGAGATTCAAAATTGGTATATCACCCAAACACCCGCAGAGGTCCCTGCAATTTTAGGATTGGCCCGTGAGGTTCTGGATGACATCGAGTCATTGACCCCCTCTACATTTTTTTGCTGTATTTAGCTGGTACATCTGATAATTAGCACTCTTTGCCTTCTAGTTTTCCATAGTAACCTCCGAACACAGTACGATCTTTTCTTTTGATCACTGTTACATACAGTGTATATACTTCAGCCATCGTGGCAACTTACCTTTTCCTTGATTGGGCAAAAAATCATCTTTGATATGATATACGTGTATATTACATGTATTTCTGATATATGTATGTGAGGTTATTCAGCCATAGTGTGCTGATGAGAGGGATTTCGCTTGAGTACAGCTATTAGAAGGATTACAAAGCTCGTTGATGATCTCGAAGATTCCTGCTGTTTCGCATGACAAAAGTCACAGAAGCCAGAATTCTGAAGGTAAATCTTAAAGTGCCAATTTTGTTTTCAGAAATTTTGAATGATTAAGTCACATTTATTAGTGTTAGTCGCTGATACTTGATATGTGCTGGTTGGTTGTGGAGAATAATCACTGAAATTGGTACCTTCTTTTGTAACAGGGGATAACCAAGGTTGACTGACAGGAGATCTCAGAATGATAAACGATCTGGGCAAGAGAAGTTACATGGATACCGGATGCCCTATACAACCCTGCCTGTATATATATATATAGTAGTAGTAGAGAAACCTAGGTATAAGAATTTGGTTTTCCAAAATTTTAGATGTGAAATGTGGTCAAGTAGTTGTTTATATTGGTTTTAGCTTCATAGACAATTATGATGTGATCTAACTGGGCTCTGAAATAGGTTTGAAGTTGGAAGTTCTGCATCTGGATGAAATTGAAATTGCATAGAGTTTTTCCATTGATTTTTTTATTTTATTTTTTTGAACAAGAAAAACTTTCATATCTCATAAAGCGCCCATAGGGCTAACACAATCCGGAGCCCTAAGTTCGTTACACAAGACCTCAACTTTTGGGTTATCCATATGGATTGGGGAGGCATACAACGTGGACGGCATAGAAAGAACCACAAAGGCAAAAGCGTTCCACATGGAGAACGAGAGGTAAACTAGAATAAAACAACAAAACTTAGAAAATAAACTAAAACCCCCAGTCCGCTGCAGGCCCAGCCGGCGAATTTCCAACCACCTCCAAACCAATCAACGAGCACCATCAGCCACCAAAAGGATGAAAAATGCCAGCGGTAATTTGACCAGCCTACACCATCCACACCTCGGGCAAACCAACAGTGGAACCTCAATCAGAATGAAGAACGACAAAGAGGGGATGATAACCAGATCTGAAAAAAGCATAAAAACGATAGATCTCCACCTTTGCCTCCAAAACCACCACCGCTGCATCCGCCATCATCTTCCCAACTCTATTGCTCTGAATTACCGCTACTCCAAAACACCGAGCCTCCAACTCCGCCCCCCCAAACAACGCCGGGAGAATAGAACTGAGAAGCCCCAGGAAAATTCGCCCGAAACGTAACCCAAATGGTGGGTAAGAGCAGATCCAAGACTAGACGATGGAATAGGAACGATAGCGAAGCCGCAAAAGAGGGAGAAACCTGATGGGTGGGTTCTAAGGTGAAGGACAGAGAGGCAACGGCTGTCCAAAAGGAAGAGTGGAGAGAGCGCAAAAACGGATTATCAGCCTGCATCACAATTTTCAACCAAATCTAGTTTTTCCATTGATCAATCATATCATTTTGCCGCTGCAATTCTATTTCGATTGGACTAGCCAGACAATTATAACCTATCAGAAATTCAACCTAATGTGTGAACAAAGGCAAAAATATTCAGATTTTTTCCCAGACGGGTAGTACTGAAATTTGACTGTAGTAATCGGATAGGAGTTTCCGCAAAATTTTGCCAGCATCGAGTTATACCCAGATAATAGGTAGAGGTAATACAGATCAAATTAGGACCAGATCAATATATGCAGTTATACATCTAGCATGCTGTATATCAATCAGCAGTGCTCGTGCATTATTTGACTAGCATGGTACTCTGTTCTGTTGGCTCATCCCATCACTTGCGTCTCGATTGCTGAAATCAATGTCTGCTTAGTTAGTCAAGGCTTCAGGCTTGACACCCTCTCCAACAAAATAACAATAATACAGAAGCAATTATCAACTGCACACTTGAATGCAGTCAGAAGCAGTCACCTGGAATTTAAGAAACCATGGCAGTATACTTGGCATACCTACTTGCTACGTGCCTTACAAAAATACATATCAACACTTGCAGCTCATCAAAAGTCACATATTCCTATACAAAGAAATTCCGTGGACCGAATTCAGGTTCTAGATAAAAAAACCAGTTGCAACCTGAGTCGTGGCTTGGCACCATGTTGAGAAAAACTGGCATCAGCTAAAGCAAAGTGAAACGTTAGCTCTCGTGCATGGAGGAAAATCCAATCATAAAGGTGTCGCCTTATGCCTAGCCTGGAAGAAAATATTTGTTGTCAGTGTCCCCTGCCAAAAATACTGGTCCTCTAGGATTTGGCATGTTCAGTCTCTGCAAGCTATTCACCACTAGGTTATTCCCATCATCTCTCTGCAAATTTTGTTTCTGTGAAATTTGGCCCTTGTTTTGGGGTCTGGTCCCGGTCATTGTAATTGTAGACATTGGAGTATCTGAATGGTTTCTGGCAAATGCAAGAGGAGGGAAATTCGTGAAATTCCACCCGTCCAGGTCTCATTTCGTCCGGTTCTCCCATGAACCCTCTCTGACATGACTTAACCTTTTTAGCAAATGTAGCCCAATCCATTCGGTCTCGTGCCATGAACAAAGAACTGAGCTTTTTCGCATTTGGTCGGATGGTCCTCTTATGACCCATGTACCTCCTTTGAACCATGAAAAGTAAGAGAAATAAGCAGCCATGTCTAAGGTAAGGAAGACCAAAGAAACCAACGCTAAAGGACAGGTACGATGAGAGTAGTAAGTGTTTTATTTATTTATTTATTTTTTTGGAAGAAGTTTGTTTTTTTGTTCCACAATTAGACTCATTGTCCCCTTTTTTTACCAGATTCATATTTCTAAACGACAAGAGGATTGTTTTACATTTTAACTTCCTACAAAATCGTGCCACAATAAACAGATGAATTCTTACCTCCGTCCCGCAAGAATCTTGGCCATGTTTCCGTTGTTATTAGTGACAAATACATCACTCTCATCACACACAATATAATCAACGGCAGCTAGACGAGAAGAAAAGTTAAGAAAAGGCTGTAGCTCTTCACCAGCAAGCATCTCCTTCGTGTAGAAGTTTGGAAAAAGCTCTCTTAAAGGCTGCAGAGTCTCTTCTCCCCCATAAATTTCACCAGAAGCAACATAAATGTGTGTATCATTTGAGAAACCAAGAGCCCGGAGCATCAGACCCACTTCATAAGGAGTAAGTGGACATTTACCGCGCTTTCGCTCTCCCTCAGGACTTAAATCCTGAAGAGGAAAGAAAAAGGCACTCTCAATAACAATATATGAAAAAAATGTAAAAGCCCAATTCTACAGATAGTTTAACATCTGAAAACATAACAGGAGTTTAGGAATGTCAAATAAAAAAAAAAATGCAGGTTAGATTGGGACTAATAAGCGGTAAAGATGGCAATCTCACAGGTAATGTTGCCCATCGTTTCCTTATTTCGCCAAGTTCATATCTCTCTTTATCACCACCGCCATAGTAACATCCAGAGAATGCTAGCATATCAGGTTCAAACCTGTCACACAGAACACAGGCAGTCTTCTCTGTTACTGCTTGCTACTGAGGTCTCCAAACAAGTTAAAGTAGAAATTTTTGGATTTTGTTATGTGAACTATTCCAATTTCCAAGAATTAATTATTTAACGGATTGCATCTGTTTACCAAATGCTGAAACATCCAGATTTCCGAACAAAAGATAACATATAAGTTTCCAAAGGCAAAGAAAAGAAAAATTCATTGATCAGTATAGCTGTAGCGGAAGATACATTTCTCCGATCCCATTGTTTTCTTCATCTATATGGTTGCATATGGGCCATGAAGAATGCACACTGCTTATTGCAGACTGCAAACCTATCTCGAGGTTGCCTTGTAGGCTGTCACCTGCCAAAACTGTGATACGTTTCTCTAGAGTATTCTACTTGATATCTGTGTCAAGCTCAATAATTCGTGAACATGAAAAGATAGGTTTACTGTTCCCCCAAAGCATTTCTCCTATGCCTCAGGATAGTTCTTGGCTTTCTGCAGACTTGATTAAAATTTTCTTACCAGAAAACAATTGAGGACTCGCCATACTACGTTGCTTCAACAAGCAGTAAAGTAGACATATTACGATGGCACGATGTCCATAAGAGTTCAATTGCAGTCTGCAGATGGGAGGCCAATGTCCATAATACAGGACGCTTTACCGACACTTCATGGCCACTTACAATAATTTTCCTGTGTGACACTCCGTGAAACCTCCAACATGTCTATGACTGATCTATTCCTCTACAAACATTCTCCCATCTTCAAAAAAGAAATGTAACTCATGCAATCTAAATATGTCTTGAAACATTTATAAGATGAACATCTGATGGGTATTACAATGTTGAGCAATTGTTTTGTATTTTTTAGAGAGCAATTGTAAATGGAATGATATTGATATTTAAGTTATAGAACACACTAATATTTAAGTTCCCTTTGCATAAATTATTCATGATGTAATAAACGTAATCGCAGTATCAGTGTGTTTGTGCCGTGCGCTGTCCGTGGGGGCAAGTTTTATCTTGAGTCACATACGATAAGTTATCGCAATATAACATTAAAGCAAATCAATTGGAAATTCAAGATGCAATCTTTGCAATGGCCCCTTGAAAGGCACCAAGATTAGATGGACTCCAATCCACCTTCTACCAGAGTGCGGGGCCAATATTTGTCACAAACATGAGCGATCTATTGAAACTTGCTCACATTGTTTGAAGACTTGCGAGGTGAATTTTGAGCAAATATTGGCTCGTTTTCATTTTTCAAGTACATAAGACGAACCTCAAGTGAACTGCAATGAAACGATTTGTCATATTGCGCATTCTTGACACCACTTTCTGGCCAAGATCCCGAATAGGTTTCGTAAATCGTAAGGCATGATAGTTGACCCGGCAGCGCAACTTTTGCAGCTCTTCATCCAGGTCATTAGCAAGTCTATAATCAAATTTAGTCAACTGGACAACCTGCAAAATATTTCGTCATACAGCTGTCATCAACAGGGGAAAAAATGACAAAGTATGTTTCGGCTTGACAGCCAAATTAATCAGAGATCTCAAGATTTTGTTCGCTTTGGTTTTCCAGAGCTACCCCCTCTCTCAGCATGGTCCCCAATAATTTCTCTCCCTCTCCAATCATTACCCAAAAGACCTCAAAACCTAAACCAAACAAAGCCCAAGTGACTTCAGAGTAGGAACAAAAGCTCTATTGATAGTTGATGGAAACCAGAGGTACTACATTCTCTTAACATTAGAGATAGTCATTCATTCACAGGCAAGTGAAGAGAAAAAATAAGCTAGTAAACACAGAAGCACACACAAAGCGGTTATTTTTGTAAACTGGAAACAAGTAATATTACTAGTAATTAACTAATAGAATGGGAATGCGAAACTTGATTTTGAGTTATATAGATCTCTTACACGTCTCCTGAGGAGTATTGGCAGGACTTGCTCAAGATAGTACTCAGGTTCTGATTTCCTTGGGACACGCATAGTATACGGTGGCTTTTCCATGGATCTCATAACTTTATCTGGGATCCTTTTGACAATGGTTACATCCTTTGAAAGGGTCGAGATGAACCAATTAACATCGAAAATGTTGGGAAAGTCGCTGCATGTCAAGCAATTCATCTTCATGACTATATAATTGTAATGTTAATGCACACTATTCTGACTATATTTCTGTTTTCTTTCCCATTGGGTTACCAAAAAGCTTATATGCAGGTGCAAAAAAGTCAAAATCTAAAATCACCTGTCGTCCTTCCAGAATGAATGGTGATCCAACTCGGGTACAACTAAAGTAGCATTGAGAATCCGAGCTACAACTACAGCATCAGTAATCTGAGTCCAGGAAATGGATTCCAAATTTCAACTTGTTAAGTGGAGAAGTACATAGAAACCAAATACCTTAAAATGCTAATGGGATTCCCCCAGAGAAGATATATTTTCACTTACTCCTGTTCTTTGTTGGTTCAGCCCCCCACTTGTTGCAATGAGCAAATAGCCATTTGAAGATTGCTCACGTACCGCAGCTACGTTCATGTATAGCAAAATTAGGATCTTTTGTTTTCAGTAACCAAAAATGGAAGACGAAAACCACACAAGAAGTAAGCTATAGTCAGCTTGAGAAATAGATGCAGGCAGCCATAGAAACTTAGGACCACAAAAAGTGTGGGCAAAAATAAGGTAAACAAATAGCAGTCGAAAATATAAACTGCATCCAATGTATGCTGTACTCTTAACACCTAAAACAGCATCACTGAATACCCTATGGTATTGGCGAAAAGAAAAACAGCACCAGAATATCATTGAGATTCAACAAAAACAACTACAGTGACACTTTTTTCCAAACAAAAAATGGGAAAGGGAAGAGTTCCAGCTAATTTAACTCAAGATACCATTATGTGGAAAATGAAAATTGAATCAGGGATCGAGTGCCTTGTTAAGCAGCATAGAAAGTATATCCAAGGTTAATTGCCCAAAGATTGCATCTGTTGAAGAATCCATTCAATGCAAAAAGTGCACAACTTGTACAATCAAAATCATCCTACTCTTGGCCAGTTGAACATTCCCATGCAACTACCAACACCAGATAGGAATTGTAGAAAGGAAGGGGATAGAACATTACGGGCATCTGCTACCCTAAGTTTGCAAAACATGCTTGCTTTGGAGTTGAACAGCTAGACAGGTGATAATCTGCTGCAAGAAAATTTCCGTAAAGAGGAACAACCAAAAAGAATTCCATCTTAGGCAAAACCACGGATTTCAAGGTTAGTTACACTGGGAATTCCCTTGCCAAAACCATGGCAAACACCTAGACCAGCCTTTGAGTTTTGATATTAAGATCCTTAAACATACACAACTTTGGGTGCAATAACCACACAACTCCTCTGTGAACATGGACACATGACAATCAACGGCTGAAACATAAAACTTAAGAGTGGTAAAGATTCGTAAAATCCCACAATCACAGCTTTAAAGAACACTATTCCAGCAGCACTTTGAAGAAGGGTTGGCCTTTATTCTAGTTATGGATAGTTAACAAAGTGCCAAAACCCAACTATGTGATAGACAAAGGTAATGCGTAGTGATTGTAACATAAAAGAATGAGCAGAAAGCTTTTAATAGTATTTCTGGAAGTAAATAAAAACTTTATGCAGTAGGTTGACAAGCTGACTTACTAGTAAAACGAGGCCCTCTTTCACTGCATTGGTAGTAAAATTCTGAAAACTTGTATTTCCAAATATCAATTGGTGCACGACTGCTACCTCCCTACAAGGAAAGAATTAGTTGTATTTTCATGAGCATGGCACTCAACAGCACAAAATAAAGCAGAACCGAACTCCATTTCCCAACATTAGACAAACATCGACATTAGTACACAGAGCAATCTGACATGCAACATAACAATGAACCTGCACAAATTATTAACCAAAGGTCATTTAAGTAGCAATACTTAATTTATTCATGCTCAATTGGACTCTGAGAGATAACCACCGATGGTGGTAGCCTAGTGGGCAGGGTGCCTCGCATTCCCGGGGAGACTCGGTTTCGAGTCTTGCCAGTGACAGTGGATTGTGGGAGTACACACTTATGCGTACTTGTACCTGGGTGGTGCCGTGGTGACGGCCTATCCTCACGGACAATAGCTATGGCTCGAACCGGACATTCCACTGGCAGGTCGGGAGGCCCTATGGTCATGCCCAAAGGTTGTTGCTACACTGGTTGCCCCCTCCCACCCTTTTTTGCAATTCAAAAGAAAAAAGAAAAAAAAAAAAGGACTCTGAGAGATGAATCTGAAAATTCATTTCAGGAAACTACAATAAAAGAGCAAAATGAATCCACCACCATAATCTGTCAAACCAGCTCGTATTGATTTACTTTTAGACTACGGTTTCACTATCTACTCTCTTGTTTTTACAATGTAGCGAAGACTGCAAGAGAAGAAGTATACCTAAACACTTGACATGCAGCAGGTTTAGAAATCAATTTGCGCACTAAGACATCATTTTCAGCAATTAACATTACATATAAGTGAATTGTCAATGAGAGAGCACTAAAAGTGAAATCACAGACCATAAAGAGAAGGCAACAACAAGACCATCCATGCACCAATAGTCCTTCATATATTAGCTAAACTCTGCACATAAACTCCTCGATATTTTATTCCATATCGTATGTTTCCGATTATTAGATAACAGTCTTATGAAACACACAGTTCTTCATATACACCACTTTTATATTTCACATACATAATATTCACATATTAAATTTTTCTATGTCGACTTTCTACATATAAATCTTACTGTTCTGTTCTAAAATCCTTCAATTGCATATTCCAAGTATTTTAAGTTTTCATTCTCTAGCAATAGCGTGCACCAAGCAACAAATACGCACCTAAAAACGACAAGATATAATGCAATTAAGTCTCTTGGCGTTCTATAACCTTCCTCCCTTCATGGGTGCTCAACAGATTGAGTAAATTGGATGATTCTTGATTTCCCCAAGGACCCCAACACAAGCAAGGAGTTGACAAAGGAGAGCAGCCCCCCTGTTCTTGCTAGAGAGCTTACCGCCGCCCTTTATAGTTGTTCCGTTTTCATTCTTTGATTAGTAACTAAAACTTGTCCTAGTAGCAGAAGGTTACGTAAATGGAAATGATTGTGCTTGCAAGGTGATATTTTTAAGGCCTCTTACAACCATACGTTAACACTCCAAACACTAATAACAGACACCTACTAGCAAACTGAAAAATCTAAAAGTTCTAGGTTGGCCGTAAGGTTAGTATGAGGAACTTATTCTTGATATTTACCCCCATCAATATACAAATCCTACTAAGTCCATGTGGAACCAAGGTCCACATAGTCAGATTGAATGACTTGGTTGATGCTTGGTTTCATGTTTATGGGGTTCAGTCCAGTCCTAAAGTGACAACTGATAGACAAAATAGAATGGGGAAGAAAAAACACAAACAAAGTTCTTTTTTCCCTTCATAGTGACACATCTAAGAAATTTCCTAGAACTCTTTATCCTGAATGTCAATGATGCCGAGTGATTTCGAGGTTTTCTGTACAAGTGTAACATAAATTCTTGTCCAACATGTCTATGTAACTTTCCTCTCATTTGTTTAGAGCTTCATCAACTATTTGATTTCTTTATGTTTTACATTTTTCATTTATAATTTGTGCATGCTTAATCATCACTTTCTCATAAATCAAGATTGTAGACGATGCTATTATACTACCACAGCACGAGCATCACATTCCCGGCACTAGTACTCATAATAACAGAGTCGTAATGTGTTGATCAACCTGTTGTTTCATGACCGATTGATAGCTTATGAAGAGAAATGAGAAAACGAAAAATCTAAGTGAAATGAGAAAATGAAAAATCTGAGGGAAATGACATTATAGTAGACTAGTGGCAAGGGTTTCAAAGAATGCCAACCCCAAAATCCAGGCCCACATAAAAGCTCAAATTAGTAGAAGACAGGAAGTTCCACACCAAGAAAGCAAGTCACCACATCCACAACAGTTATGAAGAAAGAAGGCCACATAAATTTAGTAACTCAAAAGGATGAAAGAAACAAAATATATTGGAATCCCATTGTGTGAGATTTCATTGTTTGGATATGCAGAAGAACACAAGATGTGATTCTGTTTCTTAGCTTCCTTTCCTTTTATACTTTTCTTGGCAAGAAAACAAAGCTGAATGACTAATCACCCAATTGATTTCAAAGCTTTTGGCCTCTCATTTTAGGATCTCAAACGTCCTCCTCGTTTTCCCTATTCTCCAAGCAAGTGAGACACACCCACCCACACACACACAATGTAGAAAGGATTGTTTGAGCACTTCTAAGAACAACCAATAAACACTCTTCCAGCAAATTTACCGAACTATTTGCATCCAGTTCACCAAACAATTTCCTTCAAGTAAAATCCCCAGAAGCCCAACCACCAACATTTCACCAAGACTATACTTTCAGAGAACAAACTTTCAACCCTAACTCAAAAGAGGAACTTCTGAGGAAAAAGAACTGAAATTTCACACAGTATTTTTTCCCTACATTTAGAAAAGGAAAGAGGAGAGGAGGGGGAAAACTTAAAAGCTCATCCCATTATATACCCAAGAAGGAAAAATTAAAGATTTTTCCCTTCCCTTGATTGGTTTGAGAAGAAATTTATGAAACATAGTATTACGAAACAATAAAATTTTCTTCACAATTTTCTCGCACTTTCATAACTATTTTCTCTATCTTCTCTCATTTTCCACATGTTCCAAACAGGCCATAAAAATTCTACCCGGACAACTTGGAGAGAGAGAGAGAGAGAGAGAGAGAGAGAGAGAGAGAGAGAGAATTTTTCCAGCAGCCTTGTGATCAACATATCTAAGTGAAATTCTACCATTCAATTCACGAAATTGTTCGTACACCACACAGAGTTAACAGCCCCTTGTGAGAGATTGTGCGAAATTATGAGATAAGAAAGGGGAAGGGGCCAATCAAAAAATGTCATTTTGGTAATTTTCTTTTAATTTCTCATCAAATTGTTCCATCCAAATGAATGATTTGGATAGTAACTCTAATCCTTTCATATCTTTTCTCACGAAATCACTCAATCCAAAGGGGCCGTAAGAAACTTAGCCCAAACCTACTGAATTACACTCAACCCAAAGTTCAATAAACTCAACATTTTGAATATAATTACGGAGAGGGATTGCTACAAATAACCGAAATTCACCAACATTATGCGCTAAATTCACACACACACACACACACACACACACACACACACACACAAACAGAGAGAGAGAGAGAGAGAGAGAGAGAGAGAGAGAATTACAAGTTTATAGTTATAGTAGAAGGAGGTGGGGTTGACGATCCTGTGAGAGTACCAGTCGAGATCAGAAGCGACATGGCCAGTGAAGAGAGAAATCAAACCCAGAACAAACAGCATCAATCCACAAACCACCGACCACGACAATCTCCTCGAGAAATGCTGCTGTTGCTGTTGCTGTTGCTTACTTTGCTGCTGATCACTATTTATATTATGAACCAAACCCAATTTCCTCCATGCTCCTTCAATGCTAAACCTCCAATCTTTGGCCACCCCCATCGCTGCAGCAGAATTCTCGCTCCCACAAAAACGACAACAACAATCTTCTCATACTATTTTACTCTTCTTCTATACATCAAAACCCAGACACTAAATTCTCTCAAAAGTAAGAACCAGTAAGTATTCAATGCCCGCCAGTCACTGACATAGTCATAAATATTTTTGTTGCTTTTGGACCGCAAAAACCCCACCCCACCCCCAACCCCAACCCCCACAATTAGGGTTTTTATATATCTACCTGTTTACAGTAGTACTGTACTAATAAAGTGTGATCGCTGTTGGATTTTCAAATTGCAGGATACTGTTTCTAGAGAGAGAAAGAGAGAGAGATTACGACCTTTTCGATTTTCGTAGTCGTAATTACCGAGTAAACTATTTTCGGGTGTTTAAAGAAATAGACAGAGATCGGACATTCGTGATCGCGATTTGCATGTACGGCATTTCTGCAGTATATATGATATAATAACAATAATACTCCTTCCCCTCCCAACTTTTAAAATTATAAATAAAATAAAATAATCTTTGTTCTCCTCTCTAACTTGTTACACCTTCGTCTCAAATTGTTGATCATATTAGATTCTGATGTAATTTTTAAAATATTCATATCTTTCAATGTATTTTTATGTGCAATATGAATTTTATTTAATATATCTCAATTCATTCTATTATACAAAATTTTTAAAATCTCTATAAATATTATAGATTAAAAAATGTGGACAGTTAAAAATTGCATTGGAATCCGAATAGGACAAATATTTTGGGGTAGAGGGAGTACTAATCATTGCGGCTAGAGCTGCAAACGAACTAAGTTGTTCGTGAGCAACTTGTAGTTCGGCTCATTTAGTGATCGAGCCAATGTCGAGCTCAGGTTTTAGGCTTATTTAGCAAACAGGCACACTAAAACTCGGCTTGGTTTGCAAAAGATCAGCTCATTTATACAGACTCGACTTGTTTAAAGAGACTCATTAAGTAAATTATCTTGGCTCGGCTCGAATTTTTGGTTTGTTTACAAAACGAGCCGAACTCGAACACTATAAAGCTCAGCCCAGCTCGTTTGCACCCCTAATTACATCTTCATTAGCAATGGACTTTATGGCTGCAAACAAATAGAGCTACTCGAGGCTCCACACGTTTAGTAATCAAGTTGATTTCGAGTTCGAGTTTTAGATTCGTGCAATAAAAAAGCTGTGCACAACACTCCAAACTTGGATTCAATCCGAAAAAGCTCTGCTCGTTTGTATATATTTTACTCATTTAGTAAATGAATCGGACTCGGTAAGTTTTTGAAAGAGTTGAACTTGAGCTGAAATTTTAAACCAAACACAAATGTTACGAATCTCTACTTGGCTGTCGTTTAAGCGGCCGATCATTTTAGTGTTTACTGTCCTGAGATAATTCCCCTTTTAGTAACTTGAAAAAGATCCACACAAACATAAAATCCGAATTGATTTAAATTTTTGGGAAGTTTTTAAAATTACAGTACTATGTGTCTAGATTTCCGGGTACGAAAACTGGACAAATTAATTGATTTTTGGCTCACTATGAGTAAAAATTTAATAAATTGATTGTGGGGCTCGCTTCTTCGGTGGACCTCTTTGATCCTTATAGAACGGGTAGAAAGGGTGAGTAGGTGGGTAAAGATGGCTTGAGGTCTTCTAGGTTCGCCTGAAATGATAACCAGCACAAGTAACACCCGTGTTAGTGCCTCGCCCAAACGGTGGTGGTCCGGGAAGGCACTCCGACGGTCTAGTAAGTCACCAGCGGTGAGAAGTATGGATGAAAAAGTATGAAAAGATGTAAGCTTTTACGAGAATGAAAGAGTGGGAGAAAAAAAGAACCCTTCATATGGTGAGGGAGTTTCCCTTTTATAGAGGCAAAGGGAAGTTCTCCACCATGCTTACCGTGTCTCCCACGTGTCGTCCTTCCCTGACTGAGCACATGGGCAAGTCATGAGTGTTTCGCCGCTTCGGCTGATGTCATCCCATTTGCATGCCTGAACAGTCAACAATTCTCGAGTACCCCCCAGTCTGTCACGTGGTCCGATAGACGCCTCGAGCGCACCGTCCAGACGCCGCCTGACACCACTTCAATCCCATCTGTCACTTATCACATCACCAACTACCCTTGGCCTTAGCCCCAGCTCCTACGGTCCTCAGGTCGTCCTTACTCCGTAAGCCACCTCTACTCGACAAGTGCCTCGCCTTCGGCCAGGTCTGAGGCCTGGTTAACGTCGACTCCAAGTCTCTCGGTGTGGGTCCCACGGACCTTCGACATCAACCTCGAGGGTTACCATGCTTTGCGTCCCCCGACGGACCAATCTACCGAATGATTTACCAATGGGGGTAAATCCGTCGTGGTGCGCAACCGAGCGTTTGGTCCCCAGTTACCCAGTACCTATTGTCCTCGACAAGACTGCGGATGTGCAGTGGGACCATACCAAGCACCTAGGGGATCGCCCCCTACTGAACCCTAGTTGGCCCTTGCAACCTCGGCTGCTACACTGATGAAACATTTATCGATATTTAATTAAGCTGAATTTTTATGGGATACCACTATATGTTATTTTAAAAAACATGAATAGTTCCGATCAACTATAGTTAACTATTATAAAAAAAACATTATTTCTTGATTTTTCATTCGTCATTAATTATTAATAATGATGTCAACGATGTTTAATGGTTGACATCGTTATTATAAAAGTAAAAAAAAATAAAAAAGATTTATAATAGTTAATTATTATAAAAAAAATTATTTTAAGATTTTTTATCGTGGATATCATTTTGATGAGAAGTGCACTAATATTAATCAAATCTAATCAACTATGGTTGTTCCTAAATTTGTCTTTATTGATCAATAACGAGCAATAGCATAATTTCACAGACATCTATGCTATTGTTGGTTTATAATATTAGCAACTATGATACTACTACTAATATTCAAAGTTGGGTATAAGTAGCATGGCTACATAATCTATGATATTGTTCACATGATTATAATAATAGTAGTCACCATTCAAAGCTGAAAATGACTTTTCTTACTACAGCAAAAGAATCCAATTATAGTTGTTTATCACCGGACGATTTCGAATCAACATCCCTTTAATCTCAACTACAACCTGATCAAGATGATCCATGAGTAACGTAAAATAGGATGGACTTGTGACTTAACCTTTGGTTGGAGAGAGGCAAATAGTTGTGCACATAATCTTGCTAGATTGGGTCTTCAGTTGGACCAAGGTGAGCAAGTGTTTGATCAAGCGCCACTAGATGTGTTGGATGATTTGTGCAATGACCGCTATGGTATTGGAGTTCTTCGAGCTACTGCGTCAAGTGTTTATGTTTTTTAGGTGCCTAAGCCCTCCGCCCTATTGTGTACCAAAAAAAGAAGGGTCCTTTTAATGGGAAGAGAATTATTCAGGACAAGCGTTAAATTTTTATTGGTTGTATTTTTTTTTTTTACAACAATTTTCGTAAATGGGAAGAGAATTATTCAGGACAAGCGTTGAATTTTTATTGGTCGTTTTTTTTTTTTTTACAACAATTTTCGTAAAAGATGAATGGTTAGTGTATGACTTAATTTCGGGTTATTTATGTCAAACAAAATGTGATCAATTCGTTATTACAGAGTTAAAACACGCAAAATATACGCAATAGCACTTCTGTTTTCAGTTTGTTGCCTCAATCAATAGGACTTTTTAAGAAGTGTGAAATAGCTACGGAATCAAAGAAAAAAAATGCATATAATAATTGCTGTAATCTACTATTGCTGCTGCTATTGGTACTGCTACTCCTATCCTACCTAAGTCACATAATTCACATGCGTCTACGTGAGTGGGAGCGTGAACGTGAAAGCTTCTCCAAATCACATATCAAATTACCAAAATGCGGGAGAGCGAAAATTGAAAGTGGGAGGCAGTACAAGAATTGACAGCAATAACGCACCACATTTTTGTCAGCGATAACGCACCATAGGACTACAGGAGCAATGCCAAATTTGCCACCAATTATAATAATAGCCCATGATCTCTTATGATTTTCTTGACTGGTTCGTGGTTCTGAGAGGACAAATATATATTTCTGTAAATTTTGTAGATTTGCCCCGTATTCTTGCCTCTAGAGCTAACAAAAAATTGATAATTCACGGTTATTTCTATTTTTCTTTCTCCCCACTAAAAATTGTAACCCACTGTAGACAACACACAACAAAAAAAAAAAGAGAGCAAGAAAAAATTCTATAAAACTCTGTTTCTTGCCAGTGAAAAATTAGAAGTGAATGAATTAACTTCTTCATAGTCATAGCATTACCAGAGGTCCAAAGGCCCCGAACTTAAAAACATTAGTCCTCTAACACTATTATCAGGTGAAAAAAAAAAATATAGTATTCCTATCTCTAAGTCTCCAATTTGAATTTTTTTTTAAAACTAAACCTATATGAATTTCTGGAAAAAATGATCGATTTACTAAACTGTGATTTTCTTGCTTTTTCTCTCTAGAATTGTAGATTTTTAATGCTTGAAGAACTCTGACTGGGAGTTAGCAGAGTCAGCATTTCATTTCAGTGTATTTTTTTTTCAATTATTTAGTTCAAAAAGATATTATATATGTTGTAATTGACCCCAATACACTAACTCCGGTCCGGATGCCTCTTTTTGAGGTCTTGAAGCCTTTGGACATGTTTCTTCTGACTCTGTTTTAGTTAAGCCTATTTTGCTAGACATTGTGCATGTTGCTAAGTCTTTGTCCCTTGTTTGTATTTCTAAAGTGTCAAGACATATGGTTGAGGTTGCCCATGCCTTAGCCAAACGATGTATGGTTTAATTTAGTGGAATGATATCTTATGTTTGTGTTTGCTCAAAAAAAAAGAAAAAAAAAAAGGAGTTCAGGTCCTCTCGTTGGACGAGAAGCTTCAGAAGTGGACCATACATTGATATATTGATTGCAACAAATGTATGAGTCAAATTTAGACAGTCTCGGTAATATATCTATATATGATGGGTGAGATGGTCAAATAATAAAATCAACATATTTTAGCAAATGGTTTTTGGTTGATTTTAACAAATAAATTAATTTTATTGTTTGGCCAAATTCACCCAATATAAATCTGGACTTTCTTGTCCATTTGAAAACATAGACGGGGAAAAGATCCATTCCCAAACAAAAAATAAAGGCAATAAGTTGGTAAGTACTGTATGAAAACTGATTGATATATAAATGGTCCCGGTACCCTGATGAGCCTGTCTGAAATGAAATTTAATATGCTCACCTAGTGTACAGTGTACTGAACAATCAAAAGCAACGTCCGCAGATTGGGGTTTTAATTGTCAAAAGTGCAATTTTTTCCAATGTATTGCGCTATCATCATAGATTCTTCTTTCTGTTTTTGATAGGCCAAACAGATATTGGAGGCAAACCCAAATCAAAAGGGACAGTGCTACCCGTACAGAACGGGGAGCACAGAAAATATACCGATCGCATTAGGAGACCCACTTTTGGGTCCCACACGAGTGATCCGAACTGTTCATTGTTCTTAAAACATTTTTCTGAGGGGCCCCACAAAATTTCAGCTCAATCGGACGGTTGGAAGTGCTCCAACCAAAGTCTCACCGTTTGAATCAAAAAATCAATGAACGGTTTGGATCATTCGTGTGGGACCCAAAAGTGGGTCCCCGAAAGCGATCGGTACATTTTCGGTTCCTTTTTCTCTGTACCCGTATCATTATCGAATCAAAAGGGTGTCTATGGTCAAGGCTGAAAAGTTCAAAGTAAACAATGCCCATCATGTTATGGATCCTTTCTCTCGTCTTTATATTGGAGTAATGATTTGTATAGGACTAATAAAGATGGTTTGACTAAGAATGAGTTCGTAACTCACGGACGTGACTTACGAACATGAGTGTCGGAGGCTTTCTTGGGTTTTTGATCAAGGCTGTTGGATTTTTTCTTGCAGGATCTAGAGGAGCGCTTCTTCTCGGTGGTGGTGTGTTGGAGGTTTGTTGGTTGTTGACGCTGTCAATGAATGTTAGATGCTCAACCTTTGGCTTGGGTCTCATATCAGAGTTTCCGAGAGTCTTTTCTCTTGTTGGTTTCTAGAGGTGGAGACCGTGGCTGTCGTTTGGTAGTTGGCGGTTTGGATTTGGGTCTGCGGCAGTTATGTTAGAGCATTATCAAACTGCACGCATTTGATGTTCCACTCAATTTTTTACTGAATGCTTACTTGATGTAGCAAAAATAATTTGACGAAGAAAAGTAGAGAGGCTAATTTTGGTAGGTTTTTGGGGTTTGACTCTCTATTTTAACTCAAAAGTTAAAGTGGAGAGCCAAACGAGGATGCCCTTAAGGCCCTACAAGATGTTGGGAGCACTTGCATCAAACTGCACGCATGAGAGCTAATTCAACGGTACTTGGAAAAATAGCCCCGATATCATTCGATTCTCTAAAATTAGTCCATTTGGAAAAGACTTGTACATCAACAGAGAAATTATTTTAGTTGATAATTTAAAAAAAAAAATTACACCATCCTAGAGAACTAATTCTGATTTTTAATTTGATGCAAAGATATTCAGAAATGTAGACATGAGGTGTTTTATTTTCTTTTTCAAAAAATTGGATGTCTTTTTTTAACGATTTAACTTAGCGGGATGAATGGAGTACTATAACGAAAATTTTAATTTCCTTATTCTAGTCAATTACTTTTAAAATCTTCTCTTCTTTTCCCACTTCTTTCACACGTTCCAAACACACCTTTCAGGCACGTTCCCAAATACAGTATATTGCTTTTACTTTTGAATTTATATTCCCAATTCGCACTGGATATCTCACTTGAGGAGCCGGCCCAGCTTTGGCATTCGTAGGCCCATATAACTAGCCCAAACGAAGTTGATGGAATTGATATTTTGGGTCCACCAAATAATAACTCGATCCTAGTAGACAGGACCCTTAGAGTTTTTTTGCCGAGGCCCACGGTTCAGATCAACGATAAGTACACGGTGGGCTCCATAAAAGCAGTCGCGGAAAGGAATTTAATCTCCAAAACCTAAACCAAACATAGGTTTTTCGATAAACCTGAGGGTACCGAAGGGGAGGTACCGAAATGGTACAGAGCGCATTCGGGGACCCCCTTTGGGTCCCACACGAGTGATCCGAACCGTTCAATATTCTTAAAATATTTTTCCGAGGGGGCCCACAAAAAATCAGCTCAATCGGACGGTTAGAAGTGCTTGAACCAAACCTCCACCGTTTCAAATCAAAACTTTTTATTTGAAACGGTGGATGTTTGGTTCAAGCACTTTTAACCGTCCGATTGAGCTGAATTTTTGTGGGCCCCCTCGGAAAAATGTTTTAAGAATATTGAACGGTTCGAATCACTCTTGTGGGACCCAAAAATAGGTCCCCGAATGCGCTCTGTACCATTTCGGTACCTCCCCGTCGGTACCCCTAGCAGCGTCCTAGGTTTTTGGGGTAATAGTAGAGAGAGAGAAATGAAAGTAATAATTGGAGATACTAAAATTTATTAAGGACCGCGTGCTGAGAAGGGGTTGTTTTGGAAAACCAAAACGAACAAGTCTTCGACTTTCTCAAGCTTGCATCAAATGGATAACTGCCATTTGTTCGATTCACCTCTCTTAGGGCATCCTTATTTGGCACACAAAAAAAACACCAAATTTAACCTCAAAAACACCTTTTATAATTTAGCAAGTCACTTTTCAAAAAATTCACAAAATCAGACTCTCTGTTCAACTTTAGCAAGTCACTTTATCAAAAACTTACAGAATCAGACTCTCTATTCAAACTTTTATTCTTCCCTCCCTCCTCCTCTTTTGGTGAGTGAACAGTAGGTCACCAAATTTGTTAAGTTACTGTAGCAAAGTTAAAAAATCTTTAAATTGGTGAGTTTGTTTGGTGAAGCTGATTTTTGAGATTTTGGAGGAGTTTGCTCTCTACTTTAACTTTAAAATTAAAATAAAGAAGTTGATGATGATGCTCTTAGAGTAATTATTTAGTGGTCTTGGAACAAACGACACTTTTCTCCATCAAACATTGCACAGAGCCGAACTTAAAAAACGAAGGGAATGCATGTGTATTGTGTGGTGCATAAGGGTAGCCAATATCCAAAACGTTACCATGTCCGGAAGCTTTTTTGGGGGTATTTAGGGGATGTTTCACTAACAAAAAAGCAGTTTTTTTCTAAAACCAAGACAAATAATTCTCTCACAATACATCACATAAAAAATCGTGAAAAGCCAATTTATAGAGCTGAGTTTTACCTCCAGAGCTCCGGAATTAGTCAAAGTGCGCGTAAGCTGACCGGTCATCCGATTATCAAATAATAGTCAAAATTATGTCACCCTAATACCATCAAAGTAAAACTCAGCTCTAAGGTATTTTTGATAGTGAAAATACCAAAACTACAAAAAAATACCAAAACTACCGCAATAGGAACTCACCTAATTGTACAGTGCTAATGTGAAATCTCCCATTAACTTGCAAATAACAAGGAGACCGGCCATACCTAACCTGCATGCCCACCCTTTTAAAACTATAAAACAAGTTGACCCATAGTGCTCAAATTCTTAACATCCACTCACACGGATTATTGGATTATTCATTTTGTCTTTATTCAATTTTTATTTTTTTTTGCATTTGTTAGTTTTGCGTCAAGATTTTGTGGTTTCTGGATTCCTCTTGACGGGAAGAATCTAACAAGTATAAAATTATGGTCACAACTCAAATTTTTTTTAATAAAGCCAAAATTAATCCAATAATCCAAGTATTTTTGGCTTTATTAAAAAAAATATTTGTTTTGACGATAAATTTATACTTGGTAGATTCGTCTCATCGAGAGGAATCCATAAACCACAAAAACTTGATGCAAAAATAAATGCAAATTTTTTTTTTTGAATAAAGACAACGAAAAAACTAAAAAACCGGATTAAGTTTTTTTCCCAAAGGAGCCCGGAGAATCTTTTGTTTTCGATATCATAGGTGTTTGCAAGGACGGATCGAGGGCGGATGAGGCCAGCAACCGCTTTACTCTCATTTCAAGCTTTTGTTAGATTTTAGTGTTTTTTTTTTCCCAAATGATCAAAGTAATATAAGTTCCTTTGCCGAACATCATTTTGAACAATCAAACACTCGCGTGCCAATTAAGAACTGTGGAAAAATAATGCTAGTTTTAGAAATATAAATTCTCTTTTACTTTTCAAAATAGATAGGGAAGCACATAATTTTATGTTGTAATTAGATGCATGTCTTATTAGTATAGTTGAATAGGTTGATCGGATATATATTATACATTTATATTCTCTTGGGAAAACTTCAAAAAAGTCTCTGAACTTTCGCTCAAATGCTTCATAGGCATCCAAACTTGCAAAATTTCAATTACACCTCCAAACTTCACACATTTTAATCAATTAAGCTCATGTCGTTACTTCCCGTCCAAATACTAACGGAAATTGCTTACCTGTCTTATGGGCCCTCCTGTTGGAAGGAATTACCACTCGTTTTGGAGGGAATTCGAAACACGTGACATTCACATGCCAAGAGAAACACGTATAATGTCGTACACAGACCAACTTCTTCATTCTAATCCCAAGAAATCTTCCCCTCTTCTCCACTTCTCCCCAAATACCTCGATCGAATCCCAGTACTCTGGTTTTGTAATCCTTTGTCGATCTTGAGGGAGACAAAAATGGGTTGGATGATGCGAGAATCTGGCTGTGATCCTCCCACTTATGGTACGTATACTATAGTTTACACTGCATACATAATCGATTAGGGTTTTTTTTTTTTTTAATGAAATAGCTTTGTTTAATGGGGTTTTCTTCCACTTCGGGTTTATTTTATTGGGTTTTATTTGCACTTAGGGTTTTTAATGGGTTTGTGAATATGGTGACTGAATGTGCTTTGTTTACTGATGTTTTTTGTTTAGCAAAATGCATGTGTGAATATGTTCTTTTTCTTGATCATTGTGGAGATTTTTTAGAACATTTTAGTATTAGAATGCATCGTGGGGGTGTTTTCAAGGGTAATTGAACAAGGGTTTACATAGGGGGAAGTGTTACATACAATGTTTTAAAAACCGGACCGGAGAGCGAACCAGAAAAGGGACCGGGCGGATGGGTCACCGGTTCAACCGCGGTCGAACCGGAATCAAACCGTGATGTCATAATTATAATAAAATATATTAGAAATATATAATTTACGAAAATAAGCACCTAAAAAAAATAACCGTATAAAATATTTAACAAAGGAATGATGTTGTGCTATACATATGCAGTTCTGTGTTTTTCCAATCCCACATCGGTGGGAAAGAAAACCCACCCAACCTTTTCTTTAGTATAAAATGCCGAGAATGCCTAGAAAGTCATTGCAGAGAATGAGCTGGCATGGGACCACCAGTAATGCTCCTCTCTGACGTCATAACGTGTGCTTCTTTGGCAATATAGAGTACGCAAATACAGTTTTAGATTTCCGGTCCGGTTCGACCAACCCGGCTCCGGTTCACACGGGTCGGCGGTTCGACCGCCTCAGTGGGACGGTTATCAATTTAGAGACCGGTTCTGTAAAAAGAGCGGTTTTTTAATGTAACCGAACCGGACTGAGGTCCGGTTGACGAGTTAACCGGTTGAACCGGCCGGTCCGGTCCGGTTTTTAAAACATTGGTTACATACTTTGATTTCTGTGATATTGATGAGATGTCATACATGGAATTAGTGAACATGAAATGGGTGAATTTACAAGTATTGAATTTTATGGGATTTTAAATGGGACAATGAAGTTAATCTAAGGTGACAGTGATACCACTGATTTGTGATTGACTGTTGATAAACACAGAATAGTTGAATGCTACATGGTATCTGAATTGGTTGAGTGTTATGCTACCCAAGAGAGTCAACGTGGAAAGGCAAAAAGGGGTACTAGGTCTACCACACACAACTCAAAGGGAAAAACCAATAAAGGCAAGTATGTGGTTAATGTGGAGCCTGGTCATGATGATGATGACGCAGATGATTATGCAGATGTGGTTGATGAGTTGGCAGACATAGAGGGTGATGCAGATGTAATGACATCTGATGATGATTTGAGGAGTATAGACAGTGACTCAACTGAAGAGGGGAGTGGCAATAGAGTGAAACACATAGTGTTTAATGAAAAAACAGACATGGAGAACCTTATATCCAAAGTTGGGATGAAGTTTAAAACACATGTTCTGTTTAGGGAAGCTATGAAAGAACATGCCATTAAGTGCGGTAAGGAAATTAAGTTTTTTAAAAGTGACAAGAGGCAGGTAAGGGCTACTTGCAAGAGTCCTTGCCTTTGGACAATCTATTGTTCCTATGTTCCAAATGATGAAGTGTATAGGGTTAAGACATTCATTGATGAACATTCTTGTGTGAGGTCCTTCAATGTGCCATGGGTTAGCACAAAGTGGATTGTGAAGAAATACTCAGAGAGGATAAGGAAAAACCCCACATGGCCTATTCTTTCCCTTGTTGATGCAATTGAGTCAGAAAAGATTATGAAGGTTAATCCTCAAAAGGCATACAGAGCAAGGAAGATTGCATTGGATATGTTACAAGGCAGTGTAGCAAAATAATTTACTCTGTTGAATTCTTATGCTAAAGAGATATTGAACACAAATGATGGCACAACAGTTATTATAAAAGTCAAACCAGTTGCTAGGTCTGAAGGTGAGGTCAAGTTTAAAATATATGCAACTTGTGTTGCCATCTTTTTTATGTAATGGCTTTTGTGATGGCTTTTCACGTGCTTATGGCTTTTCACTGTTTGTTTGGTCATGCTTACCTTCTTTGCTATTCCAAAATGAATTACAACACAATAAAACACGCAGTGCAATTTCTGGATTCCACTCTGTTTTGTTTCCCAAACAAAGTCCATTCTTACATGCTCTGTTTAAACTGTGAACACAAAGCTTCATTACACTTAGGATTAGTTCTTCTTCATACACACAAGAATTAAGAAACACAAAGCTTCATTACCATAAATTAATAAAAAGGGTCATTACATTATCCATTAACTTCATACACCACCACAAAAACCAAAGAAATACATACCCTTAGCCTTAGCCTTACCCATACCCAGTACATACTTAAACACCACCACTAACCCTCACACACCAAGTACTTATGCAGAAGCCGTACATTTTCTGCAACTAGACAATGGCAATGGCAACCCAAGTCATTGCTAATGCAACACAAAGCTTCTTCTCCCTAACCTTCAACCTTGTGATTTCAGCCTCCATTTTGTTTCCCTTCCTGAGTAGCCCTGGAATTATTTGCACTGACCTTGCACACATGGGTGGATCAAACCAAGCAAAGTCTTTGTAGCTATCATTTGGACAGGAAACAAACCTTCTTCCTGGGTTGATTGTTGTCCAAGAGGTGTGCATCTTTCTCTGGTTGCCACAAACTTTGCAAGGATTGTCTTCCATGAAGTTGCCAATGTCACGGTGGTTTCTCATTTTTCAGGTGTGAGAGAGAGAAGATGGCAATCGTTTAAGATGAAAGAGGAGAAAAATGAAGAAGGGCAGTAGGCTTTTAGATTATTTGGTGTGGGAGTGGATGTATATATAGGATAGAGTGAAGGAGGGTGAAAATGGCGGGAAAAAGTGAAGGAGGGAGCCCTGCAACTTGCCATTCCCTCCAAAAAGAGGGCCCACAGGATAGGTAAGCAATTTCCATTAGTATTTGGACAGGAAGTAACGACGTGTGCTTAATTGATTAAAATGTGAGAAGTTTGGAGGTATAATTGAAATTTCGCAAAGTTTGGAGGCCTATGAAGCATTTGGGTGAAAGTTCAAAGGCTTTTTTTGAAGTTTTTCCTACTTTCTTTGATAAGACTCTTTTTGCTAATTTAGTTCAAAAATTACTCGGCTCTTAAGGCTAGGTTTTCATTTAAAATACCATATTCTTACTTACTGTAGTAAAAAGTGTGTGTTGTTTCCGTTAAATATTAAATTAGTTGATGCATGTGATGATAATGACTTATGGAAGATAAAA
Organism: Vaccinium darrowii; assembly: GCA_020921065.1. NCBI lineage: Eukaryota > Viridiplantae > Streptophyta > Magnoliopsida > Ericales > Ericaceae > Vaccinium > Vaccinium darrowii. The sequence goes on along the minus strand of CM037152.1, from coordinate 1,111,565 downwards.
AATACTACTAAAAATACCGAAAGTATAAAATATATACCATAGCGGAAACTTAGACTAAAACACGCGTTGTTGTAGTACTTGAGCATGTGTCAGCGTTTCTATGAAATGCAGAGCTCCATTGAACCCTGTTTTCCTTGTAAGTCAACATCTTAAATGGTAATTAAAGATGATAATAATATCCTTGGCATGCCAGGTGATATAAACAACGAGCACCAAACGAATAAAATAAAAAGCCTCTTGTAGACAAAAGCAATGGAATTAAGGTAAAGTAATATGGGCTGCTTTGCCCTCTTGGATTCAATCGATCAATTGGCCTAATTTTGACTTTAGAATTAAAATGTGGAGAGAGAGAGAGAGAGAGCCATGGAAAAGTAATGACAAGGAGCTAGATCATTATAAAATGAATATGTGACTTTAGTGGTTCTTGAAAGTGAAACTAAAGAAGACTTGGACGTCTCCCAGGAGTTGTTAAGTTTTAACCATATGCGCGCTCTCTCTCTCTCTCTTTCTCTCTCTCTCTCTCTCTCTCTCTCCACAGTCCACACACAAAGAAAATGACGATTTAATGATAACTTGTTTGAATTCTACATACCAATTAAATAGGAGAATCCCATAACACTTCATGTGGCTAATTATTTCCGAAGCGTATCTCGACTAATCCTAAGAAACTAATCTCGCCAATGGCTAATTATTTCATGAGTGTATCTCGACTAATCTTACTGTCCACTAGCAGAGTCTCACTTAAAGTCAAAGCAAAACTCTGCAAAAGAATTGATAGAACCAAAGAGGTTTCGAACCTACAATCTTATGAGAGGAAATTCTATGTCCTAAGTCTTGATTCTCGTAGGGTTTCGGAAAGGGTTTTTTTAATGAGTATTTATTGGGAAAAAAAAATCTTTGACAGATATCGAAAAATTGATGTTTTTCTCTCTAAATATATTTTGCTTACAAAATGATGAGATTGCAAAGTTAGATTGGTTTGTTTTAAAAATAAGTTTCTGATAAATTTGATGAATATATATTATGCTTATAAAATGATAATAGTAATTCCTCACTTGGAGGTGAGTTATGTAAGTGGTGACAAGAAGAATAGAAATTTATAACTGAGGAAATAGAAAATACCAAAAAAATCTTTCCTATTTATTTATTTTTTTGTGTATATACAAGTAAGAAATTTATTCTAACCTAACCTAATCTGACAAAGCCACACAATCGTAAGAGAACTTGAACTCTGACCATCACTAAGAGAGGCATTGAGCCATGCCGTTGAGTCAAGAGCTCGTTGGCACATCTTTCCTATTTGTTTCCTTTTCTTTTCCTTACCGATCATTACTGGAAATTTCCATATAGTTTCTTCAAGCTTGTTTTTGAGGGTTTCGTGTCAAAGTTTGAGATTGCCTATAAAAATTCTCGAATACTTTTTCTCAATTTAGCTTAATTTGATACCCGAATCAGATAATTACAAAAGTTTCCATTCTATAATTAAAATTAAGTATATTCGTTGGAGCAAATATTCCTTAATCTAGCAACTTGGTATGGGAAAATAAAATTGTCTTCCACAAGTTACACATTTAGAAAGACTTATTTGGTGGTATTGAGGCACCAACATGTACTCATATCCATCATAAAATTCTGTGGGACTCAATACTAAATGTAAGAGTCTCACGGAAATATATATATATAGTGAATAAGAGTGTTGGGGCACCATACGGCGGTGCCCTAAGATCACGAAATAATTACTCAATGAGCAATGCTACATGCACTAATTAGTGTACTAACTATTGCAATAAAAGCACATATGGCATTATTACACCAATGCACTATTCAATACATAGATTTATGCACTAAAAGAGTGCCACATGAACAGTTAGTGTAATAATTGGCAAATTAGTTAGTGTCTGTATCATTTTCCTTACTCAATATTTAGGGTCAAAGTTATATTATTTGGTCAACAAAAAACGAAAATTCCAAGTTAAGTATGTTAATTAGGTAAGGAACAATTCTACGCGCACCCCAAATGCACACTAGCACATCCCAATCGTCCATTTCAAGAATCAATGGTCCGCATTTTAAAAAATTTGTTCGCGCAAATAAACAAATTGTTCGCGTGAACAATTTATTTAAAATTCGAACCGTCCGTGCTGGTGTGCATTTGGGGTGCACGTATCTTTTCCCTTTATGTAAGAGAACAAAAAAGACTACTTCCGACGACTTCCTTTTCAGCTTGAAAAAAAAGTAGTAGTGAAAAAGACAAGTAAAACCTCATACCCGCAATCAGTCCATTTATCAAATTTAAAAAATCAGGGTAATTTACCCAACCTCCTCTGAGGTTTTTGAGAATTACAATGCACTCCTAATATTTTAGTTAATTATGGAGACCTCCATTGAACGGACGGCAAAACTAACTCTGTCCTTTTACATGCATTATTCCTACTGGTGATTTTTGTATCATTGTATGTAGGAATACAACTACTGTTTTTTTTTTTTTTAGTTACATGTCCTTGATGTTTATGTATCTAAAAATGACTGACTCATGTAGGAATAGTTTCGTCCATTATTGCAACTCGCTTTTGATATAAGTTTTTATGCAAATGCTTGTATATGATTTCTAAGTTCATTCTAGAACTTCAATACAAACTCAAAGTTTTTTTATTTTTGGGGCTAAGAAAGAAAAAAAAAACTTAAGAAAATAAACTCCGCTGCTAATGAAGTTAATTATTTCCGTCCGTTCAAGGGAGGTCAATGTAATTAGATAAAAAAATGGTGGCACAGTGCAATCATCATAAACCTCAGGGGAGACTCAAAAGTAGTATGAAATTTGAGACAGCCAATTGCGTGTTTCACGCACCTGACCTGGGCCACCATTACAACAATTGAATCCAACTGAAAAGGCGCACACGAGAGAATCTCCCTAGCTTCCCTTTCGTTTCTTCCTACAAGCTTATACTACTATCAAAAAATTAACATCAGAAATTCCTCGGACTTTTCCGAGGCTTAAAGCGAAAATTAAAACTGAAATTCTGTTTCGTTATACTCGGGTAAATATTAAAGTAGGACAAATCCAAAAAATTTACGAATTTCAGAATTCTAAAGTGGCTGCACCTGAAATCATTTATGATTTCTACTCTTCTCCACGGGTTCCTTATTTGTTTAGGTGTCTATATAAAAATCAAGGAAAAAATTATGTTTTTGGCAATTTATTTATTTAGGATGGTATCACAGCATCTCAAATTCATAATCAAGGCTCCAATCTCAAAATAACTAACCCAAAAACATGTTCCGTTTTTGCTTCATCTTCTTCTCTCTCCTCCTTTGTCTTCCCTGTTTTCCCGCCAGAACTCTACGTAGTAACCCATCAACCGAATTAACCGCCGTCCACGCCCAAAACAACCCCAACACCACCCGCGATTTCACCAAGTTCCTCGACGCCGGGAAGGGAAGCCACGTCAGCGGCATGTCGGAGCTGAAAAAGTACTTCCAGCAGTTCGGATACCTGGACGAGGACGAACAGATACCCATATCTAACTTAACCGATGTCTTCGACGACAGCTTCGAATCGGCGGTCCGAAATTACCAAACCACCCTCGGTCTCTCTGTCACCGGGAAACTCGACTCCGACACCGTTTCCCAACTCATGGCCCCGCGCTGCGGCGTCGCGGACCATGCGGCGTCCGTGACGGCCCACTACGCGTACTTCTACGGGGAGCCGAGGTGGGCCCGTCCGTCCCCGATGACACTAACCTACGCGTTATCGCCAGACTACTCCATCGACTACATAGCCCGATCGGACATAGAATCGGTTTTCGAGCGGGCGTTCTCGCGGTGGTCGGCGGTGATACCGGTGAATTTCACTGCGGCGGAGGAGTACTGGGCGGCGGACATAAAGATAGGGTTCTTCAGCGGCGAACACGGCGACGGCGAGCCGTTCGACGGGGTACTGGGCGTGTTGGCCCACGCGTTTTCGCCCCAAGACGGGAGGTTTCACTTGGACGCGGCGGAGAGGTGGGCCGTCGATTTCGAAACGGAGAAGTCGAGGGTGGCCGTCGATTTGGAATCGGTGGCGACGCACGAGATCGGGCACGTGCTTGGGCTGGGTCACACGTCGGTGAAAGAAGCGGTGATGTATCCGAGCCTGAGTCCGAGGAAGACGAAGGTGGAGCTGAAGATTGATGACGTGGAAGGTGTACAGGCCTTGTATGGGTCCAACCCAAATTTCAATTTCAACTCTTTGTTGGAGTCGGATACGTCTTCGTGTTGGGCCGTTGGATTTGGGGCAAGACCGTCTCTGTGGGCCACTGCTTGGGTCATGATAGTCTTGACGTGCTTATTTGGGTTTTTTGATCACATGATATGATTCATCATTTTTCTTTATTTCTTATGTTTTAGTACCTATAACTTTCAACTGTACATACAAAGTATTCACAGTCAAAGCAATTAAAGAATTTGCCTGTTTCTGCCTTGTCTTTGGAAGTTGTTTTACTATAATTTTGGGACCGGAACCATAGTGAAGCTCAACACAAAGATGGTTTCTAATATGTACATATAATTAGTACATGTTCGTACCCGTGCCTGAAGACACGGCTTGAGCAATCGATGCATATGTCTGTATCCATGCCCATATTCGTACTTGTGCCGGTGCTCAGTCTTTATGGTCCTTCAAATTTTAGAGAAGGAGAAGGAGAGGAGGTAGTGAAAGAGAATATTGTTTGAATTTTGAAAAAGGGAGAGAGAGAGAGAGAGAGAGGGAGAGAGATTTCGGTTAAATTTTTTGGGTGTAGTCGGCAGGTGGAGGAAAATGATAGAGAGAGTGAGTGAGTTGGCAAAGAGAAAGAAATAAAATGCAATATAATGATTGAGTAAGAAATACGACTATGACAAAAATCGCTCCTTATTGTAATATAGAATACAGAGGGGAGAGTGACATGTGGAGCTTTTTATAACGGGGGTACGGTATTGGATTTGAAGTTGTCATCGGCAAACCTTTCCCTCACATTTTGCAAGGTTTGGATCACATTTAGGATGTCTAGTGTTAGCACTTTTGACTTTCAAAATGTGCTAGGATTGGCTTGTGGTGGCCAATGGCGACCACAAGAACTTTCTTTGATGGGGTCATTTGTGTACTTGAAACATCAAGAGAACAACATTTATGCCGATAAGTAATTGATCAATCACTTAAATACTATTGATTCCCTTCCAAACTTTTGATCCATATTACTCGATCCGTCCCAAATTGTTGCTCCTCTTTTTCTTTTTGGATGTCTCAAATAATTGTCTATAATTTTAAATTTATTAAGTATTTAATATTAAATGGTTAATTTTTAATTTATTAAATGGTTAATTTATTTGTGTGACTTTTTGAACTTTTTGCACTTTAAGGGTTTTCCATTTGTTCAAGTTTCGGTCATAATTTTATACTTTTCCGATTTCTCTCGTCGAGCCAAAGCACAAAACTTAAAAAGTTTGGCACAAAACTAACAAATACCAAACCAAACCAAACCAAGCCTTATGTCCCAATCAATTGGGGTCGGCTACATGAATCCTTTTTCTCCATTGAGCTCTGTCCAGTGCTGCTTCATCATTTAAACCTAGTATACTCAGATCTTTGCGTACTACCGCATCTAATGTCAATTTGGGTCTTCCCCTCCCTTGTGCGTTTCTACCCAAAGCTATCCTATCCACTCTCTTAACTACTGCATCCGCTGGTCTACGATAGACATGCCCAAACCACCTTAGCCTATTTTCCCTTAACTTCTCCTCTATAGGTACTACGCCTACCATCTCGCGAATTGTTTCATTTCTAATCCTATCTCGTCTAGTCTTACCACACATCCACCTCAACATCTTCATTTCCGCTACACTTATCTTGTTCACTTGCTGCTTCTTAATAGGCCAGCATTCTGTCCCGTAAAGCATCGCTGGTCTTATGGCAGTTCTATAAAATTTTCCTTTCAATTTTGTTGGTACCCTCTTGTCACACAGTACACCAGTAGCACTCCTCCACTTGAGCCACCCCACTTGGATCCTATGAGTCACATCATTCGCAATCTCTCCATCTTGACTAACAATAGATCCTAAATACCTAAAATGGTCCCTCTTTGGTATCTCCTGATCTTGGATCCTCACTCTTTCCTCATACGTACTTCTGGTATCACTAAACTTGCAGACCATATACTCAGTTTTACTCCTACTTATCCGAAAGTCCTTAGACTCCAATGCTTCCCGCCAAATTTCTAATTTAGTGTTGACACCACTAGCCGTTTCATCTACAAGGACAATGTCATCTGCAAATAACATACACCATGGGATATCCTCCTGAATGTGCCTAGTCAATTCATCCATAACTAACGCGAAAAGGTACGGGCTCAAGGCAGACCCTTGGTGCAATCCTACTGTAATGGGAAATTCACTCGTTTCTCCTGCTAGTGATCTAATGGCAGTGACTGCCCCTTCATACATGTTTCTAACCACGTCAATATAGCCTCTGGTCACTCCCTTTCTCTCCAGAACCCACCATATAATGTCTCTAGGCACCCTATCATAGCTCTTTTCCAGGTCTATGAAAATCATATGGAGATCCTTCTTCGTTGACCTATGTCTTTCTACCAATCTCTTTAGTAAGTAAATAGCTTCCATAGTTGATCGTCCAGGCATGAACCCAAACTGTTTCTCCGACACCGTAGTCACCATCCTCAAATGAAAAAAAAAAAAAAAAAAGAAGAAAGAAAGAGGGGGAACTAAGCCTAACTTGGAGTATGATATAGAAGAGAATAAGTTATTTCTACCGGCGGTGGAAACAAATGTTTCCTCCAAATCAATCACAGTGGTCCGCGTGATTATACGTACAATATTACGCGGACCGCTGTGATTGATTTGGAGAAAAAATTTATTTTTGTGGGCGGTGAAAAGAATGTTTTCTTGACATAGAATGACCCTATCTAAGTAACAATAAAGAAACCAAAACTATTGCACACCGTGATGGGTTCACTGGTATACGCCTATACTTGTATGGGGTCAGATAAAACAGATAAAGAAAATATAGACTATAATTAGAGCAAATTTTATTTTTTCCATGGGGTCAGCCAACCCTACACTTACCTTACTAGCGTCGCACATGTTTTGTTAGATTTTTATTTTAGATTGCTCACCTAAATCACCCAAATTTGATTAATGTAATCTAAAATTACTCCATAGATTGTCAATTAATTTTTTGTTGAAGCCCAAATAAAATTCTTATATGCCTAAAGACACTTATCAATCAAAAATTCGATGTGTACGGATGGTACACATACGCAATATGCACAGACGGTGCATCTTGACCGTCCGTGTAAGAGTTTTTTAAAATCTGGACCGTCGATTCTTGAAATGGATGATCATGATGCGTTCATACCCGTACGTACATGTGTGTACGTACGCATAGCTAGACTCCTTATCAATATTTATCTGATAAAAACCTAATCTATCCCTCCAGCCCTTTCAACCCTTTGGTACCTCTCAATCCCATTCGGTCTGTCGCACTTAATTTGAGTTTTGAGTGCAACGGTATGCGGATTGCTTAGATCATTAGTGATGCTCATCTTTAAGGGGTTTTTTTTTGAGGGGTAAATGCTTACTTATCTTTAAGTAGCACTTAATACCAATTGGTGGTGTCTATTCAATTATTTTCTCCATTCCTTTACTTTTGAAATTGAATAATTGGGTGATGCATGATGAATTAAGCACGCTTGCCAAGGGGCTGATGCCAGATTTTTATTTTTTTTTTGTCTGGAAGTCATTTTCATTAATAAAGGCCCGAGAGCCAAACCATCCGGCACTAAAAGATTTCAATCGAATATAGGAAAGAACCAAAACTACTAAGACTCTAGCACAAGCACACTACAAAATCCACACGGTCATGGGGCTCAAAAATACATATTGCAAAGCTGATGCAGACCTATAAGAGGATTGATGCATAAGATCCTACCCAAGGCTTAGTAGTAACAACCCTATAGTTCAAACCAAGTGCTGGATGCCCAAGACGATAACAAAACGGAAAACAAAGCACAATAAAAACCAAACAGGTATGAACACATTAAAACTAAGTCGCCCCACTGAGTTGCTCAGTAAGGCACCGAGTATCACCGAGTTAGCAAACCAGCTGCTTCTCCGGCAAATGACCAAGATCTGGGGCCGCCACCAATGATAACCCGAACCATAATTCGGCGGAGGGGCCTAGGCCGCCCTAACATCACCACGGAGTCGAACTGGGTCCCAAACAAGGCAGGGGAAAACGGCCATGGTAGAGCGGAGGGTTGTCTTAGTGTCGGCAGAGAGATGACGAGGTGTATCTAAGATGGAGGCGACGTGCTAGAAGGGGCGCGAGGATAAAGATCTGACTTATTTAGAGGGCGCGTGGTGAGGATAGGGCGGTGGGAAGTTGGGATGAGGGGAGGTGGAGCCAAGAGATGCCAAATTGGTTGGCATTAGCATTGTTCATTAACAAAATTCAGCATGGTTGCTAGTAGTTGGCTTTTACTTGTATGTTTACTAGGAGTAAGTTTCTTAGGAATAGGTTTTGTTTATCCCCAAGTTCAACACCAATTGATGCCCAAGGAGCTACTGGTGTACATTATAAAACCATTTCACCAAACTCTTACCCATCACAAAATATCGTGTTTCCAACTATCAAACTTAATTTCTACATTCTTGTCACATTTAAACTTTGAGATTTTGAAAGCGTTGCCTCTTCACACCAGAAAAGTGGGGAAGCGATGGCCAATAAAAATTGGGGCGCGACACTACGCTTGGAGCCCCATAATGTAACGCGATGGCCCACTTCCCCATTTCAACTTTTCAAGGGATATTCCATCATGGACTCAAACAACAACCAACCTTCCACGAATCAAGGCCAATGGCCCACTTATTGTGGGCCTAACTCCAAAACAAACTTGGGTTTGTCCGCCTTTACTTGGAATTAAATCAACCCATACCAGTTGGCCCATCATTCCTTCATAACAAAATGGGCCCAATCGACAAAACAAACACGATCTAAACGGGGAAAGATCCAGTGTAGCAGCATCTAAACACGGCAGCACAATGCTCATCCATACGATCACGTCAGATTATCCAACGGCCAAAAAGTGCCTCATTCGGGTATAAACAAGTAGCTATAATTCCTTTGGTAATTCAGAATACAAAAACGTGTAAAATGATGAGATCAATTATTGTACAAATGAAATGAATAAATAAAGAATTTAAGTACTAATCTGAGAAGTACGTACTCCAGTAAAAATGAAATTAATGTGGTGGTGGTTAAGGTTAAGGTTAAGGTTAAGCATCTGCGGGTGCAATCCAGTGCCTTCCGTTGACGAAGCTCTTAACAAGGAATGGATGGGCCGACTCGTAATCAAGCTCTCGAGCCCATGACACCCCTCCCATTGCCGCTGCTGCCCCTGGCCCCCAGCACTTGTACACTCCGAAGAACACCGTCCTGTAGAAGACCACTACTCATCAAATTCAAAGAGAGACATAGAAAGAGAGGTTGTTAACTGAAGGGTTTGTCTGATCGTTTATCTTAAGGCCTCGTCCCAAAGTTAGTTGAATTGCTCACAAACTGGCCCGAACTTAATGACGAAGGAGTAACTAAAACAATGTTTATCTTGTCTGTTTGTGAGTATATCCAACAAACAAAGACGGAGGAAGTATAATTATTTTCAGTGAAAAAAAAAAAAGAAAGATAAAAAGGAAATAATTAAGGGGTTTTGTGGGTTACTTGTTCTTGTTGCTGGTGTGGTCCCAGTCATCCCAGCCACCATGTGCAACTACATCATCAAAGTAAGTGTAGGAGAAGACGATCCTCGAATACTGGCCCATGGCCCGGCCCACGTACAAAGGGCCTGTTCCTGTCACCCTGCAGCGCACGAAAGCGAACCCAGTCTTCTCATACACGGACTTCCTATCCTGCGCCGCGATGGAACCGAACCTCGTCGCTATTGAGTGGATCTCGCAGTCCTGAACCAAAAACCACCACTCATTCAAACTCCATATATACCAAACAAAACGACACAATTTTGTTTTTATTTTTTGGTGACGAATGGAGTCTCTGGCTAGCTTGCTTGAACTTCAGAGTAATCCCTAGTTACAGCCCTCTTACAGTCGTTTCACACTCTTACGCGTGTGAATGACTTGACCGCGAGCTTTTCTTACAAGGGAAAAATGAACCGTTTACCTCAAAAGGGAGGAACCCCTAAGTTCGAAGACCACTAGGCCAGCAAACCCTTGGGTTAAAACAACATTAATTACTTACCCAAAAAAAAAAAAGGTCTTTGTGGGTGTGGGTGTTTGCGAAAAATTATTTTTACAGCTTTTTTGATATCCTAACTTTTCAAAATTAATGGAGTGCTGATAAAAAGATTTAGGCAACAAATCATTGGATTCTACAGATTTTGAAAAGTAAGAAAAAGGGAAGGAAATTCTGAAAATCCAGAAATTGGATTTGGGTAACTTCTTAATTAAGCTTTTTGGATAAGATTGAAGAGTAGTGGTTTTTAAGTTTATAAAGCTTAATCATAATTTCACAGCTTATTCCTTGCTTCTACTAAAAGTTAGTAGAATTTAAATATGATGCTATAAAATCTAAAATTTGTATTTAGAGCTTTCGCAAACAAGCTAAAACAATTAGAGTATTGGTTTTGAAATACAAACATAAGTCCAAACTGATTCACGTGTTTGTTTTTATTTGGATACGGATCCGCAGTTCAATTCGAGCATATTATTCAAATTTGTTCAACCTAAATATACAGTTAATTAATTATTTTCGTGTTGGATCTCCTTATCCATATCTTTGTCAATTTAATGAATCTTTGTCTCTTGCAAACAATATGTGTGAGATTCAAAAATCAAAATTCTAAATTTCGTTTTGTTTAAACCTTAAATCTCAACTGACAAAACGTACAAACAAAATATGTACACAAACTTCGAGTTATATAACTTAAAAAAAAGAAAGGAAAATAAAAAATGTTAGATTTGGTTTTGGTAATTTTAGTGTATAAAAATCTTGTAGTACTCTCCGCATGTCACAAGTCTTTTACGTAGTAGAATTTCGGTATTAACAAAAACAATTCTTACGCTATCAAAAGAAAAACACATTTTTGTTATGAGAATTATGTTATAGGATCATTAAATTAATCACGACCTATTAGGTGTTGATTAAGGTGTGCAAAACAATATAATTTTAAATTAACAATGTCACCAACAGCAAATTGTTATTATTGACTCTTTGAATATTAAAATATTTTTTAAACCTTAGTTACTTGCGAACGTGCTATGATTAACGTCTAAAGTGAAAGCAAAATTAATTTCCTTATTTAAATGCGCAATTTTCTCCTTGGGTAATTCAACAAATTTATTGTTGAACTTGTGACCCCACAAAAGCCTAGACTAGGGCTTAGGTAACACTTTGGTCCCACAACGAATCTGTTGTAACTCAAAAAAGTCACCTCTCTTCTCATTTTCAAACTTTTTTTATGTACCCTTTCAAAAATTGTCACATGTGAGCTTTCTTGAAACGGAAACTCTAAGTACTCGGAAATAATATGTACTATAATTTATTCAAAATTTGAAATTTAATGGTCTAGTCAAATTTTAAGTAGATTCTAGGTTTGTAGTAGTGCTATTCAGCACCACATATTTACGTTAAATTCATAAACTTAGTCATGGAGTAGCCTAGAAGAATGCGTGTTTTTTTTTTTTTTGATAATCAGATGTTCGGACAAACTTGCGTGCAAGAATGTGTAGTGTTAAAGTATCTCGTAGAATCGCATAATCTCGATTGATTGAATACGTCAGTATGATTTTAGAACACCTCTCAAAATTTTTTTGTTAGCATACAATATTATAATTTAGTTATCTCCCGATAAATGCGTTGCGATAAATTTCGCAACAGGACCGTACTGTCCCTAAACAAATTAAAGGACTGAAAAATTAAGAAGGGATTAAGGTGGTGCTTACTTTGTACATGGAGCGGCCATTACCAAAAATGAAGTCGATGGAGCCCTCAATGTAGCACTCTTTGAAGTAATGCCGGCCGGCGTCGTCGCAGAGGGTGTCTTGTGCACCGTAGAAACCACACCCTGAGAAGTAGGCCTTGTCTCCGGATATCCGGAACGCCACCGCTTGCCACCCTTCCATTCCCGGCATCGGTGCTGGAGCAGTATTCTGAATCCAATTAATTAATACACATCCATCCAATTTCAAATTAACAAACCATACTACTAATGGGATTAATTTCCATTAAACAAAATACACTCTTTTTTTTTTAATTGAAAAAAATAAAAATAAAAAACACTAAGAATTGGTTTAATTACACTCATCAAACATTAAGCTACCAAAATGCCATTGGGTATTTGTAAAGGGAAAATCTATGGTACGTACGTCCCCTTCAAAAGAGAATACGGGACGTCTTTTTACGTATACATGTTTTTTTTATACTTGTTACCTATAATACTTATTACCATGTATTTTTTGGTAGGTTACCATGAATATATTACGTGAATAGTAAATTTTTTAAAAATCCATAACGGTTTATAACTTGACCAAAATCATACGTACGTAACAAGTACCAAGCAATATGTAATGGAGCGTATTGTACAATTCCCTTTTCAAGGGGGACTCTCCGTTTGTAAAACTATCGAGAAAATGAGGAGAGAGGTGGTGAGTAGTCTCACCTTGAAGCTTATGTTTCTAGCAGAGAAGTAAGGAGCAAATACAGAAACAGAAGCCGTTTGATAAGTACGCAGCTGCTGCCCGTCTGGTCCCCGATCACTCGCTCGATCATGCCACTCTATCACTGTCACCTCCTTCCCTGCACCTTGAAACGTGATATACGGCTTCGGTGCCGGCACCACCACCTTCTCTCTGCTCCACCACCACACAATATCATAACACATTAATAACCCAAATAAACGTTATATATATATGTGGTACTCTTATTTTGGAAATAATAAGCCAATTTAACAGTTCTTGATACATTTTTTTTTTTTTACGACGAAGAAAATTTCATTAATCAGACATTATAGTGTTCTCGATATATATGATAGTTTTCGATAGTAGTACGGTTAAATGATGCAACAAAAAATGGTAGATATTAGCATCCAAATTTTAGAGTACGTTTCAAATTAAGCACATTAGCAGACAAATTTTAGATTTCATTTATAAAAAAAATAAATGGTAAAAATAATTTTGAATAACACATATTCCCTGTGTTTTCGATACATGCCCATTTTATGAATAACAACAATGAAAAAAAATCTTTATATTCGTTACGTGAGAAAATCAATCGGCGAGAATATTACAAGTAATAACCGGCGTTGATTTGAATGAGGACGTTCTTCCGGTTACCCAAAGGGACTGAGTCGATGGCAGCTTGAACCGACCGGAAATCTCCGAACCCATTTTGATCGACGGTGATAAAATGGTGGCCGGAGGGCCCAATCCATTTGTGACGATGCTTTAAATTTGTGGTGTTGGAGCTTTCAACGTCTGTGAAATATGTGTAGTGTGGAAAGGCGACTGAAGCTTTAAAGAATGCATCCAGCAGGGAAAGAAACATGAAGATAGCAAATAAAGAGTAATTGTTTGATGAGGCCATTGAAACACTAGAATTAAAAGTATTGATAGAAATGAAATGACAGAGAAATGTAGGTTTAATTTCTTGGGCAATTTGTAAGAACAAGTAGGAGAGAGAGAGAGAGAGAGAGAGAGAGAGAGAGAGAGAGAGAGAGAGAGAGAGAGAGAGAGAGAGAGAGAGAGAGAGAGGTTGAGGGTGAGATTTATATAGTGTTCGTAGAGAACTCTGAACTGAGTGCTCAAAAATGGATTAGGGTTCTTCCAACGGTCATGTTGATTTTGTTTTGTTTTTGTCTTCCCTCCCTACTAAGAAACAAAGACATGCACGGTGACTAGGGCTGAAAAAGTGAGTCTTGTGACTAACGATTACACAAATTTCTGATCAATAATATATGTGCATTCAGAGAGAGAAACAGGAACACAATTTGTAAACAAAATTTGGTATCTAAACCGTGTGCGGAGATTAATGTGAATTCTTATGCATCAATCGAAAAGTTCTAAACACAATTATGTCTCGATCTGTATTCCAAAGGAGCTAGTGTTCCCTCAATTCTTAAAGAAATGACATGCAGGATTTCATTAATTAAAAGAAGAGGCAAAAAAAAAAAAAAAAGAGGAGCTAATTGATGGCACACATTGGTAGGGTTGTAAATGGTGAGCATGTAACTTGTAATAGATATTTGTATTCTAAAGGAGCTAACCAATAATTTGAACTATTCAACGGTCTTGAGTCACCGTCACGTAATATCTAAGAGCAAGCCTAATAGACTAAATAAAAAGCTCTCTAAACCCGTTCATGAAGAGTGCCTCTCCAACCAATCTTTAATAACGCACTCAAAACGAAGCTTGAGTAACAGTTACACCAGCTGATTCATAATTAAACTTTGGTAGTACAAATTTCTGTTAATAATTAACACCACTGTCAAACCAAGCTTGAGTAACAATTACACTTTAATAATTACGTACGTACACTCTATTACAAATTTTTGTGAAGTTCCGGCACACTGCCGACCAGCACAACGGTCATTTTTTTCACCCGAACACACATCTGTGATTGTACCCTAGCATTGCTTAATGCCATTTTTGTACTTTGTAAACAGTTTTGTGCATCTATCTGCTGCAGCTGGTACCACCTTTTGCATGCTTCAGAAAACGTTAATAGTAATTCCGAACGTTAATTGGCTGGAGACAAAAACCCTCCCAAAGTCTCGATCAACTGACATATTCATCCCAGTCTGATGGAAAATTATTGTCTGTTTCCGAAGCACTGCCCCACGTGGTGCTTCAAATCACGGTCTTTTTCATCACAGATTTGTGTTGGTTCCATGGCCAAATGTACAACTCCTATACAAATGTGTGATAGAAAAGATCCCTAGAATATATTACGTACTGGCTGTCCTCCGAGCACTAATAAGAAAAATCTAAGGGCCGAAAATAGGCTGGATTATCGCTTAAGAAAAGGCAAGAGAGTTTCGAGTGTTACTGTATTAATGGTGATTGGCGTTATTATGGGCGGGAGGACCCACTAGAAAGATACCTATTGGGATATATGTAACGTGACTAACGGTCTTGTGAGGACAGTTTATCTTCAATCAGGGCTGTGATGTCGCTTGTGTCAACTCTAATACTATATTTTGCTTAGCCAAAAAAAAAAAGATAATAGTAAGTCTAATATTTTGGACATAATTTCAAAGCAATTATATGCCCATAAACCTATGCGTATGTGTATAGAAATATACAAATAAGTTAATTTGGGCCCACTCTAGGTCCCACACAGATGATCAGAGCTATTCGTGTTTTTCAAAATAATGTTTATTGGTAACCCGTTAAAAATCAGCTCATTCGAATATCGGTACATGCTCCATCAGTTTATCTAATTTTTTATTTTGCACGTGTTTCTTCGAGCTTGCATGGCAACAAAGTCCGTGCAAGCAAGTAATGCTGGTCTCAAATAACGCTAAGGAAAGTAAGTAACACTAACACCTTCCTGGCGATCTCCCTCTCCGTGACGATCTCTCTCTGCGATTCCTGGACGATTCTCTCGCCGTCCGTTCACCCGCGCCAATTCCCCTCATGATCTCAACCTCTCTCTCACCCTATGATAACTATCAATTCTATGTTATTGAATTTCAAATTAGGTGCAAATGGCTCCAATAGTTGTAAAGGGGTGGCTGACTTCAATAGAGACACTGGGCTTGAGTCTTTTTTCCAAGACCAAAATGAGGGTAGTAATTGTGTTCTGAATCAAGCCCATTGTGCAGCTAATTTGGGTGGGTTGCAAGTGGGATTAATTAAGAAATCCAACCCACCAGCTGGATTTGGGTGGGTTGCAGCTAATTTGAGTGATGACAACATGATAACAAGGATAGTGACAATGGGAATTGTGTTATCTTTCTTGATAAGGAATTGGAGATGGTTTCATAATAAAAAACGTCATGGGCAAGAAAGATTCTAAAGTTTAAGGGACGGTTTATGTTTTCCAATCGTCTAGAACTTCTTAGAGCTCAAAGAAGAGCCAGGAGTATTCACATGAGAATTTCATGTTTGGGGTGCTGTGGTTGGTTTTGGGGGGATTTGATTGTGGGTGAATTTTGCTATAGTTTGGTAACTTACTTTGTTTTTCTTTAGGTTGCTTCATCTATTCTCTCTTGTAATATTTTGTTATCACTAATGAAATATTACCTTCTTTGTTGTTCTAAAAAAAAAAAGAAACAAATTTCGAGCTTGTCTTTAGCCCAATTTTTTTTTATTTAAAAAAAGGCAAAATGAAGTATCAGCAGGTAATGGTAATTGTCAATTACCATATGTGTTCTATGAATTCGTCCTTCAATAGCTGTAAAGACGTTTCATCTTGAAATAAAATACCGAAATCACATTGAACCTAAAATCATGTTATTCAAAATCCAGTAATGTCTCTAGAACAGAGTTCAATTGATCACACCAGGCACTTACAATTACTGTCACCATGCTTTTCAACACTTGCCTTATTTGGTTACATGTTTGCCAAAACATTATTTTTCACCCAATGATATCCCCTTTTGACAGACACTGACATGAAAATGCTAAAGAAGATAAACTTGTCATACTTCAGAAAAATAGTTATACTCGTGTCTCGCTTGAATGATTTTGATCTCTATTCTTATTGATCCTAGTCCTAGCTACTCTACTTTGGTGCTGTCAATTAATGCTGAATGTGACTAACATTTTCGTGTTGGTCAATTAATTTATCCTATGTTGGTTAGGACATGATAAAATACATGTATGCATTTAGAAATAGAGTGTTGCATAGTGTTTTTCCTAAGAAACCAAACTGTGGAATGAATTGTTCGAATTAGCTGTTTCATGTTTCACATAGTATATGATTGATTTTGAATTATTCCGAATAAATTTGTTTATCCACCTTTCTTCAAGAGACCAAAACGTTTTGAAATGTTATTGCTGTGTATAACTTTGTAGATGCATATATTGCATGGAGTATTATTTTGGACATGTTATTGCTGAATTACCAAATTTTTTAGGTGCACTTTGTAGATGGATATATTGCATGGAGTATTATTTTGGACATGTTATTGCTGAATTACCAAATTTTTTAGGTGCACTTTGTAGATGGATATATTGCATGGAGTATTATTTTGGACATGTTATTGCTGAATTACCAAATTTTTTAGGTGCACGCATCCGGAGGATTGTGCGAGGATTAGAGTACGTCGGGTCAAGGCAAGTACATGTAGGTTGCGGGAGCCGTCACCCGTTTTTTTTGAGTTGATATGACGTGCCTGTTTAGAGGGGCTTTATTCAATGTCGTTCGTGTCCTTAGATTAGGCTCTAAGCCAGTTTTCCAAAAGATTTTAGCACCCAGGTGCTAAAATCATGATTTTTCAAATCAAAAAATGAAATAGTTCCGTATATTGTTTTTCGATTTTTTTTGCACCAAACTAAACTACACGAGGAGTACTTTAATTTGGTGCGAAAAAATCGAAAAACGATACACGGAACCACCTCATTTTTTTTATTTGAAATATCATGATTTTAGCACCTGGGTGCTAAAATCTTTTGAAAAAATGGGCCTTATTACGGCACTTGTGAAGCGATGGCGGTCTGAGACACGCACCTTCCACTTACGGACCAATTACTAGTCTTTAACCCATTCAAAGTAAGAGAGGTCCTTCTGTTTATCCAAAACCTATGGTAAGTGAACTTTATCCAAAATAATAGTACATATCAAAAAATCCAAACCTACAACAGTTTCTCCATGCAATAAATCCCAATGAGGAAATATCATGAATGGACACAACCAATTTTACATGGGGGAAGAGATCCTTTCCACTTCGTAAACATGACTTACCAACAAAATCCCACCCAAAAATTTGGTTTCCTTCTCATTTCCTCTCCCCAGCACAAATAAGAAGTTATAGGTTGTGTTCGGGTTTGCGAACGAATTTCTAGAGGAAAAAGAGAAGATAAGGGGGTGGCCTTCATTTCATAGGAAACCATGATGAAGTACAATTCCTAATTTTCCTTTGTCCTAAAAAATCCATCCGCAAATCCTAGTTACTTGAATCATGATCAACTCCATTTCCTTCTAGTACAACTTGTTAAACCCAGGAGTTGGTGTAGTTTCAACTAACCGCGGCAAGAAAGCCTCCCTCTCAAGCGAAACCTGAAGGCACGACGCAACCTTAACCAAAGAAGCCCACACCACTGGCGCACAGAAAAACGCGTAAGCAAACACACAGAGAGCTCTCACAACACCATTTGAGTACCAAGGGTTGGCCATGACCAAAAGTGTCCCCAGAATACCGATCCAAGGCACCAAAACGGGCAGAAGAGGGATCAGAAAGGCGTTGACTGCAATGGAAGAGAGTGCAAAAGCTCCTAGCAAGTAGAGGCTCCATCCCAGGAGTGGGTGGACAGTGTGGGGAATGAGGAAGAAAGGGATTATGTAGGCGGTGAGAATGAGCCATATGGCTATTAGTTTGAGGCTTGTTTGGATTAACGTGATGCTCTTGTCTGCGCGGCGGTAGCATAGTTTGGAGAGGCTGGGACGCGCTAGTCGTGTCATTGCCATTATTCCTAGGTATAGTATTGACTGGATCACCACGATCGGCATTTCTGCGCTGTACCTGCTCAATAACGAGAAATGGAGTGCTCAGAAAAAAAAAAAGTGAAGATTATTAACTTCTACTAGGAAGAACTAATTTGAAGTTTATCAACAAGGATCCTGGACACGAGTATAACATGATAAAAGCGTGCAACTATTGTGAACTGATTTTGTCAAAAAAGTTACAAAAAAAAAAAAAATCGAAGCCTTTCATGTTCCCTTTCTGGTATTTTTCGTTCAAAATCATTGTTATGCTCAATTAAACTCATTTTCTAATGAAGTTTTTTTTTTTTTTTTAAAGAAAAAGAAGAAGAGTTTAATGTGTGTGAAACATTCATCGTCAGTGAGACATGACAAGAAAGTATGCAGTCAATGCCCTTTAGATTTACCCGAGAGTTTGACGACGTTGTTCATGCCATTGGATACCCAGTGGCAGGACAGGCCATGCCCACCAATACCATGGTTTCAACCACGCTGCACCCGGGAAAGTTATCACACTGTTGGGTCCACACGGCACACTCCACCGGAGTCTCAGATCTAGAACCAAAAAAACAATCATTTACAGACAACCTTAGTCAAACTCTAAATGGGCTAGATTTCACATACAAAAAAAGGAAATGAAAACTTGTGTTGCTTACAGTAGTAAGAGGCATCCATTTGATATCCCAGCGGGAGTCTGTATGTGCCTTCAAGTTTGGTACCATTAGCTGGTGGGTAGAACATTGGCTGATCAAGCAAGTCTGGAAAGTAACTTCCGATGAAACCTTGGTCTGCACCATCTGGATTCTCTCTTCCTATCTCCACTTCGTGAACCATGTCGTTAAACACCTTCATTGACGGCTGCAACCACCAACGAAAACCAAAAAAACCCCGTGTTCAAATAACAGATTCAGTAGTGAAATTCTGGTGATGTAGCAAAGTATGCAATTTATTTTGCATGTACATCAAGGCTTCACTCAGGTCCTGTTCTGTTTGAAAGTGGCAAAAAAACTGATTTTGTGGTCTATGCTATCTTGAATAAGCTGAAAGTAGGGCTATTGTTCCGTTTGAATTCATACGCCTGAGCAGGTTCCTTCTCAACTGCTGTAATTTTTGTTTGCACTTATTCAAACAGATGAAACAAAGCAACAAGAAATTGAAGGGGACCATTAATGTCCAAAGAATCACATTTCGAAGCACAATAGTCTCTAACCATGCTGAAAATGGATTCAGTTGCTAGTTTTGGGTACATAAGTACATCTAAGGGTTGAAAAAATCGAGCTCTAAAGTAGAATACAAGGACGGGCAGAAAAGGAGAAAAAAGTTAGATACGAGTATGGGGATAGTCGATTGATTGGTAACAAATTGCACAAATGAAACTCAAATTAGTTCATGATATATCATGTTACTTGAATTGTTCCCAGTACCATTCATATGATGGCAATGCAAGATATAGAATCTACTATGAGACTATCATTTTGAAATGATTTGACTTGTAAACTTAGTTTTCTTAAAAAGAGTGAAAATTTATAGAAAAGTCCGTCCCAAAATAGAATGATGATGTCCATATTCTACTTTCTTTTTTTTAATTGTGACACGATGACGAGGGTACTTTCTAAACATAACTGAGATTTCAGAAGGTATCATTTTTCATCAAATTCAGTTATAGGAAAGCCAAAAGCAAAAGAAATTATAAGAGGTAACTTCTTTTTTTTACCTGTAATACAAAGAGGCCGGTATGAAAGATGCAGGGATTAATGAAAACTGCACAAAACTGGCCACATTGGAACAACTCGTCTGTTTTTTGAAGGAAAAGGTTGTCGGCATCAAGCATAACCACCCTGTCATAGTCCACCAGGGTCCAAGCATAGAGTTTGTTCAGAGTTAATTTGAATCTCTTGTCAAAATTGGCTTGGGTCCTGTATGGATTATTCAGATTCTTCTTTACCACCACCTTTGCCCCGTCTTCCTGCTCCCTGAACAACAAGCGGAAAAAAAGTCAGAAAAATATTTTCCTATCTTTTAACCGTTGCAAATATTGTAGAACTATTGAAATTTATCAAATTATAAATATATTCAAAATGGACAGGCCATAGGGTGTTCATTCCTTTTCCAATGTTTAAGTAATAGCTATCTCAAAATGATTATCAAATGGAAAACATTGTTAGCCAAAAAAATCAGTTGGGCAAAGTTATACTACTATATATCCAGCCAACTTGCTTGGTTTAACTTTGGCAAAGTTTTGTACTGATGCAAAGGAAGTGTGTTGAAATAGAAGAGTATCTTTGGTTCAAACTTGTTTGTGATTATTCTACGTACGCATTCTTCTATTTCAACACGCTTCCTGCATTATCATGTGCCGAAAAGCTTTCTCAGCTCGTGCTTTTTTGGGGTACATTTGGACCGTGGATTATGTTGGGAAAATGGTAATCAAAACAAAGAAAGTAACGTGGCTTCTTCAATCCATTATTTTCTAATATTTTCCTCATCGTTTTCGTGTAGATACGGGGGACAAGGGTGGCCACAAAATAAGTCATCCTGCAGGTAAGTTTTAACTCGTGAAGAAATGTTTGTATGGTCAGTGTCAATTTGGAAGAAAATTGAGACTAAAGGAGTTCTGTCATTTTCGAAGAGTGGTAACAAACCAAGTACGGGGCAGAAAACTTTCCTATCCACCATTCTTCTCTCTTGACCTCTAGCTACTGCCTTTCAAATGGCACTTAAAATTGGAGTATTGTTTGCCGACACGAAAGTATAACAAGTGAGATACTTGCGGACACTTCACGGAAGGTCGCGTGCAGGTGAAAGACCCTTGCGGACATTTACACTCTCTGGATACATGTCCAACGCTTAAATTTGAAGTGACCTATTTTTTCCCAACATCTTTGATCTTTCGATAGGACACCATGAGGGCACTTTAGAAAGCGCTACAGACACTCGCAAAACAAGTCATGGTAAACGAAATAGTAGTAGACTCTAATTGAAACTAAAAGTGAAGTCTTATCTTAGGAAGTAAAATTTGAGTGTCCGCCTACTCTGACAAAAATAGTTCCAAATGTGGAAATTGAAGAATTAGGCACGCAAAAAAGTTCCTAAAAAAAGTACTGCTAATACTGAAAAAACACGATGCCATTTTCATCAAAATGCCAGAATATGTCCTTTGACCAATTGCAACAAGCCGAATCGAGCTTTGCAATGTTCGAGTTCTGCTCATTTACTAAATAAAAATTTTAGATTAACGAGTCTCGGTAAACAAGTCAAACCTATTAAAAGGAGCCGAGTTTTTTTCGAGCAAAACCGAACTTTAGAAGTATTGAGCTCAGCTCATTTACTCAAACCTAAAACGCCAACTTGAGCTCCGCTCGATTAATAAATGAGTCAAGACGAATCAAGTCAAGTCAGACTAGGCCTTAACGAGCCAAACCTAATGCGAGCAAAATTCGATTCGTTTGTAGCCTCACTTTTACTTCATCCCCCAAGGCTATAGAGACAACGCTGGAAAAAGTGCGTTTGCAACCAGACGAACCAGATTCGTTTGTTCTTATGTCGAATCCGTCGGAAATAAATGGACCAGATTCATGGGCACCAACTTTTGCTTGAGAAATTAGTAGTAGGAGTATATGAGCTGGTGGGCCCCCTATTAGTTGCGATGCTATTTTTCAACAGAAAATGAGGCAGTAGTAAAAAGTGAGATCGTTACATGTCTTGTAGTAATAAGGAACTCTTCGGCCGCAAGTGGTAGGTAGCTCATGCGGTAGAGCTCTTGGATGTCTCATACTGTATTTTGGGATCGAGTTTCATTCTCCCCTCTCCCATGGAATAAATTAGGAATGACGAATGAAAAAAAAAAAAAAACACTCTTCGGCCTAATCCTCAATCCAGCAACTTCTATAACTTTCTTTTAAATGGTTCCTCACAAACCAGGCCCACGTACGTCAATGTCTTGTGCTTCCACAACTTTCCACAAGAAGAAGTGTGAGCCCGCCCCACTAATCGTGTCACCTCTAGTTTATCTCCTTTTTTTTAAAATGTCTCGGGTTAGTTTGTGCATACTTTAGACTAATTTTTATAACTTTTCTCGCAGTCCTTTCCACGTTGGCATGTGACGAGAGGATACCCGAAGAAGAATTAACAAGGAAAATCAACATAAGACAGTAGAATGAAAACAATTTTCTAAGTTCCAAGCCGAGACTTTCAGGCCAATCCCCTTAGGATTGGTTTATCTCTATTTCGTTATCTACATCGTGTTTAGGATTTTTCCTGGTATACTATTTGATAAACTATTTATACAATACATTTCCCTAAAACATATGATGTAAAACAATCACCTTTTATTAACAACAAATCTAATTATTTTTTGTGAAAAATCTTCTTCATAAAAAAATTAAAACGACTATAAAAATAAAAAGTACAACGAGAATAAAAGACCCCAAAAAATTATCTCTATAAATATCTATAAATACAAAAGAAATCATTTTTACATTCCCACTTTCTCATAAATGCATTTTAAATCTATCTTTTAATGCTTAAAATAACACACAACACAATTTTTAAGTACACTAAAAAAAACAATTTTGGAAGGCATTTATTTTCTTAAAATACAAATACTGCGAAACAGTTTTTCTGTTCTGTTTTTTTTTTTTTTTTTTTTGGGTGGAAGTTTTTGTTCTGTTTTCGCGCTAACATGTGTCCGTTACAATTGTCTTCGGGGACCACGTTTTGGTCCTTTCAAATCCACTCTACTGTCCTTGGCCCACCCTGTTTTCTATGCTCCTAAAAAAACAAATAAACAAATAAATGGAGCGTTAGAATATCCGAATCCCGAGGAATGCGGTCTGATGTGCGTCTCCGAGCCACTAATCTCAAAAATCAACAGTTCAGATTTTATTTTGGCAATGGACAATTCAGATTTGTAAAGTGCCAAAATGAAATCAAGACTGTCACGAACACATTGGACGTTTCGGCTGCTGCCTAGAGTCGCACACCAACACTCCCCCTTCCTTATTCGCCATGTATTAAAATGTCTGATAAATGAAGGTGTTAGGGACACACGTGACAATGTCCCAAGACCATGGAATAATTACACTCCATTTCGAACCCAACTTGGAATCTCAGCTATTCACATGGCACTAGATAAGGCAATCCACATGGGTTCTTCTGCTACTATCAGCTAATCTAACCATGATTATTGTTATTCTTATTATGCCTAATTAATTATACATATGCCTAATAAAAAAGCATATATACTCAATTATTGTGGCCCAAATAGACCACAAGCTTTCTTTTAACTCCCACATCTCAACCCACCGACGAACCCGCTACGATTTTCAAGAATAACTAAAATAGTCGAACCAAATTGTTGGATCAACTCTGTAAGGAACTGAAACCGAAGGCAAAATCCATGTACTGGACAAATAATTAGGCATCCATGACAGAAAACCACGTGCAAACCAAACAACCGAGAAACCAAGGGCGTCGGTTCAGCTGATTAAGGGCCACCGCATGGGCTCCCATCAGAACGTCCCAAAGGCTGGTGGGGTGCCGTAGGGAATTGTCTTGTGACGCGTGTAAATTGACTCGGAGACACTTTGTATTACGAAAAAAAAAAACCAAGAAAAAAAAAGAGGCACATCCAATAAAACATTGGATGACACCTCTTGAAATCTTCAATAGAGTACTCCTTCAAATCATATTTCCCTCTGATCCAGAAAGCCACCCTTGTCTTCACTAAATCCACAGCCTTTTTTTACAACTTTTGTTGCAGTTACAATTGTCATTTCTAATGGTAATCCGAAAGTTTTAATAAGGGAACAGTACTAACGTTACTACCCAAATTAAAGACAAATCTTACTTCCCTCTAGTCTAGATTATAATCACTAAAGGCTCTCTTCATCAATAAGCCTAATTAATCAATATGATTGGGGAAATACGAATCGACGATTATCACCTACGCACATAGACAATTACGTACATCCATATATAGATACAAATCATACAATTGAATTATCTATATATGGCCATTCAATAAAAGTTACCGCACTTATAAAAAGCCGACCAAAGTGCGCCTGCTTTATAAGCGCACTTTCGCACGGCAAGGAAAAAGGATAGACATGAAGCGATACAGAGAGAGAGGGGGAGAGAGACTTACAGGGCCTGGATCCAACGGAGAGGGACATCCGAGGAGGCAATGACGACGAGATCGGCGTCGACGCCGATTTTGGAAAGGGATCTGAGCATGACACGTGTGGCGACGTAGAACTCGTAGTCCCTCGGCGTTCCCATGTACATCATCGTAGCGTAGGCGTTCCTGTGCCCGCTTCGAAACGCCGTCGCTTCTCTAACCTCAACAACTGATAATAACAACAGCATCTCCACCAAACCAAACAGGATCCCCAACTTCTTCCCTTCCATTTCTCTCTCTAAAATCTCAAAATCAGAATTCTGTCGAGAAATTCACGTTATATCATCAAATCACGACCAAATGACCTATCTTATGCTTTTATTACTGTCACTGATTCCGTGGCATTGAAAGTGTTTTTATCTCCGGCGGGCAAACGGACTTAATATGTAGTAATCGCTGGCTAGACTCCGGTGGACCAGCTCGATGATGCTCTGCCGTTCGAATGGACGGCAGAGCACAGGCCTACCGACAAATTCGTCAGAGTAGGTATCCAGTCGTCGCGGCGAATACGGCGACCAATTAAGCGGGACGGAAGGAATCAAGGATTTTCGTGTCGTATCTACAAGTATTGATTATTGTGCACACATAGATAAATACTGTATGCGAGAAATATCTGGGAGAGAGGAAAAGGTTGGTTGGCTTGTGAATTTGCAGAAGCGGCCTACACGAGAAGCGGCCTTATATAGCGCGTTTTTTATAATTGAGATTGAAGGGGTCAGTGATTAGTGGAGCTGAGGTGTACCCATATCATATCGTAGTGGCAGTATTAGATTCATTACCGTTGGTTTTACCTTCGTTGACTATCCATCCCATTTGTTCCATCATATGAATAATGTGTACAAAAGGGTACTACGGTAATTGTACTCATACGTCCATTTCTAAGATCCGAGGCGAGCCATCCCCCCATTTACCGGCCAAAAATATAGAATCGGTCCTTCTACTGGGTTGACAATAAGATAAGAAAATAAAATATATAAAAAAAAAAAACACACATTCTAGCGTAATTTTTTTCATTTTTTTTATACGATTTCATACATTTCTATACAACTTTCGCACATTTTAATATACCTTTTAAACTTTAACGCTGATTTTAGAATTTTTCATATGGGATATCCTGTCGTCTGAAAACAAGTACTACTAAAATAGTTGTGGAGATAAATTTGGACTCAGTTTTCCGAAAATAAAATAATTGACATACTTACTACAAAATACTGGACTCGGAAATATTAGCTCATTTGAAAAACTAATTATTAGATTTTCTTTTTGTAAAAAAAAAAAAAACCAGAGAGAGTGTGGTAATTATGTCACGATTCAAATTCGGGAACTCATAACCGGCCAGCAAATTCAGGAGTTCTTCTTCTTCTTTTTTGAAGGGAAGATCTTTTCTAAAATTAGCTCATTTATTTGTGTTTTCAATCGTGCCTAAAAACGAAAGAAGAAAATTGGAAACTTTTAATTACACTCTAATAGATCAAGGTTCGCAAAGCATGCTAAAACCAAAATTTCTTTCTTTTTAAGTCAGTCCCGATCATTGCTTTATCTTTCCCTGATCATACAGTGCCCACACATTCATAATCCATTAATTGCCATCATCCGCGAGTACTTCCTCAACCTCTCCACAGTGCTGGCTCAACCGTTTATGAGGTACGAAGCGAAATTTTTAAATGGGGCCAAATATGTATTTTACATACAAAAGTTGATCAACGTAGAGTTTTCATGTAAAAAACTATTACAAAGATTTACCATATAGTTATTCAAAAATAAACAACACTTCCATTGAACCCCATGACACATGAAGGCTGAAACATCTATTTTATTCATGTTCTAAAATTAGACCTCAAGCTACCAGTAATTTCTATTTCGCCACCAGTTTTTTAGGCCCCTAAAGCTTGATTGGGCCTATTTTCATGTGGAGCAAACTTAAACAAAAAATAGCTAGAACTAATATGTAGCTATGAGGGCCTTACAAGTTTGGGGCCCTTATTTTAACAATTTTTTGAAGGTCTGAAGCCGCGGCTTCATTGACTAATGCTCTAAGCTGGCTCTGCCTCTCCACTAGTATTTAATCCTTCCACACCCCACCCTTAGTCGAACCCTAACCCCTTCGAGAGTTGATAGAATTATGATTGAATTGTTCAGACCAATTGTAAAGCAAAATAACATTTATTTGTATATATCTACTTTCAAATTAACCTTTTAATTCAAGTATTTCTTTGGATTAACAAATAGAAAAAAAAATAACTTGTACATGGATCTAATTAATTTTTTATCCTATACCAACCAAAAATTCTAGCTCCGCCTTGCATTCACCTATATATTCTATAACCGACTGTAAGAGAGATTCCTATGTATGTGCGAGTTCCCTGACAAATGAGACATGTGCATAGTTTGTCATTGAGTGAAAAGTAACTTGACCGTCGGAAGGTATTCTGGTCAAATCTCATCGGCCAAAGTGTCACTAACGATGTGAACCTAAAAGGACACTTTTGCAATTCGTTTGCAAGCAAGATTCAGATTTGTCTCTTCAATATCTTAATGTTAGTGTTATTCTGTCTTTTCTCATTCTTGAGGTGTATCAATTGAAGGCCTACATCATGCCTTCTGAATGTGAATCAATAGAAGGCCTACATCATGCCTTCTGAATGTGAATCAATTGCTCAAAAAGCAGTTGTTTAATTACACACATAAAAATAAAATATAAAAAAAAAAAAGACATCCCTGCTTAGTGCCTACAATTTGTTGGCGTGCTAGAATTAATTTATCATTCAAAAAGCAGAATAATGGAGGTATCCGACATTCATAGTTGAGGATATACTTGGTGCTTTGTTTGCATCCTTATCATGAACTTAATTTGATTCATCCTTATCATTAAATGAAGATACAAAAGGTTTTTCAGATGAGGTAAGTTAAAGGAATCTGTTTGTACTCAACTTTGGGTACTTTTCAATTCAAAGCCTTCAACAAAGATACGAAGATTGATGTAAGCCCCAAGGGGTAGGCTTTGCGCTCACTGAAGTCTTAGATCCGATATCCCTTGCCAATAACTCTTGGGGCCACCTCACTCCATGCGTAATGTAAAATGGTTGTGGGAGGGACTTTAGGGACTAGTCTTAGGTGTGCCCACTGATAAGTGCTGAATTGTATACACGAAGACCCCTTAATTTATATTTGTTATGTTCTTAATACAGGTTACTTGGATTTATTTGAGCTATTTTGGGATTATAGATAACCAGAGCCGTTAGCACGAATTTGGAATTAATTGGGAGCTTTAATGAGATCAGGGATCAAAGTACAACATTTCAGAAGTAAGGGGAAGGCTTTTCCTAATAAGTCAATTGTGGAGGACTGATATACTCCGTATTAAGAAGAAGAAAAAGAATAGGTTTTTCTTGGGGTTTAGGAAGCATATCAGGGAGGGCCGCGCACAAGCACGGTAGTCAAAGTTGGCGCACAAGCACTACGGCACGGCTGGAACAGAAAATAAGGCTAAATTCTTCATCTGAGGGGGATGAAGTCCCACACCAAGTAATTATGTATTTGTATAAATTGGGATTTTGTTTCGAATCAAATTATATGTCCAGAACAGTTTGAATTAAGGGAATCGTTTTTTTCTTTTTTTTTTCCTTTCTATCGGTTATATATGTATTCATGTCTGCAATTTCAAATACATATTCATATAATGGTTTTCATAGTTGTAATACCGGGTGATTGAGATGGATTATGCTCGTAAGACAGATCATGTCGTTAGGAGGCAAGTCCGCGCAAGTGAGACGGTCTATGGCTTTGTGCTATGAGTTAGTCCATGTCAGTCGACGGCTTGTAAAAATGTGTAAATATATATCTCTGAGAATGCAAAAGCTACTCGGGAACTAATTGTGAAATTGTATATCTATGTTTCGATTTGTACCAGAATGTGTTTTCAAAACTTGTTGCCAACCACAAATAATTTTCAAAGGTCAAATACAAAATGCCCAAAAAAAATAAAAAAATCCAAACACCCCTGGATGGATATTTATCGATTGATTAGTCAATGCTGCCTACATTTGACTTCTTTCCACAAAAAACAAAGTCTTTAGTCTGACCAGTTATGATCAGTTTTCACCACTCATTGACCTGTTTTCTCTTTCCACTAACCGTCCAAATGTCATCACAGCATCATAAACTGAAATTTACAAGCAAGATATTTACCCTATCCTAATTTAATAAGGAATGGGACCTATTAGTGAGACTCAGAACCAAGATCTTATTCTAGTAAAGAGAGCATCTTATCACTTGAGCTACCCTTTGTTTTTTGATATTTCTTATGTGGTTATGTAATGATGGATTCCTAAATCCTAATCTTGTGATAGCATTTAGAATTTATGGCAAACTTCACTATCCCTTGTGGTTTCTAAAAAATTGCATCATCGCCCATTTTTATCCATATTAATGGAGGTGTACCTCACATCAAGGATGGAGTCAGGGGGACAAGTGGTAGTGGCCGCCACCACAAGATTTTCAAAAAATGCAATTATTACATAGAAAATAGATTTTTATCCTTAAATTATATGGACTCACCACCACTAGATTTTTTATGTTATTATAGTTTTTCATAGAGTGGATGAATATTTATAATGCAATTTCTCCTTTTATTTCTTAATTATATATTTTCGCAATCACAAAAGTAAAATCTTGGCTCCGTCCCAGACTCACATGCCTCTTATTGAAAATTTAATATGAGACACTCATAATGTATTAATCAAATAGTAGTAGATCATCACTATAAAATGAAAGATAAAGTTAAATTTGAAAAACTTCATAATAAATTCTCTTTGACCATATTGTTTTCATTTTCCAATCGATTTGAATTTTGGTATGGATGTAACACTAGTCAAGGTCTATACTATGAACGGTTTCGATCTAATTTTCTATACATGAGGTGGATTGTTTAGATTTAAGGAAGAAGTAGAATCAATAAAAAAGGATGAGGTCATATTGGATTTATTGTAATTTCTGTTAACAATGCATCTATTATTTCCTGAGAAATTTTGTTCACACCCCCTTTTTTCTAAGTACCCACGCCTTCTCAATAAACCCTCGAGTAAAATAATTATTTTGTCTTTAAACACCCTTACATTTACTTAAATACCAAAAACCTTATTTGTAACGCCCCCAAAATTTGGGCACGTTAATTATTATTACAAACCATAAATAAGTTTAATCCTTAAACTTTAATACAAATAATAATGTCCTTAAACACTATATAAATAATAACTGGGGTGGTTCTAGATCTTCGTCTATCCCTGCGTTGGGTCATTCTCCAATCCGACAGCACTTCCTGCTCCATAGGACTGGTCTCCACGGTATAGGTCCTGTCCATCTAGATAATCTGACATAATACGTTCGAGTCGCACAGACAACATCATGGTATTATGCCAAGGTTACACGAGTGCAACACCGTGGGCAAAGCCCAGTAGTTCACTATGCTAAACTTCTAAATAGCAATTCTAGAACAATAAGTTCATAAACAAAATATAACACTTGTGAGCAGGAAACCATGCAATGCATCATGCGTGTCTATGCGAATCAGAGTAAACATGCGCAGAAAACAGTGTCTCAATTCAGTATCTCAAGTCAGCGTCTCGTGTCATTTTCTCAAAACAGTTTCTTTATCAGTTCTCAAAACATCTCATTTATCATCCGTTTTTCTCAAAATCAGTTTCCTTGTATCAGTGTCCTTTTCGGCATTCTTCCTCAAATTTCATATATCTCCCGTCACTCGAAAGTTATTGGTCCGTGTACGCCTCCTTTCAGCTAACGGTACCAACCTTTCCGCTCGAGATCCCGGCCGTCGTGCATCATCTAACTTACAGCCTGTTTGCACGGTCCGTCCATCCCGCGTCTCACACGACACAATCCCGGCCATCTTGCATCACTGAACTTAACAGCCTGTTCGCAAGGTCCGTTCACCGTGTATTGTGCACGCTTAGCCCAAACATCCAAGTTCTCTCCGCGAACTGGAAGTGGCGCTCTCGCTGCACTACCGCATCAATACCGTTCCTCCAAATTCTCTCCGCGAATTTAAGGTGGCACAAAATCATCTCATCTCATTTCATTTCATTTCCCGAAATTTCATTTCTCATTTCAAAACTCATTTTCATTCTCATCTCCATTTCTTATCAACAGCTATTCAATATTATCCCAAATTCGGTGTCGTAACGTACTGTGTGCGTGCTCAATGTCACATGTTCAAAATCATGCCCATGCAATATACCATAATTCTTCTTTCAAAAATTTGTTTCTCAAATAAACATTTCCCACATAAAATCATACACCTTGATACACCAATTTCTTCCCAAAATAATATTTTCTCTAAAAATCTTCCCACATAAAATCATGCACTTTAATGCACCAACTCTCTCTAAAAATAATACTTTTCAATTTCTACTTCAAATTTAATACTTCATAAAATAAAAATCCAGTTTCTTCTTTTTCTTTTTTTTTTTTTTTCAAAACTATAAAACTAGTCATCTTGCTCTCTCTCTCTAAAATAATTTCAACAAACTTCTTTTTTAGAAATCTCATGCCAAATAGTTAACTCAATTAATTATGAATATATTTTATCTCTCCCAAAAATATACTCTTTATATTTCAAAACTTTCTTCTTAAATAAAACATCCTTTTCATATCCAATAAAATCACAACTTTCTTTCTAGAAAAATTTACTCAACTCTATAAATCTTTTTCTCTCCACCATAAATATACACTCTCTTATTTAGTTAGTAAAAATTTTCTAGAAGAAAATTTTATTACAACCTTCACTCATTTTTATTTGGTAAAAACCCCATACTTAAAAATAATATGATTTCATACAACAATAAATATTTCTTTCTAGTAAGAACAAATCCTTCACTAAATAAAATTTTCACATAGTAGGTAAATTATCTTAATCAACAACCAATAAATTAATTAACTAAGATTAACTAACTCTCCCAAGAAATATTAACAAAATAAAGCTAGAACTTTGTCTAGTGTAATACATATTTTCTAATCTCTTCTAATCAACTTCTAATCACCTTAATCTCATTAATCAAGTTTCTAATCACTATAATCTTGCTAATCACACTTCTAATTTCATGAAGAACCATTCTAATTAGAACTTAATTAACACTCTTGTTGATTTTTTTCAACATGAAATCCTTTTTCTTAATCACCAAGTAACATGCTTTGTAGCTCAATACATACACAATTTAACCCAATCAAGCTTCAATTCCATACTTAGAAAAGTATTTAGAACATCATAACAATTCTAGAAATAACTAATTAGAAGGTTAGTTTAGCAAACTACCTTAGTTTCCGGGTGTAAACCGGAAGCCGAAAAGCTATCCTTTGGTGTAGAACCTCTTTAATCTATCTAGCTTACTCACTAATTAGCTTAGTAAGTAGCTAATTAGGACCCAAATAAGTTGACTAAGTGGTGGTTAAAGTGGTTGGTTGTTGGGAATAAGAGAGACAAACAAATATAGTGGGGTATATGGGGTCCCAAATGAACAAGAGGTGGCCTTTTTATAGCAAGTGAGACCTCTCCCTCTCTCTCTAACTCACGGCACACACACACACACACACTCTTGGCCGAAAGTTTCATGTGGGGGGAGTAAATGATGTGTTTGAATGGCACATGGGCAAGTACCAAGTTGTTCCAACTTGCACTTCTAGGGTTAGACTAGGTTTTAGGCTAGTTTACTTGCACACAAAGGAAATTTGGGAAGCACAATGGGAAACCAACGTGGTAAATGGTGGTGGGGAAAAATATGCCATTTGTTGTGTAGGTTTTTGCGTGGTCACCTTTGTTATGAGGTGTTTTTAGGACTAAATACACACAATGTGCATGTGAATGCAATAAATGGCTAAGGGGTAGCCTTAATGGGCTATTAGTAGGGGGAATATTCTTCCCTAAAACATGGAAGCATGTTTCATGGAGACTTGGAGTGCAAGGTCTAGCATAAATAGGTCTAGGTTGTGCTCAAATGCATGTATTGTGTGGGTATGTATAAGTCACTCCAAAATTAACAAGGCTTGTTCTAACTAGTTTTGGATACAAAACCTTAGTTTAGGAAGCTTCCCTTAACCCTCCACTTGCTTGCACAAATGTATAAGCATTAAATCTTGCATGTGCAAAGTACACATTCATGCACACACACACACTTCTCTCTCTCTCTCTCTCTCTCTCTCTCTCTCTCTCTCTCTCTCTCTAAGTTACTCTCTCTCTCTCTCTCTAACTTGGTCAACACACCAAATTCCAATGTGAGGAGGTGACATGACCATGGCGTACCGAGGTAGTTGGATGGAGTAAAGGCGGTGGTTGGGGTAGGTCTCGGGTATTAAACACGGTCCCCGGGCGCTACGGTAGTGTAACGGATGTGTTACTCGGTCTCGTACGCGTATATGCATGGCTAGAATTCTATTTATTTGAATTAAAAGGATTGAATAATATTTTAATAGTAAAATATTCCAATAAACCAAAAATTAAAAATAAGTAATTCAATTTTTAAACGAAATTTTTTTGTTTACGAAAATCCAGGTCGTTACATTATTCATCCCACCCACCCACATCTACGGGTGTTCCACTAACAAAAAACGATTTTTCCAAAAATCAAAACAGGTCATTTTCTCACAATACATCATATAAAAATGGAGATGATTTTGGGACTCCCTTTTTTTATGCAAGCACTCCAAAATTTAATGATGTTACAAAACTACCCTTTTCAAAATATAAAAGTTACTGGAGGCACTCCACCCCAAAATTATCTCCTCATTTACTTGAGGCACTCCTAACAGAAATATGAACCAAAACCTCTCTCAGTTGGCAGCGAATCCTCTATCTGAAGCTGCCTGTCTGACACCTTTGTCCCACGCCCTTAGTGTTACCATGTCGCCCATATTTCCCCTCCATTAAACCCACCAACTCTATTAATGGCATTGTTAACTCAAGGCAATTGTTACTTTTTTTTTTTTGGTTTTCCAATATCCTTTGGATAAAAAAAATAAAGTATTTCCACGTATAATTTTTTATTTTTGTTTGCACCAAATTAAAATTCTAGTAGAGATCTTTCTTTTGATGTGCAAAAATTTTAAAAATTATATACAAAAGTATTTTACATTGTTCGTTTATTGAGTTGGCTTTGTACTATCCTTCGGATCAAAAAATAAAGTAAATCCGCGCATAATTTTTTATTTTCTCTTGCACCAAAATAAACTACCAAAGAGAATTTTAATTCGATTCGAAAAAATTTTAAAAATTTTATATGAAAGTATTTTACATTGCTGGCTTGTTGGGTTTAAATTATTTCGTACAAAAATTTTCAATTTTTTTAGCAATGACAAAAAATAAAAAATTATGCGCGCAATTACTATATTTTTTTATTCGAAAGATATTGCAAAGCCAACTCAGCAAGCCAACAATATAAAATACTTTCGTATACTTTTTTTAAATTTTTTCGCACCAAATTAAAGATCTCTAATAGTAGTTTAATTTGGCGCAAAAGAAAATAAATTTTTTTTGCGCGAAAGTTCTTTATTTTTTTATCCAAAAGATATTGCCAAGTTGTTCAACAAGCCAACAATGTAAAATACGGCCCAGATCTATCCCCCCTCTCTATTCCCTCTTTTTCGCTCCTTTCTCTCTCTTAATCCAGGTTGTCCAAAAAGTGTTTTGGACGCCCGAGATGTGTGCTCGGGCTTCACGTAGGATGGTGCCCGCTCGGCACTGAAAAACTTCTTGTTAATAGAGGAGGAAAAGGAGAAGGATAAATTTTTTTGGAGTGCCTGAAGTAATTTATAGAACTTGCAACATGGTAGTTTTGGAAAACCAATGTAGCTTAGAGCCCCTCCATCAATTTTTGGAGCGCGATTATCAATTCCCTATAAAAATCATGAAAACTCAGTTTATTCTAAAAATTGACTTAGTGGAACATCCCCCTCGGCACACCCCCTCAGTCATAACCTTTCCACTCATAACCCTTAATCTTCCTTTCCCCTCCTTCATGGAACAGCTTCGCCGTCCCCTTTTTGTACTTCCAACGTTGGTGTTCATCCACTTCCGATATTAGCATTTCCCCTCCGAAATCCACCAGTCCCTTACTAGCATTTGGATGCCTCTATCCTTTCATGATCTTCCTTCCCTTGCCACAAATTTCTTCATTATTTCATAAAATCTCAAGATATTTGTTTCATTAAGTCGTTTACATTGTCATTTTTTACTCGTATTTGTTTTAAACAAAAAAAAAAATGAATTTTGGGTTCATTCGACATTGTAAATTGGTTTAATTTCCACGTTCTGTTGTACGTTTCTATTTCGTTTGGGGATTTACAGATTCAAACAATGCACATTTTGATGCAATTATAGATCCGAACAATTCGCATTTGTTCATATTCATATTTCCGGAGAGAGAGAGAGAGATTTTGTTTGTCTTTATAAATCTGGACGATTTGTTCACATACTTATTTCCGGACATGGTGGATTGTATCATCTTTGAACTTTGTGTGTGTGTGTGTCTATATTGAGGACTTCTTTCACATAAAAGGATAAAAGACTTGGTCCTTTTTTTTTTTTTTTTTTACCTCCCCGGGGTCGGATTGATTTACTAAAATAACAAAACCATATTTCTTTCCAACATCATGATCCCAATTGGTCAATGCTTTACGGATATCTATAATTCAAATTAACGGAATGAAATTGCTATGAATTGGGAAAAGATATACTAAAAGGGACACATACGGATATAAAATGTCTTACAAAGCTGCTTTGTTCGGATTTCAGATATGGACAAAGCTACTTTGTCTAGACTTATAACTCCGCACAATCTTATTATATTCAACGCTGGTTATCCGAATAAAATTCATCGAAGATTACTAAACCTATAATGTCAAAAACCTAATCTGGTCAAACTATTTAGTCGAATATGAGTGAAACTTAACTTATACCGTTGAAAATAACCTAAGAAGTTGCACTAGGCTATGGAAACTTGACTATAAATCCCTACTCTTCATATAGTTAAAGGTTACATGTAAAAGGCATAGCAATGGAGGTTTAGGTTTTCGATGGAAGACGAGGATGGGTATTGGAGGGGTTTAACGTAGGGATGGCAACGGGGTGGGTAGGGGCGGGTTTTGATATACCCCTACCCTAACCTGAAAAATGGTACCCCTCCCCGACCCCGACCGGGTAATGAAAATCTTGCCCCATTCCCGCCCTAGTCGGGGAACGGGTTTACCCGCCCCCGCCCCGCCCTTAAAAAAATCTGCAAAACCCCATCAAGCCGCCCCCAAAATGCAAAGGGTAATTCTGATTCATCAACAAGGAAAGTCACACAATCAATAGAATACTGGTGCATGTTCACCGTTGGTTTCCATTGGTTTCTATTGATTGTGTTATCACGGGTTTACCTTTGTGTCAATTATTACATTTCATTACCTCCATTCTTGCTTCTTCGTCACTCGTCAGTGATTTTCTTACCACGAACTCTCATCAATGTCTTTCACCATGCTTATTTTGAGAACAAGTAAGGAGTGATTTAGAGAAGAGAGAGAGACCTGAGCGTCAGAATGTAGCCGGTAGCATCAGAGTGTAGTGTTCAGCAGCCGCCGCTGCGGCGCTACACACTAAAACTTCAGCCTCACCTCAGATCTGTTTTTTTCCTCTCTCTCTGTGAACTGGTCTAACCCTAGCTGCTGTGGATATTTTAGATCTAAAATGGGGTAAGTTTGTTTATATATGCCGGGGTATTTTTGAAATTTAATAAAAAAATAAGGGGGTTAAACGCTATTTCAGATACACACACACACACACACACACACACACACACACACACACACACACACATATATATATATATATATATATATATATATATATATATATATATATATATATATATATATATATATATATATATATAATGTATATGTGTATATAATATTGGGGCGGGGCGCGTCTCCCCCTAACCCTACCCGAACCCAGTCGGGTTTTTAAAATTTTGCCCCTTACCCTACCTGTTACCCCAAAATTTTGAAAAAAAGCCTGCACCATTCGGGGCGGGGTAGGTACGATTGCCAAGCCTAGTTTAACGTTAGTTGTAGGATATGGTAAAGGTGTAATAAGGGGAAGGGGAAAGGGAAAGGGAAGGGGAGGGGAGAGGGAAGTAAAAAGGGGGTGTACCCTAGTTTTTTAAAATTGTTCTTTTAGGTAATTTTGCATAGGGGTATACTTGTAAAATGAACAAGGTGTTTCCGTTAATTGGGCGTGTATAGAAACTCACAAACCCCAAGGGGAACGGATGCAAGAAAGTAAACCAAAGGGAGAATAATCGCACATGATCTAAACTAGAGGGGCTATAAGTGAAGTTTGCCCTAAAATTTATTTAAAAATGGTTAATGTATACCCACATTAAGGAGTGTGGCCTCCACACTTTTGTGAGAAGGAGGAACACTCTTGGAACACAAAATGATTTTTCTAAAAAAACCAAGGTGTTTAAGTGAAGCTAAGATTCTCATACATGTTTATTGAGGATATCATAGCATGTGACCAATATTTGGAACTTCATAGGTCAGTGGGTTCAACCGAAACCCCCTCAAACCTAGCCATCGTAGCCCCTGCTCTACTGCCACATATTTTTGTAGGGGCCAAAACTAAGTGCATTGACTCCACCTAAAATTTGTTGATAAAGTCATCTAAAATACGACGTGACTGTGATATGGAAATATTGAATAATTAATAGCGAGTTTAATCGGTTTAAGAAAAAAAGAAAAAAAAGAACTATAGATTGGTAATGGAAATACTATAAGTTTCCCTAATTGTCTAAACAACAGATTGAACGGGCTAAAGCCAACAAAAAGACAGATTTTGGCACAAATTCTCCTTATATATATAAACTATAAATGGGTTTTTATGGGTACCACGTATAGTTTTTTCCAAGTGGATATTTAACCATAGAGTAATGCCGCCCACATTTGACTTCTTCCCAACAATGAAAACAAAATGTGTGCGTTAATTAACCATTATCTTTATACTACTCACTGATTGAGACAACCAAAAAGCAAAATCTTTACTCTGACCAATTAATTCTTTTCAGTTTTCACAATTAGTTGACTTTTTTTTTTTTTTCTTTCTATGAAGTATGAACCATCCAAAGGCCATCACACCGTCATAAACTGATATTGCGTAGTTATGTAATGATAATTTTCTAATCTTGTGATACCATTTAAGATTTATCTATAAAAAAGGGTTGATGAGATCTCTTGGATTTTTATTTTTCTGAATGCCTATGGCCAATTGATGAGCGAAGTACATGCTATCATTGGATTATCTGCAGATAGTTCTTTTAATAGTCCATAGAGTTTTTTTTCTTTTTTTTTTTATGGCGTTTTCACTGTGATCGGGGACACAGAAGATCCGGGTGCTCTAGATAATCACTTGTATATGGGACGGAGGGAGTATTATAAAGAACATTAAAATGGTTTTAATCGTGTTATGAGGCTTTACCGGTGGATTTCTTTCTCACCTTTGGTTGAGTACTCTATGTTTCTGCTAGTTCTTATCTTCGATTTACTTTTCGTGGTTTATTTTATATTAATTTCTACAAGAAACAAAAAAAGTTGAGATTCAATGGTAACTTTAACGCAATCTCACATTATTTAACTGTCTGGAATAATTACCAGTGAGAATCGATTAATTTACTAAGGCAAGTGAATGGGTCATTAGTTTTTCACAAGTCGCAAACGGTTCATTTGACGTCTTCACTTTTCCTATCCTCCACCAGTTTCAGCAACCCAATTAACTAGTAATTAAGTGCAAGGTGGGGCCCGAGAAGCTTGTGTGCTTAAATATAAAATGTGTCTAGGACTCCATATAATTTTTTTTCAATTATACCAGTGCCGGGCACGTGCTCTGCACGTTCTCGATACCAGTCACCATATTATATTTAATTTTTTATTTCATTTGGAAATATAGCATGTTTATTTTTTGTTAAAACACATAACTATGTTTCTTGATTAATAAAGTCAATTTGCCCAATCGATGTTGGTAACTTTATCATGTTTGTCATATTTCTCTTGGCTCATAAACTTGGCAAGTACTCTATCCATTGCCCATTTTTGTTGCATCTTCTTCACATTGCGTGTCTCTTCCAACATCGGGCTCTCACAACAACAGACTCATATTTTAGAAATTTTGTTGTCTACGACTACAAATCAAAGTTGCTTCCATCATTGGGCATAATGGTTATTTCAATGTCATCGTTATTTTTATATTTTCTCAAAATTTAGTGGATTAATATTTTTTTCTAGTAGGGTGCTAACTGGACATTGAACTATCGATGGAGTTTTTTTTTGCTATTACTTAGAGCTTGTTCCACAAAACTGATTTATTCTCAAAATTGGTTTATTGTGCTTTACGAAATAGGTCATTCTCTCAGTCTCTCACAATACATCAACTCAATTTCACTCACTGACTTATTTTCCCTATCTTTTTTTCCATGCTAGTTGCCGTTTTGATTCTAAAATGTTGTGTAGCTTTCATATTTTTGCCCAAACCAAAAATCTTGATCAAACCTATCAAACCAAACCGTTCGATTTACTAAAATTTGGTTCGCATGATGTGCAAACCGAGATGTCCAGTTTGGTTGGGGAAAATGTTTGAACCGGACTTAAATGAAACGTTTACATCCCTCATATTTTTTTTGAACCCAGAAACATAAGAACATCCCTCATATTAGAAAGTAAAGAAGTCCAATTGGTTCGTTAGATTACTGTGCTTGCTCCCCACACTGTTATCAGGGTTCGATTCTTG
The DNA here is from genome assembly GCA_020921065.1 of Vaccinium darrowii. Taxonomy (NCBI): domain Eukaryota; kingdom Viridiplantae; phylum Streptophyta; class Magnoliopsida; order Ericales; family Ericaceae; genus Vaccinium; species Vaccinium darrowii. Next base: position 1,071,878 of record CM037152.1, on the reverse strand, counting down.
GGGTCAGGCTACAGGAAATAAATTTCTTGTGAATTTCCTAGTACTGCCGTGGATGACTTATTTTTTACCGGATTGGTAGGTAAGTCGAGGTCCACGTAAATTGGTCTAAACACTCTGACCATCAAACCGAAACAAAAAATAATAATAATCATAATAATAATAATAATAATAATAATAATAACAAAGTGGGATTTTATTGTGTATGTGTGTGCTGCTAATGTTTGGTCCGTAATTTTGTTGCTTGGTGCTATAGGAGGATGCACATGACCGTGACCTGTTTGAAATGCCGCCTTTAATATAGAGATTGAAAAGTACTGCAACAATAATATTGTTTCAAACATGTTCCGAGACTTACCAACCAACTAGCCAACGAAATTCTCTCTCTCTCTATCTGAGTTTATTTTTACAGAAATGGTGAGCTGTAGTGTGTATTATATGCTGTAAAATGCAGACCAAAATGCACGCTGCACAAATAATATAAAAATATTAATTTGAAAATGATAGATACAAATCAAAAGCTTAATATCTAAATGGCGATTATTTAAAGATTACGTAGAGTTTATTTTTTTATTTTTTATTTTTTTAAAGAAGAAGAAGAAGAACTACATAGAGTTAAACTAATCCTTTATGCTTACTCTTCTAATCATAATTTTACAATAAAAAAACATGAAACCATACACCTGAATAGTCGCGGAACAATGGCACCAATCCAAATCTTAGCTCCGACACTAAACTCTGGCATGAGTCAACATTTTCTCATGTGATAATCCTCATCGCAAAAAACAGGAATCATCACGGTCCTATTTCACGATCCAAACCGTTCATGTAGCAAGTCTCTATATGTACTTAACATCCATGCTGAGAATCAAGTTTATCAGAGATCAGTAAAAACTTGGTCTTATAATATTTCTCTAGAGAGAAATAGTCAAACTCTGATTGTCTATTCCTCTTCTGTCTAATACGATTCATTCAAATGGATATCGATGTCTGATAAACTTGATTTTTTACATGAAAATTCCTTGTTATTGAGCAAGTCGATACCAATTAAAAAAAGAAAAAAGAACAAGTTGATATAAGACTTGGCCAGACATGCACGGACCACTAAAACCGTATGCTGACCATTTCTTCCTAAAATGTTTAGGCTTTTTGTATCACTACTCACTAGAGATGACCCATACATATATCCAAAAAATTCAGTGATCTGTAATTTAATAATATGCGACAGAATAACCCAATTTATTTATTTAACATCCATGCCAAAAATCAAATTTATCAGATATCAGTAAAAGCTTGGTCTTATTATACTTGTTTGGAGAGAAAACGGTCAAACTCTGATTGTCTATCCCTCTTCTGTCTAATACAATTCATTCAAATAGATACCAATGTCCGATGAACTTGATTTTTTACATGAAAATTCCTTGTCGTTGAACAAGTTACCTGTATATAGAAGACTTGGCCAGACATGCACGGACCTAAGACCGTATGTTGACCATTTCTTCCTAAAATGTGTAGGCTTTTTGTATCACTATTTACTAGCGATGACAGAACCCATGCATATATCCAAAAAAAAAAATTGGTGATCTGTAATTTAATAATATGTGAAAAAATAACCCGATATGTTCCTGTAATAATAAATAATGCACGAGGTTATTCTTGTAAGACTCTGCTTTTCACTATGTTGAAGGTTCGTGATCAAAATTCGAAATTGAGAGACGTAGACGGAAATTATGCCCCAAAATGAGTGGGAAAATTGACAACTTTAAGAAAGGAGCGGAAGACTTACTAATTTCATAAATGAAAGTTAGATATGGAGCACTTTCTCTCCCAAATATAGACGAATTCCTAATTTTTATTCAATCCAATATGGGCTGGTGGAAGCGTGCACAGATAACAACCCCACAAACAAGGACTTTTGAATTAGCGTGTCATTCTTTATTGGGTATAAACAATCCAATTTTTCATGTTAGATATTGACATATTGTTAGCTACTTTTTAATATAATCAGGTGTCCGAACTAATTTACCCACATCTCAACTAATCATATGAAAGATCAATATCACTGTTCATTAACGGAAATCTTATTTATAGTAAGGTTTCGAATCGGGACATTTGGAGGGTATAAACACCTTTCCAGTCTCCAGTGCATTTTCGTTTCATTTTCTGAAAGGGTTCTTTTCTATCTTAAGTGACTTAAATACCCTTCCATTCTAAACTCTCTCTTTATTCTGTGAGAGAGAGGAGAATCATCATTAATTCATCTAACCAGTGACCACGTGAGGGTATAAAAGAGAAATTGAAGGAAATGACACTAGTCTTGTTTAGATTAGGGTTTGGTGCCTTCCACTTAACACGTACTTAAGTACAAGTAGGTTTATCTCATAAAAAAATTTAGATTAAAAATAGTCGATGTGCGCGTAAGTTGCTTTATGACATTAAATTGTTTAAAAAACAAAAAACTTACATGTACATATGTCTTATAGAAACCAACGTGTTCCCGCCGGTTTAGCGCTGCTGGGTGCTTCTGGTTTCTAGCCCAACGGCGAAGTCGAGCCTTGTCGGGTGGTGGTGATCATGTTGACGATGCTAGCTCAAAATAGGGCATTTTTTTTCCCTGTTGAAGGTAGCTCAAAATTGATGAGAGGGGTGACATTAGTAGACGAATGGAGTAATATTTTGAGGCCTGTTTTGGCAAGGGCTAAAGTTTGGCTCGTTTCCAAACACGAATTTTAGGCTTAGTTTATCAAACGAGCTGAGACGAGCACTTCAAAATTTGACTCGTTTGCACCCCTAGTTTTATCTTAAAATCTGTATTTAGCGCTTTTCGTCAAATTGTTAGCTACTAGCTCATGTTATCCAAGAATTGACTTGATCCTAACGAAGGTAACACCCAGCCAAGTAGGGGTGCACACCGGCCCGCTAGCCCGCCCAGCCCGCCCAGTCCAGCCCGTTTTTTTAGGGCTTGGGATAAATTTTTAGGCCCATAGGGGCGGGCTAGGTTGATATTTTTAGCCCGTTCACTAAATGGACTGGGTTTGGAAAATTGCTTTGAGGCCCAGCCCGGCCCGATTATTTTAATACCATATAATATATATGTTACAACTCGTAGTTGTTTAGGGTTAGAAATTAGAATACCTCGATGAAGTCGAAGAAGAGGCACATCTCATCTCCACCTATTCGGTAAGAACAGTGCCCTAGTTTTATAAGAACTTAGAACTTTGAGTTTGAGTATGTTATTACGGTTGTGAATTGTTATTATAGTTGATTAATTTATATTTGTGATACCATGTTTTAAAAAAAAATAAAAAATGGGCTTATTGGACGGGCTTGGGAAGTAAAAATTTTAATTGGGCTGGGCTTGGGTATATTAAATGAAGCCCGATCATAAACAGGCCGAGCTTGGGAATGCACAAATCTCGTTATTATCTAGTATAAGCCCGGCCCAGCCCGGTGTATGTGCACCCACCCAGGTCAGTAATTAACATGTAATTTCTGAAAGGCCTTCCTTAAGCAGAAAAAGGGTAGCCATTTGGAAGTCGCTGGTCTTTCTTTATTTGGTTAATAATGATCCAAAATTTAACTGTAAAATATTATATGCACGTTATCCTAGAGTTTTGACTTAATCCTAATGAGCGTGACAATCAAGTCATTAATTAATACTCTGAAAGGTCGTTAATTTTTATTTTATTTTTTGAAATTCCGTATACGGTATACGGTATACCCACCCTAGATAACTATATTTATAGGTGCATATTATATGAATCCATATTTATCCTTATATTCCTATCGCCGTATTAGTGTCATTGACGAGACTAATATTAATATTGCAAGAATATATTATCTCACCGCCCATATAATTCTACTAAATTAATATTAATCAGGTTAATACATCCACCCCGCCCTTGGTATCATATGAAAATACTCCGTCGATCCATCTGTTTTTGATTGTCCATTTCTGAATCTGTGTCATTTTTATTGTTTATATCTTTCAAATATGGATCTCATAGATCTCAATTAGTTTTATTATTAAAAGTTCATAAAATTATGAAAACCATTATTATTTAAGATATGTAAGCAATAAAAAAAAACATAAATTTTAAAAATTGAACCAATAAAAGTGGACGGAATAAGTATGAAAATGTATTTGGTTCTTGACAATAAACGTAAAGAATTGAAAGAGAATGATGTACCCTTCCTCTGTCCAAAGATTATAATAATGGAATCTGATCAAGGAAAAGTGACCCTCCTTTTCTTTCTTTTTTTGTGTGGTGTTGTTGAGTTACCCATGACAACAAAAATAGTTCTCTTTTGAAAAGGATCGAAGCACAACCTAAAAGTTGCTAATCATTGTTCTATGCTTGGGCTTGGAACCTGTTAGGGCCCAGATTCTGTGTAGTCTGGTCAGCTCAGCCCAGGCCGTTGTTATTGGATTGCTTGGTTCACATATAAATTTAGTTAGGGGTTTGGAAGCTTTAGAGTCGTTAGAGAGAGTGAGGGCCTCTGGATTCTTGGCTGTTGTGGGAAAGCATCAAGCAGCTCTATTCTAGAAGCTGAACTTCGGGCTACATATAGAGGACCCACTATCATGTTAGAGAAAGAAATGCAAATGTAAAGAATTGAAAGAGAATGATGTACATATGAAATTGTATTTGGTTCTTGAAAATAAACGTAAAGAATTGAAAGAGAATGATGTACCCTTTCTCTTTCCGAATATTATAATAATGGAATCTGTTTTGAAATCTCTAAAGATAGGAGTAATACTTTCGCTGTACGACTGTACCAAATAACCTCAAACACGCAACAAAAAAAACAACCAAAGAACGAGACACCAAAGTTACGTGGAAAACCCCAAATACGGGTAAAAACCACGGGAAGGAATCATGCACTAAAACAAATGTACGATTACAAGCAATCTTAATAACGACTGTGTATCCTCACCACAAGTCCTAAGAAATACCTGCCGAATTCACGTTCATCGTACCCTGCATGATCGTCGAATCCCGAATCCTCGGGCCTTCCAAAAACCCTTTCGAACTCCACGAAAAAAATTTAAATTGAAGTCGATTGTTGAAGTAGACCGAAACCCCTTGAAGTTGAACTTTTATCACCGAGATGTTATATATTTTTGTTGCTCTTCAAGGTTCACACGCCTCTTGCTCTCACGGAATGTCGGCAGTAAAACAAGAGCTCTCAAAATGAAGATAGGTGCTCGCTGCCTTATCTTGACCTCATTGTTTAATATATATATATATATATATATATATATATATATATATGGACAGCAAATCAACGGCAGCTGTAAAACCCATGTCTTGACCTAATTGTTTAAACTCAATCCCACATTTCACTTAAGCCCTTCTAATTTTGCTAGACCAACTTTCTTGCCCCGAACTTCTATCACTCTCCAATCACAAATTAAAATACATGAATTGATTCCTTCCACACCTAAACAGACGCTCTAAAAAGATAAGATACAAAAATACAACTCGATAAAGAAATACACGCAAATGTGAGTTTTGGTCATGAAAGTGCCAACTAAAAACAAATTCGGCCTTTGGAGCTTACAATCTCCCCCTTTGGCTCTTCCATGACAAAACCAAAAACTCACTCAACAAAGCTGCGAACCCCTAGCTGAACCAAGAACCTGCACAGCTTCAAACCACATCAAAAACAACTTCACAAAATGTTAGCATTAGCAACCAATAATATTTCTCCCCCTTTTTGTCACGAAAGGACAAAGGATAGAACAATGAGCAATAAGGAGACCCATAAGCCCATAAATGAAAACAACATCCAGAGCCTAAAACAAATGTAGCATTATCCATATGTTGTTAGCATTATCCATAAACCAAGAGCATTTTCCATAATTATCCATAAATAAAGATGATAAATAGCAAGACGACAACCAAGACCAATCTGCTGAAGCAATAGACCAACATAATAACCTCAACATACTAGGACAAAGATAACCTACACATGAATAACAGCCAAGAGACTATCGATCAGCCCAGACACCTAGCCAAAAACCCAGTCCTATGCTAGCCGGAGTGGAAGAAGCAGCAAAAAGAGTTACCAAAAAGACTTAGAAAATTGAGGAAGAAAAGTTACCAAAAAAAAATTAGTGGTATACGTGACTTAAAAAAAAATAGAATAAGGAAGGTGGAAAAGTGGCCATTAAAGGAAAGAGTTAACCTTGACATATCATAACCGACAAAAGGAAAATTTTAATTTTTAAATGAGATTCTTTTAAAATAAAAACAATTCCTTTAAACCAACACACATGTGAAGCAAGCCAAATAAGAATGGGATTCTATGAACACATATAAAAAAATGCATGGACACATTGTAAATTCAAATAGCAGAAGAATATCTAGAAATCCGATGTATCTGAGTCAAGTACTAATGACAGAGGTGAGTGTGTGAGACACGTCAGAGTATAGCTAGATCAACTCAACACAAAAACATAGTTTCTCATGTATGCATAAAGTGTTGAGATAAACTCCATTTCGAGAAGTCAAACCAAGCAATATTTTGAATCTCTCAATATTTTGTTTAGGTCAAAGAACCCCCTTATCGAAGTCCAATTCTCACAATATGGTTGTGCAATGCCTAAGTTCCTTAAGCTTTCTAGTTGACCCGTGTAGCGAGCTTTAGGCCAATGACACCCAAACCGAAAGGCCTTAGGGCACTAGGTATATAGAATACCCCAACGGACTTAATTACTCGAGTCAAAAAGGCTACGAACCCCAGCAAACCATATAATACACTCCCGAAATTCTCCACCGTTTGACGCGAACACTCACTGCTTACTGAGGCAAGAGGCCCGGTTACTAAGTGAAAAACCCGAAAATGCAGAGAAAAGGAAACCAATCGCATCTTTTTTTTTTTCAACTAAACTCCCATATATATATTTTTTTTTCAACTAAACTCCCATATATATATATTATTCAAGAAATAAATAGCCTCGATAGTATCATAACTGCATAGCGGTCAATCTCTTAAGAGTTGCAAAGGACACACACAGCCACATGAGAAGTGGTAGTTAAGAGTTAAGGAGCTGGACATATCTGACGTGCAATGACGTGTATATCACAGAACATGACTCATGCTACAGTTGAGTTCTAGAATATCATCAAGCTATAAGAAGATAAAAAGAATGCACATGCAAATTAGTATTGGTATGTTCAGAAAATCCAATAACAAATTAGCTCTCCATCGAATGTGCAATAAAAAATAATTGAAATTCACCAAATGTGCAGTAAATAAACCAAAGCAATCATAACGATGACACAATTTTTTTTTTTTTTTTTAAAAAAAATCAATCGAGTGAACAAACACCAACAGATTTGCGGAGGTAGTCAAAACGGATGAAGTCGAGAGGTTTAGTGAAGAGATCGGCTTTTTGGTGTTCAGTGTCTAAATATTCCAAGGAAATAACCTTATCCTCAACAAGGTCCCGAATAAAATGGTGTCGAATATCTATGTGCTTAGTGCGAGAGTGTTGAACGGGGTTCTTAGAAATATTGATAGCACTAGTATTGTCACAGAACATAGTGATAGTACCCTGTGTAATACCATAATCAGCAAGCATCTGTTTCATCCAAAGCAATTGAGTACATCCGCTACCTGCTGCAATATATTCAGCCTCGGCTGTGGATAGGGAAATTGAATTCTGTTTCTTACTAAGCCAGGAAACTAGATTATTTCCTATGTAAAAACATCCACCGGAAGTACTCTTCCTATCGTCCGCACAGCCAGCCCAATCAGCATCAGTGTAGCCGGCTAAGTTAGCTGTTGTGTCATGAGTAAACCATATTCCATAATTAAGAGTTCCACTCACATATTTTATGATGCGTTTAACAGCTGAGAGATGAGACTCTTTAGGACATGCCTGATATCGGGCACAAACCCCAACACTAAATGTGATATCCGGACGACTAGCAGTAAGATACAATAAGCTCCCTATCATACTACGATAAGTAGTTTGATCAACATCAATGCCCTCACTATCTCGTGCAAGCTTAACAGTAGTGCTCATTGGAGTACGAGCATGCTTTGCTGACTTAAGACCAAACTTGCTAACCAGCCCTTTCGCATACTTAGACTGAGATATAAACATACCCGTGTCAAGTTGTTTAACTTGAAGACCAAGCAAATACGATAATTCTCCCATCATACTCATCTCAAACTCATTCTGCATAGTATTGGAAAAATATTTAACAAGAGATGGAGATGTAGAGCCAAAGATTATATCATCAACGTAGATTTGGGCAACCAAAATGTGTTTATTATCATGTTTCACAAACAGCGTTTTATCTACGTTTCCTCTGGAAAAACCTTTTTGAATAAGAAAGTGGGTCAATCGCTCATACCAAGCCCGAGGAGCCTGCTTTAATCCATATAGCGCTTTTTTAAGATGATACACATGGTCTAGCTTGTGGGGATCCTCAAAACCTTTGGGTTGTGAGACATACACCTCTTCTTTAATAATGCCATTCAAAAAGGCACTTTTCACATCCATCTGAAATAATTTAAACTTCATGTGACATGCTATAGCAAGCATAAGACGTATAGATTCTAAACGGGCTACTGGGGCAAAAGTTTCATCAAAATCTATCCCCTCTACCTGAGTATATCCTTGAGCTACAAGCCTGGCTTTATTTCTAATAACTACACCTTCCTCATTGGTTTTATTTTTAAAAATCCATTTTGTTCCAATAACGTTTGTATCTATAGGTTTGGGTACCAACTCCCACACATCATTACGTTCAAATTGATGTAGTTCATCATGCATAGCACTAATCCAACAATCATCAAGCAACGCTTCCTTGATATTTTTAGGTTCTATTAAGGACACATAACATAAGTAGGTTACCTCGTCTCGAATCTGCTTGCGAGTTTTCATAGGATCTGATACTTTACCAATCACTTGCGTTTCCGGATGATTTAATTTGACCCGTGCTGAGGGTTTCAGGTTAGCATCCGTCTCTATTGATTCATCTTGTTCCTCTGTTTTGATTTCTTCTTCGTCAGTTTCTACTTCATCTTCAGTATCTCCATCATCTTGAGAAATTGCTTTATCTGTTTGTTCTTGAACACAAAAAGGCTCAAAACACTCGTCATTAGTAACCTCTACCTCATCCTTAACCATATCATCAATAACAACATTAATAGATTCCATAACAGATGATGTGCGAAGATTAAAAACACGAAAAGCACGACTATTCGGAGAATATCCAAGAAAAATGCCTTCATCACTACGGGAATCAAATTTTCCCAACTTCTGTCTATCTTTCATTATGTAGCACTTACTACCGAAGGTTCTAAAGTACTTTACGTTAGGCTTCTTCCCTTTCCAAAGTTCATAAGGGGTATTTTTTGTCCCGGGACGAAGATAAACCCGGTTAATAATATAACATGCAGTGTTTACAGTCTCAGCCCAAAACCTGATAGCAATCTTACGAGAATGGAGCATGACCCGTGCCATCTCCTGAATCACTCTATTCTTACGTTCAACAACCCCATTCTGTTGAGGCGTCTTAGGAGCAGAAAACTCATGACTAATCCCTAAATCATCACAAAACTTTGCGTATTCATTGTTTTCAAACTCTTTCCCATGATCTGAACGAATGCGAACTATCTTACCAATTTTTATATCTTTTTCATTCTGCACACTTTTGACGAAAGACTTAAACAAAGTGATTGTTTCTGATTTTTCACGTAAAAAACTAACCCATGTAAAACGTGTGAAGTCATCCACTATAACAAGCATATATTTCTTACCAGCAATACTAGCTACCCTTGAGGGACCCATTAAGTCCATATGAAGTAGTTCCAGAGGTCTAGTGGTGGCCAACAAGTTAGTCTTTTTATGAATAGCCCTAGTTTGCTTTCCCATTTGACACGGACCACAAATATGATTTGACGGCCTACTCAGTCTAGGTATCCCGCGAATTAACTCCTTTTTAGTTAATGTAGATAGGTCTTTGTAGTTAATGTGGCCTAACCGTTGATGCCAAAGATCTATCTCATCTAATTTAGTGGAGTGACATGACATGTTATCTGAGGAAATAATACCATAGCAATTGTCAGAAGTTCTAGTACCATGCATAACGTTAGCCCCGTTCATATCTAAGATATAACAATCTTTTTTAGAAAATCTAACTTCATGACGGGAATCACACATTTGACTTATACTAATCAAGTTAGCTTTGAGTCCTTCTACAAATAGGACATTTTCCAAAGTACCTATTCCAGGGGCTTGTATGCTTCCTTTACCGACAACCTTGGACTTGCTACCGTCACCAAATGTAACATAACCTCCATTATAATTTTCAAACTTTGAGAAAAGTGATTTGTCTCTAGACATATGACGAGAGCATCCACTATCAAGATACCACATATTAGTGTTTTGTGCTTTTAGTGCAGTGTGAACGACCTTGCAATGCAAATCAGCACTCCTAACCCACACAGGCCTAGTCTTAGAGCTATAAGTTTTGACCTGATTTTTCTCATTGGGTTTATCTTGATTAACACAACCAAGTACTTGTTTTTTATGATTACCACCATTCTGATGCATAGTTTTCTTGCTACTATTCACATAATGACGTGTAGGATAGCCATACAATTGAAAACAATGAGGACGAATATGTCCTTTAACACAGCAATAATGGCACACGGGGATGAATCTCCCAACAATAGTTTTTTGAATATATGCAGGCATCTTAACAAAAACTTGAGGCTTAACATTATTATACTTAGGTTTTGATTTTACCTCTTTGTGTTGATTGTGGAATATTGAAGAACTTACAGGGCCCTTTAATGTCGTCACATTATCCTTTTCTTCGGATATCTTATTGACATTTTCTTGGTTTGAAGATGCGGCAAAGAACCCAAGTCCAGATCGGTCATGGACTGATCTTTGTACATCAAGGATGTCATCTAAGTACTTAGAACCTGCATTCATGCGCTCAAGAATAGTATTAGCTTTAGTCAAATCAATACTCAATTTACTTATTTTACCTTTGTTTAACACATTCAGCTCTTCCAACTCGCTAACTTTTTCTCGAAGCTGCATCCCTTCCAGTTTGAGTTGATTCCTTTCCTGAGTAAGACATTCTAGATTTTCTGATAGCTCCCTTGCTTAGGATAGTGCTTTTGACAAATCAGCAGTGGCTGCTTCACTTTTACTTACTAGCTTAATGTTCTGTTTGGTGAGTTTCCGGCACTCTTCATATAACTTGTCATAAGCCTCCTTTAACTCATCAAAATCTACTTCCTCCTCTTCATTATCAACATGGGTTCCTCCACTCTTCAAATTCACCTGGGTCTTTTCACTTTTGCGGTGGTTTGCGGTGAAGGCCAAGAAGTTTTTCCCATTCCTTTCCTCGTCTCTATCACTGTTCGATTTCTCACTATCAGAGTCATCATCCCAAGTTGTCACATTGAATACTTTTGGCTTCGCCTTTTTATTAGCGCAATCCTGAGCGAGGTGTCCATACCCGTGGCACTCATAACACTTTGGGCCCGAGGGTGGTCCTTTTACTCCTTTCCGATCCTGGTTACCATAGGACTCCAATTTTCCCTTACCTTTCTTTCCATTGTTATCACTATCATTATTCTTTTTCTTGAAAAATCGTTTAAAATTTTTGGTAAACAATGCCATAGCTTCCATATCATAATTTTCATCGCTGTTCGACTCATTGGATTCATTACTCTTACTCGAAAACGCAATTTGTTTTTCCAACCCTTTTGTAGTATTTTTAGTAGGAAATATGTCTTGATCAAAATGCGTGAGCTCATAATTTTGAAATTGACCTACTATTTCTTCTACAGACATTTCAGGTAATTTTCTCTTACTTTCTAGAATATCTACTTTAGTTTTAAAGCGTTCAGGAAGAGATCGCAAAATTTTCTTAACAACACGAAATGGAGTAATAGGCTCACCCAAGGTATAACTGGTGTTGACAATATGGTTGAGTTTGGCGTAGAACTCATCAAACGTTTCTTCTTCCTTCATACGCAGCATTTCAAACTTGGTAGTGACCCGTTGCAACTTCCCTTGCTTTACTGTATCAGTTCCTTCGTGGGTAGTAACGAGAATATCCCACGCTTCCTTTGCTGTTTTGCACGTAGATATACGATGGAACTCCTTTGTATCAACATGTGTAAACAACACATTCAGTGCCCGACTATTCGCTGCACGCTCTGCCTTTTCAGCTGTTGAGAGGTTAGCCTTAACCTTAGGACCTGAAGTTCCCTCAACAGTTTCCGTTGGCGGCGTATACCTTACTTCACATGCATTCCAAACATCTTCGTCAATGGCCTTTAAGTAGGCCTGCATTTTTGCCTTCCAATGATCAAAATTTGTACGATCTAGAACAGGGGGACGATTTGTATTTAACTCCATTGCAAATCAAGGATCCACTAAGAATTCGAACAATTCCAAAAAATAGTGACCTTGCTCTGATACCAAATGAAATCTCTAAAGTGATGCTAGGAGTAATACTTTCGCTGTACGGCTGTACCAAATAACCTCAAACACGCAACAAAAAAAACAACCAAAGAACGAGACACCAAAGTTACGTGGAAAACCCCAAATACGGGTAAAAACCACGGGAAGGAATCATGCACTAAAACAAATGTACGATTACAAGCAATCTTAATAACGACTGTGTATCCTCACCACAAGTCCTAAGAAATACCTGCCGAATCCACGTTCATCGTACCCTGCATGATCGTCGAATCCCGAATCCTCGGGCCTTCCAAAAACCCTTTCGAACTCCACGAAAAAAATTTAAATTGAAGTCGATTGTTGAAGTAGACCGAAACCCCTTGAAGTTGAACTTTTATCACCGAGATGTTATATATTTTTGTTGCTCTTCAAGGTTCACACGCCTCTTGCTCTCACGGAATGTCGGCAGTAAAACAAGAGCTCTCAAAATGAAGATAGGTGCTCGCTGCCTTATCTTGACCTCATTGTTTAATATATATATATATATATATATATATATATATATATATATATATATATATATATGGACAGCAAATCAACGGCAGCTGTAAAACCCATGTCTTGACCTAATTGTTTAAACTCAATCCCATATTTCACTTAAGCCCTTCTAATTTTGCTAGACCAACTTTCTTGCCCCGAACTTCTATCACTCTCCAATCACAAATTAAAATACATGAATTGATTCCTTCCACACCTAAACAGACGCTCTAAAAAGATAAGATACAAAAATACAACTCGATAAAGAAATACACGCAAATGTGAGTTTTGGTCATGAAAGTGCCAACTAAAAACAAATTCGGCCTTTGGAGCTTACAATCTCCCCCTTTGGCTCTTCCATGACAAAACCAAAAACTCACTCAACAAAGCTGCGAACCCCTAGCTGAACCAAGAACCTGCACAGCTTCAAACCACATCAAAAACAACTTCACAAAACGTTAGCATTAGCAACCAATAATATTTCTCCCCCTTTTTGTCACGGAAGGACAAAGGATAGAACAATGAGCAATAAGGAGACCCATAAGCCCATAAATGAAAACAACATCCAGAGCCTAAAACAAATGTAGCATTATCCTCGAACGCCAGCATTAGCAACATGTTTAAGGAAAAGTGACCCTCTTTTTTCTTTTTCTTTTTTGTGGTGTTGTTGAGTTACCCATGAAAACAAAAATAGTTCTCTTTTTAAAAGGATCGAAGCACAACCTAAAGGTTGAGATTTTGTTCTTCTTACCTTATTTTTCTTTCAGACTTTCTGTCTATCTGGCGCAGACAGGCAAAGGTTTGGTGTCAGGTGGTTTGCTGATCAAATGTTCCATGTTTGGGCTTGGAGCCTGTTACGGGCCCAGATTCCGTTTAGTCTGTTAGCTCAGCCCAAGCCATTGTTATTATTAGGGGCTATGGATTGCTTGGTTCACATATAAATATATTTAAAGGCCTTGTTTGGGTAAAAAAACTTAATCTAGTTTTTTGGTTTTTTGGTTTTTCTTAAACTTAATCCAAATTATTCCCTCCTTTGGCTAATAATCCAGATTATGGATTATTGGATTATTCGTTTGTCCTTATTCAAAAAAATTTGAGTTCTGACCATAATTTTATACTTGTTAGATTCGTCTCGAGGGGAATCCAAAAACCACAAAATCTTAATGCAAAACTAACGAATGCAAAAAAAATTTGAATAAGGACAAACGAATAATCTGGATTATTGGATTATTACCCAAAGCACTCTGGTTTTTTGGATTAAGATTATTACCCAAAGTACTCTGGTTTTTTGTACCCAAAAAACCAAAAAACTAGATTAAGTTTTTTACCCAAAGGAGGCCTTAGGTGTTTGGAAGCTTTAGAGGAGTCGTTAGAGATAGTAAGGGCCTCTGGATTCTTGGCTACTATTGGAAGGCATGAAGCAGCTCTACTCTAGAAGTCGTACTTCGGGCTACATGTAGAGGACTCCCTATCATGTTGGAGAAAGGAATGGCAATTGTGAAAAATGAAGCTGATTCAAGCACTGCTATTAAATCAATAAACGAGGGAGCTCCCGAGAATAATCCCAATCGAGCTCCCATTGAGAAATCAAGCATGTTGCTCGCCCACAATGGAGTAAGTCTTTCTCAAATATAATGAGATGCAAATCAAAGCGACAATCTAGAAGATTGGGGGGCGTACAGGCAAAAGAATTCGTTATCACTGCTGATATTTCCCCATTGACAGATCTTATGTGATCACGTATAAAAGGGGTGTTGGACTTGGTCATCTAAAGGCTCGTTTGGATGAAGTATAACGGAGAGGGATGAGGCAATCAGAGAGATAAGGGGATGATGTGATGTTTAGCCCATAGGTTGGGAACAAAAAACACACCCACACTAAATAGCCGCGTGCTAAATAGTCCGGGAGAAGCCGCACTAAATAAAAGCAGGGGGAGGGGTGCGCTTAATAGGTTTGGCTAAATAAGTTAAGTGCTTTTTACTGTTCATTTTTTTTGTCCTTATTCATTTTTTTTTTGTATTTTTAGTTTTACGTCAAACTTTTGCGACCAATTGATCCGTCTCGACGAGAGGTTTATTTTGACTTATTCTGTATTTTTGAAAAAATTTAAGAGTTTCGGTCAAAATTTTTTACTTTTCCGATTCCTCTCGTCGAGACGGATCAATTGGTCGCAAAAGTTTGACGCAAAACTAAAAATGCAAAAAAAAAATGAATAAGGACAAAGAAAATGAACAGTAAAAAGCCACTTAACTTATTTAGCCAAACCTAGCAAGTCAGGGGGGATATACCATCCCATTTTACCTCCCTACCCCCTATGCAATTCCTTCGGATCAAAAAATAAAGTACTTCCGCGCATAAATATTTATTTTTTTAGCATCAAATTAAACTACTAATAGAGATCTTTAATTCGATAAAAAGAAAAAGTTTAAAAAAATTTACATTGCTCGCTTATTGGCTTGTTGAGTTGCTTTGCAATTCCTTCAGATAAAAAAAATAAAGTACTTCCCCTTATAATTATTTATTTATTTTCCACCAAATTAAACTACTACTAGAGATCTTTCATTTGTTACAAAAAATAAAAGAAAAGCATAAAAAAGTTAGTTGATATGATTCATAACGTTGGGTTACAAAACATAAATGAAAAGCATAAAAAATTACTCACTCACTGACTTTAACGTTGGGTTCATACGAATATGATTTATAAAAAATTACTTAATATGATTTATAAAAAAATTACAAGATGATTTTTTAGTTTTAATTCTAAAAATTGATGAAGAGATGATTCTTAATTTATATCATAGAAGAATATTGAAATGAATTACTTAATATAATTTATAACATAATAATTAATTTTGGTATTTATATAATTACTGTATAAAAATACATAAGCTAATATAAGCATTACCAAGGACAATAAAGTCTTTTGACATGAATTTACATCATCCACCCTCCTTATGTCCTTTTTTTTTCTCTCTCATCCAAACTATTGACTATTTAATCACTCATTCTTAAAAGTCAAATCAATGTGGGTCTACCACTCTTCTTATTTAATCCCTCTCTCCCCGTATCATTTAATCTCTCCAAAACTAATACGTCATCCAAACGGTTCTAGTTTCTCTTATGCCCAGACTTGGTTCAGTTGTTGGCTCTTTTCTTTTCTCTCACTGACTAGCATTTACCCTGCTAATAGTCTTACGGTAATGGTTGGGCTTTGACAGAAAAAGGAAATAAGGAATTGGATTTGCACTTGTGTTTAGTCCATGGCTTGCATGAGTCGGGAGGACGAGTAATGGGTTTAAGAATCAATAATGTGGGCCCAAAGTCCATCGGATTTGTCTGCTAGGTGGTCCATAACTTAAGGGGAATTTTTTGGTCATTTTCCCTTTTCTTGGGGAAATGACCAAAACATGGTGGTTAGGACAAATAATACCAAAAACATGGGCATGGTTTGGCAAATGACCAAAACATGACAAGCACAAAAAAAATTCCACATACATGGTACTTTAGACTTGCACTACCAACAATACCCCTCATCTCTCTCTTCATCCCCTTTATCAATTGGTCAAAATAACGCGGGGCATCTATCTACAGTACTATTTACTATTCTAATTCTAATGGGTTTAAGCATCAATAATGTAGGCCCAAACTTCAAAAGTACCACAACACTAATCCTTAACAATAAAAAATCTGTATGTATTAAAAATAAAATCGAAATTTATGAAACTTATACACTCACACAGTCACACCAATTTCAATTATTGCATAAGACGAGGTATTTGTTCTCCAAATGTCTCTTCTATCCACCCACTGGTTTTGTCCCCCCAAACAAAATAAAACCCTTTTTTTTGCAAGTATTGGTCAATTTTAAATTTATAAGACATATTTTCCAAGAAAAAATTCAACTAATACATATTTTTCAAAAAAAAGAGAAAATTTTCACTCTTTTCATAAATTAAAAGAACTCGTTGATATCTAGAAAATTGTTGTATTCTTTCTCCGATTTTTTCTTTAAAAAGTGGATTATTGTCAAATTATTGTTTTGCAGACTAGACAAATATTTTGAGACATAAGTAGTAATTGAATTGGGATTGAGAATGTAAGGGGAAAATAAGGTGAAGGAAAAGCTAGTTAGTATTTGAAGCTGATTGGTTCTAAAATAGAACCAACCATCGAACACTTTTAACCACTTTTTTGGTGCCAAATTATGCAAATGACTATAGCATTTTTCCTACCACCCATTGGACTTGTGCTGAAAGAAAATGAGCAAAAAATGGAATGTGCTTGTTTTAAAAACAAGGAAAAACACTTTTTCTTTGTTTCTACAAATTAAAAAAATTAACGTTTACAATGAAGAAAAACCTAAACAAATTATGAACACATATTTTCTTTATTGGTTTTGTAAAGAAAGCCAAAACAAGGAAAAACACTTTTTCTTTGTTTCTATAAATTTAAAAAATTAACGTTTACAATGAAGAAAAACCTAAACAGATTATGAACACATATTTTCTTTATTGGTTTTGTAAAAAAAGCTAAAACATAAACAAAGAACAAAAAACAAAAACGTTACTAAATACAATTTTTTTTTTTTTTTGAAAAATAGTCAACATATCATATCAAAACGCCATTTGGCACTGATTACATCGAAAGACAGGAATGAAGCCCAAACCACTAGCAAGTGAAATGAGAACGGCAATAGGCTAACTAGGCCACCGACTCGCAGACACACCTGCCAAAGCAGACCAGACACCTAGGGGACAGAATGATGAATCCGATTCAAGTGATAGCGGTCAGGGACGGGGCTAAGATTTTACCTTTGTGGTGGCGAAAATATGAACTTAAAAAATAAAAAGACAAACTGCATTATAAGGATGAAAGAATAAAAAATTTAGTGGTGGCGAGTCTATGTAATTTGGGGAAAAAAAAATTTCCTATATAATAATTGCATTTTTTGAAAACCTTGTGGTGGCGGCCACTTGTCCCCCTCTAGCTCCATCCTTGGTAGCGGTAGAGAATCCCAATGGATTCCCAGCTTAAACCATAACACAATACAACGCAAAATAATCGGGAACAAAAACATCAAAAAAAAAACATAAAAAAAAAACTAGCTAATCAGAAACCCCAAAAAAATTGGTGCATCAAAGAACCCATCGAGTCACCTCACTGAGCATCATCGAGTCACACCGAGTTCACTGATCAGTCACTTTCCCGGACGAAAACAAGCTCCCATAGCTGCCGCCCGAAGAGCTTTAGCTAGAGGGGGCCCGAGACACCCAAGATCAACCCATCGTCAAATTTGAAACATCCCAAGTGGTAAAGGAATGGAGGAGTGGTGGAGTTATAAGAGGATTTGGACAGTGGCGATGAGAAAGAGACGAAAGGTTTGCGAGGTATGGTGGTCAGAGATGGTAGAGGTTTTGGTAGTGGGAGCGAGAGGATAGTGAACTGGCCATGGATTGATGGTGGGTGTCCAACAAGGGGTGGGGGAGGAGGGGTGAGGCGAAGAGGTCCCCACCCCTCAAAACCTCAAACGGGAAAAAAAAACTAAAGGCGTGTGAGATTGATAGGTGGAAGAGGAGAGAAAGGCAAAAAAGGGGATAAAACCCTGAATAATGATACAGACACACTCTTTCAGCCACACTCTACCACACCCTCACTTACATGTGGGTGGTCCCCACACACTCTTTCAGCCACACTCTACCACACCCTCTCTCACATGTGAGTGAGGGTGTGATAGAGTGTGGCTGAAACAGTGTGCCTATATCATTTTTGTAAAACCCTAAGGATATTCCAACTTATAGGGAGAGAAGCTATCTAGGCATTAGTAGGCCTTTATTTTGATTTACTGAATACAATGATAAAAGTGAAAACAACCCAACTAATGATAGTTTTGGGTATCAAGGGAGAATTAATTAGAAAAGATAGATGAAGCACAATGTCCGTCATTATCAAGCACTAGAGGTCGGGGCACATGCAATGCGTGTGCAAGTCAAACTTTGACCAAAAAAAAAAAGTATGCACAAAAGTACTTGGCTTATTGTTTGATCGTGTGTGCATTGTAATTTTTTTTATTATTTAGAAATAAGCTATCTTTTAGATATTTAAGCAATGTACTTAACAAATTGCACATAATCAAATAAGATATTACCGTGCTAACGCGGTCATCGCAGACGCTTTTTCCACGAATACAGTTTTGGCTATAACGGAGAACGGCCTATCTTTATTGGCTGCATGGATTTTAAAGTTGACAGTGTAAGTTTAACAAAGAACACACTGTTGGAGAAATGTGTAATCATATAACTATAAAAATAGTTATTTATAATGCGATAATAAGACGCAATATGATCAATAGATAATTACCTGACTTTTTGTTTATGTTTCATCCATCATAGTTTTCTTATCTTCACAATTATCCCAAAGCGAAAACATATTTTTCCCTTTTTGCATTCCTGTATATGATAACATATAATTCGAATACTAAGAATCTCTCACAAAATTATACATATCAAAACATAGATATACAAATGAATATCAACATATATATATATATATATATATATATATATATATAGAGAGAGAGAGAGAGACAGAGAGAGAGACAGAGAGAGAGAGAGAGAGAGAGAGAGAGAGAGATGCACAAAGCTGTTTCTTGTTGTTTTTTCTAGAATTAAACTAACATTAAAGTGATTGAAGCCCGAAGATTGTCTGGAAAAAAACATAAAAAAAAAAAAGTTTGACAGGAAAAAATTCCAACTTTTGGCACCCATCAACGGCAGGTTAAAATGGCATTTTAGACGAGGCAATTGGTAATTGGCACCGTATAGGAATTGGTTCTTTATTTACGTAAGGCTTCAATAGATTTAAGAGAAATATAAGATGCAGAACAGAAAACCGAAAAATATGAAGAACAAAAATATGGGAAAATGTGGATGGGGCCGAGGGGGAGAGAGATTTGATTTCTTTGATTCTTTGCGGAAAAGTTAAAGAGCACTACATGAAGAGAGCAACTACATGAACAGAATATTAACGAAGTAAACAACTAATTTAGCAAATAAACCCAGAATTGCAGTCATACGTGGATTTCGCGGAGTTTTATAGCAAACTGAAGTAGCAAAGCCGCGGCATTTTTTGGTTCTGTAGCAAAGTGAAGATGCGAATGAGAGATCTTAATATTGGAACTTGGTGTTGAATTAAGAAGAATAGATCTTAATTGGGATGTAATGCATGGAGGATTTGGCATCGTTGGCATGCTGTGGGTGAGGAAGGGAAGTACAAACTGTTTTGTTTAGGTTGGTAACTGCAAGGAGTATTACGCGAGGTGGTTTTTGGCTTGTTGTTTTACCGTTCTATCCTTACAGTTATTAGTGTTGGAGGATAATTATGTGTAAAAAGAGTTTCTTTTTATACCCATTTGGGGATAGCAAAATGTGAGCCAGCCTCATTTTTTATCCTCACCAAACTTAGACTCCCCCTTTATATATTAGATAGAATAGATAGTAGTTTATTGACATCTATTGACTATTCTAATATGGAACGGGAAATCACCAATTGGTGTCAAGTATTTTATGAAGTTATGCCCCAAAAATTATTTCCAAGTTTGTCCAAATTTTACAATTATTTTTATGATAACATGAATTAACTACTAAGAAAAAAAAACTAAAATCACTCGATCTCAACTATCCACGCTTGCACACATAATCACGCAACAATGCTATTGTAAACATATTTTTGAAGATGTGGCACGAGAGTGATTTGTTATTTATAACCTGAATTAACCGTTATGGCAAAACCGTAAAATTACCAACTTTACCACCCATTTTGGAAATTCTATATATTCTCCCTTTTTCTCAGTACCTACATTCAAAAAATTCTAATAAGGCGCATGGGTCAACAAACACTAATAATAAGGCACATGGATCCCTCCTTAAACATCCTAAGAGCATATCTAATGCACTACATAAGAAATATTTGTTAAAGTGTGCACCTAAGCACATGTGAGACCCTATTTGTGTGCTAAGAACTTAGGGCATCCACAGTGGGCTCTCTAAAAATGGCTCCTAAGTTGACTCCTAAGGTGTACACATAAGCCTAATTGGGGTCCATTTGACACTCCTAGAGTTTGCTAAATATAGAGAGCA
The DNA here is from genome assembly GCA_020921065.1 of Vaccinium darrowii. Taxonomy (NCBI): domain Eukaryota; kingdom Viridiplantae; phylum Streptophyta; class Magnoliopsida; order Ericales; family Ericaceae; genus Vaccinium; species Vaccinium darrowii. The sequence continues at coordinate 1,050,755 of CM037152.1, read as the reverse complement.
TACGTGCACCCAATGGACTAGTGAGAAAATTTTCTATTTGTGAAGAAAGTAATAAAAAAAAAGTGTGGGTCCCATAAAAAAAAGATTAAAAGGGCTTGAGTCTCACTTGGAGCTAGCTACAAGGCTAGTTAGATTTAGCTAATGGGTTAGGAGCCATGCTTAGGAGCCACCATTGTGAGCTTGTATTGGGAGCCCATTGAAGACCATAATTGATCAAATGGCTTGCTAAATTTTAGGAGCCTCGCCTAGGAGCCATTTTAAGAGTCCACTGTGGATGCCCTCTAGCTAAATGCACTTTAATGGGGCTCTCTAAAAATGTTCATTATCTTTTAAGTGGTGAGGGGTGCCAAGTGGTCCCACAAAATTCTTCTCTTCTTCCCTTCTCTCTATCTCTCTCATCTTTCTCTCTCTTTAAGTCTTTCTCCAAATTTAGGTAGTCACTTAGGGCACTTTAGGTAGTGAGGGGTGCCACCTAGGATTTTAGAGAGTCAATTTTTGTGCACTAAAGACCATCTTTTGAGTTTTTCTTAGCTAACTAATTAGGACATTTTAGGGAATTCATTTAGGTTAATGCACTAGAGATGCCTTAATAGTCTATGTTTAAACAATAAGGTTGGAGGGCACTCTTTGCGAAAATTCAAGTTAATCATACATCGATAAGTTTCTCATTTGTCTCGAAAATAATGAAAGGTCAAAAAGTTTAACAATCCATTATTTTCTATTGAAATGTGTAATTTATCTGCATCCGATCAACTTGAGTTTTTAAAAGAATGACCTACACATTATTTTTTATACGATGGACGATATGAATGATTACTATGAGGCCACGGTAGGCTCCACACGCGGATCAAAAAAAAAAAATACTCCCTCCGTTCCATATTTCTTGTTCACTTGCACTATTCACAACATCTAAACAATTTGTTTATATTTTCAAATTTATAATATAATATTAGTATTCAATATGGATATTGTTTAATAGTTCTTGATAATTTCTATTAAACAAAAATTTTCAAATTGTAAAAAAAATAAATTATAAATTGAATAAGCAATTGAAAATTAATACGCAAATACATAAATGAATAAGAAATTCGGGACAGGGGAGTAAGCAGACTCCACCTATGCCCACCCCAACCAGAAAAACAAACGACCCGCCCCCATTCTCCACGTATTTACACTTGCAACCCCTAGTCGTTAGAAAGAAGAACGAAACGAGAAAGTCCCGTCTGCAACTCTAACTGTAACATTCGCCATGGCCTCCGTTTACAGGAGTCGGCGAGACGAGCGACCCGGAGGGAAAATAGTGAGGGGTCGGCAAACCGCCGCCGCCCGCTCTAAAACTCCATATGACCGACCGGCCCCTGCTGCCGCCGGTAGTTCTCCTCCCCAAAACCCTAATTGGCTCTCTGGAGTCGTTTATCCCACCTCTCGGATGATTGCTACGGGTGCCACCAAACTTTTCACCTTTGTGTTTGCTCCCGAATCTTCCTCGTCGTCCTCTTCTTCTGGTACCGATTCCTCTCCGGGTACGTCCCTTTTCTTCCATTCTACTTGTAGTTTTTATGCGTCCAATCGTGGGACCAATTCCACCATTCACTAGCGGAGCCCCATTACGTTTACTTGTTTTGTAGAGGATGGTATGGACGATGGAGCTGATGATTATGATGTCCCTTATGACAACGGTGGTAGTCTGAATGAGGTATTTTCTCGTTGACCGTCTGGAGTTCATTGTCTTGAATTTTGAGTTAGCTGCATATAATATCGTCGTTTTTTGAAATTCGATTATTGGAAAATACTAGAGCTTGAGTTCCTCATTTTTTTTTTGGGTGCCGCGGGGGGGGGGGGGGGGGGGGGGGGGGGGAACTTTACGAGAGCAACCACACTGTGCGTATATTCCTCAAGGTTATTTCTGTCTCTAGTCCTTCCCTGCTCTTATGCCTTTCAACATTTACGATAAGAAATTCAATTAGCATGTATAAAATTGCAATCAACTAAAACAGGAATTCTCAATAGTAATGCGGCCCGAATGATATGCTAAAAAATTTTCATCCCTGCTAGCTAATTTCCATACTGAGAAATGGTGAAGGGCATGGGTTGGCATAATTGGGCAGCTAGTATGAATGTCTAAAGTGCAAGTATTGGGTAGAGGAAAATGGGGGAAAATATTGTGCTTACAAACTGAAAATTGAACACGATCCCACTTGATATTAGTTTAAACTAATTAAAGATACTGCAAAAGGCAAGGGAAACCTGGTAGAAACTATCTGTGAATTGAACGGAAAAGTGGACTCTTTTTATCAGAACGGTGAATGAGCTTTTGAACTGCACCGAATGGTGGTGATGTGATGGTGCTGATGTTCAATAAGAAGGAGTCGAAGACGGCAGCAGTGGCGGAGATGCAATGTGGGTGAATTCCAATGGTGCAAGAGGGAAAAACTTTGGTGGACATCACACAGTAGGGATGCATGATGGTGGACAAAGACAAAGGGCGGGTTACAAAAAATGTTCAAGGTGGTGGTGATGGAGGGGCTTTTGCAGCTAATGGTGGTGGTGGAAGAACGGTTCTAGCTCTTAACTGATGGTGATCTGGTTCGTGGATTATGGGTTAGTATGGGTCTGCCTAGTCTGGCGGTGGGGTTCTTTTGGCTGTTGATGGTTGCAGTCATAGTTCCCACAGTTTTTCAATTGGGAAGCACAACTGGCCATCATGTCATCGGAGTAGAATTCCCGTGCCTAGAGAATCGGTTGCCCGCTTCTTGACTGGCGACACGCAGAAGGGTCAGTATATCCTTTTGTTGTCTTGTGGCCAGGGCATAGGGCTCAAGGGTAGTGCTTCGAAAATTTCGGTGCTTGTCCTGCTCTTCATCGCAGCTACCGGCGGCTCCATAGTTGTGCTAACATGCGAATAACTAAGGCGTAGGGCTTCATCCCTTATAGTACCTCCCCCTTTCACCTTCAGGACTGCCGCAAGCTTCATTATTGTTGCCAAAAGTGTAGCGAACCGGTACCTGTTCCTGTTTCTTTCCTCATCAACCACGTTCTTCTACTTGTTGGTGTTTACAACTTTGTGGCCTGCTGTGCCTCCAATGTCAGCTGCATTTAGAGAAGCCATTTGTTAAGCTGGTAATGAAGGAAAGAGGAAAGTTAAATCATCCTCAACAAAGTTGGCAATTCTGTTCTTTCCTTTTTCATTTGCCTGATGGGTTACAGCCCAATCTTTGCCTTTCTCAGAGTAGAATTGCTAGATGAACAGATAATTAGTGCTGTTTGGCTGGATTCCAGCCGGAGGCCACTTCGATGCCAAAGTCTGTCCTTGCTCAAAAAACGTAGAATGTACAGAAAACTTAGACCACAAGAAACGTTGTACCTTTCTAGGGTTAATATTGTATCTTTTATAGAGGCCATACTTCGGTTCTTGTCCCGCTGACCTTCCAACCCATACCTGTTGGGCGGCTCGGCAGGCATAGTTCGGATCAGGGCCTAATCAGAGCATTCGGCTTTGTCCGCTTTGTGTGGCCCAAAACCAGATCCGGTTTAGCCAACTACAAAAAGTTGTGCAAGTTTCCTGCTAGGCACAATTCTTACGGGTTAGGATAATTGAAACTAAGTGTGGGAGTTGAGATAATGTGTGGGATTCCCAAGTGGTCCATTGGGGAAATTCTCAATTGCCCTGGGAATTCAGCTCTCAAGCTACATCCCATTCTCTCCTTCTGTTCATCTTTTGTTGTCAAATTATGATTGTTTCTTGGAGCATATTTCGAGGGATAATTTTGTTTTCTTTCCTCGAGCATCGCCATTCTGGGTTCGTAGTCCCTTGTTGTCCATCGTGTTAATGGTTCTTTTAGACATGATTGTATTAATCAAAGAGTTTGTCTTCTTCAATCACTGTACATTTTTTTCCTGTAAATCCTTCCTTGGGTATAATATTTAGGATGTTATCCTTGTTTGGACCTTATGAATTATGATATATATGGAATGTAATTGTACCCTTCAGTAAGTGTTTTTATTGTGCCAACAAAGAAAGCAATAATTATTATTTTTGTTTGGATGGTGGCTCACGAGAAAACAATACTAATGACATGTTTCAACTCAGAAAACATGGCGGTTGGTGATGCACTTTGTTGTACCATGTGCCGTGGAATGGAGGGGAGTAGTAATATGGTTTCTGTGTTGTCCCATTGGGTGCCTTTAGAGCATCTCCAAACATACCTTCATTTCTTCATTTTGAAGAATGAAGGGGCTCCAACCAATCTTCATTTCCCTCCTTCATTTTGGAGAATCAATTTTGGTTCTTCATATATGAAGAACCACTGCAAAAATGAAGAACATTCTTCAAATGAGTTTTGCACTATTCATTTTATCTAAAATGTGCTTATCTGTTAAATTCTTGATCAAATATTCATATAAATGGTACCAATAAAAAGATATTAAAAATACCTTTAAAATGAGACCAATATCCAATATATCTAGAAAAAAATTGTAGCATAAAATTTGAATTTTTCTAGAGGGAAAGCTTTGGAGGGAAATAGAGGGAAAAATGAAGAATTGGGTTGGAGTTAGAGTGAATAGTGGCATTCTTCAAAGTCACTTTTTTAATAAAAACATTATTTTGGTTCTTCAAATTGAAGAATGTGGTTGGAGATGCTCTTATGGTGGAAATTGTTTTGACATTTAGCGGGGGATTGGTTTATTTAATAATTCCTGATTCATGCGTTCTTGCGATTCGCCTCTACAGTATTCACAAATAGACCATTTGAGGTTTCTTACCACAATGACTGATACAGTATGCCTCCTCAGTGGGAATGCCTAAGTTATTAGTTGCAACACGCAGGAGCAGCTGATGTTCAACTTGATAGAGTTCACTTTTTCGGTTGTCCATAATAACCTTGGGACTGCAACTATTACAAGGACTACTATTCTGCTTTTTAGTTTTTGTTTTATAAGCATTCTTTGAGTCTTAAACATATGCCAATACTCTTTCCAGTACTAATTGTGTGATTGTGATTTTTGTTATTGGAAGAATTGGGACTACATCCGAATTGATTGAATGCTTTAGGCCGGAGCCTCAACTAACTGTAGGAAAGAGTGACATCAAGCGATTAATAGAAAAGCTACTTATGCAGGAGACATTCTCAAGGTAATGGAGAAAATTTAAGTTTGCTTAGTTATTTATAGTTTTTTTATTATTTTTTTATTATCTGTTTCCTTCTAAATTGTTCATAGACTTCTATTGTTTTGCCTGTTTGCTGTTATGCTCAAAATGTTGACTACACTCGATAGTTGTAGATTATTGACTAACCCACCTATTTATTGTTTAAGCTGTTAGAAGTTGTGGTAATTATGATTTCTATAATTTCAACACACCGCCATGCTATTGGCTATGCTCTGCTCCATAAGTTAGCCAAATATGTGCATCTATTGCAATTATTGTGTTGTGGTATGGTTTACACACATTCCGTGTTAGATATTGGCCACCTATCATCCAAAAGAGCAAGCTGTTGGAGAATTGTGCAACTCAGTGTTCTAAAAGTTGGCTGCCTAGTCCGACTATTTTTTTTTTTTGTGTGAGCTAACTTCTCTTGTATCCCAATTTGTTACTTTCTCTTTTCAGAATGGGATTCTACATTTGTGGTTGCATCGTCATAACATTAAGAGAAAAAAAAGGGGTTCTCCTCAAGCTTTTATTTTCAACTTCCTTTGGAATATGTTGTAAGTGCATGAGGTGTCGTGGCTTATACTTCAACCAAAACAGTCCACACTCTTCAAGCCTCCTTGTGTATAATACTATTGTTAGTATCAATGTAAAAGATGTCCATTTGTGATGCAATCAAATGCATAAAACCTTGAGATTGGTGGATTAGAGAGAGAAATCCCGAAGTTGAGATACGAAGAGCAACAACTCACATATCCAATGCTTCAAATTCCAAAATATCAGAAGCTGAAAATAGGAGGCAGAACACAAACTTATGGACAGTATGCCACAACAACTTAGGAATGAAAGTATTTATTTACCTCAGGACTTCCAACACTTAGAAAAGAAAGAATTTATTTACCTCAGGAGTTCCCCATGAAAAGAAGCTGTCCTTAGGTTGGGGAGCAACAAAACAAGAAGAAGAAACCCCAAAATAAGAAGTTGAGGATAATGGAACAGAAGTTGTATGGGATTACAAGAAGCTGTGTCTTTATTCAGAAGTGCAAGTTTGTGTGCGAACAAAACTGTTTCTGTATTCTGCATGCACTTTTCTTCTTAACCTGTCTAAGCTTTCGGTTCTAACTCGTTGACTTTCACCAGGGAAGAATGTGATAGACTAACAAAGATTATTAAGTCAAGAGTTATAGATGGTAGCACCATGGAAGAGGAAAAGGATGAAAAATTAGGTGGCATACCCCACAGAACAGTTGGAGATGGTATTGATTTCATGAAATTCAATATTTAAAAGACTTAACTTTTTTTTTTTTTTAATATTAGTAGCTGACTGATGATGTATATAATAATACTTTATGCACAGTTACTCCTGAGCTATGCAGTAAAGCTGTCATGGAAGCCAAGCAATGGTTAGAGGAAAAGAAGGTGGCATCAAGCTCAAAATCAGAGATGGATCGTGGAACTGGTACACTTAGCTCTGTTCCACTATCACAGGTTCTAATTCTTTTCTGTGATCTTTTACTTCCACCTTTACCGTACCTTAGTTGCACGAGGAGGGAGCAGGATTGGAAGGATGGGAGCAGGGATAAGTAGAAGATCCTAAGGTTAGGAGTGTGGGAGAAGCGTATGTACTAAATACGTACTTTTATTTTTTAGATGAGGATTTATACAAATTAATTAAAAGGTTGGCGTAAACACCCACATAATGGTATCTGCCAAACACCTCTTTGTTAGAATGTAGAGAGAGAGACTGTGGTGAAGTGTTTTTCTCATTAATTGAAACAAACACTATACAGCAGCATGTATACACAGACCAAAGGAACAATGACTAAACTACCCTTAGGAACTAAATACATAACAAATAAACCCTATATCTTAACACTCCCCCTCAAGTTGGTGCGAAGATATCCCTCAAGCCCAACTTGAACACAATGGGGTGAAAACTTTTACTACTCAGACCCTTAGTGAATACATCTGCTAATTGGTCTTCTGATCTCACAAAAGGCATGCATATCAAACCGTTGTTCAGTTTCTCCTTGATGAAATGTCGATCAATCTCAATATGCTTTGTTCGATCATGCTGAACAGGATTATGAGCAATGTTTATGGCTGCCTTATTATCACAGTAGAGCCTCATAGGACCACAATCAGGGAAACCCAAATCATGCAATAAGGTTTGGAGCCATAAAAGCTCGCAAACACCATGAGCCATAGCTCTGTACTCGGCCTCTGCACTGGATCTAGCCACCACGGACTGCTTCTTACTCCTCCACGTAATCAAATTCCCTCCAAGGAAGGTGCAATAACCAGAAGTAGATCGCCGATCATCAATAGAACCAGCCCAATCTGCATCAGTGAAAGCTTCCAATCTCAAGTGACCATGATTAGAAAACAAAACTCCTTTACCAGGGGCTGATTTGAGATACCTCAAAATGCGATAAACAGCATCAAGATGCACAGTACGAGGTTCATGCATAAACTGGCTCACAACCCCCACAGCATAGGAGATATCTGGCCTAGTGTGAGATAGGTATATCAGGCGACCCACAAGTCTCTGATATCTCTCCTTATCTGTAAGCTCCCCCACATTGATACCAAGATGATGGTTGGCCTCAATGGGAGAATCAGCTGGCTTACATCCCAACATACCAGTTTCTTTCAAGAGGTCAAGTATGTACTTCCTTTGAGAGATAAAAATGCCCTTGTCAGATCTAGCCACCTCCATTCCAAGAAAGTACTTCATAGATCCCAAATCTTTAATCTCAAACTCTTGAGTAAGGAGAGCTTTAAGGCTGCCAATCTCATCCACATCATCACCTGTCATGATTATGTCATCCACATAAACAATAAGAATGGCAATCTTACCATTACTTCTCTTGATGAACATAGTATGGTCAGCATGACTCTGTGTGTATCCAAATCTCAGCATGGCTTTGAGAAACCTGTCAAACCATGCTCTAGGAGATTGCTTCAAGCCATAGAGTGCCTTTCTCAACCTACACACCTTTCCTTCTGTTGCAAAAGAGGAAAAACCTGGTGGTATGTCCATGTACACTTCCTCCTCTAGGTCACCATGGAGGAATGCATTCTTCACATCAAACTGTTGAAGAGGCCAATCCAAGGTAGCAGCACAAGAAAGCAGGGTCCGAACAGAGTTCATCTTGGCCACAGGAGCAAATGTCTCCTCATAGTCAATGCCATAGGTTTGAGTATAACCTTTAGCAACAAGCCTGGCCTTATATCTTTCAACCATTCCATCTTCCTTGTGCTTTACAGTGAACACCCATTTACATCCCACTGGTTTCTTTTCCTTTGGAAGAGTCACTAATTCCCAGGTGCCATTCTTTTTCAAGGCTTTCATCTCCTCTACCATAGCTTCTTTCCACTCAGGTATTATAATAGCTTCTTTCCAATCCTGTGGGATAGATATAGAAGAAAGAGAAGAGACAAAAGCACGATACGAAGGAGATAAACGGGAATATGAAACAAACTGAGAAATAGGATGTTGGGTACAAGTTCTAACACCCTTCCTATGAGCAATAGGAGCATCAAGATCATCAAAAACAGTAGGGTAAAGATCATTACCAGATGAATCAGCTGAAGAGTCAGGAACAGCTGAAGAGTCAGGAACTGGAGTAGGTGATGACGATTGGTATTGTGGTAATGCACCAGGTTGACCCTTTTCCTTGCGAGTGAAGGTTTTTAAATCAGGTCTGTCCAATCTTTCTCTTGCATCCATCATAATTCTTTCTCCAGATACAGGTTCCTCTCTTTCTCTTTCAGGATTACTAGGGCTAGGAGATGCCTCCTCTCTCTCACCAGTGTTCTCCCCTGTATCAACATTCTCCCCCTTACCAACAGTTGGGGGGAATAACCAGGAATGAGAATCACAAGATGTCAACAACTCTCCCCCTCTAGAACTCTCCCCCTGAAGAGATGGGGACGAGAGAGGATAGAAGGATTGGTGTTCCCAAAAAGTGACATCCATCGAAACAAATTTCTTCCGAGAGAGAGGGTCATAGCAATGATACCCCTTTTGAGTAGGGGAGTAGCCAAGAAACATGCATTTGCGAGCTTTAGGATCTAACTTTCCACCGGGGTGACGAGGGGCATGCACATAACAAACACAACCAAAAATCTTAGGAGGAAGTGTAGAGACCCGAAAGTGACCAGGAAGGAAATCCAAGGGAGTCCGGAATTGAAGAACACTGGATGGCATTCGATTAATGAGATAAGAGGCTGTAAGGATGGCCTCGCCCCAAAAATGTTTAGGAACATTCATAGTAAACATGAGAGAGCGAGCCACCTCAGCAAGATGCCGGTTCTTCCTTTCCGCGACTCCATTTTGTTGCGGTGTATCTACACAAGTAGTTTGGAAAAGAATGCCATTGCCATCAAGATATGACTTGAAGGGACCATTCATGTATTCGGTCCCATTGTCACAACGAAGTATCTTGATGTTTGTATCAAATTGTGTGTTCACCATCTTATGAAATGACTGAAAACATGAGAAAACTTCATTTTTTGCTTGAAGTAGATACACCCAAGTTATACGAGAGTGACAGTCAATAAAGGTAACAAAATAGCGATAACCAGAAATAGAGGTAATAGGTGAAGGACCCCAGACATCAGTGTGGACAACCATAAAAGGAAAAGCACTTCTCTGATAAACAGGAGCATAAAATGAACGTCTATGCTTCGCAAGCTCACAAGCTTCACAAAAGAACCTACTTCTAGAACATTGTTTAGTTAAAGTAGGAAAAAGTTTTTCTAAAACACCAAAAGAGGGGTGGCCTAGTCTACGGTGCCATTGATGCAATAAAGGAAGAGCTGAACCCGTATCCGCCTCAAGAGCATGACCCAATGATGACGGAGTAAAAGATGGACAAGGCACAGACTCCAAAAAATACAGGCCATCCTGAGCTCTACCAGTACCAATCGTCTTTCCTGTTCCCAGTTCCTGAAAGACACAATGAGTGGGAAAAAATGTCACTGAACAATTCAAGGAATGTGTGAGACTACTAACAGATATAAGATTAGTAGTAAAATTGGGAACATGGAGAACAGAAGAAAGAGGTAAGGTAGGAGAACAATGAATAGAACCTTTCCCGGAAATAGCAGATAAAGAACCATCAGCTACTCTTACTTTATCCTTACCAGAACAAGTAGAGTAGGAATCAAAAAAAGATGAACAACCCGTCATGTGATCCGTGGCACCCGAATCTATAATCCAAGGACGGGAGCTAGATGCACTGAAAGCACTAGCATGAACAGAAGCAAAGAAATCAGAGGCAGTGGAAGCAGCGGAAGTGGAAGTAGAAGCAGTGGTAGATGGAGCGTTAAGCCTAGCCAATAGGTGCCTGAGAGTTTGTAACTCCCCCTCAGAAAAAGGGGCACCAACTTGAGTAGTTTTGAAAGCCTCCATGTGTACCAACAATTTCCGTTTCAAATCACTTTAAACCGACCCCGCAAATGGATCCGGAACGTCGAAATTAGTCAGGATCAAGCCTCGGAGCTCTCAAAAGTGGTCAAAATTGGTCAAAATGGGTCCACGAACCCTCCTGGACCCCAATGAACCCTCCAGATGAGCTTCTTGGCCCTTTTCCAAGCCACTGAACCCTCCAGATGAGCTGTTTGACCCTTTTCCAAGCCACTGAACCCTCCAGATGAGCTTCTTGGCCCTTTTCCAAGCCACTGAACCCTCCAGATGAGCTGTTTGACCCTTTTCCAAGCCACTGACCACTTTTGAACCCCCGGATGGCCTTTTTGAATCCCCAGATGATCTCTTGGACCTTCTGACACGCAGAGGAACCTTATGAACCCCCAACTGAACCTTTTGACTCGCAGAACAGGTTAAATAGAGTTCTGGAACAGTTCTAAGTACAACAAAGGCTGAGAAACCCAAAATGGCACCTGTACGGACGTCGGCTGACCTCGCCGGAGGTCGTACGGTGGTCGCCGATGGTTGCTGGTGGTTGCCGGAGGTAGTAAAGCAGCTTTCGAACAAAACCCAGTATACTACAGTGTCAGAAGACCTTCGCCGGAGCTCGCCAACGTCAGCCAAGCCTCGCCGGAGTTCGCCGGACTCAGACGAGGGTCGCCGGAGGCTGGGTAGTCATCGGAGTGAAGGATCTGTGGACTGGGTACGATCGACAGTGAACAACGCTGCTCTTTGTAGTAGCGTAATACACTGTTGCTGAAAGACTAGCGTGAAAAACACAACCTACTCGATCGACTAGCGTGAAAAGCACACCAGGACGATCGATTATGTAGGAGAGTCACGAAATGTAAAGCTCTCTATCAAGCCCAGCACATGATCAGTGCTCTGATACCATGTTAGAATGTAGAGAGAGAGACTGTGGTGAAGTGTTTTTCTCATTAATTGAAACAAACACTATACAGCAGCATGTATACACAGACCAAAGGAACAATGACTAAACTACCCTTAGGAACTAAATACATAACAAATAAACCCTATATCTTAACACTCTTCAACTCTCCCATGAATTTCTTTGCAGTCCATTATCAAATGGTGCCTTTTTGGGCTAGGGAAAAGAGGAGGGCCCGAGGAGACGTGTTAACGTTATTGGGCTGCCCATATTTATCCTTCAGTAGTAAGTTGCTATACAGCTGCAGTAATTGGGATTCCCACCAAGAAAGCAGCTGTACTCAACGATAACCAGGCGATTCTCTACTCTGTGTCTCACGACTATCATCGTTTGAGATTTTTCCTCTCACAGTCCGGAGCCAATTGTCTCTCTCCCACCGTTCTTCTCTTGCCCCTGCAATCAGCCTTTTCTCCCTTCTATACGAAATATTCACAATGGCAGCTTCTCAGTTGATGGTGTGCAGGCTGGAGAATCGACCTAGGTGTCTTCCAGGAAATTGGTGTCACTGGAGACTCCAATCCATTATCACATGCTCCGAGCTTGATAAGGATCGCACTCCTGTATGGTCAGACTGGCGCTCCAGTCACGTCTCTCACTCTGGAGCGCAAATTTGCACTTAGTTCCCACGGTACCTGCGACTATTTACTATATATGGTTGTTAAACACTCTTTCTATGATGTAATAGGTCCCAAAGATTGTCATTTTTCTGAGGCTGGTGTAGATTGTCATGTTTCTAAGGCTGGGGTAGGAACAATGCTGCCATGGCTGTCCCTACAATCATTGGGGATTTACCAAACACTTCAATCTTTTAATTAGTTGCACCCTGTTCCACCATGGTACCAGTCCAACCACGCTAGACGCCTGTCATTACCCATGACCACTTTTACCATAGTGGCCATGCCATTTTCCACTAGCATCATCAACAGCTAAGTGTCCCTTTTTTTACTTGATACCCATATATGCAGACCTTTCTCATATTTGGCCCTTGTTGAATTCCTGTAACTCTTACGCACGGCTGTTTAAACGCAGCAAGTCAGCAATATTATCTCCAGTGTCCCATCTTCAAATTTCAGATGCTTTTCGCTTTGCTAAGTTATAATTCGATGATTCATTTCAAATAGCAAAAACTTGTGCTTTGAATGACTTTTCAATATAGACAATCTATGTTGTTTCTTTAGCATAGAAAGTTTGTAAATGTTTTCACAGATGTACTTTTAAGCACGATGCTATGATATTTTCTGAAGATATTTTGTTTACATTTAAGACGCACTTATTTTCTGAAAATATTTTTCCATTACCTTTGCAACCTTCAATACTGTATATCATATCCCTGGTCTCATATGGAAAGTCATTTGGTTCGTATTGATGGTTAGTTCTTCATAAATGCATGGATTTATCTCCTATCAATGCTAGTAATGCCAGTTGGCAGGAGAGGCCTTTGGAGGTCTTGGTGGTTAGTGAGACCGTTTTGAGTATCGAGGGGAATAAGGCTCCAGAGCTAATATATTTCTTATCTCAGGATTTCATGATTGTTGGGGTCAGATGAACAATGATCTCATGAGTTTGTAGTAACCTTTTTGAAGTTGAAATGCTAATGCCTGAAGGAACTCCACAACAATGTAAATTCTATGTAGATTAGGTAACTTTTGACCTATATATATGGTCACTCAAAATTCACTGCTGTACATGAAGTCAAGAACAGTTTCAGGGTAGTCTCATCCCACCCGGGGTGCTTTGTTGAGGGGCGTCAAATACTGGATGTTGCTTGGACAACTAAGAGGTAGTGAAGAATATGTGCATGGAGGGAAATGTGTTATTTTGAAGGCTCTGATTATGAAAAAAAAAAAAAGACTATCTGGACCGTGTTTTTTTAAAATTTTGTGCCGCATAAAGGGAAATGGAAACATATGGAGACAAAGAATTCGGGGTTTATCTTCCATTAGATTTTGGCTAATACTTGATGGCATAGTTGGTGATGGTATCAAGGCTACTAGGGCTTTAAGGCAGGGACATCTTTTGTCTTCTTTGTTGTGCACGTCAAATGATATATTCTGTGGAGATTAGTTGATAAGGCTGTGATGATGGACCTGATTGCTGGTATACCTATGAGTATTTTCTTTTCTAGGTAGGAGAAGATGGTTAAATCTTTATCTTTTGACAATTTTGTACATGGTTGTCACCATGTAGTTTTCCATTAAGTATACCAGCTTACTCTGGTGGCAATCTTGGGTTGAAGGAATTTTGAGCTTCAGTAACTGAATAATTGGGCAAAAGAGGGGTTAGCTGGGAAAGTGTGTTTTGCAGATGTGCTTTGGTTCAATTTGTAGAATCAAGTGTGTTCATATGTAGCTGATCTTCGCTTAGAAGTTAAAACCTGTGGAAAAAAATTGAAAATGAAATGATCATTTTCTTAGTGGGGATTTAGTTGCACAGGTAAGAATGATCATTGGATGAGTAGGGAAGCAGGGTGGTCAGGGATTGGATTTGGGGAGAGAACTTTCACCGAGAATATGGCCTGCCTGGGAAAATGATTCTGCAAATTCTCATTGAGCATAATTCTATGACAAATCTTCATCATGTCTATGACAAATCTTCATCAAGAGTATGTATGTGTTTCAGGATAATGGTTGGGAAAGTAGTGTATTTAAGGTCTCATATAGTCTTTTAGGAGATGTGTAGCTTTTACTGTGTTTTGGCTTTTCTGTTGTTCAACCGGAATGTGGGAAATTTTTATGAATGATCTTAGGATCAGGATTTAGTGGGGCCAAATTTATTATTTGGCTTCTTTTTGTTTTTGGTGTCGCTCCCATTTAAGGGAAATTAATTGTTTTTCAGTAATGAAGATTGGAGAGCAATGTGTGACATAATTTTCTTTGCATACTATATTCTCTTGGTCCTATCAATAGAATTAAGATGCCTATAAAAAGGGTGGAAAAGCGTCTTGTGTCAACACCCAGGGGTGAGGTTATGATAATAATAGTGGATACCACAGCAGAATACAAATCAGCCCATAAAGAAAATACTATTTACTAATTGGTCTTTTATTTCAGAAATGAATTGTGCACAATAAATCTAATTTCATTGGAAAACACTGCTTTGATTTTATCAGTTTGTTTAGAATTGTTATTCTAAATCGCTTGTATTGCTGTACTTTCTCAATGCAGGTCACTAAAGGTGAACCTGTCTCCCCAGTGGACATTGCCAAAGTTTATATGCGCGCCCGTCCTTCCTGGTCATCTTCGATAAATTGTGTAGAATCTGGAACACCATCACCAATTGGAAGAGAATTTTTTAAGGACAAAACCCCCTATTCAGTTGCTGGCAATTCTTACTCCTCATCAAAGGTTCTGTTTAATTCAAAAAGTTATTTTTAGTCGTGGCTGTTTCTTTAGCCTCTCTCTCTCTCTCTCGTCAGAGAATAGGTTTTATGGTTATTGTGCGTGCAATATTGTTCCAAACTTCATTTGAATGTTGGGTTTTTTTAGCACTGAACTGCAAGTGGAGTTCAGGAGCATAGTAGCAGGATCCTCTTATCAGGATGGCGAATCCTCCTTAGAACTTTGCTCCCTCACTCCCAAGTCATAATATTCTTGGAACTTCGCTCCCATCGCGAAATAAGCGCCCTCCCAAGTAGGATAGAACCTCTCCTTAATTCTAAAAGAAACAAGACAGGCTGTCAAGCAAGAGAAAATATGAAGTAATGGTAAGATAGTAGAAAAGTATCAACTCTAATTCACTCAAGTTCCCTGTCCCTAATAGCTTGTCAATTATTTAAGAACTAACGTTGTACGATTCTAAAACACTTGAGCATTCATGCAATACCTTTAAATCATTAATAACTTTCACAAAGCTTGAAGGTAAGAGGTATCAGTTATTACTTATTTCATGTTACCTATAATGAATGTATTACGCAGATGCCATACTGTGTTTCCCAACTTCATGATGCTATACTGTGTTTCCTAACTTTTTGATGCCGTACTGTGTTTCCTAACTTTTTGATGCCATACCAATGTACACAACACGGATGCTGAACATCGACACATGATATGTGTTGGGCACAACGATGTTATGGCGCTCAGGTTGATTTTCGGGAGAAGAAAAAGAAGAGGAGATGGTGGTTGGACAATAAATAAGCTCAGCCCATCTAATGAACTAAAAATGTTAACCCATGTAACCTAATTCGTTTGGGAAATTGAGTGAAGAGCGCTGTGGCAAATGACCTATCAAAACGGGGCAAATTCACAAAACAAGAAGTCAAACTCACGAGTTTTAGAAACAAATTTCAAAACATCAAAATTTGTTGCATTGTGACGGGAGGTAGCCGGTGAGCTAGTGAGGCTCCTCGTGAAGAACTGGTAGTAGAACGTTTCAAAGGGCACTCCCACTTTGAACATACGTCCACGAATGACGCTTTCTCGCTCTCACTCCTGGTCCATGACCATGAAATCAATGTATTTTTTAGATATGCTTATTATATCAGGGGGTGGAGTTAGGCTATAGCGGCCCTACAAATTATACTAGAAGAAAAAGACATGAAAACATTATAGCAAGTTGATACATTTCATTAATATTGGTTTTTATATAATTACCTAAAGATAAATGGTAAATCTCGATCATGTTATAAATTATTTTATACTAACTCTCTCATATCCCACATCCTTGCACATCTTTTTCGTGTCTAGTTTACCAATCCTACAAATTTCAGAACATCAAAATTTTGTTGCATTGTGACAGGAGGTAGCCAGTGAGCTAGTGAGCCTAGTGAAGAACTGGTAGTAAAACGTTTCAAAGTCTAGCAATGTTGCACATATGGATAAGCTAAAATCTGCATCGTAATCATCATATTCTTCAAAGTTTTCATCTTGTATCTCATCTGTTTAGAACAGAGCATTTATATGTTGCTCGAGAGGCACTCCCATTTGAAAATACGTCCGCGAGTGACGATTTCACGCTCTCACTCCTGGTCCATGACTATAAAACCAATGTATATTTTTTAGACATGCTTCTGCCGGCCTAAATTGGCCAAAGACATTATACTAGAAGAAAACGACATTAAAAGATTATAGCAAAATTTGTGTATGTTTACCTAAAGATAAATGGTAAATCTCGAATTATAGCTGCCTAAATGGGCCAAAGACATTATACTATAAGAAAATGACATTAAAACATTACAGCAAGTTGATACATTTCATAAATACTGATTTGTATATGTTTACCTAAAGATAACTAGTAAATCTCGAATCATGTTATCAATTATTTTATACCGACTCTCTCATGTCCCACACCCTTGGACATCTTTTTCTGTGTCTAGTTCACGAATCCTTCAACTAGGACATCTAAAAATGTGTTAGTGAAATGGATACTAGTTTGAATCATGAGTGGGGTAACCCGTCCCTTCTCTCCTATCTTTTAGCCCCTCCTAGTTGAAGCTTCACTTGAAAGGATACCTTAATGGGTTCTATCTAAAGCAGATCAAACGCCTGGGAAAGATCTCAATCCCAGCTATTGGTCCTGGCCGCTGATGTTACGTGGCAAGGCAAGGCTCTATGCTCGTTTGGCTCCTATTGAATACAAAGGATGAAATGCATTTCAACCCCATCGTAGTTCTCAGTCCTTTCTCCAGCTAGAGGTTGCGAAGTTTGTTTCATCTTTTATGCAATTCCACACATGGTACTCGAGTTCGAGTAACATAGCTCCGTAGCACGAGGGGTGGATTATTGTTAAGACTGTTTTGACTTAGTTGTGTTAAAATGGGTAATTTTGTTGGGAGGACAAGAAACCTCCCCAGTGCAAGTATAATACATGCAATCACTTCAAACCGAATCTATCAGTAAAGTTCAGAAGACTTCAGCGAGAGTCGAACAAGGTGCGTCCCAAAGTTCATCCCTTAACCCCTGGGCTACCTGATTGGGTTAATTGGTATTGCTTCACAGATTGACTTTACTAGTTGGTGATTAAAGTAGTAACACAGATCCATATAAGCACCTGCTACTGGAAAGCTTAACGAGTGCACCAGTCTTTAGATTCATAAAAAAAGAAGAAGAAGGGCTATGTTTATCCTATCCCTTTGGGAACTGGATGGAAAAAGAAATATATGGTTCCCACACGGCACGACTAGGAAGGGATGTGAGGTTGTTGATATAGACCAGAAGCTTTTCTCACCTAGCTGATGAGGGACAGTACGTTACAATGACTTTCTGTGCCATAAGACTGCAATTTCATGGATGGTGCAGTATGTAGCATTTAGTTCCCACACTTTCTTCCCGCTGCTTATGCACTGAAAGGTTGCTCGTAGAATCAGGAGTTGGCTTTCATCAAGCATTGCCTACTCGCTGTACTGTACATTGCGGAGAAACAGAAAAATAGACTTGGTTACCACTCTCTCTCTCTCTCTCTCTCTCTCCATGTTTCGCATGGTATTTTCACTCGTATGTGAAAAGAGGACTTTTGTGTGTGTTCGTTAAATTTAGCATGCTGATAATATCTTCTTATTCGTGAGATATCTTGTCAATTTTTTCTTGTCAGTTGACTTCACATTTGAGGATGTACCATTTCGCAAGTAACCCACTTTTCAGCTTTTTGTATTTAGGTTATGCTCTTGCTGTTTATACTCTAACCAGAGAGACACGCATGTCGTTGTAAGGCTCTAAAGGCGTTATTGTCTTAGGGACTGGAAATTTGTCATCATGTAATTAAGGAATCCAAGCATGATTTTTTTATTTTTCTTTTTCTTCTTCTTCTACAAGTGACGGTGTGGCCCTTTGTAATCCATGGTATTCTTACTTTCGGGAAACAGAGATTTTGACAGGTCCTAAATTATCTTCCCTTGGGACTTGTAACTTTCCGAACTTTGTGTTGTAGAAAAGACAGAAAGGAGGCCATATGTGGTCGTTTATGACCCACTTGCTGCTTATCTGATCAATAATATCTAATATAACTTGGATGCAGCAGAAGATGTACTCTCTTTCCAGTGGATCATGGAATATCCAGGAGGAAATACGAAGAGTGCATTCGAAGGCAACAGAAGACATGCTAAAGACAGTCTCATCTACACGAATAGATTTGCCGTCATTTGCTCGGGAACGTAAACGCCTCGATAAACCATTGTTGGCTGATAAAAAGGATTGGGAAGGGGGGGACAGAGGGCACATCTTAAATATGTTTCCAGTAACAGGATCACCAGGTTGGAATAAATTTGTAGGAGATAGACATTGTTTTTTTCCCCATAATCTGTTGTCATCGGCTATTAGGAACCCCTACCCTGCAAACAAAATGATCTAAGACAATCTTTGTGATCAATTTTGATCTCATTTTTGAAGTACATGCAAATTAAGTGGAATCAGTGGATGATGTAAACATGATAAGACAATGAACTTTCTTTCTGCAGCTTCAGAATTAGAGTTGACACGTAATATCTCACGGGAGGAAGATTTCTTATCGCAACCAACTATTCTTTCTTCAGCACAAAATCAGGTACCTATGGAGTGGAACTTGATTTCATATATTTACCAAATGTTTTATGTTAGCAGTTATATGTGTTAATGTCCGTGGGGGCATTTTGTCTTTATTCTTTGTGTTCTCTCACTTGATATATTAATATTTTGTGTGTTTGGCTTAATCAAATCCTAAACACTTTACCTTGTTCTTCCACAACATGGTATCAGGGCCATGATACCTACACCACCATCCATGTCGCCCATCGCACCCATGTCGCCACCCATAACTGATCACCCCTGGAATTGATCAATCCCACCAATCGAGCCCAACCCTAGATTAATTGATTGACCTCTCTAGTCAATCTTGCTTCTCGCCTCAGCATAAGATCTCGCACAGTGGTCAATCTATTTCTGTTTGTTGCTCAATCTCTAGTTGTGTACACTACTACACTCTGATCGAGCACATTGGTACTTGGAGGGTTTTCCTCTTTCTTCTAGGAAAACCGTTGGTTCTTATCGATGGGTGATTACTTAGAAACACCATTCTAATGTGTTTATTGGGCGCTTCAAGGCTTGTCTTGTCACCAAGGTTGCAGACTTATAGTGTTGATTATGCAAAAACCTTTTCTCCAATTGCTGAGATCGGCTTCTTATCTCCCTTGCCACCTATCTTGATTGACCCTTGTTTCTATTGGATGTCAAGAATGTCTTGTTGCATGGTAATCCCCATGAGCAAGTCTATATGGAAAAACTACCTGGGTTTGTTCACTTTGTTGTTCATGGAGAGAATAGTTAGGTGTGTCACCTTCACAAGTCTTTTCTTTATTAAAGCTTGGTTTGGCAAGTTCGATGATATAGTTTTGAGATTTGGCATGCGTCACTGTCACTTTGATTATTCTATTTCAGAATGGCATTGATGAGTTGAAGGACTTCCTAATGCCAGTTTGATATGAAAGACTTGGGCATGGGTATTCAGGTGGTGAGATCGATGGATGGAGTTAGTTTATCTCAGATGAAGTATGGCTTGGATGTTTTGGAGGACACTTGTATACTGGGATCGAGACCTGTGGATACAGTTGTGGTCCCAATGTCAAACGTTGTGTTGATCAGATGAAGTTGCTTCTTTTAGAATAATATTATGAAGTATTTTGTTAATTACCATGTTTTCTAGGTTTTATGGTAGTGTTTCTTGTTTAGACTAGCCTCTTATTCATGTTTCCTAGTTAGTCTATATTTTCTTGTAATGTATGTTTTCCTAAGTTGTTTAGGTTTCTCATTCACCAATTCGCCAATTCTTGTAGCCTTGTATAAGGACTTGTTAGGGTTATGTTTGACATACATCAAAGAAAGCAAGGTTCTTATCAATTCACTTTTCTAGCATGGTATTAGAGCCATAAGACTAGCCCCGGTGAGATACTTAGTCTCCAGCAGGCGGCCTAAGCATTGCCACCGTCCGCCTTGCACTTGCAAAATACTTACATTGATTCACCACCACTAAGTAATCTCAATTTAATCACCACCATGATCGCCATTCACCAATCTCTAATTGATCTCCGTCATCGTCATCAATAGCATCGCCGCAGTTCAGACCTTTTCTGATTCAGATTGAGCAGGTGTGCCATACTGCCATCTGAAGAAGTTCAACTACTAGATATTGTGTATTCCTTGGTGGAAATCTTGTTGCTTGAAAAAGCAAGAAACAAATAGTTATTGCAATGTCTAGTGCAGAAGCAAAATATAGAACCATAGCTCATACTACATGTGAGATTGTTTGGGTGCTA
This sequence comes from Vaccinium darrowii, assembly GCA_020921065.1. NCBI lineage: Eukaryota > Viridiplantae > Streptophyta > Magnoliopsida > Ericales > Ericaceae > Vaccinium > Vaccinium darrowii. The sequence continues at coordinate 1,030,006 of CM037152.1, read as the reverse complement.
TCCTTCATTGAGGAGATAGGTTTTGGTTTGCAGTTGCCTATGAATATGTATCATGATAGAAAGTGGCTACTCATATTGCATCTACCCAATTCTTCATTAGAGGACTAAGCATGTTGGGGTACATTGCCTCCATATTCAAGAACCGGTGGATAGTGGTAGGGTTTGGGTCCACATGTGCTTAATTGGGTGATACATTCCCACAACCGTTGTGAAAACCGCACCTAGAGTTACTATCCAACAAGTTGGGTCTACCTGATATCTTATTTCCAACTTGAGGGGGCGTGTGAGGACTGAGGAGTTATGTGTTTTAGTATTTCTGAGTGATTTCTCTTTATTCTTTGTACTCTCTTAGAGTCTTAGTATAATATGTGTGTTAGGGTTAATCAAACCCTTAACATTTTAACTTGCTCTCTCAAAACATTTTTATGCAACTACCAACTTGGTTTGCAGCATTGCTTAGCTATATTATCTGCTATGCAAGTCAAAGAATTGTATATCAAATTCAAGATAACATAAACCATTAAATGTCCTGACTACTTTCATCCTATGTTTTAAGGATTTGGAAGGCATTCAGCCTGTTGAGGGAGACGGACATGCTGGTTCGAACTCGCGGCACCCAACCATTGCAGATCTCGCCATAGAGCATGGTAGTTACCCTCACTTCTTTTAGCAATAAATCTGTGTTTTTATTTCATTTGGTTTTGTTGTGTGATTAGTGGATGCAAATATGATGCATGGACAGAAATATTCTTTAAAGGGGAAAACTATAGTCTGATCCAAACAAACCTTGGCAGGGTTCGAGGTTAGTTTTATGTAGGATTTGAGTAGTTTTTCTAATATTGTATGTAGGATATTGAGTTGTTGGCCATTGGGGACTTAATTGGTTAGGGTGGAGAGAGATTACTTGTCGCCTTCAATAGCATATCAAATATTGCCAAATGGTGAAGGTGTATTTGCCATATTTTGATGGAGGGCTCAATTCAACATCCTTGCTGAGTGTCAGGAATTCACTTCATAGGGTGTAGACAGTGGTCAGTGGGAGAAGAATTTGATGTCAGAGAAGTTGAGTTCTTATTTTGCAATCTACTAAAAGGGGGTTGGTTTTGAGCCACATCGATTCCGTCTTGCCCTCATATCTGTCTAGGGTTGTGTTGGTGGATTTCATTGTTACTTAAATTCTATTGCGCCAGAGAGGGAGGATGGTGGTGATGTTGATCGTTGAGATCTCGGTTTAGGTGACGGTGATGAAGGCTGTTTTGGGAGGACATAGGAAGGGCTTGCGTGAAGACTTGTTTCTGGTTTGTGGGGGCCAGTTGGGTTATCTAACATTGTCCCTAGCAAGGGGTATGAGGGTGGATTTTGCTAGTAGCTGGTTTCACTTATTTGTTCGACTTGGTGGCGGTTATTTGGAACTTTTCGCAGTGGCGGTAGAGGAGGTGGCAGTGCTGAGGGACGTAGAAAAAGTTAGAAGGTTAGCTTAATTATAGGAGGAGAGAGGGGGAGGTGGTGGATGCAAGAGAGTGGAAGAGATAGGGCGGTGGCATATGAGATTGGAGGAAGAGGGAAGATAAAGAGAGGAGGGTAGTAGATAATTTGGTTTCTTATATAAAATGTACAGATATTACTTGCCAAGATGGTTGCGCGCTTGAGAAATCTTCAATACTGAATCCATCCAATGTAAGCAGGCACCAATCAATGTCATGAGATCCTTATACAAAGCCCGTAAATATTTATGGTAAATGTGGACATAAATAAAAGACTACTCTCTTCATCTTTGCAATGTTTACAATTTTTGAATTTTGTTGCAACAAGTTTAATTGCACTTATTTTTTTCATTCGGTGAAACAATTATTAAAAGTTATGTATTCATATATTGTTGTGTCATATGCATCTCATAAGTTGGATTTCTCATGAGCTATGTGTGGCTATTATATATACATTATATCTCATGATATATTGAGTCATAAGTTGAATTTGGTACTATTTACCCCTCATCACGAGGAATGACCACAAGAACCCGTCTTGAGTGTCACCGTTTTGACTAAGCTAAATTTAGTCACAACAAACACAAAGTTGCAATTGGACCCACAGCCTGCTATTCAGTGAACATCTTCTTGGTGGCCATGGTTATATTTGGAAACAACCACAAAAATTGAGTGTGTAAAGCAAATTTGATAATATTCAAATATTTCAACCATGAACTTCAAAAGCTGTTTGACAAATGGAGTTGTTGAGGATTCATGGATGAAAAGGGAAATGTGGAGGATCATAATGAAGAACGATATGAAGAAGCTAAATTACTTCCTTGCTTTCAGTATCATTATCCTTTCCTGTGGTATATTGCTCCACAAATCCACAACCACCTAAAAGGAGCACTTGTATTGGAGAAAATTCCCAACGTGCAAGTTTTACAAGAATTCGTTGCTTAGCTGGCGAGTAGGAGAAAAGAATAAGTTGAAGGTTTCTTTCTTTCTTTTGTCTCCTTTGATATTTTTGGTTTTGTCAAGTGCTTCATTCAGCCAAATGAGAATGCTTGGATGACTACATTTCGTTTTCCACAAGTTGATATCTTTAGCCTTCATACGAATCATTTGCTAAGAGCTGTTTTCGTACAAGTTAAGTTTTTTAGGTGTCGGCAGCCTATCCACTAGGCAGCTTTGAGTCCTCGAATATCCCCTCTTCTTTCCCACACCAAATATGAAAACAAGCGGCAATGAGACACCTCTAGAAGGTCTGACATGCATCTTTTTGGTTCTTGTGCTGGCTTCTCAATTGCATCTTTAGAGGGCTTTTAGTAGGTATTAGACTTCTCATTTGGTAGTTGTGATAGTTAATGCCTCATCTTTCTGAATCCTTCAGCAGATTCAAGAACTTATTCTTCAGACAAGGAAGAGGCTGAATTAATAGGCAACCCAAACACAAATGGTTTCCCTATTTCCGGATCCAGGTGAAAAACAGGTTGATGCCATTCAATTATTGACATGTTTTTGCATGCATTAAATATCCATGATGCTGGTTTTCTTTTCTTCAGTTTTGGCGCTGGAGATGATGAACAAAACCTTAGACCCTCAGATGACGAGCGCCCAAAAGCAGTCGGCTCAAACCTTGACAAGTTGGTTAATAGTGTCCCCATGGAAGAGACCTGTGAACTTCTGAGTGAAGCTTCCATGGAGGTCCCAGTTATGAATGAAACAAATGGTAGTGCAGCAGCTGTTGGCTCTCAAGACAGTTGTACCATGCAGTATGAGGAGTTATCACCTGAGCCAGAAGACAGCTTGGCGGGAAAAGCTAGCACCACGGTTGAGAAGCGGCAGGGAAGGAAAGTTAGCAGCAGATACAACAGAAAAGGCCGGGGGAAGAGATAGAATGAGGTGAAAACGTGAAGAATTGGTTTTTGTCCTTTGTTGTACTGTGTCAACTGTGCTGTTCTGTACATTAGCCTAGAACGGTTATCCACTGTTTGTTGTCACGTCAGAATGTTTTCATGTGGTGTTTGTGAAGCACTTTGTGTCTGTGATTTATTCGTACGGGCGATTGGGGTCTGGGTTTGGAACTTGCACACTGACGACCGTAGCTGAAGTAGGAGTAATTGACATTTGGGATTGTAATTTTGAATTTCACCACTAGTTTATCTACAGATACTCTAACTTCCAGTTTTGGAATTGGTTGTGAACTTGACATGTACATTATTCATCTGCACCGGTGAAAAACAAAATAGCATGAAAGAGTATCCACACCATTTGTCATAGAGTTTCTCGTTCTGACATCCACCCTTGCAAATCAAAATCTCCGGCAACATCTCCGCCTATCATCACCATCCACCACCTCTAAGTCACTGCCCTCTACCACCCCTTCCTCGTTTACGCAATCATTACCATGCAGTTCTCTAAAACTTAGAACGTACTGTTTGCATCTTAAAGTTTGAAGATATGAAAGATGTTTGACATTATGTCTGAGCAAATTGAACATTTCCACCAAATATTTATCCGAAAAATCACCAGCAATATTTACCCGAACAAATCGAATTGTACAGTTCCAGGTATCCAAACGCAAGCAGGGCTGAGCAGAGGTTGGCGAAAGAGGCGGGGTGGCGGTTGGAGTTTAGGGTAATATTGAATGGAGGAAGGAGTGTGGTGAGTGCCGAGAAACTATTGGATAAGATGGTAAATAAATCTAAGTTTTTGCCATTGACTAGACGGTATTTTCAATAATTATTCCAAATTTCACTATGCAGTATAAGTCATTTTCCACAAACTAAATGGACTAAATGATAGTACTAGTATTTTTTTTATGAAAATAAATGGTATTTTAGCATTATGTACAAAAATTATAACGTGAATTCACCTTTAACGGATGAAAAAAGAAAGGACTGCCCCACAAAACTAACTTAAATTCAAAATTGACTTGTTAAATTTACAAGACAAATTGCTATCTCACAGCACATCAATCTAATTACACAAGTAAAAGTCATTTTATTATTTCAAGTGACCATAAGTTAAAAGGGGAAGGGGTCTAAATAGAATTTCCCCTAATTTGCGTAGAACATTGGAGAAGGGGCAAGGAAGGACCTTTAACCCTTAATTTACCACTGAAACCAGCATTGCTTTCCAAACACCCCTCCTGGAGTTTACTTGTACATTTTTCACTCATAAATACTATCCATTATTCAGAGGAAACTCACAAACAGTTCAGAAAATACACAATCACACGACTCGAATCTAGTATTTCTCTCCGCAACTCCTGGACTTCTCAAAAAATGGCGAGACCTTCTCAAGAAGCAATCGAGACCTTTATGAGCATCACTGGCCAATCCGAGGCTGTCGCCGTGCAAAAGCTTGAGGTGAAATTCCTACATATTTTTTCCGATCAAAAATTGGAGTTTTATGCGTGTGGTACCGATGGATTTTTTTTTTATATTGAAGTTTGAGAGATTTTGTTTAGGTGTACACAGTTCGGTTGCTTGTTGGATCGTCTTTCATTTGAGTTTTAGCTTCTATTTGGGGTTTTAATTAGGTTCTGTGGTGGATTCTTCATTATGATTCTTCTCTAAGAATATATTTGAATTTTGATCTGGGGCGTTTTCTATCGGTGTCAAAGAGTTTGTTTTGGTTTTCAAGTGGAAGTTTATGTTTCCAAACTTGGTGCAATTGGTATTCCTGTTTTCGCTACTATATTATGGTATGATCAACCGATTGCAGCCTAAGGAGCACCTGTTCCTCCCGTAGGTTTAAATTGCAGGAGAGGTGCTCGAGGGCAGTGAAGCCGCAACTTTCACGACCTGATCTAAGTCTTAGAACCGGGTTGCAATGTTTTTATTTGTGAAGGTTGGAATTGGATAGTGTTGAGGGCCATTTATTGGATACGTGTACCAAAAAGCAAGTTCTCAATGTCTTTGCCTTTAGTTGTGGGTTCCGTTGACGAGTTTAGTATCATATTCTAGCTTTGTGAAGCGATAATTGAAGTCTTTGATCTTATTCAGTATGCTCACCAATAACTTCATCTAGAAGCCACTGTAATTCCTGGAAAATTCGGGATCTTGTATGTGACACAAATGTCAAGTGTTTGACAAAGGCACAATAAGGGATGCCTAGGTATGAGGCACAAGGAAACACACTTGAAGTGTCTCAACATTATAAGGTGAGGCAACTAGCTGAAGAACCGATGTGGCTTGCGAGGTGCAAGGCGCATATGGTGCACCTTTTTTCAATTGTCCCTAACTTCTTGAAGATGCGAAACCCTGAAGATGACACACAAATAGCACCATGATCCCATGACACTAAGGTATATTACATGATCCCATGAATATGTGATACTCATCTCCAATAGCACCATGATCCCATGAAACTAAGATATATTATTACATATTATGTTAACTAGCATGAACCCATCCCAGGACGATCCAAATTGAGTTTTCTTTACACACTTAAATGATACATCATTCCGAATTGAGTTTCATGGTAGCATGGGTTCCTTCCGAAAGTTTTCTTTAGACACTTAAATGATACATCATTCCGAATTGAGTTTCATGCTAACACGGGTTCATACCGAAAGTTTTCTTTAGACACTTGAAATTGACGGGTTCATGCTAGTACCCTTTGATCTGGAGATGACAATTACAATTTATGTGATTGCATGGACTATCAAATGCCCTGAGACATCTAAGAATCAATCATACCAGGGTAAGTTGAAACACAAACTTTTATACGTCGGACGACAAGCCATTTTCTTTTGTTTAGTCTTTTCTCCTCAAGATAGTGATATAAGTCAATTGTACTAGCAGATTAAGTGTATTGGTCAATGATTTTGTCTCCTTATTTCTTTGCTTGTTTTTCTTGACTGTGTTAATGTTTAATGCTTTTTGAACATTAAATTTGCTTGTTTTTCCAAAGATATGAAGCACAATGTAACTTGTATCAGAGTGGATCAAATATGTGATAAGATAATCAGCTTGCAAATAATTATGCTATATACATAACGCGCATCACTTAGACAAAGCCTCTATCTTGCAGTGTGCTTTAATCTTAGGGATACCTTGCCTTCATAGTGTGCCTCTCGCCTTAAACAGCTATGGCTAAAGGTAATCGACTATCGAGTATCTTATAGTGACGTAGCGGAATTCATGAGAGAATAGTTAGCGTACTACTCCAAACTAGATAGGTATTCGAATCCATGAGTGTTCTTGAATCCACAAGCGAAGGAGTGAAAATTCTTGGGGTTATATTGATTGAATAAAAGTTATTGAATAATTATGCCCATAGGCTACATCCTTATTTAAAGGCTAAACCCTAACTTAACCAGAAAATAATAGAATCTTGCTAACCAAGAAAAACAATAAAGGAAACTAAGAAACATAAAATAAAAGACTAATACCTAATAGAAACATTCCAAAACAAGTGGCAAAAAGTTAAAATATCCTAAATCAAGCTATTACAAAAATAACGTTTCCATATGGTAAAACACTTAATATCTTGTCCTACATCATATAGTGTATAAATATGTGTCTATATGTTGAATTCATATAATATTGTTATACCCAAGGACCCGTGGACACACAATTTTTACTGCACTGCTTTTATTATAGAGGCAAAAGGAGGTGTGTACATGGTGCCATAGCATATTTCATGCATGATAGGGAAGTTTCCTGCATGGCTATATGGTAAACTCGAAGTATTAAAGGTTCTTGCTGGCAAATCTGAAAAATATGCTTGCCAATTACATCCATTTCTGTTACTCCAATGTTCCTTTGGGTGATTGGCAGGGTTCTTATAATGGTAAGTTACCACAGAGAGCGAAACACAATGTAACATGGTATCAGAATTGAACATGGTATCGCAAGCCAAAATTTTTGACATCATGTTAAGTGAACAATTATTCAAAAAGCTTAGGCAATCAGGAAATGAGCCCAACAATGTATATCATGCTATCCAAACATGCATTGACATGAAATCATGTTATAGGATAAAAAGAACCAGAGAAGGAATGAAAAATCATAACGTGGGAGATAAATTGATGGGAAAGGGATAGTCTAGACATGTATATTGATGTTGAATAAAAAATGGTTGATTATGGGGATAAATACTATTTGACCGTAAATCCTTAGGTTTTAGTGGATGATATACTAGGATAAAGCTTTGCAAGCGTATAGCATTTGAAAAGAACGAAGAGAGGAATTGACGCGATACCTTCAAGGCTATCAGAGTTCTTTTTCATTGAAGCCTGTTTGAAATGGAACAGACTCAGCTTCTGCAAGATGCGATGGATCATACTTCTCACATTCATTAGTGGATGGATCTACTAGGAGAAAGCTTTGCAAGCATATAGCATTTGAAAATAACGGAGAGAGGAATTGATGCAATACCTTCAAGACTATACGAGTGCTTTTCGTTGAAGCCTCTTTGAAATGGAACAGACTCAGCTTCTGCAATGTGCAACGGATCATAATTCTCACATTCAGTCATTATGACTAAAGGAAAGAAAAAGATTGCACTCTAGGAAGAAAGAGACTTCACCTGCACATTTTAAGACTCCATTATCCTTCCTTTCCTTATGCCGTGTCCATTAGCCTTGTCTACTGTGCATCTATTGGGCTTGTCTATTGTGCATCTATTGGTTGCAATAGAAAGCAGGTGTACAAATTTGAGTGAGTTTGTGATTCTTATTTAAACATTTAGCGGTACAACTGAGGAGTTCTCTTTTATTATATTTCTTTAGAAAATTATGTCATTTCCCTGCCTTTTCTTAGCCTCCAATATGATGGTCAATTCTTACTGGTGTTAGGAGCATGGTGGAGATCTCAACGAAGCTGTTAATGCACATTTCAATGGAGATATAAGCACGTCAGTTTTTGCTTAGTATTTTTTGTCCATTTTGTTGCTATTCTGTTCATTCTAAACTTGACAGAAGCTTTTTGGTTATTCTCATTCTTCGATTTCTGCTATTGGTTATTCCTGTTTGTTTTACCATGTTCAGCATGAATGAGATATCTGCACCTGCTCCTCAAAATGATGCCATGGACGTAGATGAACCTGTCCAAGTTGGGTTGCGGGAACCTCCTTTCACTTTTCTACCTTCTGAAAGGAATTTGAGTCCCTTCTCTCTTCTTGATCCTGACTTCCGCAGAGGTTTATTTGATAGGAGTCCTGATTTTACGAGCCAAGAACCTTTCGTTTCACATCCAAGGGAAGTGAGGGAGATCCCCATTGAGGTCAAGGATGGGGGTGAACAGCCGGGTCGTTCTGACCTGGCACCTACCATAGAGGATGTTACTGGAACTTCTTTTGAACAAGGCCCAGAAACCCAAGGGACTGTAATAACTGATGATGATGAAGATATTCCCACGGCTCCTTCTGGGCATAACAATCAAAATGATGGTCTTCTAGGTTATAATCCGCGTGGTACTTATCCTAGGCCTAGTGCCCCTGGAATTGATGATTTGCCTGACTACAACAATGACATAGAAGAAGAAATGGTTCGAGCTGCTATTGAGGCTTCAAAAAGGGAAGTTGGAAACGTTTACCTGGATCAACAATTTGGTGCTCGTGATGTATGTAAATTTTACTGTCTTAGCGGGTTGATTCTCTATACTTCATCAGCTTTATGTGTGCGCTGTGTCAATGTAGGACTTGAGCAATCCAGTTATTCAGCAAAGGCAATCTCACCTAGAGGATCCTGAACTTGCCCAGGCGGTTTCCTTGTCATTGAAGGTTTGTATTCTTTTATAATATTGTGGGCGTTGTGGGACCCTCGTTGTATTGCATTTTGCACCTGTCTTATTTGAATAGGCTTTAAAGGCAGCGGAGCAAGAAAAAGCTTTGCGTGAACTGGGGGGAAAAGTTGGAGCAGCAGAACTAGAAGCTTATAAGTCTACAGAGGCGGGTGATATTGGGAAAATGACATCATCAAATGAAAGGTATATGTAGATGACACTTACTGGTGTATAGACAAGTGGCTTTATGGTTATTTGCTGGTAAATTCTGTGTGTTTGCATGTTTAATGTTGGAGTCAAATATCGGTTTCCCCTGATATGGGTACTGCTAAAAGACTGTCTAGGTTGGATGTTGGAAGCTCATCTATCCAAGATGAACCTGAGGATGTAGAAGAGCAGCCTCTAGTTAGGCACAGGAGTAGGCGAATGTCTTATGCCTCTGTTAACAATGGCGAAGAAAATGAAGAAGTTGATGTTACCACGCCATCCAGTCCTGGACAACGTGATACTAATCATCCACCAAACAATAGAATCGATCCCCCTACTGATGAGGTAGTGAGTTAGAATACTTCATTCTTTTATCACGATTTCCTCGTTATAACTTCAATGACGATATGTCGTCGTGTTCAGTCGAGAAGTTCTTATAATTGTGTACTTTTTTTGGTCTTTATTTCTTTCAAGTGGGGAGGAATGTCGTCTGAGGAACAGAATGAAGCAATTATGCTTGAGGCTGCACTCTTTGGTGGAATTCCAGAAGGGAGTGAATATCGTCGTTTTCCTTTTGCTCCTCATCAGCTGATGCAGGATGGTTTAGATAGAACCTCTGCCCTTTATCCCCAGCGGATACCTCGTTCCCCATCACCCGGTCTAACGGCTCAGCGCTTGATTAGGGAACAACAGGTTTGAATCTTGACCAGCAACCATGTTAAAGTATTGTTTGCAGGTAATTGATTCTTCTTGTTTTAACTTGTAGGATGATGAATATCTTGCGTCACTTCAAGCTGATAGAGAAAAAGAACTGAAGGCAATGGAAGAAGCCGAAGCTCGGCGTTTTGAAGAGCAAGCAGCTAGGGAAGCTGCTCTTGAAGAAGAAAGGCGGAAGGAAGAAGAGTCACGTAGAAAATTGGAGGAAGAGCAGGTAAGATGTAGCATGAAAATTCAGGCATGCCAATACAATACCACTAGCTGATGTGGAACCGTCTCGTATTTTTAAACTGTTTTTAGTCCTTAGAGTCCATCTGAAACCATTTAAAAAGCCTGTGTTCCAAGTTGAATGGGGAGAAGTATGCTACGAAGGAATTGTATTAGCTGCTATGAAACTTGCCAACTTGGGGCAATTTTACGGTTGGTTGATTCTGGACCCGTGGGATTGATTATTATTGGGAAAGGATTGATTGACGTTATATTATCCTTCTTTTTGCTTTCCATGAGGTCTTCTTGTTCTTCTATAGGAAGAGTAGGGATTCTGTTTATGATTGTTGCAAGTTTCTTGATTTTCTGGTGGTTTTTTTCTGTTGAGGTGAAAGTGTGGAAATTGTTGTGCGAGATTAGTTTCTTAATTTTGTGGTGGGTATTTTGTTGCTGTTGGAAGGGAAGGGAAAAAAAAAATTGGTTGCGCTGCTAATTGACCTTTTAAACACTGTTTTTCTTGGTAAATTTAAAATCTAATGAGATTCTTAAAGCCTTTTTTCTGGATAATTGTCGTTTCGAGCTTCTTGTTGGACGTGTGCAAAGTTCCCATCTTTATCCCTGAAGAATGTGTTTGCTCCAGGAGATTGAGAGACAACTAGCAGCAAAGGAAGCTTCCCTTCCGCAGGAACCAACTCCAGACAATGAGAATGCTGTAACTCTTCTAGTGCGGATGCCAGATGGAAGCCGTCGTGGTCGCCGGTTTTTGAAGTCTGACAAACTGCAGGTATTGTTTGTGGAAAAGCCTAGAGACGCACTTAGCATTCATTTCTTCCAAACATTTAATGGCTAAAAGTATTTACTGAAGTTGTTTGCTTCGCAGTCCCTTTTTCACTTCATTGATGTTGGTAGAGGGGTCAAGCCTGGCAGTTATAGATTGGTATGTTTCTCTTCATTATACTTTCTTAGTAGCACTTCAAAGATTGCCGCCACTCACTATATCAGTTGTTTGGTTTTGCATGTTGAAATAGAAATTGTTGCTCTAATTTAGTGTTCAGAAATGTTTAACTGTTTGAGAAGTATCCTAACACTTTAAAAAGTTAAAACACAGTAGGCCTGGCCCATAGGGAGTATTCTTATGCTTTCCAGCCATTCTGTATCTTTTTTCCGAGGACGTCCTTTGTTTTTTTTATGATGCTTCTCCATGTCTTGGGATGTTCTCATCATGTTGGGCCAGTAATGAATCCTATTATTTCTCTGCTTGTAAGAATTCAGAAGATTGGAATTCAGCTTGGTTTCCACTTTTATGTTTTGCTCTGCTTGTGACTGGTTCTAAGTTCTGGGGAAAAAAAAGAGGGATGAAGTCTTGCTTGAAATTCTTGGTTCTGTTCTGATTGAACTTTCTGATTTGTTTAGAACTTACTAGTAGTTTACAGGAATTACCACAAAGCACAATTATTCTAGTGGATTTTGCAAATTGTATGACGCATTTGTCAGAAATCAGCTAAACTTGGTTTGTATGAGGTGGGCTAGACGGATCTATCTCTCCTCCGCTTTGGTATGTTAGAAGTCATATTCTCCATTTAGGGAGCATCCACGTGAAATCGAAGATCCACACACAGGCTTATTTGCATAATTTGGGGTTCAATTCAAATTCACTATCGTTGAGATATTGTTCAAATGATTAAACCCCACGGCTTGTCAATGGCATTCACCTGTTTAATAGTATCTATATTTCCTCTGGTCTTGTTCTTTCTGGAGAGTTCACTCATTATCAGTGTGTAGTGCGTAAATGTCTTGAATTTACAGGTCCATGGTTAGAGGAAGTGAAACTGTCAACTTTCGCCTGCTCTAATGGTTCATGTGTTATCTATTGGGCAGGTGAGGCCGTACCCTAGGCGTGCTTTTGATGATGGAGAGAGTGCTTCAACACTGAATGAACTAGGCTTAACCAGCAAGCAAGAAGCCCTGTTTCTGGAATTGATTTAGCATGGTCCTCCTAGAAAGCTGTAAAGAAATACGCACTCAAGAAAATGTTGGATAATTTGTTACATGCGGATTGTTGGATAATTGGTTCTTTTATGATATTTGGTTGGAAATTGGAATAGGTGGGGACAGAGTTGTTCTGGCTGTAGGGGAACGACTTTTCTGATCGACGTGTGTGCATTTGGTATTCATTATGGATTGATGGGAATGGCTTTGGAGTTGTATAACTAGGATGAAAATCTTGTTTTGCGAAGGCGCCATTATCCATGTATTGTTTCACAAAGGTGCATATTTATTTAGATTCATTGATTCCAAATTGGTATGGGATTGTCAGCTTATTATATCTGGTACCCATGCGCGGGACATTAAGGTCATGCTGGCTGGTTCTGAAACCACGCTTGACGGTAAGTCAACGAGCTTTACGGAAGGAGGTTTTGAGTTTGGCTGCTTGTGCAACTTCGCTACTAGTGGCAGCTGATCAATGCCAGATTTAAACTAGATGGTTCGTAGATGGTGATTGCACTGATTGGTTGATCGGCGTCCGTTCCACGGCGGCTATTAGCCCTACCAAACCTTATGCCTATTTTTCGAAAGGTTATCTTTCCAATAGCCTATAGAGCTTAATATTCACCCGAGATAGATTTGGGGTGTTTATTACTAATGGCTGATTGCTAGTGATTAGGCTGGCGTTCGAGGAAGTGCCATGCATATCATTCACACTACCAGATACCAATTCTTAGCCTAGTTGGCATTCCTTGCTACTGCCTTTCTGTCTTTTGTAATATGAGGTGATAACCTCTTGAGCAAAGAAAAAGGTCTGTAAAAAACAATGTACAACGAGGAATTTGTTTGCAGTTCAAACAAACAAAAAACGATGAATTTGTTTTAATGGTTAAATTTCACTGAACTCTGCGAGATTTCTGGCAAATGCAAAGACCTCCACGAGGTTTAAGAAATTACACTGCATTTAGTTAGTTAGTGAACGAACCATCCATGACAATTCCACGGCAACATATATTTTTACCGCGGCATGTATTTTTACTTGCCGAGCTAGAAAAAATCACGTATTTTACTGATTGTTTCAATGTTATGCATATTACTAGGAGAGAATAAAATTTGTAGTGATGTTTTATGGTGAATGCAGTTGTGCATTGTAGTGCCCCCGATTCGACCTTCCATTTCAATAATGCACGGCTTTGAATTAATCTGAGCGATGAATGATTCAAATATCTAGGAACTATGATAAATTCAAGGCGTTTGGCTCGAAATGGATTGTTAGATTGGGAGCATTATAGGGGTGTAGTGCCTTGAGGAACTCCAAATTCAGGTGAAATCAATTGTCATGTTGTTGTATTCTTCACATCCTATGTCGCATAAGAAAAAGATAGAAACAACTGACAACTCGCGCTGCAATGGGCAGTATCTAAGAATGAGAGGAACTTTGCTCATAGATTAATATCACGCAATCTCTGTCACGAGAAATTTTTAAGCTGTTTTTTTAGCAAGATCACAAGATTAAGCTAAAAAATACCCAACAAGCTCACTGCCTAGCTAAAGAGGGGCTCTGACCTCTTTCGTGCTCCAGCCGGTCACATGCAATCAAATAGCTTTTGAACAGAGCCATTGCAATTTCAACTAGTATGAGTATTTATACTGTAATTTTACAGTATGTAAATGTACTCCATTGTTGATCATCTATAAAACCGACCGAAACTAACTACCGGTCTCATATAGGAGTATAAATTAAAACAAAAAACCGACCTGAACCGATTGTATATCTCGCTGCTCGCATATGATTCGGTGAAGTTGCTCTGGCTCGTCCTAACTGGAAACCCCAACCAAACTTAAGAGAGAGAGAGAGAAGAGAGAGAGAGAGAGAGAGAAATAGTACGAGGGGAGGGGCTAGAGGGCATGAATTTACGACGACTATAGCGTTCATGGAGTCTGTGTGGCTATTGAGTTTGGAGCATCATCAATGAAAAACCCTAATTCGAATCTGGAACCACCGAGGCGGAGTTGTCGATGCATGTCTCCGGAGTCCCTCTCGATTTCAACTGGTTCCTTCAGTTCATCGTCACAGCCTTCGTCATCGCCTTTGGATTGCTCCACCTTGTGAAGAACACCGCCTCCAAGTACTTCATGGTCGACGCCACTTTCGATTCCTCTGCGTCGTCGGCCCTAGACGGTGGTGGCACAACCAAGATGCCGCCGCCGCCCACTCGTGATGCCTGTGCGGTTTGCGGTAATTCGACCACAAAGCAATGCTCTGGATGCAAGCGCGTTCGATATTGGTATGCCTTTCATTCCTGATTGATGCTTACTGTACGTTTCCTTGCTTATAGGGATGGTATCGATCCACTAATACATTAGCTTGTACCGCCAAAAATTTTTTCCCTTCTTTTTGTGATTAGGAAATTTTATTGAAAAGGATCAAGGAGATGCCGCCCATTTACAAAAGATAGTGAGGAAGAAAAAGAATTCGCCAAATAATAAAAATGCTTTTGCACGACTCTAGATTCTAAAAATATCCAACATGTCAAAGAATTGATCTAATGTAGGGTTTCTCTCCCTCTAGTCCCAACTAAACAAAGTAGAAGGGGAAAACACTTTTTTTTTTTTTTTTAACAAAGGCTTGTCATCCCTGCCGAAATATTTTGTCCTCTCTCTCCAGATTAACCCCATCAAGCACGCCGAGATCAAGTTTTGCAACGTAGAATGAAAGAACAAAGTTCTACTGATCCCATTTACGTAGGTTGTTGCTGCATGGAAAAACTTCTAAATGAATTGGACGCTTTACTAAATTCTCTTGATGCCCAACATGCATCCTATGAATGATATGAAAAACCTTGTACCTTATTGCATCAAAATGAATGCTTTTTAAATAAGAGTAGTGTTGGGGAGAATAACGATGAAAATGAGTTATGGATTGATTGTTTACTATTTTGCCCTTGTTTCTTTATTATGGTATTAAAAATGTGTATGAATATTGTTTTTAGCAATTTTCTAAAGCCATATTGGAAAATATTTTTGCAAACCTTTCCCCTCAAATTTTGATTTATTTTTTGCTGAAAATATTTTTGCTCTTCCTTTTATTTTTTTGGTAATTGAAAGTTTCACGTACTTAATAAAATTATGTAAACTGATAGTACAAAAAATAAAATGAGTTGGTCCAAAAAAATGTTATACATTACAAGAATAAAACAAAACCCAATTACAAAAACCTCCAAAAGAAACATTCACTAGTAAGAAATTTGAGATGGAATACATCACAAGTAGCAGAGACCACTTCTTCGGCTTTTGCAGAAATTTTCTTCCAGTAAATATGTGGCAATTGAGAGAGAGAGAGAGAGTAAAGTGAGAGGTGATTTTGGTGGGTGCAATGTACTGGGAGAGATCCAGCTCAAAAAAAAAAAAAAAATGTACTAGGAGAGATATAGATGGATGGATATTGGATACAGAGGATAAGAATACGTAAAACAAGGGGTATTTGGGGTAGAATGGGAGAGTATAATTGAGGAGAAAATCCAGAATGAGAAGTAGAAACCAAAAAGGAGCTTCAGACCTCCTTTTGCCTTTTGGCCTGGAAAGTGAAATTTGGAGAATGGGTTTTGGGGGAATGGGTTTTGAGTTTTGTCACCCAAACACCCAAAATGAGAAAAAGAGAAGTGGAAAAGTTGCTAAGTTGTTGGCCAAACACCCTCATAATATCAAAATGAAGAGTAATAGTAATATTCATTAACTCAAATTCGCAAGATTAACTCACCACAATACTTAGTTTACTTCCGTGTATGTAGAAACTTCGCCATGACCAATCTCATCCTCTTTACAATACCCAACAATTGAAGAAGAAGAAAATAATGAGAAAAAACTGCTAAGTGAAACTACTAAAATGGACATTATTGTCATTCATTAAAAAAGCCTTCCTGAATTTACTAATGCAAGAAATAAAGTAGAGATCAGAATCAAGAAATTGACAGGCCTATAAAAAACTATGAAAGGGAAATATTCAGTGCGATGGCGAGTTTTTGTGACAACATAGTAACTACATTCACCTTGTCATTATTCAGTAATCCCATTCAGCCTTTTTCTCTGAATCGTCACAGTGCTATTACTGGGCTTCACTTTCTATCTTTCGGTTGAGATTAATATCTGTTTCTCCAATCTCCCAGCTCGGAAACTTGCCAAAGTTCTCACTGGAAATCTGGGCATAAGACAAAATGCAAGGACTTTCAATTATTTGGGAAGGAAAATGAATGGCAGTCTGCAGCTATGCAGCGCGGGCGGAGAGGCTTGAATTCAGTTGCACTAGTTCCTAACAGTGGTACTGTTAATATTATCAAGCAGCCAAAAGAGGTACTTAACCTGTTAGCCCCATTTTGTAGTTATATACATATTTATTCGCTTATTTACTTTTCTATGGGTTAGAATAAATGACCTTGAAGTGCAATAAAATTTCAGATTCTTTTTCCTTACGAGGATTTTGTGGAACTTTTCTACTGGGACAAGTCAGGATTTCCTCCATGTGGACTACTAAATTGTGGAAACAGGTTTATGTTCAACATATTATTCTTTCTTTTAAAGTCATTGCTTGGATGGTTGCACTAGATTGAGAGCTTATGGTGTACAAAACGAACATGCTTATGTATATCCATGCTGAACTCATGCTGTTCGATTTTATTCTTGTTTCTGTGCAGTTGTTTTGCAAACGTGGTTCTACAATGTCTTTCACACACGCGTCCACTTGTTGCGTACTTGTTAGAGCAAGGTCACCGGAGGGAATGTAAGTGACGATCAGAATTATATGTTTCCTAAACCTCATTAGGGGTTGGGCAATTTGTCACTCTTCTGTTGGTTATTTGTTTTTGCTTAGGTAGACGCAACGACTGGTGCTTCCTTTGTGAATTTCAAACCCATGTTGAAAGAGCCAGTGAAAGTCAACATCCCTTTTCACCACTCAATATTCTCTCGCGGTTGCCTAATATTGGCGGTAACCTTGGCTACGGAAAACAAGAGGATGCTCACGAGTTCATGAGGTCTAAATACAAACTTAATTCCTAGTGCTTTATCCATAGTTTATTGTATTTCATCATCAAAAACTTTTGTATCGATAAACGAGATTTGATGGTGACTTCCATGTATTTGGTTCCCAGTGTTGGTTTACTGTCTTAAAGGTGCTGATTTCATTGACAAATCTAGATGGTTCATTTTAATTGAAGTTTAGTCGTTTGCAGGTTTGCTATTGATACTATGCAGTCAGTGTGCCTGGATGAATATGGTGGAGAAAAGGTCCTTCACCCTAGTACTCAAGAAACAACCCTTGTTCAACATATATTTGGAGGTCATCTCCAGTCTCAGGTATAGCTTGCCAATGCACTTGTGAAAATGTTCTTTATTCAACAAAATGTATTCAATTTTCTGCCAACCCTTTGCAGAAGGTTTTGTTGTTACGTGTGAATTGCACCTTTGTAGTTTCTTGCACTCTGTGAACTCATGGGAGTTTGGGACCTATTAAAGTTTCCACTTGGTTCTGCATGCATTTGCTAGAATCATCCCATTAAAGTCTTGATTCTCTTGAATGACTCAAAGTGTGGCCATGACGATTCGCTGCTTTTCAGTTTTGTCTACCTTATTGCTGAATATCTCATGCTACTTTTGGTGTGTTGTCAGTATCTAGAAGGCCCTGGCCACAGGGCATGTACTAGAGAGCCCATGAACCACTGGTGTAGAGCAGACAAGGGATCTTGGTGCTTCCCTCCATATCACTCTAGAGAATTAAATTTTCTAGGCTTCATGTCCCTCTATCTCATAGTTCAAGGGGCCCCTCCATGAGCCTCCAAAAATTCTACTATAAAAACTCAAAGGGATTTCGAAGCATTTCATGCGTATCTATATGCTCAAGCAAGGTTCCATTGGCCTTGGCTACTCCACAACACCCTAGTTCAGGAATAAGGCCTTGGTACCTTGTCGTAGACCGAAGGATGTATATGGTTTGTAGGCAACAGCAACGTGATTGTTAAGGCTTGCCCTCAACAGGGGGTGCTCTACCTTGATCAGTGAGAGAGAGGGAGTGGCGACCAAGATGTGTGACATCTAAGAACTCTATCATACCTACCACCTGAAAGCTCTATGATTCGACTTCCCACAAGATACGCCAGCTCAGGTCTTGCTCTATGGTTTATAGAGGAGGCCCTATCACTCTCAAGTTGGCCACTAATGACATCTCAGAACACTTATATACCTACAACCTCACAGCTTTATGATACTTCTCACATGATTTCCAAGCTCAGGTCTTGTCCTAGGACTTTTTGAGGAGGTTTTATCACCTTTAAACCACAGAGCCAATGAGGAGGGACTACTGCCTTGTGAGTTGGACCCCTCCTCCAACCCTGTTATTAAAGGGAGGTACAAATATACAGAGACAACCACACTACATTCAATCATACTTTTGGTTAACAGCTCTCTATGGCCATCCCCTTCTCTCTCTAAGGATTCCTGAAGCTCTCTCCTCCATATCTAGTGGTCTCGAGCCATTGTTGTGCCCACAATATTTATAGAAGGCCAAGTCAATTATACTTTCAAATTTTCAATACTAATATCCAGTGTTCTAAAAATTGATCAAGTCGGCGGACTAGTCGGCCCCAAGTCGCTAGTCGGAGGTCCCCCGATTTGATCGAAACCTGATTAGTCGCCCAACTAGTCGACCGCCTAGAGAGAAGTCGGCGATTAGTTGACCAAAAGTCGCTAGTCAGCAGCCGACTGACTTTGGACTAACTAGCGTCTTTTAGAACCTTGTTAATATCAACAATAGTCTTGTGATATTAATTAATATCTGCACCAGAGTTTTGAACTTGAAAGGGAAGCGAAGCTCTTCTACTTCCTCTTCTTTCGTGAAAGTGGTCTTTTCCGTAACGCGTGTCAATATGATTTTCTCAAATTGAAATTTGCTGACAACCAGCTTTCGTACTCAGCTGCCAGTCGATCATAGTTTGCCTCAGAGTTGCTAGGAGTTTAGGAACCCCCCACTGGAAGTTCAGGATTCAATTTAAGTAGAAGTCCAGTGTAGCTCTCCTAAGTGGTGGTTTTTCAACAGTTGAATCATCGCTTGTTCAGTTCAGCTTTCGTTAGCTGGTGCCATTGACAATTATTCTTTTTCTTATCTCAAAGAGAGATGGATGGCACCGACATTGCTGCTTCTTTCTTGACATTCTAGGTGAAAAATGAAAATAATCTTTTTAGGATGGAAGAGAAGCTCTTTTACTCCCTCTTCTTTCTTGAAAGTGGTTTTTTCCCGTAAGGCGTGTCAACAAGATTTTGTCAATTTCAAATTGTGAATGACAACCAGCTTTCATATTAAGCTATCACTCAATCATAGTTTGCCTTATTACGTTGCTGGGAGTCTAGGACTTTAGGAACTACTCTCTGCACAATTGATTGCTGTATCCCTGTAAAGATTTTAGATGTAGGACAGTCCATCTCATGTGTGTACCTCACTTTCATTCACACCTAGACGTGAGGTGAATTTGTTGTTTTGCAGTTTGCGCTGTATAACCTACACATTTGTCATCTTGTTACAAGTGTTTCGTCAATTCTTTTCTGAATGCGTCAATTCCTTTTTTTAAACTTCTTCTGTCTTATTTCGCAGGTGATCTGTATGAAATGCAATAAAACGTCAGATCAGTACGAAAATATGATGGATCTAACTGTTGAAATCCACGGCGATGCCACTTCTTTAGAGGAATGCTTGGATCAATTCACTGTCAGAGAGCAGCTTCATGGAGATAATATGTACAAATGTGATGGGTAAGGGCACTTTATGTATACCTACACAGCATATGCAACACCGGTACATTACCTATTATGTTCTCTTTGTTGTCGGCTACTATTGCTATGCTCTATGGCAAATAAAGGAGAAGGAAGCCTGTGCATTTTCTTTAATCTCCCTCTCCAAATCCATGGCCGAAACGACAAAAACAATAATTTAAAACTGCATTTGTTTCCTTCCCTCCCCGACAACTTGCAACCTGATGACTCCCGCTCAAGAAGTCGAACCAAGCTAGGTCCTCAATGATTAATGGTTGGACCTCCCCCTCAATTCAAGACCCCTAATCCCAAAGTTGCCAATGATTTTTTATAAGTTTCATGGTTTTTTTCATTGAACAACTCTTTTTCTCTATTTGTTTTGCACCTTCGTTGGTCTTGTTAATTTTGGCCTCATTTGCATGAAAATATCAATAATTCTGACCTTATTCAGTATTATGTTGAAGATTTATTTAGGAGTCAAATATTGGTTAAAAACATGAAAAACATTCAATTTGTTATAGATAAGGTTGGAATAAGTGTACCAGCGTTTTTTTTTTTTCTTCACATTTGCTAATGCTCGCAAAAAGTTCACAAGGCCGGTGTACAATTCCTTTTACACATTGACCGATACTCCTGATATCCGGTTTCTGTGACCACAACCATTACACGAACTGCTACCACGATTTAAATTCATGGTTTAAATTGATGTTGTAAGCAAAGAAAGTACACACCAACGTCATGGTCATGATGCCAAGCTCGTGTTAGTAAAAGAGTGGATGATTCTGATCTTGGGTGGCAGAAAATGTTCACATTGAATTGGTTATCCAAAATAAATTCAATGGAGCCAGTGGGAGATGAAAGTCTGGCATTTGGGCTTTCTCATAGTCGCTTCAAAAGGATCAATTAGGATGGTTGAAAATCCCACGGTCCTCAATTTTCATGCCTAGACAATACAAAACCCGAGGTCGAGTTTTTCTCAGCTACGGGAGAATGATGAAGTCAACAATAAGTGGTTGAGGGTTTTGGGTCATGTTGATAAGTAGGGTCATTCACATAACTTCTCAATGTATGCATTTGTAACTAGGTTACTGCACCAGTCTTATTCAATGTATTGATTCATGGGTTGGTTCATTGAAATTTGAAACACATAGAGGTTGATTCTATCTAGACCTCAAGGAATTGGAATAGCCTTTTGCGTAGGTTGTAAATATGGATGAGATCTTTGATTTTTGGAGACTTGATTATTGAATTTGAGTAGTGAGGCTGCAGTCATCATGATTGGGGCTGTTGTCCTCGCTCAAATTGCCTAACCCTTGCAAGGGTGAAGCACCTCTTTCTCCCTCTTCTTGTCCTTCTTCTAGTTCTCCTTATTTGCACACAAAGTCCAATTTTTATTCTTGTTTCCTTCCAAAAACCACCACTATTCCTATTGTAGGCAATACATCAAGTGTTCTAAAGCCATCCTACCAGTGTTTTAAAAGGCGCGCGCCTCGAGCGCTGAAGCGCTGAGGCGAGGCAAGGCGCAGGTTTTGTGCCTCAAAGGCGCAGATTAGGCACAAAAGGCGCGCTTAAGCACAGAGGTGCAAGGCGCTCACCTTGTGCGCCTTTGTGTTTTTTTCCCTCTAATTGAATCCTCACCCTTCATATGAGCGGTAAAACATGTGCGCCAATGTAGAGCATAAAACCCTTCAAGAGTAAAGATAACACTTTATGAACTTGTAGATGAGGATGTGGGAGAATGGGGAGAATAGGAAGAATGGGAATATGGAGAAACGGATGAGTCCGATGAGGAGGAAGAAGACGATGTGGAAGGATATAAATCAAATGGTGCTGGTGAAGATGAAGTTGTTGGTGTTGAGGATGATGGTTAATGCCTATGGATGACAGTATGACAGCCATGACTCTAGATTTAATTTCCATTAATCATTTTGTTGCGTCTCTAAAACTATTCCGTTGAAATGAAATGTTATGTTTTATGCTTTTATGACGTTTGAATGTTTTATAAGTGTTTGGTTGTGTTAAAAGTATTACCTATATTTGAATTCTACTTGTTCTAAAAAATGTACGCCTCGCGTTCAAAAGGCGCGCACCTCGCTTTGCGCCTTGCGCTTAAAGCTCTAGGGGACCATGGCGCCTCGGTGCGCCTATCGCTATTTAAAACACTGCATCCTACATCAGGTATTTGACCTGATAAAGTATCCATTTCTCAAAGTTAATTTTAAAATTTTTAAATATGTGTTCAGAATGTATTGTTTTATCTATGCTCTTTCTAGGTGTACTGCCAAAATTTCATTTAACAAATCATCATCAATGTCAAGTTTTTAGTTTTGAGAATCTATCATGTGAATAAGACTTATCAGTGAGTTACAAAAGCGACACCTACTAGCCTGAACTAAATAAGCACGGTCTATTTCCTACCTTTAGAGACAATGATTAGTGAGTTATGAACTACTTGGATTCTTTCCCGATTAAAAAATAAATAAAAATACATAGATACTTTATTTTCGGGCCATAGGACAACTCAAATAAAACTAACTTGTGACAGCTTAACAAACACAATTAAGGTGTTTTTTTCCCTGGGTTTCAAATGGGCCTGGACGAGGTCCATAAAATCATACATCCACACAGAACGCCACACTAGTTTTTTTTGTCTTGCGTTTGAAATTTGAACCTTCAAAAGGTTCCCAGTGAAGGACTCAATAAAGACCGATTCAGTGTCAAGTCTTTCCCATTTACCGTCAAAATAACATTGTGGCCTGGTTATATGCTATTTTTTGTGTTTGGTCACTATTATTGCTTTGTCTACTCCGACTAAAACTATTACACCTAATGTTCTTCTGTATACACTGTTTAACCTTATATATCACATCATAATACACTTTTCCTCTTTGCAGATGCAATGACTATGTCATGGCATGGAAGCGCCTTACTGTTCGACGAGCTCCAAATATCCTTACAATTGCTTTAAAGAGGTTTCAGGTTTGTGCTTAGTATTCTAGTGGCTGTGATGTACAGAACAGAGCCGCGGTTTCCACACCTTTCTGGTGACACTCAGACCTACACATCTACCATAGGGTCAGTGGAAACTGCCAAAAGGATATCGTAATAGCATGTAAAATGGCCTTGAAAAGTTGTGGTCTGTAATTCAATGTGTCCAAACAAAGTTTGAACCTCATCTTGTGTTGGTGACTTATTTTTTATTTTATCAGCTTCCTTTG
This sequence comes from Vaccinium darrowii, assembly GCA_020921065.1. Lineage (NCBI taxonomy): Eukaryota > Viridiplantae > Streptophyta > Magnoliopsida > Ericales > Ericaceae > Vaccinium > Vaccinium darrowii. The sequence continues at coordinate 1,006,669 of CM037152.1, read as the reverse complement.
ACCAAAACACTTGAACATCTTTGAAAAGTTCCATTTATGATCCTTTAAGTTCTGATTTTTGCTCATATTTTGCGCAGAGTGGGAGGTTTGGGAAACTTAACAAGAGGGTGACTTTTCCCGAGACTTTAGATTTAGGCCCTTACATGAGCGAAGCAGGAGATGGTAACGATATTTACAAGCTATATGCAGTAGTTGTCCATGTTGACATGCTAAACGCCTCATTTTTCGGCCATTACATTTGCTACACAAAGGATTTCTCTGGAAACTGGTACAGAATTGATGACTGCAAGGTTTAACTCTCTCTCTCTCTCTCTCTCTCTCTCTCTGTGTGTGTGCGTGCATGCGAGCATGTAGCCGCTAGTGGATCCAACAGAACTGGAAAAGAGGGGAAAATAATAACCTGTACCACATGTGAAAAATATGACCTGTAGCATATATGAACACGTGGTACAAGGCACAATTTGTCAGTGTCATTGATCTCTGATCAAGGCACAATAGTTAGTAGGAATTACTCTAATTAGGTTGTCTATTTTAACTTTTCTGTGTTCTTTCGCTGATGTGAGTTATGTGTTCTGTCCGGCTTAATTTCTGTTTCTTATCAGGTAACAAGAGTTGATTTGGAAGAGGTTCTCTCGCAGGGAGCTTATATGCTCTTCTATAACAGGTAGGTAGCCCTTTTACTTTGTTTTTTTCTGAGTGGAAAACAATCAAAACTTGTTTATAAGCCCACCAAGTACTAAACCTCCCATAAATAATTATGCATATGGGCTAAGCTTGTGCACTAACACACTGACCCCCTTGTCTCCTAGCCACTAAACAAAGTTGAGCGATCATGTCCCCACGTGTACAACTCGTCACCATGTCATTGGTTCAGAGTACCATGCGGAAATGCCTCATGTTCTCTGGCAGTATCGAATAATTGCTATTTGCTTGCTTTCAGGGTCTGCGCCCGACCATCATGTCTGAAGTTAGTCGAATCTGGGAAGGAGCAGCAAACAGGTCAAGTGGTCCAAGAAGAACAGCCCTGTGCCAGGAAAACAATTGAATGCTTCACTAGAGAAGAGTCAATTGATGATATTTGCAGTTCTGGTTCCTTGTCATCTGATATTGACTTCAAAGCAAAGGTTTCTGCTTGTGAAGAGGAGTTATCTGCCATAGCTAATTCGGATGATGTTGCAGAGGACATGGAAATGGTAGATTCTACTTGTGAGGAGCCGTCAAGTGTACCTGTTGTACCGGAAAATGAGGTTTATGGCCATGGGTTTGCTAATATGACTGAAGAAAGAGCTTCTCCTATTATACATTCTAATGGACTAGTATCTGGTATTGTTACTTCTGCAAGCGAGACAGTTATGGCTGATGCTTATTCTCTGCATTCTGAATCTGCCTTTCACAATTCTGGTGTTGATGATAAATATAGAGCTGAAAATACTGCTGAAAAGTTGACAGATTCCTCAAGTGAAAGCTCTCTGCCAATACAGAATGGTGTCTGTGAGGAGGGAGAAACCTCTCATAATGGTGGTCTAGGCTCAGATGATTTTCTGGATGAGACGACTCCTGTTATTTCTGAAAGTGAGCCCATAAAAAAGGAGATTGCAAAGGTTTCGTTTCCATCTGGCAGTATCAAGGACGCAGCTTCTTCTGGAGCAAAGTTGAAGCCTCTGTTTCCTCGTGGTTTCCTTGGGAAGTCTCCCAGCAACAAACCGAGGAAGAGAATTGGAGAAGCCCCTCCAGAACTGGGTGAGTTCGCTGCTCCTTGCAACCTAAATAAAGGCACAAGTGTTTCTGGAAAATATGGTTTTCCTTGTCAAAATGGTGCAAGGCCGGAAAATGTGAGAAGGCCTCACTCTGTTGGCAATAGTTCATTGCCTTCAACTTCTTTCGAGGTTGTTGGGAATTGCTTGGACAAAGATGCTGCTCTGCTTAGTAAATATGATGAATTTGCTAACCTCTGCAATGGAGGTTCAGGTGCTTTTGTTATTCCTGACAAGGGCATTAGTAATATTGAAACAGATGACCACCAATTTGTAGAGAAACCCGTTGAGCTATGATAGGGACCTTCGTTAGAGTGAAAGCACACGTCAAGTATCATTGAAGATGACTCAGCTCAAATTTTGCCTGAAGCATCTAAAGCTCATCCACCGAATGGCTCAAATGGATTACAGTCATTAGCCAGAAGTCATATCGCGGTGGTTGTTGTCACCTGACCAGAAGTTATATATGGTTGGAACTGATGCTATTAGTGTCTATACCTATGAAACTGTTATTAGAATAGAAATGAGGTTGAAGTGGCAGGACGGGCAGCTTATTTTGGGGATCGGTCATGAATCAGATCTCTAGTGGTGTCCTTACATTTTGGAGGTGCAAAAGGAAGAGGGTAGAATAATTGGTGACAGTTCAATAACAGTAGTCAAGGTACATTCTGTTTTTACATTTATTCATATTGGTTAATGTTCCATTGCACCAAAAAAAAATATATATTTGCACTCCATTGGTTAATGTCATGCCCATCAGCAAATGGTCTGAGTTGGGAATTCTTATGTGCTGTTCCATGATTTACAGAAATCTTTGGATGCTCTCTTTGTAGGGTTTGTTGCTTAATGACAATGGCAATAGTGAGATGAAATTTCTTAATCCAGATGGAAGAACTCTTCGTTTTAGTTGAATTCTCTTGCACTGAAAAATCAACATTATAAACCAACATGAAGTCTGCACCGGGTAATGGTGTTGCCAGAAAATAGGGGTGTGGGGAGAACTGGTGAAACAAAAGTGACCAACCGTTTATTAGGTTTCAGTCTGTTGAAAGGATTCGGTCTTGTTTGTTTGAAGGCCTCTAATTGCTGACCCAGCCAAATCAAATTCTTAACTAGGGTCTCATACTATGGGAATTCATGTCGATAAATCCCATTTGAAAGTTGGAGCTATTGTTTGATCTTCCTATTTGTTGAATAAAGCTAAATTGTGTTCCAGGCATGATTGGATCATTGCAGGTAGCTTATTATCATTTTTGGTCATTATACAACAAATCTCAACACAGTTTCAATACGTGGTAAAGTTAAACCTAGTTCAAATAAATGTTAATTTCGTCATGATAAATTTGGTGTTCTGCATTTTTAAAATCATAGTAAATTACGTGCCCAACATAATCAGAGCATGGTAGAGATAAAATCATGGTAAATTACGTGCCTAACATAATCAGAGCATGGTAGAGATTGCTTGTAAATGCATTGTTTTCGCCATTTTCATGTGTAGAGGCTGGTTTTGTGCCTCTACTGTTGATGGGAGTTACTCCTTGAATGCTTGATTGGAAGACTTGTTTGTCTACTTATGGAGTATGGTTTTGTGCCTCTACTTTTAGCGGGAGTTACTCCATGAATATCTGCTTGGAAGACATGATTATCTTCTTAATGAAATGTTTCTCTGCAAAGACAAAATACCGTACTTAGGCTCAAGTTAGTTTCCACTCGAGGTTTGACAACTCACGTGTTCGATTTAGATCTCTCAAGTGAACAAAAAGGACAGGAGAAGTGGTTATTGTTCTTCCAGTGTGTGTTGGGTATCTCTCTCATGCCTTCTGTATTGATTCTGGAAAGTGGAAATTATAGGCGAATGGGCTAACCACCTTTAGGTAGGATACGTTCACCGTGGTTAAAATCGTCATTGCTGTCTCTGAGATCTTTGTGAGACTCGGGACATGCCGTGCGGCTACTTGTCAATTCAACTCCTTGTTATTGGTTGAAAGCAATCAGTTTGGTGCCGCACGCCCATCCCTTCCTTGGGTAGGCGACCATTAGGCTATCGGTAGAAAGCTGAGAGCCCTCATCATTCCGGCCTTTGTCCGTTTTTTCTTATTTCCATTTGACTTTATGTTAATTATTCTGCATAATAAATTCATGATGGATCAATCATATTCTCAAGTCTATGGTAAATTTGGAGTTACTATATCTTAATTCAAAATTGGGTAAATTATACTGATCTTCCCTGAGCTTTTTTTTTAAACAAATGCACTAACCTCCCTTTTGGTTAGAGAAATTACTCTTAAAACACTCCTTACTTTCGAAACTAATGTTCAAATACCCCGTTCTATTTTGGATCGATAGTGGTGGAGAGATCACGGGGGTAGGGATAGTGCCGGCGATGATGGTAGTGAGTGGCCTAGTTGTGGTGTTAAAGTGGTGGTGATTGTAACGATAGAGAGATGGGGTGGTTGGGCAATGGTAGTGAGAGCTGGTGGCAGTATAGTGGTGGTGGTGGTGGAATGTTGATGGTAAAGGTAGAAGCGGTGGAGTGTGGTGGTGGTGGAATTAGGGACGAAGGTTCCCAAGTAGTGGAACCCTAACATATTTTGTACTCCCTCTGTTCTAAAATGTTAGGGCCACTTTGAGATTACAATTTTTTTTCAAGACATAAACATTACACTTTTTTATTTCTCTTTCTAATTTAGCCCACAATCATTACAACTTTTCATTGAAATAGTCATTGCCGCATCAAAAGGTAGGGGTAGAATTGGAAAGTTATCAAATACATAAATTAATTTATGTAAAGAGATTTACATTTTGGGACTATTCAAAATGAACCAACATTTAGGAACGGAGAGAGTGTCAACTCAGCGTTGCAAAAATGCGATAAATCTCTAAAAGAAGCGTTGGCTACGTACACCTCATTTTACGTTTCAATGATGTGAGTCATTTATTTTGCAAAACTCGTGAACAGTAATTACACTAACAATAGTAGTAATCCGAACCCGATTACGACCAGATCAAAATGCATTTGTCCTTGTAATTTTTTTTTGGTCACACTCGGTGATACTCACATTTATAAAGATAAATGGATGGTAATCAGGTATTGAGCTTTTTTCAAGTGAAAGAACATTCATCTAATCCAAAACATGGCCAGCAATAAACCCAGTCACAACCGAAATGTAATTACTAGATGTGTTACCAGAAGTATCACCTAGCTAACAATTATTCAATTGAGCAAGGGCATTTACACACGATACAAACACATTCACATACTTATCATGACGTACAATTCAAAATACAAATAGATTAATCAAAATCAAAGAAATTAAATTGAGGGAACTAAAATCTTCATAATAATCTAGCATAGCACTATATGGTTAGAAATCACTTGGGAAAAAAAAAAGAAAAAATAATAAGAAAAATGGTAGTGGCATACTGTTCCTTCCACTAAATTCATTTGAAGGCCGCTGTTTTCATTTGGCACGTCAATTCCATTTGACACAGGATGATCTCTTGTTAAGATATCTTTTTCCAGTATCAAGTTTCTTCTACATAGAAATTTCTTTGATTTCCAAAAAAAATGGAAAGAACAATAAAGTCTAGCAGCATAACACTGTGAATCCCAGGAAAAACAGGACAAATTAAATAAACCCAAATGCCCAACTCAATAATGAAGCTTAATGTGCCTTTTTATTAACTAGACTGCTCAACCTGCAAAAACTAGAGACAAGAATACCCATGGTAGGCTGCTGAATGAACATGTTTAAGGATAGTTGTTTTTGGGAACATTTTAGATGACCAAAATTTACAAGAAACATTTGCACGATGTTCTATATAATTGTTCAATGTATATGATACATCAAAAGGGGACACAGGCCTAACCAGAAGCAGGACAAGGGAAGCCTAACAAGAAGTAGAATACAACATGAATGCATTTCAAATAGGTTCATACTATACAGAGCTTAAGGCCTTTTAACAAATTGATACATCTTCCTGTACAATCACTACTTCCTAGCTCGTGTAATTCCCTGGGAAAACCTAGTTGATCCCCGCCCAACTTAGGAATCCTATCAGCAAAAGGGACAATTTGATTTCATTCCAGCAGTTCACAAAGTCAAATCTTTCACTGTGTGATGAGCATGGTTTCAAAGTATCAGAGCATCACAGACACCTGCATTTGTCTCAGGTAGAAACCATGTTTCCTTGACCTTAACATAGGCTTTGCTGAAAGAAACAATTGCTTTTGGAGTCGAAGGCTGAAAAATTTACTTTGAAGGCTGGACCAGAAACTGTGCAGAAGCATAACCAGACAAGATCTCGGGAAGCTCAACAAGTGAAGGATCTATTGCTGGAAGAGCCATATATATATCCTCCGTAGAGAATGGAATGCTGCAACAGGGCACCAACAAAATGTGAGGGATGTACCAAGCAGGAGGGAAAGAGCATCTGGACAAGATATAGTATCTAAAAACTGAACATTGCTCTACAAACTGAATAGTTTTGAGGGCTCATCACATTCGCACTTTTAAACAGTAGTTCATGCATGGGAACTGATTCCCAAATAACAAATTCATATAGAAAATAAGAAAACAAAAATGATGTGGCAATGACATTTTAGAAATTATAGCCAAAATCAATAAGCATGGACGCCCACTTGAAAATGAAAGAACCACAAAAGGTCAAAAAATAAATTTGTATGAACATTCTGTTTATATAGCATTCTGCTTGTGTTTTACTTCGCACAAGTAGCATTACCTTGTTTTGTTTATTTTTTTTATCCATACAAGAATGCCAATTGGCCATCATTTAGAAATTCAAATACTTACACTGCTACCAGTTAATCGTGACGAACACTATCCTTATTGATTTAATATTGACAAAGTTGTCCAAAACATAAAACTCCTATGGTCCTATCCTATTCTTTAATAACCATGATTAGAATAATTATTTCTTTGAACACAATAGCACAAAATGACCAAACAAACAAATAGAACAGTATTCTCAATCAGTCTATGAATTATGCAAAACAATCCCAGGCAATGATAGGTTTAACTGTTTAAGTAGTTCACCTCAAATCGTCGTCCAGCAAAAAAGAATTTGAGGTTAGATTCTGAGAGTCCTTATTCAAAATCTCCCTCATCTGAGCAACTACCTGTGCAGCCAAACAATGTTCAGAAACCATGGGGGCATTATCGTATCGAATTACCAAAAACCAGGCAAGGAACTTTAAACTTGCCTCGTTTGACACACTCTGAGTTCCATATTTGTCATCCCAGTACATAGTACTTATTCGATATATTTGCCTCACTGTCAATGCCTGCCCCAATATGATGATCTACGTAAGTAAAATTTTGAAGACAATCTATGGTAAAGAAAAAGCCAGATTTCAGTAGCAAAAGATCTTACTGGACACAGATCTTGCATTATTTCGTCCAGGGACTTTTTCCTTTTTTGATGTATCACCTAAATGATTTACAAGACCCATAAATCCAGCTCTAACGTCAAAATCAATAAAACTTTTCATTGCAGGTGTAGGTCATACCAGAAAACCAACAGCTTGTCTAATATAATTTAGCTCGTGCCATGAGGTTCCTGCAAACTGCATTTAGGAAGGACTCTGATTCAGTAACACAAACACCAATTTCTGCAGCACATGATTGCCACCAGAAGAGGAAAACTCAATTTACCTCCGCAGTCGCACCAACAATCCATTTTTCTAGTTCCGCTAAACCAGATTTCACATATTCTCCGTTTGAAAATGTGCAACATTCTCGTCGCAACAGAAGACTGAGAGCAAAAGTTTTAGCTCAAGACCAAAGACTAAATTCATTGTCAATGGAAGAACGCAATGAACTCTAGGACCTAAACTGCGTACCTGTTGAAAAGGGATATGTTGATGAAAGAGAAAACCTGGGTAGCAATCTTACGGATAAAAAATGAAGGTACCTGGAACCACAATTGTTAAGGTTACAAATTCAAAAATCAATGGGCTTAATGCCAAAAATAACACAACAGAGAGGACACAAAGAACACATGAATTACTACCGCATGTGCAGGGACAAGAGAGTTTGCTCGCAAAATCAACCAAAAATCCACATATGAGGGCCGATTTAAAAACAATTCAGCTGACCTTGCTAAGCTTTACACGGTTACTACTACTGATAAACCAAACAGTGAGGATTGATGCCACCTATTAATCTTCATCTCAACCCCTCAATTTCTTCACCAATATTGCTCAAAACTTCTGATTTGCCACTGGATAGGGCTTCCTATACTAGAGACATGAACTTCCGTTCACATGTAATAAAGAGAAATGTTTTAACCATCAGATAAACCTAAGTGAAGCAGCTGTAGTCGTCAATAATGAACAAGCAATATAAAAATCCACCCTAAGTAGCAATAGGAGAAGGTCCCAACACCAGTATGAACAAGGGAAGACAGAGAAGTGGAAATAGAGTTGTCCTCGAAAAAGGAAAGGCACACCATGCAAATTTCCGCCGTTGCATTCAAAGATGTCAGCAACACAGTCATTTCCCCAAACAACAGCCTCAGATTAATTCTTTATCCATTCACCAGACAGACGACCTAATCTAGAATGCAAACATAACGAGGAGAGTTCCCTTTTAAAGAAACAGAAGACAAGGCCATGGAAGCAGACTCCATAGGAATGTGATGGCTCTTCAAAACATATAGATTACCAACTCTACATCTAGTCCCAGTCTGTTCTTTGGACTTCCAATCCTGCATAACACAACCAGAAGACGAAAACTGAACATCAAAACCAGACTCTGACAATTGAGTGACGGAAAGTGGAAACAGGGTAAGCGACAATCGTGGGACATAGAATACATCAGGAATAGATAGTAAGGGAGATGAAGAGGGAAGATCAACACTAAGATAAACAACATGCATCAGGGATCCATCCTCAGTGGCACTGCTAATAGGAGAAGAGGAAGGGTTGCAATGACTAACGAGTGATAGACCAGGATACATACGACTATACGAGTCATATGAAAAGAGGACTCGGAGTCAAAAATCCACTTGGTGGGTTAGATACCCGTGGCATAAGAAGCTTGTTGCTTAATTCAGAGAGTGGTAGCCATGGAAGACCGCAATAGCTCAAACAAGCAGACGAGGAGCGTGTAGATGGCCTAGATGAAGGAATGCTAAAACTAGGGAAATCGTGGCTAAAACTCCAAGCCAGCTTGTGCCGTAAGAGAATCAACAGGATTCTGTGATCTGGGTTCTTACTCCAACTGGGAATTTCACTGTTAAACTTCCAGCTTGTACCGTAAGAGAATCAACAGGATTCTGTGATCTGGGCTGTTACTCCAACTGGGAATTTCACAGTTAAATAAGCCGATTATTCACAGGTTCAAGGCTGTCTAGTTCAAGGATCAGGTGCCTAGGTGGGCAATTGAGCAATGGATGACCATCCTAGTAAGGTTCTCAACCAAACATAGGCTCCTTGGTTGAGGAATTGCTGCAGATAGCACCTGTGCTCTTTGCAACAGGACTACATAAGATCATGAGCATCTCCTCTATATCTGCTGCCCCTTTGTTGTCACTAGGTGTGGTCATTCTTCTTGAGAAAGCTTGGGGTTCACAGAAGGCCTAACATTCTGGCTCAATACTGATCACTAAGGGGGAAAACATGATTCATGAAGTCCATAGGTTGGCATTGGCTGCAACTGCTTAGGGCTTGTGGGGTGAAAGGAAGAGCAAGATATTCAGGAACCAAGCTCTGGGTCCCGCTTCTGTTATTCCTAGCATTGAGAAGGATTTAAGGTGCTGCATCAGTTCTTGGAGGCGTGTCAAGAGGAATGACTAGAATGGGCTTGTGTATAGATTGTCAAGAGAAATGACTAGAATAGGCTTGTGTATAGATTGGCATATTTCTTCACAAGAGTTTTCTTCTTGATTGAGTATTTTCTCTGCTTTGGTTTGATAGACATGCATTAAGTGGTCTGGTTTGCTACTGGCTTTGTTTGTTTCGGCAGTTAGGACCAGTTTAATTGCTTGTATTTATGTTTCAGGGGCATGCCACTTTGTACCTGTTTTTGGTTTTGCCGCGATATACAAAATCTAAATTACTAACAAAAAGATGTGGGGTTGCCGCGATATACAAATCAGCCAAAACCAGTTTCCGAAGGTGCTACACAAGGACTAAAGGCTGTGTCAGAGATTGAGAGAGGTCATTCGAGTAACGTCACTGATCAACGAAGGTTTAACAGTTGTAGGAAAAATTTGATCAAAGTTCAACAAGGGCTAAGATGCTTCAAAAACTATATCTAAGGGCCGTCAAGTGACTGATGGAGGTCCCGATGTGGCTGCATTAACCAAAAATAAACTGATCTTGATACAATATCAACCAAAACAGGACCAAATCAAAGTGTTGGAGGTGTCTAAAACATTTCTGGGAGCTGCCGCTCTGGAGTGGTTCCAGAAAGGGTTGTCGAAGCTCTACAGAGGTGAGAGATCAACAATTATCCAGAGAGGGTTGCCAAAGGCCTGTATATTGCAGAACAGAACGTCTAAAGCTTCAAATGAAGCAAATTAGAGATTAAACAGGTGATGCCGGAAAGGTCAAACAAGGTTCAGGCAAGTTTACCACTGGATGTACATAGCAGATCGATAGTAAGAAGCCTCAAACAGAGCAGATCCAAGGCAAAACAGGAGCTGCCAGATTTTTGCGGAGCACCAACAAAGTCACCAGAAGTCGGAAAAAGATCCAGCGTATGCGCAAGATCCAAACTGAGTCGGGGCAGATGTAATCGAGGGCCTACAGCATTCGGCTGGTAACGGCCGACGTCGGTTGGCAGTGGTCTACAAGTACCAGGGGTGTGCTGATATGTGCTTGTCCCATCTGGGCTTTGCATTTGGGGTTGAGCAACTCAGTCAGAACTGCGGCTGCTATTAGGGTTTGTGAGGGTTTGTTGAGAGATCTTAAGGAAGGGGCTGCTAATCACTAAAGGGGAATGCTGCTGAGCAGGAAAAGCTGCAACTACTGCAAGGAAGGAACTCCGATTCACGACTATTACACCAGTGACATGCAACGCCAGCGTGGCTCTGATAGGCATTTATAACAAGAGAGAAAAACCAAGGCCATGACAATTGTATAGCTGAAATAAGACCATCTACAAGAATAAAACCACAAATTCCCACCTTGTTTCAATAACCGAAAAGAAAGAAGATCTAAGTTAATAACATCCTGAAGACAAAGCCATACAAAATACAAGAAATCATCCAGCAGAGACAGCAAATCAAACGAAGCATATATTACTAAGTCACAATCAAAGCTTTGGAGGCTGGCAAGGCACTGAAGGCCAAGGACAATGACTACATGAAGCAACAGTACGACCTCCTCCCAAACACACTTGATTTATGACTAGCTGGAAGATAAGGAATAGTTACATATCCGAATGATTCCCTTGACATAGTGGGATGCAACGACTCATTTAGCCAACTCCAACTGATTGGATTTAGAACACAAGATATATATATATATATATATATATATATATATATATATATATATAACCCGAAAGGGCTTCATCCGAGCAGTTTTTCATAATAACCGTACATATACAGTTTATCGAAAAATGCTCGAACGAAGCCCTTCCGAGTTTTTTTTTTTTTTTTTGGCGATTCCTCACAATGACCCTTAAAAACATGTCTTAAACACATTGAGCAGTTCGGATCGTCGAGATTTGACCCCGATCCATGAGGTCCTCACGGAATTTTAATGAGGGAGTCCTTATTAGATCATCCTCATATATATATATAGGGCAAGCTTCTAGTCCGGACTCCGGGACTCCACGTTCCCGATATGTATATATATTCTTGTGTCTATTCTCTTGTTGTTCACCGGATGTACATAATATGCCAACTGCCATTCTCTAATTTATCAAAAGCACCATCGGAATCCTAAAACAGTCAATGGTATATATTCTACAAGTTAAATACTACAAATCAGAAGTTGGCTTTACACGCATAATGATTTCAGGCTCACTTGCCAATTCATTTAACTCAAAGCATCACACAAAACCATAAGAAAACTGGAGAAATCAGCAGCTAAAGAATAAAACCTGCCCCAGACTTAAGTAATGTGCTATCCAAGTAGCATGAGATGGGAGAACAAGCAATAGAAGAATTGTTCATGGAACTTAAAAAGAGGAAAATAATGTCAGACATACATGATTCTCACGCAGCCGACTCATAAGAGAATCCAAAAAGCTGATGATGCTGTCCCACTGAGTACTTGGTGACTGCTGAGGAACACTGCCAGGTGATCTAGATGACTTCCCACCATGGACTCGTTGAAACTTAGGTGCCTTCAGAGATGCAGAAAAAGAACTAATTGAGAATTGAGATTATTCGAATTGGGCTACTTATCCAAACAAGACAGATGACCACATAACGAAACCTAATTTTCTAATAAAACAGCCCCCAAGAAAGCAGAATCAGGGAGCATATTGCATTGCTTAGCCTCATTATGAGGTGCAACAAGATAAATAGAAGATGGAAGAGTACCAATCAGAACAAGCCTATTGCTGAGGAACCTGTTAACATAAAGACAAGAAAATCATTTACCTGAATGCATAAACCCAACAGCGGTGATATTTCTTTCTTCAAATTATCTCGTATCAAACCAAAAATCTTCTCCACACAAGCAGTTAATTGCTGTTTAAAAAGTATGGCTGGATATCTTGCTTCCACATGTGAAATACCATCCTCAAATCCAATGTACTTGAAGGGAGATTTTAGACCCTGAGAAATGAACAGAGATTAACTAAATCTCAAACCCAACAAATTATCAGCTAACAATTTTGGTAACAGCAAAAGCACAACGGACTACACGGAAAAATAAATTATTAAGGAGACAAAAAGCATAGCTACCAAACTAAACCAAGCCTCAAGTCCCACTTAATTGGGCTCGGCTACATGAATCCATTTTCTTCATTGAGCTCTGTCAAAGGCATCGTGTTCTACGATATCCCACAAACCAAGTTCCCTCCGATCTACCGCCTCTAGAGTCAATTATGGTCTAAATATCCCCTTAATGCTACCCTCTACCACAATTCTGTAACCATATCACTCCTCCTTGTTACAAGCATCCAACTCAAAACCAATTGGCAATGAGTGGAGAGGCTGCCCAAGCTCATATACTAGACTCAGAGGTTATAATTAACCCATGTGGGACAAGCTCTAACACTCCTTACCGTGGCTACCATTCTATGATAAACATGTTCAAATCACCTAAATCTATTCTCTCTAATCTTTACCCTACCATCCCGTGAAGATTTTCGTTTCTAATTCTATCTCACAAATTCATCCCACACATCGATCCTCATTTTAGCTACACTCATCTTACTTATATGTTGTTTCTTGTAGCACAACACTACGTGGCATGCAACATGGCTGGTAAAACAAAAAAAACACATAGATAACGAAGTAAAATACAAATCCCAAGTGTGGCACACGTCCATCATTGTGCCTTCTTTTTATTCAACAATCCAAAATTGAATGTCAATATTCTCTTCTATTTCCCCTCAATTAATCGTAAGAAGATTGGAGAAAATGAATGAAGCTGAACTAACAGGAAGGAAGAGACTAGCCTAGTAGCTTCCTGAAGAGAGAGCTAATTATTTGTAGTGTTGACTGGTTGTCCTTGGACAGAACTTGGTGACTTAAGGACCAAAGTTCCTTCACAGTTGATAGTTTTTGTGGAGAACAGCTCGAAAGATTTTAAACCCCAACTTGCAAGGGAGAAAAAATTCTTCATAAATAGAATTGTCGAAGAAGCAAAGATGCAAGTGAATCAACTAGTCAACATTGTTACGCAGGAACGTAATTTATGAAGCATGGATACCAATACGGATATGGTAATACCAGTGTTTTGAAAACCAGACCGGTGAGTGAACCGGAATAGGTACTACGGGGACTGGTCACCGTAGTCGAACCGATTGAACATTTACTATGTGTATTTGATATACATGAAATATACAAATATAACTAACAAAAACTCCTAAAATTACACATCATTCTAATCTATTTCTCTCGTGTTTGTTTTGAAAGGATATTTATTCAATATTGTTGAGCATGATCTAAGTTCTACAAAGTATATAGTAGGTAACTTTTGTTTTTCTTTAACATTTTTCAGAATAATCTATGTTCTACAAAGTATATAGTAGGTAACTTTTGTTTTTCTTTAACATTTTTCAGCATAATCTATGTTCAACAAAGTACATAGTAGATAACTTTTGTTTTTCTTTAACATTTTTCTCCTAAATAGAGTTGTAGTAATTGATAATTAAGTGCAATAATATATACTGATTAAAGAGAAGCCTTGGTGGTCTTTTATTTGGTAGTCAAGTGTCAAAAGTGTCAAAAGGTTGCTCTTTGAAAGAAGGGAAGAAAAGTTGAATGATAGCTCCTTGCTCGGCAATGTTTAGTTCAATAGAATTCTCCATCCCACATCGGTTTTACACAAAGAACAGAACTTTTGCCTCTGTAATTAAATCCTACCACAGCCTCATTGAAGACCTACTTTTACCATGGCAGCACGCCATTAATGCGTTGCATTTCAAGGTGCAGTAGTAAAACACTTTTAAACGGTTTCGGTCTACGAACCCGTTCCGGTTTTGCAGGTTTACGGGTTCAACCGAGACACTGGAACGGTCCCCTCAAAATAGGCCGGTTCTATTAAGGGAATGGTTTTAAGGTTAAACCAAACCGGACTAGGCCCTGGTTGACGGGCCAACCAGTGCAACCAGATCGTTCGGTCCGTTTTTAAAAACATTGGCTAATACAAGAAAGTAAATAAAACAAAGGCCATTGTCTGGATATGATCGATACAGAGGTAAATTAGATTCATGTTTCTAACAATTACACGTTCTAATAATTGCCAGGCGGAAAAAATGGGTGCCTAACGCCTAGACCGACTAGTCGGCGCCTAGAGATTAGTCGGTTTATCTATTTTTTCTTTTTAAAAACCAGAAAAATTTTCGGGTTAGAAATGACACGAATAAGAAAAAATGAATTAACACTAGAGTAACAAACTATGTAAATTGTAGCACAAATAAGGAAATGAGACACAACACAGACATGGAAATTCCCACAAAATAGAAGGCATGACATGCGAGGTGGACACATCAACTTTTTTGTCCTTTTTTTTTTTTTTGTACTCCCTCCGTCCCATTTTCATAGTCCCTTTTGGGGATTCCAACTTTTTAAGGAAGCGTAATAATTGCTCCAAAAAGTATCACTTTCCAAATATGCCCTCCGATTTGAAATTTGATTGATGGAAATAGTACTAGTTCTATTTAAACACAAGGGCAAGAATGGTGTTTCATCAAGTTTCTATTGATATTTTTGGAAAGTGAACCTACATTTTGGGACGTCCCAAAAAGGAATAAGGGACTACCAAAATGGGACGGAGGGAGTCATACAGATATTCTAATAAGACTAATGAAAAAGTACACACAAAATCGCTAAAAAATATCCATGCTTAATTTAATCACAAAATTCATATTCCACAACGATAGTATTCAACTAAAAAGAATTTGAACACTTTGAAATGGAGTGTCGAAAGCATGTTTGAGTGTGCTTGGAAAGTATCTGATCATGTCGTGAACGTATCCAACTTAAAATAACGCAAAAAATAAATGAAACGCTTTGTACACGTGTCCGATGTTACAAGATCTTGGGTAGAACTCAACCCCAAAAGCTAGCTCATGAAGCGAGGGTGCCCTCACGCTTATATATTCCATACTACTTTGGTACCAGGTGATTTGGGACCTCGCTTCACACCCTCCCCCACGCGCAGCGTGCTCACTTGGCAGCACCTGCCACGTGCAGGCCAGAGACACACCATGTACTTCTCTGGTACCTAGCTTTGATACGATGTTACACGGTCTTGGAAAAACTCAACCCCAAAAGCTAGCTCATGAAGCATGGGTGCCCTCACTCTTATATATTCCATACTAGATATGGCAATCTCGACCGAACCGATGGGTACTCAAACCATAACCGGTTTTTTTCCCAAAACTATAACCGAAGTATTCCCCGTGGGTGCGGGTATGGTATGGGATGTGAGATAACCAAATGGGTTTGGTTCGGTTCTGGTTTGAGCTGTAACCGAACCGTTCCCCGAATCGAACCGAACCGGATGTGTAGTTACAAAACTACCCTTCATATGTAAAAGTTTAGCCTGTGTATAGCTTGAATGCATTGAATTTCTACTTAAATGTATATTGTTTTGCATTTAGAATATCTAGATGCGTATCTGCATACCTTTTTAATTGACGGATCTATGGCATTTCCAGTTTAACTGATTTTCATATTTGAATTTCATTCATAATTATTTCATTTTTATTTTGTTTTCTAATTTAACAGGGAGTACCCGAACCGAACCGAACCGATCCCCAATTGGTTCAGTTATGGTTTCAATTTTCCCTACCCGTTCGGGTTTCGATTTGGTTTTGGGTATCCATCTAGTTTCGGGTAATGGGTTCGGGTATGGCAATACCCGAACTGAACCGACCCATTGTCATCCCTATTCCATACTACTTTGGTATCTAGGCGATTTGGGACCTCGCTTCACACCCTCCCACATGCGCAGCGTTCTCACTTGGCATCACCTGCCACGTGCAGGCCAGAGACACGCACCCTACCCATCTCTGGTACCTAGCTTTGATACTATGATACACGGTCTTGGGCAAAACTCAACCCCAAAACCTAGCTTATGAAGCAAGGGTTCCCTCACGCTTATATGAGGTAGAACTCAACCTGAAAAACTAGCTCATGAAGCAAGGGTGCCCTCGCGCTTATATATTCCATACTACTTTGGTACCCAGGCGATGTCACGATGTGGGACCTTGCTTCACATCTGAAGCATGTCTGTGTCTACCACTAGTACATTGCCTTCAACGAAGTGCCAGGGCTACATAGGTAACAATTAAAAAGTAAACCTTAGTATTTATTTTATAATGCATTATGTCTGTAGTCCTTGTTTTCCAATTTAGGGTTGTACTAGAGGATGGGCCACACGCAATGCATGTGCAAGTTCAATTTTGAAATATGCGTATTGGTTTAACTTTTTGTTATGTCTTGTTAGACATAATTATTTGGCCACGTCAATTAAATTCTTGACAAATAAACTATAGTATTTATAAATATCACATCAAATAAGCTATTCGTACTTTCCCATACGTATGCATTGTATAGACAAATATGGGTTCTTAATATAGTGACCCGTCTTATCCCTCTCTGTTAAGTTATAGGGATTTATTTGTCATGTATTTAGTTCCTAGGGGTAGTTTGGTCCTAGTATCTTTGTCTGTATACATACTGTTGTAAAGAGAAGTTTTACACCTAATGAGAAAATACGTTTGATCTCTCTTTTACCCTCACAATCTCACATGGTATCAGAGCCTCCATCCTTCATTGATTGTGCTTTGTAGAGCTTTAGAGATCGTATTTCTCAGTTGATCGTGTTTTTCAGTCGCTCTTTGACATTGTGTGACCTCGACTACCTATTGGGTAGACTTTATCCACGATCGTACACTGTCCTGACATTGCTCACGACTTCCGATCACGACGACGACCTCCTGCGAGTCCACAATTGACCTCAACGACCAGAGACGTCCTTCAAGCCCACTGTTCAACCATCAATACTTACAAATCTCCTGTTTCTTACGCTTTATATGATCGAAACCCATTGGGTTCCCTTCCAATCCTCCGTACGAACTCCAACGAGGACTGTACGACCTCCGACGAGGCTTGTCCAATGTCCGGTGACCTCAAATCAGCCTCTGAGCAGTATGATTGCATCAAGAAATGACTGGGATTTGAGTTTCAAAGGTGTTACAATCTGGTTTGAAGACTTGGTTCAATCTAGTACTGTTTTTGTTGATAGTTAGAGGTCGATTGATCTCCAGTAGGCCTTTTTTTTATATTGTTTGCTTCCGCAATCTACTGGGTTACCCCTGGTTGTACTCGAAAATCATCTGGTTGAGCTCGACAATCACTGGGTTCTATATTACCGATCTTTTGAGGTATTTTGTCTACTTTTTGGATCACCTTCTTCATTTCTGAGTTTTTTCCATACTGGCTAACCACCGTTTGTCTCTGGAACTGACTGGGTGACCGTGAAATCCACTGGGGTTGATCATTCGTGGTGTCTTCTGTATCTTTCAGTCCTTTTTGAGGTTTTGAGGCTATTATTTGGTTGTTGGGATCTCTTTCTTGAGGTATTTAGGCAGTTTGTTACTGCCTTTCTTCTGTTGGTATGATGGAGGCTTCCAAAATTGCTCAAGTTGGTACCCTTTCTCAGATTGGTGCCCTTTCTCAGGGCCCAGGGGGTGTTACAAACTCTTAGGCGCCTACTGGCTAGGCTTGATTCTTCATCTACCACTACTTCTACTTCCACAGCCTCTAGCTTTCCTCCGTGGATAATAGATTCTGGTGCAACAGATCATATGACAAGTTGTTCATCTTTCTTTGACTCTTATTCTACATGTTTCGGAAAAGATAAGGTCAGAGTTGTTGATGGTTCTCTATCTTATATTTCGGGGAAAGGTTCTATTAATTGTTCTCCAACAATTTCCCTTTCTTCAGCGCTTCATGTTCCCAACTTTTCTACTAACCTTCTATCTGTTAGTAGTCTTACCCAATCCTTAAATTGCTCTATAACATTTTTTCCTACACATTGTGTCTTTCAGGAACTGGATACGAGGAGGACGATTGGCAAGTGGTAAAGCTCATGGGGGCCTTTATTTTTTAAAGTATGCACCTAATCCAGTTTGTCCACCTTTGTCATGTGGTCAAGCTCTTGCAGCAAATATGGGTTCAGCTCTTCCCTTGTTACATCAGTGGCATCGTAGATTGGGTCATCCATCTTTTGGAATTCTAGAAAACCTGTTCCCTATTTTGGCTAAGCAATTTCCTCAGAGTTAGTTCCTTTGTGAAGCTTGTGAGCTTGCGAAACATAAACGCTCATTTTATGCTCCTGTCAATCAAAGAAATGATTCGCCATTTATAGTTATTCATTCTGATGTTTGGGGTCCTTCTCCTGTCACATCTCTGTCTGGTTATCGCTGGCTTGTGACCTCTATTGATTGTTATTCTCGTGTCACTTGGTGTATTTACTAAAGGCCAAAAATGAGGTTTTTTCGTGCTTTAAATCCTTTCATCAAATGGTGCGTACTCAATTTGATGCTAATGTTAAAGTGCTCCGTAGTGATAATCGGACTGAGTATATAGATGGGACTTTTCGGGCATATCTTAATGACTCTGGTACTCTTTTTCAAACTTATTGTGTTGGCACTCCACAACAAAATGGAGTTGCCGAACGCAAGAATTGCCATCTTGCTGAGGTAGCCCGCTCTCTATTGTTCACCATAAATGTCCCTAAACATTTTTGGGGCGTACAGCTTTTCTTATCAATCGCATGCCATCTAGTGTTCTTCAGTTCCAAACTCCAATTAAGTTTCTCCTAGGTTGTTCTCGAGTCTCATCTCTTCCACCCAAAGTCTTTGGTTGTGTGTGTTTTGTCCATGCTCGTAAGCACCCAGGTGGTAAGCTAGATCCCAAAGCCCGCAAGTGTATTTTCCTTGGCTATTCTCCCACTCAGAAGGGTTATAAATGCTATGACCCGCACTCTCGCAAAACGTACGTCTCGATGGATGTCACTTTTTGGGAAACAGAATCCTTTTATCCTTTGACCACTTCATCTCTTCAGGGGGAGAATGATAGACAGGAAGAGATGAGAGAGAGGAAGAGTTGTTGACATCTCATACTCCAGAGTCGTAGTCTTACCCTTTACCTTGTCATAGTGAGGGGGAGAAAGATAAATCAATGCAGGAACCTTTACCCGCAGAAAGAGTGGAACATGATGTTGGTAGAAGACTGGATAGGCCAAATCTGCAGACTTTTTCTCTAAGGAATAAAGGCAAGTCTACATGTGCAGTGCCACTTTACCAATCTCCGTCACCTACTCCATTTTTTGACTCTTCAACTGACTCATCTGGTAATAATTCTCTTCCTACTGTTGTTGATGACCTTGATGCTCCTATTGCTCTTAGAAAGTGAGTTAGAATGTGTACCCAACATCCTATCTCTTAGTTTGTTTCATATTCCCGTTTATCTCCTTCGTATCGTGCATTTGTCTACTCTTTCTTCTATATCTATCCCACAGGGTTGGAAAGAAGCTATCATAATACCTGAGAGGAAAGAAGCTATGGTAGAGGAGATGACAGCATTGAAAAAGAATGGCACCTAGGAATTAGTAACTCTTCCAGAGGAAAAGAAACCAGTGGGATTCAAATGGGTGTTCACTGTAAAGCACAAGGCAGATGGGACAGTTGAGAGATATAGAGCCAGACTTGTTGCCAAAGGCTTTACTCAAACCTATGGTATTAACTATGAGGAGACCTTTGTTCCTGTGGCCAAGATGAATTCTGTTTGGACCTTGCTTTCTTGTGCGGCTATTTTGGATTGGCCTCTTCAACAATTTGATGTGAAGAATGCATTGCTTCATGGTGACTTAGAGGAAGAAGTGTACATGGACATACCACCAAGTTTTTCCTCTCTTGCAGCAGAAGGAAAGGTGTGTAGGTTGAGAAAGGCCCTCCATGGATTGAAGCAATCTTCTAGAGCATGGTTTGACAGGTTTCTCAAAGCCATGTTGAGATTTGGATACAAGCAGAGTCATGCTGACCATACTATGTTCATCAAGAGGAGTAATGGTAAGATTGTCATTCTTACTGTTTATGTGGATGACATAATCATGATAGGCGATGATGTGAATGAGATTGTTAGCCTTAAAGCTCTTCTTGCTCAAGAGTTTGAGATTAAGGATTTGGGGTCTATGAAGTACTTTCTTGGAATGGAGGTGGCTAAATCTGCCAAAGGAATTTTTATCTCTCAAAGGAAATATATCCTTGGTCTCTTGGAAGAAACTAGTATGCTGGGATGTAAGCCAGCCGACTCTCCCATTGAGGCCAATCATCATCTTGGTAGCAATGTGGGGGAGCATACAGATAAGGAGAGATATCAAAGACTTGTGGGTCGTCTGATATTCCTGTCTCACACTAGACCAAATATTTCTTATATTGTGGGAGTTGTCAGCCAGTTCATGCATGACCTCGTACTGTGCATCTTGATGCTGTTTATTGTATTTTGAGGTATCTCAAATCTGCCCTAGGTAAAGGAATTTTGTTCTCCAATCATGGTCACTTGAAATTGGAAGCCTTCACCGATGCTGACTGGGCGGGTTCTTTTGATGATAGACGATCTACCTCTGCTTATTGCACCTTTTTTGGAGGAAATCTCATTACTTGGAGTAAGAAGCAGTCAGTGGTAGCTAGATCCAGTGCAGAGGCTGAATACAAAGCTATGGCTCATGGTGTTTACGAGCTTTTATGGTTCCAAACTTTTTTACGTGTTTTGGGATTCCCTGATACTAGTCCTATGAAGCTCTACTATGATAATAAGATTGGCATAAACATTGCTCATAATCCTGTCCAACATGATCGAATGAAGCATATCAAAATTGACAGGCACTTTATAAAGGAGAAGCTGAGCAACGGTTTGATTTGCATGCCTTTTGTGAGATCTGAAGACCAGTTAGTTGATGCATTTACTAAGGGTCTTAGTAGTAAAAGTTTTCACCCCATTGTGTTCAAGTTGGGCTTGATAGATATCTTTGCACCAACTTGAAGGGGAGTGTTAAGTTATAGGGGTTTATTTGTCATGTATTTAGTTCCTAGGGGTAGTTTAGTCCTAGTATCTTTGTCTGTATACATACTGCTGTAAAGAGAAGTTTTACACCTAATGAGAAAATACGTTTGATCTCCCTTTCACCCTCTACAATCTCACACTCTCCCCCTCCTATCTCATTCTCTGCTCAATCCAAACATATAATGACAACCTCAATTGAACAAATTTGAAATGGGATTAAAGGTAATTTAGTTGGACATTTTAGAGATAAACAAAATTGACACGACAACATACTCCAAAATAGTGTTCTCCAGTTATATGTTTTATATATTATAATAAAAAATATGTTGTTCTCCCTTAATATATTAGAATGGATATTAGAATAGCTAAAAATACAGTGGCAAATCATAATAGATCATATTTGTTCTTAATTTCTTTTCCTTCTGGTGCTGGTACAGACTTGGTGACATTAATTCCATGGGAATTGATAATTTTCATGATATGGTTTCGAAAGGGAAACGAAGATACAAATAAAGTAGAAGTCGTCTTGCCTTTTTTATGTTCTCCCTTCTCCACGAAATGGGTGACTAAATATAGCCATATTGAATTTTGATAGATGCCCACTTGAGTGCCCAACATTTCCCAAATTTGATGATGCTCATAATTTGATCAGTCCTCCCCAACTCAGTTGATATGCCAGGACGAGCTTGTAGGAAGGAAAAAGGGTGGGTTTATGAAGTTTAGTAAAGATGTATGGAGGTTAAGTATAGGGGAAAAGGGATGGAGTTTGGAAAAGCAGCGGGAATAATGGTAGAAGATAGAAAGGAAAGGAAACTGCAATTGGGACGTGGAGGTTTAACACGGGTCTTAGGTAGAACTCAACCCCAAAAGCTAACTCATGAACTGAGGGTGCCCTCACGCTTATATACTTCATATTACTTTGGTAACCAGGCCATATGGGACTTTGCTTCACACCCTCTCTCACGCACAACATGCTCACTAGGCAGCACCATGTGTGCAGGCCAGCGACATGCATCCTACCCATCTCTGGTACCCAACTCTGATACCATGTTACACGGTCTTGGGTAGAACTCAATCCCAAAAGCTAGCTCGCGAAGTGAGGGTGCCCTCACGCTTATATATTTCATATTACTTTGGTAACCAAGCGATGTGGGACTTCGCTTCACAAAAGGATTACTGCAAAAGCAAAAACCGTGGCAATTACGTATCCCGAAGCATTTGGCAATTACTCTTGTGATTAAGGATTTACCATCATTTAAGTACGAAATTAGCCATTTTTGTTAGGGATATTTTGGGAATTTAAAATTGTGAGCCAGCCTCAAAAGGAGTCCACACCAAAGTGCTCCTCCCCCTTTATATATTAGAATAGATACATTATATTTCTTAAAAATTACATTTAACATCCAGTATTATTCATTATTAAAATATTATTACGCATTTAATCTCAAAATATACCCAGTTGATTGATTGGTGACTCATTGTCGACAAATGTAAAAACACCTAATTACTACCTAGACCCTAAATCTAAGCATTGGGTGTCCACCTATCACTAGACGCCGCGTAGGCCGAATTTTAGAACATTGCAATTACATGAACCTCCCCTTCAGTTTTTGAAATTATACTCCACACCCTTACTTTCTTTTGGATTCCATCCACTAAATTGACAATAGATTAGTTAATAGAATCTCACCATGTCTTATTTTTTGGTGTAGAAATGCCCAAAATACCCTATCTAGCATTACAAAGACAACCGAACAACCTTTCTATTATTTCTCATCATTGTAACCAAACTATGAAATAGCTTGATATACATTGTTGGGCCCATTTCCTAACAGTTTAAGCTTTGGGGACTACTAGTAACTTAACATGGTATCAAAGTTCAAGTTGGGAGAGGTCTATGATTCAAGTCTACGTATGCATTTGTTCCCTGTTTGCAATCTCCGTCTCCCCTTCATATTTTGTTTCACACTATCTATGGAAATTTGGATCTCCACGTGCAAGACAGGGTTGCACGTGAGGGAGGGTGTTAGATAGCTTGATATACATTGTTGACGCATTTCCTAACAGCTTAAGCTTTTGGGACTACTAGTAACTTAACACAAACATCCCTCCTACGACTCCTAAGTCTCTTATATCTAGTCCACCTTCCCTATCAAGCTTAATGTTTCCTTCATTGCTCTCCTATTTACAAGTAGAGATTGGCCTAGATAGGTATTACTTAAAAGGAGGCCATTTAATCTTCATCCAAGTTGGTTATCGGCTTTTCCATTAGTGTAACTTTTACCGGATATTATGAAAATCAATATCATGTATGTGTAACTTTTACCGGATATTATGAAAATCAATATCATGTATGATTAAATAACCTTCCGCAGAGCTTTTAATAATTCTTAGCGACTAAACTATTCGTAAAGCAGTAATTTTTTTTTGGTTTTTACTAAACTTAAAAATTTTACTTCCCATTCTTGTTTCTATAAATTTTAACTCGTAATCTGATTGACACTAAGACAATCAAACAAACTAACCCTATCAAACAACCCAACCAAAGCCATAAGCAAACCATCTTAATTCATCATTTGAGCAAATTTTCTAACAACCTGAAGTAATTATTTTCCTTGATTACTGCATGGTATATTGTGTAACTGCACAACTTACTTGCGCAATACGCCCATTCAGCCCAGAATGGCCTCCAGAACGTTGAGAAGCAGCTGTCAAGAGCCCATTCGAGCGTAAATTCCTCTGCAGAAGGCACAGAAGTGCCGAGGTATTAGACAACCAGTATGGCAATGTAACATTCTCATCTCCCACCTGAAAGACAGGTATGACAAATACTGTTATCTATTCCAATAGTCCAGCAAAATGCTACAGTAAACATTGCTCAACCCCAAAAAGAAGGAAGCATGTGCAATAGGTTTTTGAGGTATCAGAAAGGATGAATGACCTTCAAGACATCATTAATGCCCTCAATAATGTAGTCAAAAATGGAAGTCCTCTCCGACTCAAAGGCATGCCAATGAACAAGGCATTTGTATACGACACAAGCTGCCACTGGTTTACCATCTTTAAAACCCAAATCCTCTTTGATACAGCTTGAGAGAAATTCATAGTTCTCCTGTACAACAATTTCACTTGTAGCCCTTGAATGCTATACAGATCTCATCAAAGAATTCTTTGTTAACCAAACAGACTGCATCAGAAGTACCTAAGCTGTAATATAAAACAAAGGGAAGAAGACCTGGTGCTTTTCAGTGGTTAACTTTGTCCTGCGAGAGTCGGATAAACCCTGCGAAAGAGGTGCTATAAGTTTTGTAGGTGTGGGTGTTTCCTGCATCAAAAGGTAATATATATACATCAGCACAATAAAGAAACCACGGTGTCCAAGTAATTCAATGACCGGAATCAGCCAAATCTTACATATACAGATTTCCGATCAGCATAGGGAAGGGCAAGTCCACCAGTGTACTTCTGCAGAAAATAGGAAGTTGTCACAGAGAATCTAGCATTTCTTTTTGCTGACCTTGTTTTTTTTCCAATATGACCTATTTTTCCTTTCTAAGTTAAAGAATGTACAGCAGGATAGCTCTTGCATTAAATTGTAACAAAATTGAACAGATCCTACATACGAATAATTACCAAGAGTCCAAGACACAAAGACCGACACATATACACCCACACGAAGACGCACGCATGTGGCTGGGCGGACAACTATACAGTGGCCAAATGAATGAATGACAAGTTACCTCTAAAAACGGCTTCACAAAACCAGGGCGGTTGCTCTTTGGAGAAGCACTCAATGTTTTTTGCCGTAGCACATGATTCTCCTCCTCTAAACTGCAAACCTTCTCCTCAAAACTTGAATTCAAAAAAAAAATTCAACTCAGGAAGGGATCAAAAGGAGGCGCCAAATTTTGAAACATACATGAGAAAGAAAAGAAGAATGCAATGCAATTTTTTGACATGTGGAAGTACTTGTACCAGTAAGTTAATGATACTCAATAAACTTTCGACAGAGCCTCATTTTTAAACAGGTATATGGGAACCCACCCCACAAGATTCGAAGGAAAAAAGATGATAAATATAATGACAAACAATTGTCAACAGCATGAACTATTTTTAAGGGAAAGAAATAACAAGCTACTTAAACAGCACGTATCTTTAAGCAGTGAAAGAATACCGTTGTAACTTCTGCTGCAGCTGTGAACATGTTTTTTCAACTTCCCATAACTTTTTCATCGTATCATTCGTACATTCTTTAGCCTTCACAATCTCCTGCTCAAGAATTGAATTTCTTTTCTCCAAAGCATTAACGGAATTCTGCAAAGTAACCAAAAACCAATTTCCAACAGTCAAGTTTCAGCCATTGAACATGAAACGGTAGTGAAAAAGACTGAAAAACGTGCTGCATAAAAACTCTTGCGAAGACCAACTTCCAAGAAGGCTTTTGCATGATACTAAACTAGAAAGATCAATCCATCAACAAAACTTAATCAGAAATTCAGTGGTCATCCTTTGTGCTAATGCATACTTCTTTTCCATGTTGATTTATAGGGGTAGATGCTATTACTTGTAACAAACTTCAACTGCCAGGAAAGAATCAATCTGGCTGTGTTTGATCGACTGGCAAAATAAATTAAAAGAAAAAAATCGAATCAAACGAAAGAGGTTATAGAGTTGCTTGCCTAGATTTACTAGAACATGAAAGCCTATCAAATATGCCTGTTAAAGCATCCAACTCAAAACCAATTGGCAATGAGTGGAGAGACTGCCCAGGCTCATATACTAGACTTAGAGGTTATAATTAACCAATGTGGGACAAGCTCTAACACTCCCCCGCACGTGCGACTCCTGACCCACACGTGGAGAGTTAAACAATGGATCCACAACATTGGGATCACAACGAAACAAGGTGCACTTATGGCACAAACAACGGAGCAATAACCAAGAGAGTCTTGTCCAAAATCCTCCAACGCCTAGCTCCGATACCATATTAAAGCATCCAACTCAAAACCAATTGGCAATGAGTGGAGAGGCTGCCCAGGCTCATATACTAGACTCAGAGGTTATAATTAACCAATGTGGGACAAGCTCTAACAATGCCAAATTGATAAACCTGCCTGAGTGCAACCAAGAACACAGAACATCGGAGTTCTGATGCCAAACTCAAACATTGTACAAATAAATTACCAACACAGCGGAAGGCAAACATCCGAGTTCATTGTAAATATGCAATCCATTCCTAAAAATATCAGTTAGACATGGATATAAAAATATAAAGCAAGGTCACATTCTTTGGAACTTGCACTAGATAGCAATATAGGTCTCCTAGTTGGTTGCCATCAACACAAGAATTAAAAAATCACATATAATATAAAGATATGAAGAGTGCAATCATGTCAAATCACCTTCAGAATAGCATTTTCATTTCTTAGTTCTGCCACAACAACCATCTCTCCTTCCATAGCAGATTTCTCCTTCATCGACAACTCCAATTGCTTCTGCAGGACTGCATTCTTGTTGCACTCATTGACTGTGGCCATTTTAGCTGCATCTAAACCAAGTCTCAAAGATTCCACAGTCTTCAGAAGTTTTGAAATTTCAAGAGATTTAGCCTCTTCATTAGACACCTGAATCCCAGAATATAACCATTACACAATGGAGCCTTGGGTAGCCACTTGAACATTACAATAAAATAAACATTTTGCAAACAACAAGGAACAAAACATACAGGAAGGATACAGAAAACTCGAGTGAAATTGAACAAAATCAAAAGAATTTCAATGTCACCTACCCGTAATTTTTTTTCCAGCTGAAACCGCCATGTGATATCTTCTAACTGCTTCTCAAGTTTAGTCTTTGCCAAACGCAAGGCACCTGTCTCATTAGCCTCCTGTAGATAACACACGAGTAATGAAGGTGATACCACAACCAATAATACAAAAGGATTTACACCATGGGAAAATAAGCAGGTGTTTCATGAATTAACTATAAAACTAATTCGTGATCAACGCTGTATATGGCGCACAGCGCACTTGAAAAGCAAAACACGTGTTTACTCCAAAATGTTCTCTCAATTCTCTGCTATCGAACACAATCACCAGAAGACCAACATTTCTACCCTTATGTAATCTAAAAGTAGCTAATACTTAAAACCATCAACTAAAGCCTCCTCTAAAAGTTACCTACATCTACAAATTAGTCCTCATGTCCATTTTGTTTACCTATGATTTTCTTGAAACTTTTTCCACCAATCAAAAGATCTCAATCAGTTCTTTTATTGGTTGCAAAAAAGAACAGATTCATGAAATTTATTATCTCATTTTACAGAGAGAACATATACATGGTCACATTACAATGTTCAGTGTTCAGGAAAATAATTGAGAAACCAAAAGGGCCAGTACTACGGCTCAAAGTTCCAAAATACCATTTCAAACTCATAAGAATCTTTTGGGCAGTGGTTCAAGTTAATTTAGTTGGTTTGTGACTTCACCGTAAACATGTGGAATCTCTCAATGGCTAATGGCAACAAAATACTAATCTATTTCGAAGAAGAAAAAAGAAATGGGAGTTTGTTTCCTACCATAGACAAACTAGATTCACATTTCTCAAATACTTCGTTATCGATGTAGAGGGTAAAATGGTGTCAGGAACTAACACCAAGTACTTTACTCATAAAATGAGTCTTGTGAATAGTTAGGGAGTAAACCTGTTACAGCACACATAATGTGTGCATGACCATCTAAAAATGCCTGAAACATATCTCACACCCTCATTCTCATTCAAACGTTGCGTCTGACAATGGCATTCCACATATTTCAAAAAGTTAGTGTAACGCAGCCTCACGCAATGTGGAAAAGATCAATCAAATCCATGAATCATGGAAAATTTAGACTAAAAACTTCTCGCCTCACTCCCCACTTCAATAAGTAAATGACGAACTAACAAATGCATACTGTTCTGCTAATGAACAAGAACATCCCAGATAAGTCCTCCATTCCCTAAGTCAGTTAGAGTTTCTTTCTAATTTCCTACCCCTTGGCACTAGGTTTGAACAACTTGATATCACTGTGCACAAACAAGACTAGAATGACTTAAAAGTGAAAACCATCTACAATAAAGTTCACCTTTTTAAGCCTCCGAAGCTCTCTTTTTGCCAATTTTTGCCTCCAAAGACATTGTATTGCTATGATATTAGCTTGGCGATGACGGAAAGCTGAACGGACCTTGCACATTCTCCAATAGGACTACGAATTGTACCATGTCAGGAGAGGATAAAAAAGGCAATAGAGGAGTCAAATACGGCAGATAAAACACTTCCAAGCAATGAAAGAGAAAGAGAAAGTTATCTGACAAGCAAAAACAATAGACATACGATGTTGTAATTCATGAATTGTTTTTTGTGCGATTTAATGCCATATAGACTGGGAAGCAGAATGCAAAAGAACAAATCTGCATAAATGAACCAGGGCATGCTAATTGGAATTGTATCTATTACTACATTCTTTTATAAATTGTGGGTTTTTTTAATCAATTAAATTGTAGTTCACCATACTAACTTTAACACAAACTTGTTATTTGTTTTTGTTAGAAGCAGTGTTTAATTCAAACTTCCAGCATAGGAATCATTGACAAACCAGAATCTCTTATCTATATCTTGGTTGCATAGCCTAGAAATGCAAAACGTGAAGTCTAGTGATTATTCTTCACAGCTATATTCAAGTATTCAACATGACATATGGTATTGCACGGCGTACGATTATCTTTTTAGATCTTATCTTTAACAAAAACCATGGTTACAGGCAATGTAAAACGAACAAAAGATGGATCATTGTGCGCGCAACAGTAGAGAGGCCTTAATTCTTAAGCAGGAAAATGAATCATGTGTATTCACGGAAATATATGGGAAGTGAGAAAGCATGGAACTTCCGGACATCAAAATCAAGTTCACCTGAATTAACATTGCAGCTTTATGTTCATTTCTGTGCATAAAACTTTGCCGAGCTAAGAAACCACGGATGCTGGATTGTATAAGTAGCGTGGAAAAGCGAAGCTCTGTATAGGCACCCGCTAACAACCATCTGCGGACATATTTCTGTATTGAAATAGCAGAAGAAGCCTCCCGTTTTTCTGAATACCTTTTTTGCGCAAGATAACCTGAATACATACAAATATTTAAAGAGTGCCACACGATGCTGAATCTGAAGCAAAACGAGACAATGACATAAAGGAAGAAACACCTCCCTCAACTCGAACCAGTTCCACTGAGGTAAAAACATGTACGATGGAATTAATAGGCACATATGCAAATAAATGAAAAATTAAATCCCTGAAGCAAGCTTTCATAAGGAACTCTGCACAAACTTTCACAAAAACATAAAATGACCACCTCTTCTGCACAAGGAGCTCTACAGCCCCACCATGTCAGTTTCCAGTATTCGCTCACCAATGTCAAGATTAGCACCCTCCTAACGGAATTACTGGCAGAGATAGTTCGATGAATTGTTTCAGAGAGAAAATTATGAAAGTTCCATAATCAATGGCAACCTTCTGAAATTTGCAGGACAATGGCAACTTTATAAACAATGAAACTTCGAGTATTTTATCCTGGCACAGGACTTTTGGGGTTGAAATACTCATCAGGGTCTTTATCCTGCCATAAGCAGCTAAAAGAAAGGAGTGGGTGGTTAATCACCCTATTTCTAAAGCAAGTATAAAAAGATGACCTCTCAAATTTCTCAAATCGGGGCGGACAACGCAAACAGATCTTTGAATCAAGGAAAACAATAAATAAAAGAAGAAAATGGAGGAATGCAAAGGCCATTTTGTATGAGAACAGTGCACAACAGTCAACAGCAAAGAGACATTGCAGGACAAGGAGGAGGAGAACAGTGCAGTTACATTGTAAGCTCAATCATGTACAAGAAGCTGCTTAGGAAGAGTTTCAGTCAAACCAAACCAAACCAAACCAACCCAACTGAGGCTTAAGTCCCAATTAATTGGCGTCACTTACGTAAATCTGTTTTCTCCATTGAGCTCTATCGAGGGCAGTGCCTCCCGTGATATTTAAAAACTAAGAAACTTCCGAACTACCACCTCTAAAGTCAATTTTGGTTTACCCCTTTCTTTAGTGCTACCATCTACCGTAATCGTATCACTCCTAAACCGCACCGACCGATCTACAATAGACATGTCCAAACCACCTATGTATGCTTAACCTATTTTCTCTCATCTTACCTCCCATCAGTGCTACCCCTACCATTACCATTCTGCGATCTCACAAAGTCTTGCCACAAATCCATCTCAACATTCTCATTTCACTTACACTCAGAGAGAGAGAGAGAGAGAAGCTATGAAGAAATAGAAAACCAAAATGAAATAAATACAGCTACAAATTCTTATGCAGGACTTCAATGTGAACTACAAAATAGAAGAAAACCTCTGCAGCATGCTTGTAGGGAAACTGCAGCAACCCTGGTGGACAAATAATCCCTCCGTGCAACATATGTCCGCAGTCGCCCCTGAATGCGCTTTGCAGCAGTATCCAAAACCTCAGCACGTTGTGAGTCCAAAACTCCAATCTGACCAGCCCTAAGAAAAACTTTGGTCTTTCCCAGCTACAAAAGTAATGAAGGAATGCCCGGAGATATAAAAATACAATGATTTGCCGCATAATGCAAAAAAAAAAAAAACCTTACAATGGAAAATCAAGAAAGTGAAAAAAAAAAAAAAAAAGACTCAGTACAAAACAAGCCTCAAAAAACTAGTTCTGATACAAACTTAAAATGTAACTTCACAGAAGAATACCTGATAATTCTCAAGCTTTAATTTCTTTAGTATCATCTCCGAAGTTGTTTTCTCATTGTAACTGTTACCATGCGAGAGAAAGAGAGAGTGAGTGAGGAGTGAGAGAGAAGGCTGAGGAACACACAGCACCACAAATCAAAAGGGGAACATAGCTAAAATGGACAAACAAGATATTAGTAAGAACCAAGTAATTATCCTCCATGAAAATTATTCACCACAAAGTATATGAAAGTATCCAAATTGTCATAGACGACATAAATTGCGACTATGGATGGATCCAGATAAGTATCTCTCCTTGAATACTAAACTCCCAAAAGACTTGTCCCAACTCCCAAGTCCCACCTAATGATTCTTGATGTAGTCGGCTAAACATAGAAGGACAATCAGCCAGACAATAAAGGATATGCACTCAATGGGCTAGCTTGAGCTGAACGGTACTTGGGTCAAGTTCGGATGGACCAACCGTGCCCTTAAAGCCCATGAATAGTTCAGTGCTCCGTTTTGGTGTTTTCATCTTTGATATATATCCACCAAAAAGAATAGATCATTCTTTCTGGATTTCTAGGAATCTGAATAGCCCCTTGTACCAAAAACATAAATAAATAAATAGCCTCTTGCACGGCATACAAACATGGATGTAACTTTTCTAGTAAATATAATATTATTACATTTGAGTAAACGAGACCATGGCCTTTGTTATTGGGGTTGCGATCCTTGCAGAAATCGTCTAAGCTTACAGTGGTGAAGCACCACTTTTTCTCTTCTCTCTTTCGGTTTACCCGTTCGTCTCTTTCTACTAGTCCACACACACCAAAATGCTATGCTTGTTCCCTAACCAAAATGCTATGCTTGTACGAAGTAAACATGTTCTACATTACTATGCATCCATCAAGAACAATCGCTCATGTGTCATCTTTGTCAAAATCAACAGCTATAAAAGCATTCTACCTATCCACTCTTTTGTGAAGAGAAGTCCCACATCGTCTGAGTACCAAAATAATATGAAATACATAAGCATGAGAACACCCTCGCTTCATAAGCCAGCTTTTGGGGTTGAGTCTACCCAAGACCATCTAATAGCTAGCTTTTGGGGTTGAGTTCCACCCAAGACCAGGTTGTACAAGAGGGAGGATGTTAAATAGCTTGATAAACATTGTTGAGCCTGATTCCTAACAGCTTAATCTTTTAGAAGAGTTGGTAAATTAACATGGTATATAAGCTATGGTTGATAGGTCTTCGGCTTAAGTCTTTTCGGTTGTATTTGTTCCCCAGTTGCCTTCTGCATCTACCCTTCGTATTATGTTTCTCTCTATCCATGAAAATTTGCATCTCCTTGTGCAAGATGGGGTTGCACGTGAGGGAGGGTGTTAGACAGCTTGATATACATTATTGGGCCCATTTCCTATCAGCTTAAGCTTTTAGGAGAGTTGGTAACTTAACATGGTATCAGAGCTTGGTCCCAAGATGGGTAGGGTGCGTGTCTCTGACCTACGCGCGCCAGGTGCTGCGAGTGAGCACGCTACGCTTGAGAGAGGGTGTAAAGCAAAGTCCCACATTGTCTGGTACCAAAGCAATATGAAATATATAAGCGTGTGAGGGCACCCTCACTCATAAGCTAGCTTTTGGTGTTGAGTTCTACTCAAGACCATGCAACATCTTTATCACCCTACCCTCTACCAATGTAGGCGTCAAGTTTAAGAAGATTGGGGGTGATTATAATATGTGATTTTTCCCCTCTTTCATCATGTGCTAAAGTACAATGTAAGACAATCCCATGGAGGATGCATGTAAATTGGTCACCATATTGGCCAGCAATTGATCTCCTGTGGCGATTGTGCAACAACAAAAAAAACAAACATAAAAAAAAAAACCAAAACAAAACAAAAACAAAGCGAACTATAGTACCATCGTGTAATGCAAAACCGAGATGTCTAGTTCTACTATGAACCATGTAGGAAGTTTAAAAATGTAGTGCAACATTATAACATAAGACTATGAAAGAGACTATTCTAGAGCATTCAAAAGGAACCAAAAAACTGAAATTCAGGATACAAAATGATCACCTGAGGAAGACCACTACTCGTGAGTCAAGCCAATCCAGTAAGACACCACGGGAAATCATCAACCATAAAAGTAACGATATTAAGGAAAAAATCATCTGGAACTCATTTTCTGTACATCAGCAAGTCTGATCTAGGTTCCAAAAGCTCCATTGAAGTTTATGTAGCAGGGTGGCACCACAAGAGAGCAAATAGTGATGCAAAGATGACCAATGCATTACTTGTGATGAATTAAAAATGGGTGTATACAACCAAAATGGAACATAGCAAAGAATACACTAAATATTGTGCACCAGTTCTATTCCCAGAATCCCAATTACTGATTTCCAATGGCAACCTACGAACTAAGCTATTGTCAATGGTCAACCTAAATCTTATTGCCAAGCAAAAACAACAAAATAGTAACATGGAACTGTCAAATGAAAAAATAAACCAGGAACAGGAAATCGAAACATGAATAAAATAATCAAATAATCCAGTACCAAATCGCCGGATAACCAAGACAAATAAACCCACCTTCCATCTATAATATTCAGAGCTATCAGTCCAAAACGATCCACAAACTCATGATATGTCTTCCGAGTGGGATAACCAGCCAGACTAATGCGAACAGCTTCTAACACTCCCTGAAAAAAGCCCAATAATAATCATAAAAAGACCCTACATGCAATATTAATAAGATACTTCTTCTCATAGTTCTTAGTACCAAAACACGGCAGTAAATTCAAATTGTCACAATAGTAGAGGGCCGAAACCCGGGGAAAATTTAATGTGCATATAGTGTGAATACTCTGGCATGCCCATTAGAAGATTTGTATCTTTCAAGAAGAATTTCTTCGAAAGGGTTTAAACCTATCCACTTTTATTTTCAGTTTACTGCAAATCAAATCCTATATCTATCATGCTCTGGATAGACACAAAAGTAGAAGATTTGTTTGCAAAGAGAGATCAATATTAATGATAAACAACTTTCTAAAAGATCCAAATTCGTCATGGCTTTCACCAGCGTCAACCTTAACGAACTAGCCTCTTAAAGATAATGGTATTCATTTCTGGCCAAAAAATTGTCATCTGCATATGAAAAAGAACAGAAAAGAGAAAAATAAATGGAATACAAAAGACAAAAGCACGCGTTAAAACTGTCTGTGCAATATTTTAGTTCCTATTGGACTGGTAGAGTTCTTGATGACTTTGATGTACATAACATTTGTCTCTCACTCGTTCAAAACTCAAAATTTTCAAAAAGGGAACCTATTTGAAAAGGTTAAAGCCATCGATCAAGTAGTACTTTATCAGACTTCTGCAGCAAGTATTTCTTCTATTAGCATTTTTAAAGGTATATCATTAATGAATCAAGGGAAGAATGGTGTGATTTGAAATTATGTAAACTTGAAGATTCAAGCTCTGACTAATCGTTAAGGGGTATGTCATTACGTTTATCTTTTGACTTCAAACCATATATTCTCAGTTACTCACTGGAAAACAATGAAAAATAATAAGTTTTAACTGTGTAACTCTTTGAATAACAAGACAAATGAAATTTAGAAATTCCAATACTACTAACCCCACATCGTAACTGATGTAAGATGCTTTCATTCTCAAACTTTTGAGGTCGATTGAGCGAGTTTGGCTTCACACAGCGAATATAATGAGGCTCTGTTGACTTGAGGGTCTCCATCAAAGCTTGCAGTTGTTGCTACAAAGAAAAAAGAGAACAGTTGATCAATCAATTCCTATTAGTAAGAATGAAATGATTGGATCGTGCAACAATGCAATTAATTCTTGTCATACTTCAAAGCTCAAAAGCAGGACATGCTAAACAAATCAAAGCAAACAGAATTAAAATGGAGCAGAGGCGCGGAGCTCAAACTATACCCAGTAACATAGAAAAAAACATCCATTTCTATGGAAAAAAAGGGGAGAAAAATAACAAGAGAAAGAAAGACAGAGACTTGAGCACCCCCAATTTCCACAAAACAATTTCTGCTAGCGAGAGAAAATAATGCCTAACTGAATGTCAAATTTTCCTCTCGTTCTTTTCATCTGTGCGAGTATTTGTAGGCCAAGATGGAGCGGTAACCTGATTCGGGTCATCCATGGGCTAACCTGGGGAAATAGTAATCATTTCTCTTTGGAGTACAAATTTGGGCATTTTCAGGTGATTGTTCTGAAAAAAAGCGATCATGTCGATTGGTTGATGTGACCTGACACAAGTCATTCCAACACGGATCATTAGCCCAATGAGTGGCGGTCGGCCCACTGCATCCAAATAATGTATTGGATCATCAATCTTCCCTTGTTTCTGGGATGTTCTCAGCGGTAGAAGCTGCTTTCTAAGATACAATGCCTTCTCCGTCAATTCCTTGTGTCGAGCTCACTCAAGGTACCTGGAGCTATGTTACCTGTTGCCTTACGATACCTCTTGCCATTACATGTCCAATAGTGTTTCTCTGGAGCTACGATTCTCTTGGTCACTACTACGCTGAGTGATATTCCGCTAGGGCTACTGTCTCAGGTTAAGTTGCCTAGAGTACATCTGCATTTGCTCTGGTCGTGGTTAGCACATGTATTTTTTCGTCTTATGCCCTCCAAATGATAATTAGATGAATTCGACAATTAGACACATACTTGCACCCAACACTTGTTTTCCAAGACCAAGTAACATAACTACATTGGTATGTAGATAAATTGACTTGTGGTCGAAATACTGGTTGCCCCTAAATCAATAACTTAATTGTGTACGATGCATCAAGTTATCCGAATGGTTGAATTATTCACAATCTAGTTCAAATAATATGTTGCTTGGTAAGATTGAATAGTTTGATTGTTTAGAAGGATTGATTAGATTGGTTGGTTCAATTGCTCCAGTCGGCAGGTTTGATTATTACACTGAGTTCTCCGTGGAACTGTTTTGGACTATTAACAATTTTGGGTGTGTTCAAAGCTGTAGGTTGCTCTATCACCCAAATCCTACATTGTTGATTACTCAGAAAGCAAAGGCAGAAGAGGCCCAAGCAGAGAATGGGGTTAAGGGAATGTCATGAATTTTAGGTGATGAAGCCGAGTTCACTTTTGTTCTTGAAAGGAATCACGCTTATCAGAAGTAAAGAGACGAGTTGAAGTAAACGAGAAGACAAATTGTTGCCTTGTTTTGAGGTGGTGCACCAATTGAAGCCTCCTCTAGCTGGCAAAGGTACTTCCAAGGTTTCCAGATCTCATTCTGAGAATCCATCCGGTCTTTCACACTTGAACAACCCACACGCAGTGTTGGTTCCTCTATCATCTAAGGATGGTGGCTATCCGATTACTTTGGGGTATGCGTTATGGTGCGCTTGAATGACGTTTTGCTGAACAAGTCACATGCAAAGTTGGTGGCTCATTTGCACCTAATCATCATTGCACGAACACAAAAGGAAATTATATTCAAGATCGAGCCAAGAGAAAGATCTCGTGATAGATATCATTTGTGACAAGGTACGAAGGTGATTTGTGTCCAACGCCAACTGGAGGACAATTACATTTTAGAGAAGAGTCCTGATGCAGGAGAATAAACAGTGGTGAAATTAAAGTCCTTTGTTAAACGTTACTTGGTTCTTTGTTTTCTCTATTTTCTGTTAGTTGGTAGTTGAAAACAGAAGTTAGTTGGCCGTTAGCCTATAAAATAGGTGATGTTGGCTCAATGTTGTCAGTTTCCCAGTTGAAGAATATACCACAATGATTAGGCTGAGTGAGGCAGAAACACGATAAATGATGGACACAGATATCTAATGGATCTGAAATTTTCAATCCTCTTGGATGAATTTTCATCATACACGCATGCCCTTCAATAATCCCTTGTTCTGCTGTTTCCTCATGAAGGACAATCCTGTAGATTAACTATTCTCTTCTTTCAATCTCTTCCAAATTCCGGTTGATAACAAATTAGAACCTCTTACCCAAGGGGCATAATTAACAGCATCAATTTGAAATCAAGGGAATCTGATGCAAGAACTTTCCGTCTCTTGGTTTATCAACTTCTTAGATTCCCTAATGATGCTCTTTTCCCACAGACAATTTAACAGTAGTAATTACGCAATAAAATCGAAAAGGATAAGTATTGGTGTGCAAGATTCAAATACCTTGAATCTAGAGGATACTGAAGAGAACTTGTATGATGATCTTGAAGATTCATCAGGTAACGAAGGAAAAAGACCAGCAATGAAGGAGCATTCCGAAGAAGAAAGCAGATTGCAATGTTCAACAACAACATAGTCACGATTTTTTTCCAAAAAGGTATTTGTCTGATACGTGACCTGCATAAATATAGGCAAAAGAAAAATAAAGACGACAAAATTCCTCGACAAAAGCCTGACTCCATTTTCAACAACTTTATTGCATATGACATGCCTTGCCAGCATAGTGGGACATGGTGAAATCTGTTTCAGAGAATTTTGCCTTCTCCAACCTTGGGTGACTCCGAAAATTCTGGAACAGCTTGGTCGTAAATGATCCATGGGTTGATTTGGGAAACATGCTGCATAAATGAAAGAATAATGGGATAACTATCAGAATACGCCACAAAATAATAAAAGTGAACAAATGGTCAACAGAAACCAATTCACTTTGAGTACTCATATTGTACCAAGCTTCATCGAGAAGAGCAATGATTCCAATTGGCTTCTGCAAACAGAAACACGAACCTAAGAAAAAATTGTGTTCATGGAAATCAAAACGAGGGGAATAAAAACAGAAGCAATGATCAGTCCCAAGGACTTGCATTTCGATGTGTGTTGTTGTTGTTGTTGTTGTGTGTGTGTGTGTGTGTGTGTGTGTGTGTGTGTGTGGGGGGGGGGGGGGGGGGGGGGGGGGGGGGGGGATTAAATATAAGGACAAGGATTGGAATCAGCTGATAACTACACCTGTTGGTTTGGGAATTATTCAAATCTTATTTTCTTTCCTTTTTGAAAACAAAAAAAGGATGATGAATTGCATTAGGAGTTTTAACTTTCAATGTCATCGTATTCTGTGCTAGGATCAATTTACATTCCATCAATTAAAAGGCCAGGCAGAAACAACAGACTATTCGAAAAAATAGTGTGATGAGGGATAACCTTCTCAATCAAATCAAGAACATCTTGATTGTCTATAAATTCAATGTAGCTCCAGTTAATTTCCTCTTTGTGATACTCCTCTTGCTCCATCTTAAAAACGTGCTGAAAGAAGCACAAAACAAAACATGACACTGTGAAACATTGAAATAAGCTAGCATAGACATCCAAAAACTATGTGACAAAATGGGACATCCTTTCCTACCTCATTGAAATGTTGTTGAAGCTTTTCATTCGCAAAGTTAATGCAAAATTGCTCAAAACTGTAGAATTAACATAAGAACCAATCAGGTAGGATATATGCAGCCACCAATTGAATCAACTTGGGATCGACTAAGTATACAATTTGTGCATCTTTTCAATTTGGGATGCTCCAAATGCATGTCCACATCCGAAAGTCAAAGCATAAAATCTTCAGATTTTCAGAACTATCCTATACAAATTGTTATGAATATCTATACAAGTGGAATTTAGGGGCAATGGAATTTGCGTTGGCGTGCATTAGATGTATTTCTCCTCAAAAATTGGAACCCCTAAAGAGACTAAAGGGTGGGACAGAGGGAGTATAAGAAATATTAACGTTCCATTTGGGGCACTATAACCAAGAACAGTAAACATAGAGGTAGTAATAATAATCCAAGTGAATTAGGTCAATATTTGGACTTTCCTTGTACCTTGGTTGCAAGGTGTTCTACTGACCCTACAGTTGGGCAGTTCTTCCAGTTTTGGTTCATTCATACCAGTACAGACATGTAGTCTTTTTTAGGGTGATCTTGGGTTGAACACAAAATGCAGATGGTTGATAAACTGTTGCAACTAATTATGGAGCACTTTGAAACCTAATTGAATACTTCCTGGCATAGGGATGAGCTTTTCCACTGAGTTCTTTATCCTATCCGCCATTGTTCCTCTTTCTATTCACTAAAGACGTCAATAGTTTCTTCCTCTATGAATAGACAAATATGCCGAACACTCAACAAAATATAGCCATACTGCATGGAAAACGAAATATGTTAAAGGAGAAAAACTTCACCTGTTAGACTTGAAGCATTCAAATCCATAAATGTCGAGGACTCCAATTTGTATCCGAGAATCCTTATCTTGCCCGACTGAACTATTGATCTTATTGACAAGCCTGAAAGAAAGAAACACAGAAGCCATAGAAGTTCATTGGAAAAGCAAAAATTTAATCATGCAAAGGAAAATGTTACTCGAAAGGCATTAATAGCAAGCATACCAATCAAATACTCGAGCATAAACAGTCTTTGCCAAAGCATCCCGACTTGCAACGGCAGCATTACAATCCAGGGCTTTGATAATAATCCCTTCACGAGTTTGAATTGAACGTGTGCACAGCGTCGCCAATAATAGATTTACATCACACCTAAACAAAAAAGTAATCCAGCCAATTGTGACAATCAAAAGCTTAACACCCAACAACCTCCAGGCTCCAGCAATGAAAAGCCATCAACAGAGACCTAAACCTCAAAAACTCTATAATAGGTTACGTACAAGCATTGGTGGTACGTCATTTTGATACTACAAGTCCCATTGTCCAACTCTTACTCAAGCATCCAAGGATATCAAACTGAATCATATGGGTCAAGATAAGAGTGGTAGGTGGTAAGGACAACTAAGTAATTGTCATTACCATAAGCTGACAACTTTCAGTAAATGGGAACAAAAGTGAAGGTTGCTTCATTAAAAGAAACTCGAACTCTGTTTGATTAGAACTAAGTCTGACTCAACTAACCTACAGCCCATTATAATGATGGATGAAGAGATTAGGAGGAGGGGAGGGGGGGGGGGGGGGGGGGGGGGGGGGGGGGGGAGCTACTTCAAAATTAATCACGTGAGCAGTAAACATCATGAATTAGGTCAGGCTTTAACGAGATAGCATCTGTATTGAGGAATGGAAAGAGAGGGTGTCCGGCTAACCAATTTATCATTAACCACTAATATTATGATTGCTGATTAAAAAAAACTACTAAAATCATGATTTCTCCCAAAAGTATGATGAGTTAAGGAAACATTACTATATACAGTAGAAAAATAAAAAGAACACCAGATTTACAAGGGATAAAGTTGATGAGCCAAATATGAAATTGTGAGACAGTGTGATTGAGCACCTCTTCAAAGTTGGACGCTATTCAATCATGAGTCATACAAGTTGCCATGTTGGTAAAGTATGGAAGCGATACACTTACGATAGAGGATAATAGAAAAGTAGAGACAAAAAAGATGTTCATATTGTCTTTATGAATCATAAAGTGCTAAGAATACCGATGTAAGAAAAGAGGTACACCATACTCTAT
This sequence comes from Vaccinium darrowii, assembly GCA_020921065.1. NCBI lineage: Eukaryota > Viridiplantae > Streptophyta > Magnoliopsida > Ericales > Ericaceae > Vaccinium > Vaccinium darrowii. Next base: position 965,921 of record CM037152.1, on the reverse strand, counting down.
GTGACAAATGTGACAAAGGACATTGATAATAGGATTGTCCAATCATTGTCGGAATTGTATAAAAAACAGTCTTTAGTCTTTTACTCTTTCCAGATTGTATTGCAGTTATGCATGAATTCAAAATGAATTACCACTAATTATAACATTTGTAGGAAACTGTTGGTTAAAATAAGTAGAACTGAAACTCAACATACACCCTCCGTCCCAAAATTCTGGTCCATATCACTTCAAGGATGAAAAAGTTCAAACATTTCATTGTTTGCCCTTCCCATATTCAAAGTGCAAAAGTGGAAGGAAAAAATGCATTGGGATTTCAAATTTCGGAATCCATATATTTTGAATCCACATAAAATGTTGGATTTCCAAAAAGGGAGCAAAACTAAGAAATCATGGAAGTCTTAAATCTTACTTTATTTACAATATAGCAAGAAATAACATACAAATGGTGACAAAAAAACAATAAGATACCAAATTAGAGATCCAAAGAATCAAAATATGTGGACTCAAATGGATGGCCATAGCAGTACGATTGACAGATACCACCACAACGAAAAGCTATGCCCCCCCAGTGACTCTTTGTAACAGAATGTTGGGTCGAACATAGTTATAAAAAAAATAAAGACAATTTTAACTACAGGAGGATGATCTAATGAGGACTCCCTCATTAAAATTCCGTGAGAACCGCTCAATGTGTTTAAAACGTGTTTTTAAGGGTTACCGCGAGGAATCACCAAAAACAAATACCCGAAAGGCTACATTCGAGCATTTTTCGATAAACCATATATGTATGGTTATTATGAAAAATTGCTCGGATGAAGCCCTTTCGGGTATTTTTTTTTTTTTTGGCGATTCCTTGCGTTGGCCTTGGAAAACATGTTTTAAACACATTGAGCAGTTCGGATCATCGAAATTTGGTCCGAAAAATCAAAAAAAGGGGTGGTCCTCACGGAGGAGATCCGTGAGGGAGTCCTTAGGAGATCATGATTGTTTAACTAAATGTGTGTGTGTGTGTGTGTATAGGCAAATTTTCTAGTGTATAGGCAAATTTTCTAATAAGGACCTCCCGGATTTAAGAAAAAATGTAATTTTCACTTTAAAAATTATTTTTGGGAAATCCGAACCGTCCAATGTGTTCAAAGGTGTTTTCAAGGAATATAAAGTTTTGCGAAAAACTGCATGGATCAAGCCCTTCCCGGTATTTTTTTTTTTTTTTTTGAAGATTTCCCTCGTGACCCTTGAAAACACCTTTTGAACACATTGGACGGTTCGCATCGTCAAAAAAATGCTCGGATAGTCGGATCATAGGGGTCCGCAAGTCCGGAGTCCGGACTAGAAGCTTCTTAATAATGCTTCTTAATTGCCAACCAACCAACCAAACCAAGCCTTATGTCCCAATCAATTGGGGTCGGCTACATGAATCATTTTTCTCCATTGAGCTGTCAAATGCTGCTTCATCGCTTAATTGGGAAAAATAAATGCTTCTTAATTGGGAAAAATAAATGCTAAACCACTATCTTGAAGGACACACCTGGTGAAATTGTCACGTTATCTGCTAACTAGGCCACTGTGATTAAAAAAATCACATTCAACTACAGTGTCCAGCACCACAAACTATAACTCGAGAAAGCTAAATCATAAGTCTGAGATCCATCATATAAGCTATTCAAACCTTCCAACATAAATAAGACCATGTCCCCATAAATATTATTACAATAGTGTTTTTTATCATCTCCCCAATGCTATTTTCTACATTTAAAGCGCCATGACAGAATCAACCAGAACCTGCTGGGGGTGCATCATAATCATATCTAAGAATATCACGTAATTCTCCAGACACCATAATTGAAGGCATGCCTAGCAACAATTGTAAATAACAAAACGTATATGAAGTGCCGATCAAAAGTAAAATCTAAATCCAAGCCCCAACAGAGGCGGCCACACTTGGGGTTGAGGGGATTCAAGCGAACCTCCTGGGTCCGAAAAATGCACTAAAATTTTGTATATTTTTACTTGTAATCTGATATTTCTTCGCTATTGTCGGCACTGGATTATTCATATATAGTTAAAGTAAATAGAAATTGGCTCAAATTTGTGGGTAAGTAAATAATATAACACAACAAAACAAAATAAACTAAGGCCCAACAGATTTTCAACCAAAATAAGTATGTTTTTTTATGTAGAGTGTGGTATTCAAAAAAATTATTTGCATCTTTGTCACTGGAGCCGCCCCTGAGCCCCAAACAATCTTAAACAATAACAAAATTGTACATGCGAATATATAAATCTTTATGGTTGCAGAGAGCTCAAAGCATCGCTTTTGATACTATAGAAATAAAATAGGTTCTTCCCCCTCTCTCCCATCTAACAGAGGAATTCTTGTTGACTACGATGTGCACCTACTAGAGGGTCATTCCTATACAGGAGATGCACCAATTAATGCGTATAGCAGATAGTACACAGGATGAACACAACCCTATTAGGTTACAAAACTCAAATCTATTTGTTGCACTAAAGGCATAAAACATAAATAGAGGCATAAATAGAATGATTCCTCTTCTACTCTTCTAGTAGATCCAATCCAGACAGATCTAGTATACGTACAAGAATAAGAAGGGGTCTTCCCCTAGGTGGGGATTGTGCTACTTGCTTTTCTCTTAGTTTCATAATAGGTCTTTCTCTTTCGTAGATTGTTAAGTCCAAAGGCAAGCAAAAGGCCCCGGTAAGACCAATCGCGCTTTCCTGCTTATCTGTTAATTTCTCTAGTATCAGACCATTCTTTCAGATGATTCTTTTAGCGAATTCCACTCACAATCATTAGAGAGGAGATCCCAACAAAGTTTGAAGTAAAAATAAATAAATTTCAGATTCTATAACTACACATGTCAAGTTGAGAATGAAACCATTTTATAGCTATCTCATGAAGTCACCTACATAAAAAGATTAGCAGCCGTCTCCATATGAAAGCTAGATTTCTGATCCTTTATAACTGACGAGTCATGCTCTTGGCCAGGAGAAAAATCTATGTTTCCCAAATGTAGAATGGCAGCCAAGATGCGAAATATGGCTTCCTGATAAAAGAAGAACAGATGTCAAAAAAACACGAAAGCAGCATCTTACACGTGATGAGGAAACAAAAAGCTGCAAGATTACTAAGCCTTATGAAAAAAAAGAAAAATTAAAACCTGCTCTCCATGGCTAATGCCAACAATGTCCATCGCCCTTATTGTCTTCATGTACTCCTCCGCACTGTTTACTCCATCCAACTCATAAGTCTTACTTTGATTTAAATAGTGGAAGTGGCTGGGGTGGCCTAACTTGTACCTCTCCGCAACCTATGCCCATGAAGACAGAATATCAAAAGTCCGCAATATTTAACAGTCAAGCATAAACAAGTATTGTGTTGTGGTTCCAAGTCATCTAGTCAAAGAACAGTAATTCTCTCAACCAAAATAGGGGGGGCAACAAATACATCTCCTATGAAAATTGAAAAGGCAATAGAACCCACAGCTGGCTCCCCACCAGCAGAAGGCAAAGCTTGCAGCCTAATAAAAGTAAGAGCAGGGCCTACATATCAGGGCTTGATATGCCTTCCAAGGAGATTTTGTGTCCTCTTCTTAGTTTTCAGATTGAAACTCTCCCAGTTAGATACTTGGGAGTTCCTCTGATTCCTTCTAAGCTAAGTCTGTCCGATTGAACCATGCTTATTTCTTAACTCCTGGACAAAGTCAAAAGCTGGACCAACAAATTTCTATCATGTGCAGGTCAGTTGCAACTTATCAAATCAGTCCTTTTTAGTATGCAAGTTTAATGGACCACACATTTTATCCTTCCCAAATCTGTTTGCTTGCATATTCAAAAGATTTTCAGGAATTTTCTTTAGGGTGGCTCTGATTCTTACTCTCATACGCATAAAGGCATCGGATTCTATTTATCTGCCAAAAAAAGGAGGTTTCGGCCTCAAAAGAGTTAATGAGTGGAACATTGCCTCCTTCCTCAAGCACCTTTGGCACATATGTTCTCAGAACCAATTCGTATGAGTCAATTGGTATCACAAACATCTCATCAAGCATAAGTGTTTCTGGACTTTAAAGAGTTTGTTTGGTTTGGGTTCTGAGAGAGATCTTCGGGGTAACAAGTGGAAAGAGATCGAGAAATGATAGTAATAATTAGAGAGAAAACTCATTGGGGATCGTACCGTGAGAGAGGGGATGGTTTTGGAAACCCAAAACGAACAAAGTCTAAAGGTTCCATCCAGTTGCTCTTAACTTGGAGGAAGATCTTAAGCCTTAGGGTTATTACTAGGCCCTATACAAGGCATATTATTGGTAATGGCAGTAATATTTTTCTCTGGCATGACAGCTGGTTACCTCAAGGGCCTCTCAGTGAGTATTTTGGACCAAGAATTATGGCCTCTTCTAGTATTCCTTGCAATGCTAAGGTCTCTACCATTGTGTATAATGATGAGTGGACTTCGCCCTTCCCACAGCCCTTCTTACCAATTTTCAGCCTTATCATGATGGGCAAGATCAGGTTTTATGGTCTGTTTCCTCTGTCTCTACTTTTAAATTTGCTGCATCGGTCAGAACTCCAGTCACTAAAGTGCACTGGCATCACCTTATTTGGCTTCCCATGTCCATTCCAACGCACTCTTTTATTCTGTGGATGGCTATTAGGGGTTGCCTCAGGACAAAGGATAAGATAATCTGATGGGGCTTTCAAACTTCCCCCCTCTGTGGCTCTGTCCTCTATCCAATCTTCATAATGAAGACTTGAGTCACCTCTTCTTCAATTGGCCATTCTCAAGAATTATATGGCAGCAAATTTGCTCTCTCAGTGGTATTTCTAAGGCCCCTGAACCCTGGAATGCTGAAATTGCTTGGGCTATTGGAAAGTTAGTTGGTAAACTCTTCCATAGCTCCATTAGGAAACTGGCTAGGGCTGGTATGGTCTATTATATCTGGGAAGAGAGGAAGGGCAGATTAGTTCAAGGCATTTGTAGGCCATCATCCTCTGTCCGCCAAAAAATTATATTTATTGTTAGGATTAAAGGTTACCAATTTCAAAAGGTAAAGGTCTCTTCCCTTAATAGTGCTCTCTGACACGCTTGGCAGCTAAGTCCTAGGGTTGTTTCTTCTTCATTTCATTGATTGTAGTTTCTTCTTTGTATAATTGGAAGGCTTGCCTTCCTAGCTTTCTGTAAATGTCTGTGCTTTCAATAAAATTTTGGATTACATTAAAATAAATATTAAAAAAAATATAAATAAAAATAAAAAGAGCTTACCTTTCTCATTCTGAATTCCAGAGATACAAGGAAAAGCATTTCAAAAGTACAAAAGGGAAAAATCAAAATACAAATAAAGTAAAGCTTGCGGCTCATCAAGATATTCTGTTATATGCAAGTCCCAAACCTTCCATGAGAGTGTAGAGTGCAGGGGACATAATTAGCAAGATATCCTACACTTTTCCCCAGATCTGCCGCCTCATTTTGACTGATCACCCCTAGCAAGCCCGATGGGCAAATACTCTTAACTTCAAACCCCCGTACCTCATAGACAGTATGTTAACCAATTTCCATGCATACTGCCCAAACTCTGCTCATTTCAGAAACCAAAATTGCAGGTTCAGGACCATCCAAAAAAATAAAGGAAACTGCAATTGCTGCTGTTGTTCATGCAACTCAGTACAACCACCCTCTTTATATAAATACGAGTTATGAGGAAGAGACGCCCTTAGCCATTTTATTTTCTTCTTCTACCTCAGTATTTTCTCTTACTACAACATTTAGCTCCTTCCTTGCCCAATTATCCAAGTTAAAGCGACCCCTCTCTAGGATTTAGGGAGCTATCAAACTTTAAGCACTGCCAGATTGAGCCAAGAACAATTCTAAATCTTTCTAGGTATCTAGTATTCACATATTAAGGATATATATGTAAATCTCAAAAAATAAAACCAAGTCCATGAAACAGGCAAATATACTGATACGAATATCAAAAGTAATGTCGGCAGAGTACACTTTGCACCATTGCCCTTTACACCGAGTGTTCTTTGCCCCCCCATATTATCAATTTCACGTGTCAAGCCGTTGCACTTTCAGTCAAGTATCAACATCACCTTCATTGTCAGATTCTGTTAGTTTAGGTTAGTGAAAATATTAGTTCAATGGTGCTGTCTTCAATTTATTTCACTATCATGGAAACTTGAAAATTCATATCAAACTCATTCAATCAAAGATTTGAAAACAAAATTATCCTCGTTCTGACAGGCTTTCCACCTCATTTTCTCAAGTGGAATATTGTCTCTCCACATGGTTCCCAAGTATTTTTCCAAGTCGCCATGCACCTTTTTTTTTCCGGCAAAAAATGTCCATGCACCATTTTTCCAAAAAATGTCCATGCACCTTTTCTCAAGTGGAATAAAAGGTTACTTTGGTAAGTATGAGTATATTTTTAGTACAACCATGTACATTGTGTACAAAAATAACAATAAGAAAATTACAATACATTTTTTAGGGACAGGTTCAGTTGTCAAAAATCTAGCAAACCAACCTATAAGGGGTGGGTTTGAATCAGAGGACAATAAATTCAGACATTTAATTGCCACATATTAGATCTGTATGATAGTCGCCCACTAATTGGTACTAAATGGACGTACTTTACACCTTTTCTTTGCAAAAAAATGACCTCACTTTTTTTTGTAAGTAAAAAAGTTAGTTCGTAAGTATGGCCAGTTTTTGAACCATGAACGACGAAATGCATGAGAGAAAAGTATATTGGCTGGTGATTGTGAGGCCCCAATTCTTGACTAGAGGTTAGCACATGAAAAAGGAAAATATTTTCCGCGTTCCACTTCTATATTAATGCACTCTAAAGTTTGTCTCTTAGTGCTTCAAAATACACAACACATTTTCAAAGGCACATTGGAGGAAAAAATTTAGAGTGCATCTGTAAGCAAGTGGAGTGTGGATTTCTACAAAAAATGATCATATACCTTTCCTGTGGAAAGGAATGTGTCCTTCATTTTTCATTTTGATAGCTATATTAAAAGATTCTTCTACCATAGCAAAATCATTTGAACCAGTACTGCTGAACTGAGAGCTAATTTAACGGCAAGGGGACATTGATACTTGACCAAAAATTTCATGGCTTGATAAATGAAATTGAAGTGTACAGGGCAAAGTGACACCAAGTGTAAAGTGAATGGGTGCAATGTGTACTTTAGCCAAGTAATGTCTCACCTGCAAATTAGGACTAGACTAGTAAGTAACATCAATTGAGCATCAAAATGAGAAGTTTTGGTCAGAGATAATGTACGAAAAAAATATTATAGGTAATGCTAGGGAGCAAGAGGGAAAAGAGATTACCCCTCCAGATGCACACAGTTGATAAAAGCAGTGGTAATTTCTCTCGCCATTGGCTATCTGAACTACACGGGATCTTTCCAGCAGATAAGTTCTAATTGCAGCACCCGATATTTTGCCGGTTGCATCGAATTGGATCTCAACAAACTTGCCAAAACGACTACAACAAAAAAAACTATGTTGGTAAAACTTATCAAGCATTATCCTATTGATGAATCCAATGATTCTCGATATACAAATGAGGATTTCAATTCCTGATAGGTTTCAACTCTCCAAGTTACGTGGTCTAGATGTCCAAATGCGAAATCTGAAGATATTTGTGGAGTTTTTCCTTAATACAATGGCTAGTAAAACAAAAGCAAAAATCAGAAGCATTCCCAAGCTCAGTCAGACAGAATTTAAGAAGATAAAGTCAAGCAGTGGATTGGGTATGAATAGATACTCCCCCGTCCCTTTTTGTAGGTCTGTGGGGTTACATTAAGTCGCAAGAGAAGGGCAAAGTACAAACTTTGCTCTTTGATTTTTAAGTTGGAAATTCTTTAGCGGGCAACCAAAAGTGAACAAATGGACCAATAAAGCGGGGCAGGGGGAATAATAGGCATGTGATCCTAAGACGGCCGGAGATAGGGTTAATTACAAAGTTTATGACAGAAGCAACACTAGCTCCACCGAGTGATCATCACAGTAAGGCTACAAACCAATAACAATTTTAACCCACCTTGAATTGTCATTTCTAACAGTTCTTGCATTGCCAAATGCCTCCAAAAGTGGATTTGACTGAATCATAACAAACCAATATTAGCAATGCAAATAGATAAATTTAAGTGGCAAAGCAAGAATTTGCAACAAATATCCTTGGCCTAAGTACAAATAAAACCAAGTCAATTAATCTGTCGGTGCAAATTGATGAACATTCTGAGTAGATAAAGAGTACGAGATAATTAGTATAAACGAAGCCTGATGCTTAATTGCTTCCCTTACATAAGCACAATATCAATCAGAAACCTGAATTATAGTATAAAACAAATGCACACAAACGAAAAATAACTAATCGATCAACTTGGAATCTTACTTCAAGGACTTGTTGTTCAACAGTTCTGTCGTCACCAGCAGCGCGGCCACCAACATAAGTAAGATACTGCATAATCAATTTGGTCGTCTCCGTCTTTCCAGCCCCACTTTCACCACTAACCAATATAGACTGGCTTCTGCCCTCCATCATCATTGCCCTGCATACAAGCACAGACTGAACCACTAACTGAATGTATACCCTCACTTTGATAAAATCGAGGAACGTTCACAAACCTGTAAGATGCATCAGCCACAGCAAAAACATGCGGGCTTAGCTCACCAAAAGGAGCTCCTTTATACTGCTCCATCATGTGCACATTATAAAGATGTGGAAGCCTTGTGAAAGGGTTAACAGCAATCAAGATGCTTCCTGTGTACGTCTGTCAAAGACGTGGAATAACCAACATGTAAATATCAGCTTAAAAGAACAGCGGATAGTAAACCAAGCACAAAAATGATAAATTCAAGGTACGAAGAAAATCAAAATCCCATAGATAAAACAAGAAGATAGCACATATTTACATTTTTATGGCAGCTAACCGAGAGAGTATGCATTCACAACTCTCCACCTAGTTTTATGGCAGCTAACCGAGAGAGTATGCATTCACAACTCTCCACCTAGTAAAAGGTAATGGTGGACAGTAAAACCATAATAAAAAATAAAAAAAAACACTTCCGCTATTGGACTTGATGGGATATAAAATCTCAGTGAAATTGGTCTGGACACCGAGGCCCAAGCCCAATTCTCATGAGTCTATCAGTGCCGGTGTCGGAAGATAGCCTAACAAGTGTCCTTATGGTTGGAGTGCCACAAAAGGAAATTAGACACTTAAATTCAGCAGCAATTACTTTCCTCGTAAAAGCTAAGAACAAAGGGTAGAAACAGAGTGTAGGGAGCTATGTAGCACTGTCAACCTAGGAGTCGTCACACATGCAACGCTGTTTGTACTCCGATATGTGAGGCTTACTATCTTCAATCAAAGTTTATTAGGGAAATGATTGTGGAGATTTGCTTGTGAAAGGCATAGATGGTGGAGGAAAGTGGTGTGCTAGGCATGTGGAAGGTTGGGTGAGTGGTCATTGCTGGTGACGCATGCGGGTACAGGGAAGAGGGTGAAGTTTTGGGAGCATATATTTGGTGTGGAGATGTAAGGTTGCGAGATGAGTACCCTTCTATATTTGGCGGCAAATGGGGACGCGAGGGTGGCAAATGGGGACGCGGCAGCAACAGAGTATCTCAAATTGGAAGGAGATTCAATACGGTGTGATGTTACGCTATGCAGGGAGGTACAAGATTGGTAGTTGGAGAAGTTGTTGGATCTCATTGGAAAACTATACGCTGTGAGGGACGTGGGGGAGAGGGGAGGATTTGTTGAGGTAGGTTCCGGCAGCAAATGGGTCTTTTCAGGAGAAAAGTTATTACCAAGTTTTGGCTGGTGAAGCAAAAATATGACATTTTCTTGGATAGCCATTTGGGGTACTCGTGCGCCCAAGGTTCTAAAACTCGCTAGGCGCTCCCAGGGCGGCCAAGGACCTTCGAGCTTCTAGACCAAGTACTCGGAGAGCACTCGGCCTTCGAGAAATTACTCGGTTTTTATTTTTTTTAATTTTTTTATAGTATATAGACATTGTAGACAATGTAGAGACATGTAAAATTGTAAACTAAATACTACCAAATACCAAATAAGTAGTAATATAATTGGAGAAAAAAAAATATACTGCTTAGTTACTTTATGTATACATATAAACTATAGTACTTTGTAAAAAAAACATATAAACATTGACTACACTTTATATATATATATATATATATATATATATATATATATATATATATATATATATATATATATATATAGGGAGGGCTTCTAAAACGGGAATCCCATTTCCGGACCTCATGATCCAAACATTTTTTTTGACGATCCGATCCGTCCAATGTGTTCAGAAGGTGTTTTCAAGGGTCCACACGAGAAATCTTCAAAAGAAAATACCGGGAAGGGCTTGATCCAAGCAGTTTTCACAAAAAATATATATTTGCATTTTTTGGGAAAACTACTTGGATCAAGCCCTTCCCGGTATTTTTTTTTTGAAGATTTCTCGCATGGACCCTTGAAAACACTTTCTGAACACATTGGACGGATCGGATTTTCCAAAAATAATTTGCAACACAAAAAAAATCATTTTTTTCTTATTTTCGAGAGGTGTGGACTAGAAGTTTTCGGTATATATATATATATATATATATATATATATATATATATATATATATATATATATATAAACTGATTCTAATTTGTTCACTATATAATATAAATGAACTATAATAGTTTGAAGAATTAGTTTATGAATACAATTAGTCTATACGTTGTTAAAAAAAAAAAAAAAAAGAATAAAGATTGACACGTTACACTTGTCATATATGTGGCCATGGCCACTGCCACAGGCCACTGTACATATGATACACGTCTCAGTTAAAATAAAAAAAATTACACAAGTGATAAAAAGTTATTCACTGGTTCTCCCCTTCTTCTCATGTACATACAGTCATACAGAGTTACAGACGACATACATACAGAATTAGAGAGAGAGAGAGAGAGAGAGAGTCGAAAGAGATAGCGAGAGCATACGATCACGCCGACTACTGAAGACAACGACGCTGACTATCACGCCGACGGTGACTGGTGCCTGGTGGTCGATGATCAGAGGTGACGGCGAGAAGTGGTGAGTCTGGTGACGAGTTCAAAGACGATGGGTGTGAATGTGATTTAAATTTGGCCTAGGTATGTTTAAATCTGACCTCAAATTTTCACCAAGCCCCCTCAAATTAGATAAATTTTCTATTTTTTTACCCGACTTTTGTCCGACTTTTTCCACCTGGCCCAACTTCTTCCGCCTGGCCCGACTTCTTCCCGACTAACCGAGTTGCCGTATAATCTTGACTCGTCGCCTCACCGACTAGCCAACGACTAATGCCAACTAGTTTCCGAGTACACCTTCCAGCGACTTCTTCCACTGACCAGGCCATAGTCGCCTCGGTGAGGCACCTTCCAGCGAGTAGTCGCCGACTAGTCGGCCGAGTTGAGCGAGTTTTAGAACACTGCGTGCGCCCGCCAAGGTTTCTTTTTTTGCATGGTGTGCTGCAAAGGATAAGGTTCTCACGATAATCTTATGTGGCGTCAAATAGCTATGGTGAACCCGTGTTGCATGCGCTTAGAGAGATTGAGAGTTAGTGGCGCATTTGTTTATTCATTGTCCGATTGCCAAGGAGCTATGTAATGCGGTTCTTGTCACATGGGGCATGTCGTGAGTAGTTACCTTGATTGTGGTGGAGCTTATTCAAGAATGGTATGGGGCTAGGGTGGGTAGAAGAAGACAAAAGCTATGGATTATGATTATTTGTGCCTTATGTAGTCAATCTAAAGAGAGATAAATCTAGATATTTTGACAGGGAGGATAGGCCATTGTTCAGGTTTAAGAGTCTTTTTGATGCAGTAGCATTAAGACTAATAGTGTCATAACTGTCATTTTAGCGTCCTTTAGTATCTGTAGGATCTTGAGTCTCTAAATAGGTGTGTGTCTCATTTGCTAGTTTTTGATATATTAACAATAGATATTTGAGAGCTTACTCTCTTTGTTTCCCAATTTGGGAGTTTCTCTCTCTAATAAGATCTATCCATTTGATTTGTTTGCATCATTTGGTATCAGAGCATCTAGGCTCGATCCCAACCATTCATCTCACCTAAAACTTTGTTGGAAACCTAACCTTGCCGGAAAAGTCACCATAATAAAAAGTCAACGCCAGGAAACCTCGCCAGAGCCACCAAACTACTTCAAATCCACAGATCTACCCAACCCAAGACCCTAAACCATGATTCCATCCCTCAAAATCCACGTATTGACCATTTCAGAGCTGATTCTTGCTTTTCAGACCTTCATTCAACAGTACAAGGCCAGATCCACCCTTTTTGGACCTTAAACAGGTGATTTCGACACCCTTCAGCCTTGTTTCGAACTCAAAATTGTTGTTCATGAGCTTGAGTGCCCATTTTTGGCACTAGAATCTTGGTCACAAACCCAGATCTGCCATTTTCAGACCTCGATTTGGGGATTTCAAGAAGACCCAGTCCTCTTTCAAGCTCGAACAGCCATTTTCAAACTTGATCAGACTATTTCAAGGTTCGAAACTGGTACCCATGCCTGCGAAATACTTCTGTGGTGTTCGAACCACTCTATTAAGGCTCGAATAGCCTTCGGCTGAACTTCAATCCCTCTATTCAGCGCTCGAATCACTGTTTTAGGTTACATTTCTACTGGGTTTGTCTCGTTTGTTGTAATTTGTTGCGATTTGCCTTCTTTTTACTGCAATTTGTTGTGGGTTTGTCATTGTTTCAGGTTGTCAGTGTTGATTGCTAGTGATTTGCTGAAGATTAGGATCCCAATTGATTGAGGTTGAATTGATTGTTGGAGTTGATTGTTGGTTTTGAAATATGGCTTACAGAGGTAAAAGGTAGAAGACGTGGTAGAGGTAGGGCATTCATGGTGAATAATGGTGACGGAATCGATAACTTTGGCATCCAAAATCATTTTAGGAATGAGATTGAAGAGTTGAGTACACAAATTGCTATCTTGAGTGATAAGGTGCAATTGTTATGGTTGAAAATAGTTGCTACCTTGATTAAGAAGGTGCACCGCTTGTTACCTCCAAGTGAATGTAGGAATGATTCTCAAATTCGATTTGAGTCCAATTTTGACTACAAGGAGAAGAAAAACATTGACGATGACCTTGTTGCATCTTATATTCAACCCGGAAGAGATTGAGGAGATGATCCTCACTCCAAATGTGTTGGAAGAGATGAATGAACTCGGTTATTCTGAGGATTTTCCTATCTTTGATGAATATCCAACTGAAGAATTTGAAGATGTTCTTGGGAATGATTGTGCATTTGAGATTGAAGATGAGTTTGAGGATTTGCCCATCTTTGATGAGTTTCCAAATGGGGATATTGACGTGGGTGATTATGATGTCCCTATCTTCGATGAGTATCCTAATGAAGAGTTCGATGTTGCTAGTGATGAGGGAAGACTTGTTGACATTGAAAATGAGGAAGTGAAAGAAGCGAATAGAATTGATCTTGCTTTCGTTGTGCAAACAAAGCCTGAAGAGGTTGTCTTTGATTTCCCGCCAGTTCTAGAAGATTTCATAGAGTTGAAGCTTCCTGATTCCTTCCATGAGATGCCCCTCGGCTGGTCTTTGGAGCAACATATTGAAGTTTGTATCGTTGCGGTGCCCGAACAAGTTCTAGAGTTACCAAAAGAGGACAAGTACTTCTTGGGACAGCTTGAAGATCCGTTGGGTATGGACAGGGGTGTAATCGAGCCGAGCTTCTGGTTGTTTGAGCTCAGCTCGCCATTTATTTGCAAGGCTCGAGCTCGGCTCGAACTCATGACGAGCCAAATTTCCAGGCTCGAGCTCGGCTCGCCAAGTTTTGAACAAGCTCGAGCTCGGCTCGCACAGCTCAGTACGAGAAGCCTTGCCGTTGCAGCCATTGGGCAGCAGCTGGGTCTTTATTTATAACGTGTAAGTGGCCTTGAGTTTTCTTAAATGGGCGATGTGGGACAAAGGGGAGATGGGTTTTCCTTTAACTCTTCACAGCTTCACTCTTCAAGGTGAAAGTGAGGAATCCCACATCGGGAAACTAAGAGCAAAACCATTCTCTCCCATCTATAAGACCAACTCAGTGCATTGAGGGCTACTACTTTCTTTGCTACAACTGCCTAAGGTATCCACGTGGCACGAAGGAAGTACATATTGTCATACATATGTATGATGGTATGGAAGATAATGTATGTATATAACAGATATATGAATATACATAGTGGCTCGCGAGCCAACTCGAGCCGAGCTTGAGAGAGCTCGGGCTCGGCTCGACAACAAAACGAGCTCATTATTTTGGCTCGAACTCATTCGTTAAAGGGGCGAGCCGAGCTCTTAGCAAGCCGAACCGAGCCGAGCTCGCGAACGGCTCGGTTCGCTTACACCCCTAGGTATGGTTTTCACTCAAGCAAGCCTCGGGTATGATGTGGTGCATGTTTTTAACTCTTTGAGTGATGATTGGTCTAAGTACATTTTGGGACTGTGTTCGGAGATCTTTTGAGGGTGTTTTGCATTTCCGAAGACATGCCAAATAGATTGCTCAATCCCACCCAAGTATGGCCGCGGTGGATGTATACAAAAAGAAGCTAATATTGAGGATTGGTTGTGTTGAGGGTGACATTGATTAAGAAATGCAGCCATGTTTCAAATTCAAAAAAAAATTCTTTATTTAGTTGTTTGTCTTGTTGTTCAACTTGAGGACAACTTTTTCTTTAGAGGGGGAGTTCCTAATGCAGTGGCATTAAGGGTAATAGTGTCATTTTAGCGTCCTCTAGTATGTGTAGGGTCTTGAGTTATAAATAGGTGTGAGTGTCTCATTTGCTAGTTTTTGATATCTTGCTAATAGATATTTGAGAGCTAAGTCTCTTTGTATCCCAATTTGGGAGTTTCTCTCTTATAAGATCTATCCATTTGATTTGTCTGCATCACTTTTGATTTCTATTTTGTTTAGCTAGGAGTCGATGGCATGCAATCGTACTTTAAGTCAATTCTTTGACATGATGGATATGTGTAGAGTATAGAGGTGGTAAAGGTCTTCTTTTTTATTAATCTTTCCTTTTCTTTTTTATTAGACAATTTCTTCTATATATGGGTGGCATCCCCTTGATGCCTTTTCAATAAAACTTTATTACTTATCAAAAAAAATACGAGATGCCACAATAACCAAGCAAAAACACATCGTTCAACTATGAAGTCATAAGGTAAAAGTGCAAAATGAGAAAACCTAGTAGCATCATAATGCAAGTCCAATTAAAATAAAATAAAAAAAGAAAGATATATTAACAATTCACTTACATATATTTCATTAAGAGCGTATCTCCTCTCCAGGTTGTTAAGAACTCCTGGTTCATTAAGATAAGTCAATTTCGTCATGTCATCAACTCCACCATGGTCTGCATCTTCGTCTCTCGGAAATAACTTCGCAGGAAGTGTCACAATCTACACACATAGTTTATCAAAGCCGTCATATTGAAAGGTGCTTCTGCAAGGACGCAAGATCACCACTAAGCCAAGTTACTGACTTAGCCAAACGAAGTCGGCATCATTTAATTGTTTGGTAGTTAGTATGGTAGTCTTATATGTGTTAAAGCACTCAGTTGGTTCACAGCTTACCAATGTCAGTCATCAGTAAGGGGAGAGAGGTGAGGATGTGCTCGATCAATTGTCCTTCTAACCTTTTACCGCCTACACTATGATATATGGAATGCAATCTAGTTTGGTGTCTCCCTCTTCTTGAATCCATAAAACTCATTTTCAAATACTCAAAGTACCCACACCCTCATGTTTTTATATCACTGTTGAAGTGTTCTAATGTTTCTATTTCACTTTTCCCCCATCATCTCCATAATTTGCATTTTGAAGTGAACAAACTTTGAAGCTGGCCCAAGTTACGCTTTACCCACTCCTCCTATTGCCCAAAAGAAAAATACATTTTAATTGCATATTTAACACTTCCTCTGAATCACTGTAACAGGGAAAATACCAAAAGAAAAAGAAAAAAAAAATGAACACTACAACCCACGTCCTTAATTGCCGATATTCATTCAATTTTCAGTCTTGAACATATTTTGCCCTGTTGCCACACAATTACACTTGCCTGCAATTTAGGCTTCATGCTCAAAATTGTGTTTTTTGGTTTCTGAATCTAATTGGCAAATGGATAGCGCCCATTACTCTGACATGAGAACAAAGGAAGACATGGCGTACCGTCACCTTTTCTTATCTATGCAATCTGACTCCGGACCAAACACATGAAAGAGCGAGCTCCTTTTAAGGGTCCTTTGGACTAAATAGGTGATCACCATCTCCCTTATTACAGTTGTTTTTGTTATTTTACTCTTTTTTAATATATTGCTTCACAAAGTTCACAATTGTCTTATCTGCACGTGACTCTCCTATCAACATGATTGGCCAACAAGTTCATAGTACCCCAAATTTAAATTTTCTTAACTCTTGATACATTTAACCTTCAGTCGATTCTGTGGTGTTTTGATTCTTAGTGGATGACCAATGATTTTTTGCAGTAAACCTATAGGACAAAATGTCAATTAAAATTTAGTAATTCCACCAGTGGTATTGCTGTGGATGAAGAAAGTGGCAGTTCTAAGACATAGATAACAATTTCAATAAAAGAATGTTGCTATGGGATTCCATTGAATTAACGGTTCATCTAGAAGTTCTTAATGAAGGACCCATTAAAAGAGAGCACTTTGTATACAAAGATAAACAATACCAAACCATAGTATTATGAACAATACGAGACTAAAGTGCTATGTAACAGTCATCGAATTGCACACACATTGCATGTCCACCGGTTTCTAACACATAATAAAGTCTCTCTCTAGCAGAAGCAATTGTTCTGCTAATTCCACCTTTCCATCTCTTTCCAATTCAGCTCCATAAAATCTTGAATCTTTTGCTTCGATTTTAGGACCATTTCACACAGGAAGGGACCGAGGGGAGCTTGAGGATGGCAACCGCCTGCCAAAAATTCCAAAACCCTTCTATCATAGTCGTATTATTTTTCTTCTGCTTCAGGTTATAAGGATTTGCTGCCCATAACTAAGCTGGAAAGTAAAATGAGGCACTCCGCAACAATAACATGCATCACACTGCTTGGAACCGAACAGAACATCTATGTAACTAACGGTATTATTTCAGTCAATTTAAGATTCTGGGAAGCAAAGAGACATATACAAAAAAAAGGCTTTATTACTCTCTGTTTTCCCTCGTTTTCTCAGAAACCAAACAGAAGGAAAGGAGAAGATGTAAAAATACCTTCTTCCCAGTACGAGTGGCGACCTGAACTTGCTCGCCGACAAAATCGACTACTTCAGCAGCAACCCAAGCCAAATTCCTATCTTCGACCCAAACCTTGGACCCTTTACGGAGACTCATCTTCTTCCCCTAAACCCTAGAAAGTCAAACGGGGGAGTACTGAATTTTGCGGAAGCCCTAGTGAGAGAGAAGGAGCAGGAGGAGAGAGAGTGGCAGGTAATAAGTAGGGGTGAATTGGACTGACTTCCCGCCCTGACGAAATTGGGAGTGGGGGAAAATGGAACACTCAAAATTTTAGGCGAAAGTTTCTATGCTGTATGTATGTATGTATGTACTGGTATCCCGTATTCGTATTCAACACGTCGACTAAGTACACATATAGGCTTTTGTATATGTTTCGATGGAGTATCCATGTGTGTACTGTATATACGGCAATACCACCAATGATTTCGTGTGCTGTAAGTATGGTGTACACGGCCTCCCAGGCTCCCACCAGGACCAGGGTGTTTTTTTTTTTTTTTTTTGCCATAATTTAAGAGAACTGTTAGTGGGAGTTAGCAGGGTATTAGTGGGTGAGTACAGGGGTTATCCGTAGCCCTGAAACCCCAACGCCTCCAATGGGGCTCGATCCCTAGTCTCCCACGTAAGGAGAGGCAGAAGATGCCAACTGAGCTACAGCTCACTGAAAAGGCGGACATTTGAATACATGAAATTTTTTCCCCTTTTATTAGTGTTGTTTTATTATAACCTTTTTGAACACCTATTCCGAAAAGTAGTTTGAATATTTACCCTTAAAATTTGAACACTCAATTCAAAAAAAATTAATACATAGCTTAGAAAAATCAACGCGCAAATCAATAAAATGAAAACAGCCCATAGGCTTCCATAACTTCTCATTGAGGGTCAACTAAACACTGTCTTCTTTTTTGTTACCTGCATGTAGTAGTTTTACCTTTTGTCTTATTTGAACGCTTAGCAGATGTTCCACTAAGGGAGTTTTGTTTTAAAATTGTCTTGGTTTTTGTGTTCACGGATCACACATTTTTTTGTAATGTGTTATGAGATGATGACATGTCTTGATTTTGGGAAAAAAACTAGTTAGTCTCGTATTGTGAACACGTAGCAATCCATGTAAGTTACAATTGAACACCTTTTATATTAGCTCATTGCAATTGACAAACTATTAATAGCAAAAAAAATTATAAATATAGAGATAATAAGGTATGTATTGGTGTCGATATCGTACTTTGACTTCTCTTTGAACACAATTAATTCATGTGTCAAGAAAACGAGATAATGTGTCCAAAAGTATCCGTGCCAACCTATCCGTTGCGTAATTTTCTATCATGAATATTAGTGTATTTATGTGCTAATTTAATTTTCTATCGTGCAATTTTATTTTCATATTATTCCCACTGCAATATGAAAAAAATTACGTATATATGACTAGTTAAAAGAGTTAGGCCGAGTTTTTCGTTTTTAGCACCAATTGCTGAAAGCAGTGGCGGAGCCAGGATTTCCAATCCGGGGGGGCCACTAGCCATAAGCATTTGATAGCTCCACCGATGCCTATGACAAATGAGTTCCCTCTCATAGGTGGCATTACGAATAGAGGACTAATTAACCTTTGTCCTCGGTCGTTAAAAATCAGCTATATATAACAGTAGTCAAATTAGCTTTGCAATTGCAAGCTTGACAGCTATGTAAATTGATAATTTGAGACACTGGAAAAACAAGGACGGAGCCCAGATTTGGCCATGGGGTGGCTCCATTCAAGGAAAAACTAATTACATGTTGTATGGAAAAATATGAAGAAAAAAATTACTAGGAAGTCATATAATTACATATAAAAAAATGAGTAACCGTGCTTTATTCATACAAATATGTAAATCAACATGTTTGTGATTTAATTTTGATTTTACATTAATTCCTACCATAGTCCGTAAAGAAACATATAGTAAAATGCAAAACTTTGACAAAAAATTTAATGTCCAAGAGTGTCATGTTTCTCTCCATTTAATAAAAAAAATTTAGAATCCTTGAGAGAGAGAGAGAGAGAGGTAGTACAGAAAATTGCAACAAAAGGTACAGAAAACTGCCCCTTGGGGGAATCGATCCCAGGGTGGGGCGTGTGGAGCAAAGGCAGTCTTACCATTGAGCCAAAGCTCATTTCTTGACAAGATTTCCCCGATGTACATCCGCCCCTGGCTGAAAGCCAATGCTTCCACAAAAGTGATAAATTATCATAATGTTATTTACGTGATTTGACTCTGTTTAATGAAATCACATTGGAAAAATTTTCGAAAATTGGGGAGTTACACAATTAGACTTCGCTCGATTGTCAAAAAATTGTCGGGAAAAAAGTGTAACACTGCAACGTAAAGGGAAAAAAAATTTTGATTTCTTATGTGTTCTCTCGGAAATGAATCTCCCAATAGCATTAAATTTAATTCCTTTTTGGCATGATCTATTTTACAATAAATTGTTTTTTAGTGGAAAAGTTTATGTTGCGGGTCAAGAACCTTCTTGGTAACTGAACTACAAACCTCAAGGAAATTTAATTCCTCATCCATTTCCATACATTTTCCGTGCAACTGAAAGGGGCCCAGATATACCACGTACAAGAGGCACATAACATTTCTATTTGTACACCAAGGTATGCCATAGTTTTATCTATTAGATTTATACTAGTGCATGTCAGTGCTTGAAGGCACGGCTTTTGAGAAATCAATGCCCGTGCCCGTGCTTATTCTTTTATGATCCTTCGAATTTAAGAGAGAGGGAAGAATATGAGGTAGCGAGAGAGAATGTGGTTTGAATGTTTGAGTGTGATAGGTCGTGGATAAAAAAAGTAGAGAGAGAGGGAGTGAGTTGGCAGATAGAGGCTTAAAATGTAAGATGGTGATTGGCCAAAAAAATATGACTGAGATAAAAATCGCCCTATATTGTAATATACTAGTGCATGCCCGTGCCTGAAGGCACGATTTGAGCAATCGACGCATGTGTTTGTACGTGTGCCCGTGCTCATTCTTTACGGTCCTTGGACTGAATTTTGTATATATATATATATATATAGAGAGAGAGAGAGAGAGAGAGAGAGAGATAGCGTGGTTTGAAATTTTCGATGTAGTGGGCTGGTAGAGGAAACGTGGAGAGAGAGGGGGAAGATAAAATGTAATATGATGACTAAGACAAAAATATGATTGGGACAAAAACCGTTCTCCGTTGTATAATATGTGTGTGTGTGTGTGTATTATAGGTGTGATGACCCTAATTTTTAAAGCCATCAAAAATAAATAAAATGCAAAGTCTTTACAAAAACCTTTCTTTTATTTAAAATATAGACTTTTCTCGTAAAATAAAAGTACAAATTAAGTTTTTTATAAACTCCCTAAAAAGGAATTCGGGCCCATGGCTCCTGAAAGCCGACCCTATCATACTTCTCACTTCCGAGCCATTTTTGAAAAATAGATTAAGCCGGGAAATATACAATATGACATAATACAATTACTCAACAAATGAGGGAAATGATCAATGAATTCAATCAAATCTATCCATATCACTAAACCACATACTAGGTCCTTTTTGGTACATGACCGGTGGACGACCTCACCCCCTCTGAGCCAAACCTCCTTTTACTCTATTCCCGGCTACCTTTGGGCCAAGCCTCCTTTTTGCTTATTTCCGGCTACTGGGTTAGGATCTTGGTAGGTCCACTCGATCAACATACCAAATAGTCTCATAGCATTTTAACGTGATCACAACATCGCATAGAACAATATCAATTTTAACATGAACATAACATGGAATCCAATTAAAACATAACGTCAGCAAATGAAGTACAACATGAGAAGAACAATAAATACTTAGAAGATTTGAGGAGCATATTGTATACCACCTAATCGGAGCCCTTGAATCTCTCTCTCTCTCTCTCTCTATCTCTCTCCTTCCTTTGTTTTGTCGTGCATGTGCACTCTGTGTATGTGTGTAGTATTGGAAGCATAGCCTATTTATACTAGACAGAAGTCTTGGTCATGATAGGATAAGATCCAGTGTATCTAGCAAAATCAAATTAATATCAAATCAAAATCAAATCAGTGTATTTAATGTTAGGGGGAAACTTGCCCAATAAGAGAACTCCACCTCACCTAGCTTCCGAAAAACTCCATACTTGGGCACCAAGGAACCTACGTGTCCCGTTCTGCTCCGCTATGTTAATTCCGATACCGAACTAGCTTATGAAAATTACCTAAATATATATTATGTTTTCCAAAGTAATACCAAAACTATTTTTATGTACTTTTATGTAATAAAAATAGAATAATTTTATAAGCCATATGAAATATGGGCATTTACTAAAATACGGGGTGTTACAATAGGTTTCCTTAAATAGTGCATGTTTTGGATCAATTTTGGAACTCTATTTTTACCACACTTGTATAATTTTTCCGGGCTCAATGTTCTCCATATAAGGGTTTTATTCTCTAATTTTGGGCAACTTTCCAAATCGGTAGGTTTGCATAAAAGTTTATCAAATATCATAAACTTGAGTTTTATGAAAGTAATTTATTTAGTGGCAAAGCATGATATTGTTATCGAAAATCAATCGATCTGATTATTTAATGGACCGCTACTACCATTGCCTTACTTTGTTAGAGAGTCACAACATCACAATTGTCGGAATCTGAATCTAAGGATGGCTATGCCGCCCGACCCGATCCCATCCTACCCATTCCTAGCCTTGAATCGGTAGGGGGATTATTATTATTATTATTATTATTATTATTATTATTATTATTATTATTATTATTATCACCATCATCATCATCATCATCATTATTATATTATATTTTTTATTTTTTATTATTAATTTTTATTTTGGTAAAAATTAAGTTGCTCTTATACACGCCCTTCATGCATCATGTACTAGCGGATGCTACGGGAAGGCCTTGAAATCGTGCCATACGCGGAAACAATCAATTAGGCGGCCACACGTGGAAACAATCAATTAGGATTAGAATTAGTTCCCTATTTTTTAGGATATTGATTCTAGTCTTTCTTTCCTATAAATGTATGGTTTTGCTCTACAATGAAGTAACGAGAAACAACTTGATTTAGTCAATATCTCCTCTTTATCATGGTATCAGAGCAAGATCCATGTTTTTCTTCTTTCGCATAAAACGAACTGGAGGAACACAACACCTTCAATCTTTTATCCATTTTTATCGACATGGTAATGCCCAAGAGCCAAGAGAAGATTCAGAAATTAATTTATGATATCTCCTCTTCCTACTTTTTACACTCCGTTGATCATCCCCGAAACCCCCTTATAGATATTGCCTTGACCCACACAAACTATGGGTTTTAGAGTCGAGCCATCACCATGGCTCTTTGTGCGAAAAATAAATCAGGCTTCATCGACAACTCACTTCCGTGCCCAACAGATGAGGTTATTAAGCCCCTTTGGAAACGTGTTTCAACAATGGTTCTTTCATGGATGCTTAATAGCATCGACAACTCAATCACACCAAGTTTAACAAGTTGTCGCATGCCGTATGAACTGTGGCGTGAACTCAAGTCAAGGTTCACTCAGGGCAATCATGCGACCATCTTCAAAATCCAAAGGGAGATCTCCAATATTGAGCAAGGCAATCTTAATATTACCAATTATTATAACAACTTCAAGATGCTTTGTGATCAACTTAATAGTATCGATCCACCTCCGGAATGCACGTGTAACACCGCCGCGGCATGGCAAAAAATGGTGTCGAATGCACGTGTATACCAACTTTTGATGGGCATCAATGTACCCTACCATGTTCTCTGCACACAAATACTAACCATGGATCCACTTCCCGACCTTGGGAAGGTCTATGGCTTACTAATCGCAGAAGAACACACCAAAACTCCACAACCCGTTACCACCATTCAACCCATCCTAGAAGATTCAACTATGTTAATTCAGCCTCAACAAAATCAACCCAAACCCATCAACGGGCAGCAGTGAAACCCGCAAGTTTCCCGTTCTTTCCCTCAAAATCAGACAAAGGGTCAGCCTTATACCCAACCTCAACAGCCCATCCATGCTGGTCCGACATCCCGACAGCAACACCCCTCAACCCGCAACAATCAAACCCGCCAGCCGTAACACCCCTAACGGTTCGACCCGCCAACTCAGTCCAGCAAATATCTGAATGCCTTTTGCACTCATTGCAACCGTTCAGGTCATTATAAGTCGGGATGTTTTAAGATCATTGGGTTCCCGGATTGGTTCTTCAACCGCTGTCCAAACCAGTCCAACTATGTAGGAGAAGCATCTGTCGTGGATTTCAATTCTCACTTGAGCCCTACCGAGGCATCCCAAGCATATGATTTTTAGGATAATCCGTCTGCTTTCTTTGCTGGTATTACCAATTTTATTTCACATGATTGGATTATTGATAGTGGGGCCTCATCTCACATGACGCCCCATTTATCCCTTTTTAACTCATATACAGTCACGGATAAAATTTTACCAGTTCGGTCAGCCTCGGGTTCTACCCATGCTGTCTCCTATATAGGAAATATAAATGTCACCCCCTCCATTACTCTCTTTGGTGTCTCACATGTCCCTACCTTTCGTTTCAATTTATTATTTGTACAAAAGTTATCCCGTGATTTTAAGTGCGTTGTATTCTTTTTTTCCTAACTTTTTCCTCTTTCAGTACCTGAAGTCGAAGACTGTGATTGGAACGGGTGAGGCACGCAATGGCTTGTATTACCTTCGCATATCACCTTCCACAGCCCTTGCAGCTCCAACCGATAACTCCAATCTATGGCACCAAAGATTAGGTCATCCCTACCTAGCCAATTTACCTCGTTCTCTTGTTACTCGCACTACAAATAATACTTGTCCTTGTGATGCTTGTTTGCGCGGCAAGCACACTAGGCCTACCATTTGATTTAGTTCTCAATAAAAGTGATATTCCATTTTCTCGCATATTTGTTGACATTTGGGGTGGCTATCATACGCCTTCAACTTGTGGGCTCATTATTTTCTTACAATAGTGGATGATTGCACACGCACTACTTCGGTGTACTTATTGAGTGCTTGCGACCTTGGATTGTATTGTAAAAGGTGTTGCCCCAAACGTAGGGCTGGATATCGCGTAGCAAGATAACCAGTAAGACCGGGTAGAATCCATAGAGATCGAATGCGCTGAGCATGATGGTTGACTTGCGAATGAAGGTTTTAGCCTTAAAGCAGCAAACTCGGCTTTTAGAGTTTGTTTGGTGGAATTCTCTCGACTTCGAGAATGACTCGGAGATTTAAAAACGACTAATTAAACTAAGGCTAAGTCTAGGGGTATTTAACCACCATGACTTGGGTTAATCCATCCCCTCTTGATAGCAGCTC
The DNA here is from genome assembly GCA_020921065.1 of Vaccinium darrowii. NCBI lineage: Eukaryota > Viridiplantae > Streptophyta > Magnoliopsida > Ericales > Ericaceae > Vaccinium > Vaccinium darrowii. The sequence continues at coordinate 941,165 of CM037152.1, read as the reverse complement.
GGGGCATCGGTAAATGCCTCCGAACGGAAGATTTAGAGTTTAAAACCATTTACTAGAAAAATGTGTTTACCAAAGATTAGGGGTTTTCGGTTCATTTGGCAAACGGATGGGTTGACATCGCCCAAAGCATCACATGTGCCAAGTAGCCAAGCTCTTGGCTACGGGTGATCAAAGGGATTAACAAACCCACACTTTGGTACATAAAAATGAAGCCCCAAATATTTGATAAACAATCAATGTATGCCTTAACATGAGATGGATGGATTAATCCCAAGTCATGGAGAGCAATCACCCCATGACTAAGTCTGCTTAAACTACTCACCCATTACACTAGTTAACAAGTCTAGAATTTTGAAAAAAACTAAATACATGCTTAATAAACTTGAGAGTTGATTTTTAATGAAGCTCCTAAGTGTACCTACAACAATAAAGCTTGAGAAAATCACACACAACACTTAGAAACTAAGGTTTTCAAAGCAAAAAGCTAGAAAACATGGAAATGAAATACTTAACTAACTTGAAAATAAACTAGATTTATAGCAAGGTCTAAACAAGAGGAGCAAGTTTAATACACGTGAATTAAACGGAAAGCAAGAACTTACATGGGAAACTTAGAGAGAGAGAGAGCTTAAGAACTCTCCAATGGAGGAGCTAAAAACTAATAGACTTAAAGTAAAAAGAGAAATATGGGAGAAAAAGAGAGAGGAGAGAGATATATATCATCTTTTACACTCTCACAAAATATCTAAAAATAAGAATAAAGGAGACTTTCCATAAGTAGAAACTCCATAAAGTAGCTCACACAAGTTTCTCAGGTTGCTGGGTATTGATACCTATCAATACTGGTATCAATACCTGCCTTCAAAATGTTCCTCGTAATGCATGGGTATCGATACCAAGGTTGGGGGTATCGATACCCAATGTTCTATCTACCTTTGTTCTTCAAAGGTATTGATACCTATCAATACTAGTATCAATACTAAAGCATTTGAGGTTGCCTCTTTTTTCTTCGCCATCCATTGGCCTTGTGTGCTACCGGACATCTTCCAAAACACTTCCGAACATCATGCGAGCTTCGGGAAGGGGAGCACTTGGTCTCGTGAGTGCTTGTTCACTCTCGGATTCCACCGGGAGTCTTTGTGAGACTTGGTCACGGCTTTAGTCTTCCGGTTTGACCTTGTGATCTTCGGACTTCTTGATCCTTAGCCAAATCTTTGCTCCTTGGCTCTTGGATTCTTGGGATGTGTCCCAAAGCACTTCAAATGAGCCTTATGCCGCGGTGTCACGCCCTCAATTTCAATAAGCCAAAATACAATTAAAATCCACGTAGGATCGATCAAAGTCAAACAATTTTCCATAAAAAGTCAAAGTCAAAGTACAATAAGTTTCTGCTCAAGGATACCCGTACCCATGTAAAATAACAAAGGTTTTAAAGTTATTACATAAGTTGAAATAGTCAAAAAGCTTGGACAAATTAAAGTTACAGGATCATCTTCCAAAAATGTACTTAGTATGAAGATGAGAAAATAACTTCATGATCATAAAATCTTCATGACATGCATTCGCACTCCAAGCATTTGATCTCATGCTCCATGCCGTGTACCTGAGAAGGATAGGGTGAGCTCACTAGCTCGTAGGAAACTTTTCTACCAACACTAAGGGTATAGAGAATGAAAGATGCACATGAAGATATGATACACATGAATGAGTAAGCTAAGATGGACCAAGATAAATCAACTCGATGACAGAGTGTCTAGGAGATGCCTCAAAGATCTAATGAAACCAGAATGTCCATAAGTTTCCTCATAACCATTACATTTTGCGTTATGGGTTCAGTCCCTTCAAAACATAGTCATATACACAAACATTTCATTTCACAATACTTCACCAATACCCAAAACATCTAAAATAATCCAAGTGCCCTTTACATTTATCACATACATCTTATTCCTTTTAATCATTCGTTTATTCTCCGGGCATGCCATATAGGCCCCGTGTCACTCCGGGCATACCATTAAAGGCCCCGTGTCACTCCGGGCATACCCTTTCAGGCCCCGTGTCACTCCGGGCATACCCTTTCGGGCCCCGTGTCATATATTTCACATTTACATTTCCACTTATCAATTCATACATTCAACTTAGTGCTCAAAGCCAATTCACTTATCACAATACCCTTTCACAAGTGTCCAAAATATTCACACAATCATCTTTGTTCAAAAACTCAAAATGTGTCGGCGATGGTCGAGTTAACACATGTCCAAGTGCGTGAGAAACCAAGACAACCAAGACAAAGCATAAAATGCACCATGATATGTTACCGAACCTTAGAGGTCAATTCAAGAAGCTTTGAAAGGACCAATGAGGGCCCGGAGCGATGGAACATGAAAATGGAGTTATGAATCTCAAGAAAATACGACACGCTGATAGTAAAAAAGCACATTTCTCTCAAAATACAAAGGTTATGAATATGAGATCAATTGGCTTTGAAAGTAGACTCATAGAGCTTTCCAACGGTTCAAGAATCACCTCAATCGGAGTTCGGACGAAGTCGGGGCGTGCCCGCGAAGTTGGTTCAATAATCTGCCTGAACAAGAGGAGTCTGGATCGATCCAAAGGTGTTTGGATCGATCCAAAATGGTCCGGGAGCCAACAGAAGGTTTTGGATCGATCCGAACAAATTTTGGATCGATCCAAGATGGTTCAAAACACCATCAGACTATTTTGGATCGATCCAACTTATGTTTGGATCGATCCAAACGGGTTTCGAGTGAAATTTTGACAGCATGCTCCAAATGAATGGGGCTTCAATCCAAGGCAAAAATGGAGGTTCCAAAGCACAACAAAGCATCATTATAGCATGTCTCAACACCCAATCAAAGACCAATCCAACAAATTATGGAGAATCAAGATTACACAAGCTCAAACCCAATTTCCATGGAGGTATGAAAGTTATGTAGAAAATCAAGGAGAGATATGAATATTATGCATTAATTCAAACCATATACACTTAGAGGAGGTAGAAATGGGTTCCCTACCTCAGGGGTTTAGCTCCAATAAAGAGAGATGAGAAAGCCCTAGCTTGTCCTAGCAAAACCCAACCGAAACAAGCTCTTCCAAGATGATTCCAAGGTTGCCCGGACTTCAAATCACGCGTAGATGACGGAAATGAGGTTGAATCTTTGAGGAGAAGAGGTGTGGAGGTGTAGATCTTGCGGAGAAATGAAGGGAGTTTGAAGAGGAGTAGAGAGAGAGAGAGAGACGGTGTAGTTGAGAGGGGAGGTGAATGTGTGTTTTTATCAAAAAAATCTGATCCTAAACTTGTATATACACTTTCACACTTGCACTAAAACCCCTCATGTTCCTAACAAGTTTTAAAGACACCCCAAAGCACATATTCACTTCCTATTGACCCCACTTCACTCTATTTTCATTTCCTCACATTTTCCCAACATTATATCGGAAAAATTATTTAAAAACACGGGTCCTTACACGCGGTTTGACCTGAAATTTTCAAAAACACACTTCGTGCAACATCAATCGTATAAGGCGTTAAAACGCATGTGTGTGTGAACAAAAAATGGTGTTGGGGGCTTATCATTGAGCTACAAATTGGATGCTCTTTCCAAAATTCAAAATTTTCTCAACATGGTCAAAACACAATTTAATGCCAAAGTAAAATCTTTTCGTTCGGACAATGAATTCTTTTCTTGTCCAATTCTGAAACTATTTCACGACAATGGCATTTTACAAGAACTAACCTGTGTTGATATACCCCAACAAAATGGTGTTGCTGAACGCAAGCATCGTCATATATTAAATGTGGCTTGCTGTTTACGTTTTCGTGCCCATCTTCCCATCAAATTTTGGGATGAATCTATCTTAACGGCAGTTTATCTCATTAACTAAACACCCTCTCACACGTTAAAAAATGTCTCACCTTATGACCGGTTTTTTCGTAGAACCCCAAATTACAAATATTTGCGTGTTTTTGGGTGCTTGTGCTATGCTCAAACATCCTGTGTTGGTCGAGATAAATTTCAACCCCACGGTGTTCCCTACGTATTTTTGGGATATCCCCCTCGCCACAGCGGATATCGTCTCTTTAATCTTGACACGAACAATTTTATTATCTCACAGGATGTCATTTTTTTGAGAATATTTTCCCCTTCCATGTTCAGAGCCCTCACCACATACCACCTCATGCAAACCCGTTGCCTAGCCTCACCAACTTCTACCCCGCTGAACCGCTTAGTCCTATAGACCAACCCATACCAGGAAACAATCCCCAACCTCCCCCTGAAACACCTTCAGCATCTCTCCCACAATCCACCACCTCGTCGGCTCCAATCAATCCTTATCCACCTAGCCCAATCCTTCTTCACAACACCCAGAGGTTCCCTCCATACCATCTTACAATTATTGTCCACCACGCTACCTTCAGGACTACCTATGCCCTACCCTTCACACAGCTACAGCCACGGCGGCCTCCACCCATACTCCGCCTCAGTCTTCAGGTACGGTTTACCCCCTTAGTCAGTTCATTTCTTATTCAAATCTTTCTCCCTCTCACTTTGTTTTTCTCTCGGGTTTATCTAATTCTCATGATCTTTCTTCCTATAGTCAAACCATCAAGCACCAACACTGGCATGATGCCATTTCTCAGGAACTCAATGCACTTGACAAAAATCGCACTTGGACCCTTACCCCTCTTCCCCCTGGTAAAAAACCGATTGACTGTAAATGGGTTTTTAAAACCAAACTGAAAGCAGATGGCTCCGTAGAACGATCCAAAGCACGCTTGGTTGCTAAAAGTTACACTCAAGTCGAGGGCCTGGACTACCATGACACTTTTGTGCCTGTTGCAAAGTTGGTTACTATTCGTTGTGTGCTTGCTATTGCGGCTACTCGCAACTGGCACCTACACTAATTAAACATCAACAATGCTTTTTTACATGGTGACCTCCTGATAAGCCCCCAATATTGTATATATCGGGGCTTATCTCGTTCATTTATCTCACACACGCATGCGATTTCGCGCTTAAAATGTTTGATTTGCGCGTAGTGTGTTTTTGGTGAAGTTACAGGTTGAACGCGTGGAATGGGTGCATTTTGAGTGTCACGTGCCCCATGGCACACCAACACGGGCCCCAAGGGCCATGAAACGACGATTTGCCTAAAGGCCCGGGGATGCGAAAAGACCAAGTTGGGACGGTGCATTGAAAGCGGCTCACACACTTGCAAAGCTTCCGGGCACTCAAGTGTCCAAGGTATACCTCCCCCGAGGGCCGCACAACTCATTTAGGTGCTTTGGAGGAAGTCCGGAAGCACGCAAATCAAAGGAAGTGATCAAAGAAGTTAAATTCAATTCTAGACCAATCCGGACCGATCCGGATTAAACTGGACTGATCCAAATTTGAAATGAGATTTCCAGACGATTCCGGACCGATCCGGATTAAAGTGGATCGATCCAGATTTGCCCGAAGTTTTCCCAAACGATTTTGGACCGATCCGGATTAAAGTGGACCGGTCCAAAAACACCCGCAAAATCACTTTTTGAGCACTTTATGTACTTTCTACTTATGGAAAGTTTCTATTAAAAGCATTATTAGGATATTTTGAGAGAGATGGAAGGTGTTTGTATATATTTCCCTCTCCCTCTCTCTCCCCTCATCTTCTTCCTCCATTAGTTTTGTTCTTAGTTTAGTTCCACCTTCTCTCTAGTTTTTAGGGTAGTTTCTCTTTGATCCAAGGTTTTCATCTTCATTAATGTTGTAAGTTTACTCTTAATCTTTACAAATCTACTGTTTATTTGTATTTTCTTCATGTTTCGTATTTTCATGTTGTTCTTGCTATTTCCATTGAAAACTCTAATTTCTAAGTGTTGTTTGTGATTTTCTCTAGTGTTAATGTTGTAGGCCAACTTAGGTTCTTCACTTAAAATTAGTTTTTAAGTTTATTAATCATGTTTTGCATCTCCTTCAATGTTCTAATCTTATTTCTTGCTATGGTTTGTGAGTAGTTTAAGTAGGCTTAGTCATGGGATGATTAGCACTCCATGACTTGGGATTAATCCATCCATCTCATGTTAAGGCATACATTGCTTGTCTATCAAATATTTGGGGTTGCACTTTTATGTACCAAAGAGTGGGTTTGTTAATCTCTTTGATCACACGTAGCCAAGAGCTTGACTACTTGGCACGTGTGATGCTTTGGGCGATGTCAACCCATTCGTTTGCAAAATGTACCGAAAACCTCTAATCTTTGGTAAACACATTTTCTTGTAAATGGTTTTAAAATCTAAATCTTCCGTTCGGGGGCATTTAACGATGCCCCGAGCCGGTTATCAAGAGTGGATGGATTTGCCCAAGTCATGGTCGTTAAACACCCCTAGACTTTGTCTTAGTTTAATTTGTCATTTTTAATCTTCCGAGTTGTTCTCGAAGTTGAGAGAATTCCACCAAACAAACTCCAAAAGCCAAGTTTGCCGCTTTAAGGCTAAAAACCTACACTTGCAAGACAACTCTCACGCCGGGTGCGTTCGGTCCCTGTGGATTCGACCCGGTCTTACCAGTTATTATGCTACCGCCGACCTAGCCCTACGCTTGGGGCGACACCATCTACGATACAATCCAAGGTCGCAAGCACCTCCACGAGGATGTTTACATGTCCCTCCCTCCTGGATATGGCCGACAGGGGGAGACACATGTTTGTAAGTTACAAAAATCACTCTATGGACTCAAACAGGCATCCCGAAATTGGTACTCTAAACTGTCCACCGTCCTTCTCTCCGCCGGTTTTACACAATCCCAAGCAGGTCACTCTCTCTCTACTCGGCAAACTGGTTCTAACATTCTTGTTGTTCTAGTTTATGTTGATGATTTACTTGTCACATGCAATGATTTAGCATCCATCCGCCCCTACAAGAGTTACTGTCAAGTAAATTTCAACTTAAGGACCTTGGGAAGCTTAAGTATTTTCTGGGTATCGAAGTTGCTCGTTCTGCCAAAGGAATTTTTATTAATCAGCGTAAATACATCCTTGACATTCTCACTGATGCCGGCTAAACCGGTCGTCGCCCCGCCTCTACCCTGATGGAGCAACATCTTAAACTCACAGCTGATTTTGGTGAGCCCCTCTCGGATCCGAGTTCCTACCGTCGACTCATTGGCCGCCTAATCTATCTCACCATTTCCTGACCGGACATTGTTTTTGCCGTTAATTTCCTTAGCCAGTTCATGCAAACTCCGCGGGTTTCTCATTTGAATGTTGCCACTTGCATCTTCCGCTATCTCAAGGGCACCGCCTCCCATGGCTTGCTATTCTTTGTTGGTTCTAATCTCACTATCACTGGTTATACTGACTAGGACTGGGCCAGCTGTCTTATGACTCGATGTTCAACTATCGGTTATTTCATTACTCTTGGTGGCAGCCCCATCTCTTGGCGCACAAAGAAGAAGAGTGTTGTCTCTCGATCCTCCACCGAAGTGGAATCTCGGGCCATGGCTTCCACCACTTGCGAATTATTGTGGCTTCGTCAATTACTTCGTGATTTGGCGGTTCCTATCTCATCACCAATAACCCTCTACCGTATCAGGCCATCTTGCACATTGCTCGCAATCCTGTATTCCATGAGATGTCCAAACACATTGAAATTGATTGCCTCCTCGTTCGCGAAAGGGTTCAACAAGGTCTCCTTCAGCTTTACCATATTGCTTCCACTGACCAACGCGCGGACGTCTTCACTAAGGCATTGGGGGTAGACCATTTTCGCCGCCTAATGTCCAAGCTGGGCATTACGTCCCTCCATGCTCTATCTTGAGAGGGAGTATTAGCGGATACTACAGGAAAGCAAATCAAATCAATTGGAATCATGCCATACACGGAAACAATCAATTAGGATTAGGATTAGAATTAGATCCCTGTTTTTAGGATCTTGATTCTATAGGAAAAATCAGTGCTAAAAACAGTAAACACGTAATTAAATTCTGGAAATTAAAAATATGAACAAGAAATAATGGAAACCGTGAAAAAATTAGCAAACCGAAAAACAAGCCCGGGCCCGTGTTTCACACAGTTTCCTTAAAGCAAATTTGCCGCCTCACCGTAGGTGTTTGAGGGATTGATCGACGTCTGCATCCCAGGATACAGTGACTTACAACAATCAAACGGTAACACCAACCGGATTGCCCTGTCGAACGAACTAGTGTCTGTACTCTCTTCCGAAAAACTGAATGAAGAACAATGGAACAAGAGACTGATTTTCGGTGTGTTGAAACCAATGGAAGGACTGCCATTATATAGGAGTTGAGAGGAGCCTCTCTCATTCATGGGGAATTACCAAGCCATAAATCTGGTAATGAAATTGCACAACCGTTATTGCAATTAGTGCAATATTCATACTGCAATTGAATTTCTATTCAATCCTTTGAATCATCTGATAATTGACATTCCCGTAACCGATAGTGCAATATTCAAATAGCAATTGAAATCAAATTCAATTGGCGTGAGAAATGAATGCATATCAGTGAGCAAAGAATATATACACTATGGGTATCATTCTGGCTATAAACCCAACATTGAAGGCCTATTCGATAACTGATTTTTATAATCATTGTAATTTAACCGGGTCGGGTCTTGCCCAGAACTTGCAAGCTTCTGGATAATACAATAAGGGAGCTTGGGTCCTACCCCATATAATTGCCTAGCCAGACAGCCAGCCAAGCTCACGCCCAGGACAAGGACACAGATGATAAGCCCCCAAAAGTGTTAATAATGGGGCTTATCTCGCTCACTTTGATCACACACACGCATGCATATTATTGTTTTAAACTATTGATTTTGCGCAAGGTTGTGTTTTTGTATTAGCAGGAAGAACAGGAGAAAAAGATGTGTTTTGATACCATGGTTGAATCAAGGGATGCCCGAACACCGGAGGCCACATGGCACCCTGCCACCGAGTCCCGGGAATCAAGGAATGAAGTTTTGAATAAGACTCGGGAAGCCTAGAGGTCATGATGACAAACCGGAAGGTCAAGGGATCAAGCCTTAGAAAATTCTTAGTTTTTACTTGTAGACACCCCAATTTAGGCCCCCATAATTTTTGAACCACGGCCTAGACGGCCTCCCCGATGATGAAAGTAAGGCCTGATTACCTCGATAAATGCTTGAAACATTGCTTTCCAAGGTTGTCAAAAATCCACTTTGAAACCAACCCTTATTCACCAACCTTAAAACCCTATATACCAACACCTCAACCAAAACTATCAAAACCCAAATAGTACTTGGGCGCCCAAATAGTACCTGTGCGCCCAAGTAGCACTTGTGCACCCAAGTTCAACTCATGCGCACGAGTTGCACTTGTGCGCACAAATGCTACTTGTGCGCACAAATGCTATTTGTGCGCACAAGTCCACCCTTGCACGCCAAGTTTCTCCAGCACGTTGCAGGAGAATTTCATCATGCTTATTCGATTCCTGGGCAGTCCCAGACGCTCCTCCTGCACCTCTTGTCATTTTCCACTCACCTAGCCCTATAAATACATCTTCTTTCTCCCTCCATTTGCTCTCTAGACTTCCACAACCTATTATTGCCACCCTCTCTACACTCTCTCATTCTAAAATCCAGCTCTCATACCCTCCCATCCACTGTTATTATCACTCTATGCTATCTCTCTCCCTAACTCACACCTTCAATCCAAAATTCTCACAAGTTCAAGTCAAAAAATCCCAAAAATTCTAAGTCCATATATTTCCCTTACCCTCTCCAGTCTACCTAAGCTTCATAAAACCCTCTGAAAATCTCAGCTTCAAGCTTCAACCTTTCTACTCACGTCCAAGCTCTATTCATTCTCAAAAACCAAGTTCAAAAGAGCATTTTTTCAAGCATTTTCAAGGTAAGTGAATTGATCTTTTTAAGCCACTATTTGGCCCTTGAGGGGACCTCTTGGAACACATTCCAGTATGTTATATTGGATTTTTACTCAAATAAAGCCTACACTATGTCAAAATAATTTTTCAAAAATCAAGTCTGGAAAAGCACTTGGGCGCACGAATACTACTTGTGCGCACGAATACTATTTGGGCGCACGAATGCTACTTATGCGCACGAATGCTCCTCTGTAAATTATTTTTCTCAAACGCTGATTTCAAAATATTTCCATAAATGGACTGGTATTTATCATGTTTTCAATCATCATATTAACCTTCATTTTCCTTGTCTCCTAGGAAATCAGTTGGTTAAGTTCTCTATTTTAATTTCATATGCATTTACATGTACATTACATTTATTCAGTTGTATTCGAATTTATTTTAATTACATTCTATTTCGTTACATGTGTCAAGTTTCATAATAAAATATTTATGAAATCCCACGAACATTAAAGTAGAGACCGATCTCGCGTCGGGCAAGGGGGGTGCCGTAAAACCCTTCCCCTCTCGTAACCTGGCTCCGAATCCAAAATCTCTTTGGTTACAAAGATCAGTGACCAAGCCGTTTTCAAAACATGGCACGGAAGTCACATTTTTCAAAAATGGTTTCCCGGGAAAATTTTCCACAAACCCGGGTGGCGACTCCTTACTCAAATCAAATTTTCGAACCGGCGAAGTCGAGAGCCCCGTGGCAGCGTCCACATTACTCTTTCAACCGGTAGAGCATTTTTGCTCTACAGGTAGAAGCGTTCCAGTAAGTCTTTCAACCGGTAGAGCTTTTTTGTTCTACCGGTTGAAGCTGCATTTTTCTGCAACTTTTGAGCCCGATCAAGAAATATCTTGTGGCATTTTTGTAATATTTTGACACGACTTTTGGGGCCTATAAAGGGTCCCCAACCTCATATTTTTAAGGTTAGCTTGGTTTTTCACCTTCTCTCTCTTCCTCCATTAGTTTGTTCTTAGTTGCTCCACCTTCTCTCTAGTTTTTCAAGCTCTTTCACTTAGATTCAAGGTAAATCATCTCCTTTAATGTTGTAGTACTTGTTGAGACCTTTATATAAATCTAGTTTATTTCCGTTTTTGTCGGTTAATCTGTTTTCTTGTTTTTCTAGCTAGTTGCTCCGAAATCTCTACCTTCTAAGTATTGTTTGTGATTTTCTCAAGCATTAATGTTGTAGGTAAACTTAGAATCTTCACTAAAAATCAGTCTATTAAGTTATATGTTATGTTCTTTATTTCCTTCATAAAAATAGTCATGTTTTACTTAGTTATGGTCGAGTAGTCGTCATAGGCTCGGTCATGGGGTGAGTAGCACCCCGTAACTTAGGTTAATTCACTCTCCTCGCCATATTGCAAACATTGCATGTTAATCAAAGAGTTAGGATCGATTTTATGTATCAAAATTGGGATTTGTTAATCTCTTTGATCACACGTAGCCAAGGGCTTGACCGCTTGGCACGTGCGATGCTTAGGGCTATGTCAATCAAAATGTTTGTATAAATGGCACAAGAATCCTACTCTTTGAGAAACACCATTTCTAGTTAAACAAGTTTAAGTACCAAATCTTCCGTTCGGGGTCGTTTAACGATGCCCCGAGCCGGTTATTTTAGAGGAGAGTGAATCGGCCTAAGGCATGGGTGTTGTGAACCCCTTGACTTAGCCTTGTTTTAATTAGTCTTTTCAAATTCCGTGTCATTCACGAAGTTAAGTGAATTCCACCCCAAAACTACAAAGCCAAGTTTGCCGCTTTAAGGCTAAAACCAACATTCGCGAATCAACACTCACGTGCTGCACATTTGGTCTCTGAGGACTCGACCCGGACTTCCGGTTATCATGCTTCGCGACACCTAAACTCTACGCTTGGGGAAACATCATTTGAAGTACAATCCAAGGACGCAAGCAACAGACCTCGAAATTACAGTCCCGATCAAGGTCCGGTCCGGGCTGGCGGCGGCAGTGCGCGTGTCATAATTAAGTCGAAACCCATATCAACATAGTATACACGTCTCCTCCTTTGGAAAATTTGGGTACTCTAAATACTCCAACCCTTAGGCCGATTAAACCCACTTTAAGAGACAATTTCTCATTCATCTCTAATTGGAATTTGTTTATTCCTCTACCAGATTAGCAGCCCCCCTCACGCGGTGTGGGTCCCTCTTTAATTTAGGGTCAAAACCCATAAATATTAAATGGAAAAATTCTAATTTTCCAACAATCCCCCACATGAATGAAATTGGCTGAAACTGACATGGAAAACAAAAGAGACTCGAAAGACCTGGAGAGAGAGTACAACGGATCAATCTCGCATAGGATAGGTAGCTTTTGGCTTTGAACATTCCCTTGTGAAGACCTATCGGATTTACTGACTGACCAGTGTGCGGTCCCGCTTTGAACTGTTTTGCCGTTTGTGTAAACCGAGACAATAGGAATCACACGGAACATCACCTGACACAGTTTTGTTCGCACAATTGTGTTCGTTTTGGCCGTGAACACTTTTCCTGGTTCTGTAAGTATTTTCTCGAGAATGTTGCCAAAATTCTCAAAGAAACGGCCCTCGCTTCATACTCACATAGGTGACCTTCTTAGAAAGAGTATCCTGCTATACCTCGCTCGATAACCTGACGCATAAGAGTCATTAAAAGCAACGCTTAACCTAATTTCCTTTACAAGTATCACTATTTCACACCATAGGAATGGGCAAGAGATCTAGTCTTCTCAGTGATCGTTCTCGGCTACTCACAAAAGATAGTCTCATTGAACCTAGATCTTGGGATCTCCAGTCAGCTAGGTTGGCTACCCCACGGTAACTATGAGCGCAATGGCTTTAACCCCATTCCCTTCGATGTTTCCATCAACTAGCTCTCTCTTTTAACATTTTAGTTAGCGCCCGCAATATTGTCTTTTGACTTTACACAGTCAATAGTGACAATCCTTACTTGAGAGCAGTTGTCTAATGCATGTCTACTTTTAGGGAAAACAACCCAAGAGACAGTTGCATAACCAAGTTTGAAGACATTTTTCAAACAATTCATTAAGTTCGTCAAATTCCCAATTATTCGAGAATAAACTAATTACACCTTCCCTCACATTCTAGGATAAGTGGAGATTCGCAATTTCACGAAAGTATTCAAACTACTTTCGCCAAATACCCCCACATTCGAAGGTAATCATAGATTTATGCATCACCCACATGTTCAATGAATCTTAGAACTGATCGACATAAATCTTATAAACAATTTTGTTGATAGCCTCATTCTTGTTGTTCAGCAAGTACACATACCATTATCTTGTGCTATCATTAACAAAAGTATAAAAATACTTATTGTCGCCTCGTGAGTGGACATGCTTCAATTCACACTTTGTCGTGCATTAAGTCCAATGACTCGGTGCTTCTCTCTTGTCAATTAGAAAGAAGACCATGGCATCTTTGCTTCGACACAAGTCTCACACTTGTGCGATTTCTTATCAATTTGGAAAGAAGATATGTGGTCCTCGTTAATTAATTTCCGCAACATAATTAACACACCACAAATTAGAAGGCACAAGTGAGGGAGCAACAGGGTAAGCAAAAGGGAAATCCATTTGATTTATAGTGGGAAACATCGTTATTACAAATAAACTTGAAAAGAAAAATAAAAAATAAACTAATTAGCCCTTTCCCACATATTCTCTACCCTTGGTGAGTGCCACCCTATCTGCCTCAAGCTGAGAGGTCGAGATCAAAGACACCTCTCGTGACTGCCTCTAACTCCGCCAAATGTGCCTTAGCCCGTGAGTTCAGAGGTTTTTTGCACTCTGATGCTCAGTGCCCAACCTTGCCACAATTGTAGCATTTGCCTTGAAACTGGTACTTTGGTTTCTTGCCAATGTCACCTTTAGGTCCCAAATTGACCTCCTTCCTTTTCTGCTTTCCAAACTGTTTGCCAGTATGATGCTTCTTCATTCCCGAAGACTGGCCATGCTCCACCATATTTGCCTTGGCTTCATAGGTATTCCCTGCATCCCTATCAGCCTTCTTGCTATCCTCCTCAACACGGAGCTTGTAGATCAAATCCTCCATTGTCATAGGCTTCTTCTTGTGCAGCAAATATTGGTTGAAATCTTTCCAACCAGTGGGTAGTTTAGCAATAATAGCCGCCACTTGGAAAGGTTCACATACCATCATTCCTTCGACTAAAACCTCATGTACAATCAGCTGGATTTCCTGGGCTTGACTCATTACTGTCTTAGAGTCCACCATCTTGAAGTCCAAGAGCCGGCTGACAGCAAACTTCTTTATGCCAGCATCCTCGGTTCTGTACTTCCTTTCCAGGGACTCCCATAGTTCCCTAGCAGTCTTCTTGACATTGTATACGCTATAAAACGCATCACTTAAGCCGTTGAGAATATAATTCTGGCACAAGAAGTCTCGGTCCTTCCAGGATTGCACAGCTATTAGACGCTGTCTGTCTTGCTCGCCTTTGGCAATGACAGGAGCATCCTCTCTCAAACACCCCGCAAGGCTGAGAGTTATGAGGTAAAACAACATCTTTTGCTGCTACCTCTTAAAGTTCGCACCATCAAACTTCTTGGGTTTCTCCCCGTGGTTCACCGGAACCGAAGGAATTGTTGTAAGAATCGGCTGAGCCACAGATGATGAGGGGATCTCAGTGTTCGGGGTTCTAGTTTCACTTGTCATTTTTTCTAAAATTAAGATCATACACAAGTTAGTAATCAAGATCTTAAAATAAAAAGAAATGCAATTGGAAATGTAAACTCTATAATCTGATATGGGAAAATAAAATTAGAATACTATTTCCCCTTCTAATCCAGTGTTTACTCTTTGCACCAAAATCTGGATTTACACCTCAATTTTCAAAACTGATCATATGTTAGTAAACTAAAACAACATATTGATCTGGCATAAAACTCAGAATTTCTGACCCATTGTACCACGAACCGTAAGGTAATAAAAAGATATCAAGGCACGAACAGAGGCTAACAAAAGGAAATTCTGTTTATTTTGTATCTACCAGTATACTAGTATTTCTTTCCACATCTTCTTTGGTCCAGGTTATTTGACAGACACCAAAGGGTCAAAACCAGAGTTTTAACCGTCACTGCATGGACTCCACATGATGAAAGCCACCCCCAATTATCCGTTACACGTGTGATTAACTAACAGATGGGCAACCGATGCAATGTTTCGGGAGTACTAAATAAAGACCAAAAAAGGCCTGAAGTTTCAAATGCCAAATTATCATGAAAAGATGCAACAAATAAAGCACTCAAGTTTGATGTAGAAGTTCTATCAACAAAACTTTGTCCCATGTGAAACCATCAAAGAACAGTTTGGGAAAAAGATCAAAAAAATTTTAAGCACACAGACTTTGTTTTACCAAACCCACTGAATCGTGAACTAACATAAAACTTTTAACATAATCAGCCCAATTACATCTCAATTGAATTCCACATGCCACGTAACCACTGTATTGTTAAGAACCACAGTAAACGAGTTAAACAATTCCAAAAAGGTTACTGATCTTAAAAAGGATAATCACTTACTCCAACTCACGTATTGAATCCGAGAATAAAAAGTAAATAGCTCTCGGTAGTTTTCCATAAACCACTCCTGCTCTAAATAGACATGAAAATCCCAGTTTCCAGAATACCCAGGAATTTAACGAGTATATTGTTCTACAAAAAAACCACTGATTATCAAAATCGAATTTGCTTTAAGATTGTAGGAAAAATCAGTGCTAAAAACAGTAAACACATAATTAAATTCTCGAAATTAAAAATATGAACAAGAAATAATGGAAACCGGGAAAAAATTAGCAAACCGAAAAACAAGCCAGGGCCCGTGTTTCACATAGTTTCCTTAAAGCAAATTCGCCGCCTCACCGTAGGTGTTTGAGGGGTTGACCGACGTCTGCTTTCCAGGATACAGTGGCTTACGACAATCAAACGGTAACACCAACCGGATTGCCCTGTCGAACGAACTAGTGTCTGTACTCTCTTCCGAAAAACTGAATGAAGAACAATGGAACAAGAGACTGATTTTCGGTGTGTTGAAACCAATGGAAGGACTGCCATTATATAGGAGTTGAGAGGAGCCTCTCTCATTCATGGGGAATTACCAAGCCATAAATCTAGTAATGAAATTGCACAACCGTTCTTGCAATTAGTGCAATATTCATACTGCAATTGAATTTCTATTCAATCCTTTGAATCATCTGATAATTGGCATTCCCGTAACCGATAGTGCAATATTCAAATAGCAATTGAAATCAAATTCAATTGGCGTGAGAATTGAATGCATATCAGTGAGCAAAGAATATATACACTATGAGTATCATTCTGGCTATAAACCCAACATTGAAGGCTTATTCGATAACTGATTTTTATAATCATTGTAATTTAACCGGGTCGGGTCTTGCCCAGAACTTGCAAGCTTCTGGATAATACAATAAGGGAGCTTGGGTCCTAGCCCATATAATTGCCTAGCCAGACATCCAGCCAAGATCATGCCCAGGCCAAGGACACAGACCTCAAAATTACAGTCCTGATCACGGTCCGGTCTGGGCAGGCGGCGGCGGCGGCAGTGCGCGTGTCGTAATTAATTCGAAACCCATATCAACATAGTATACACGTTCCCTCCTTTGGAAAATTTGGGTACTCCAAATAGTCCAACCCTTAGGCCGATTAAACCCACTTTGAGAGACAATTTCTCATTAATCTCTAATTGGAATTTGCTTATTTCTCAACCAGATTAGCGGCCCACCTCACGCGGTGTGGGTCCCACTTTAATTTAGGGTCAAAACCCATAAATATTAAATGGAAAAATTCCAATTTTCCAACAGATTTTAGTCTTTCTTTCCTATAAATGTATGGTTTTGTTCTACAATGAAGTAACGAGAAACAACTTGATTTAGTCAATATCTCCTCTTTATCATACTCGTTGTTATCATTATGAATGGAATAACTTGTTACCTTTAGGCAAAGCAGCTAGAGTGCGAGCATATTGGTTATTCTTCTTGAGCATCATAGCTCGCGGTACTTCGCTGACTTGGCATTCTATTGACGAATAGGTGTTGGAGCTTAAGAGAGAGGCAAATTTAGAGGTGCTGACCAGATCGTGGTTCACCTACACAAGAAATTCCCGTTTACAATTTTTTTTCCTAGAGAGATGCTTATCGAGAAACGTGATATTCAAGCAAGTCATATTTTGATACTATTTAAATTCTTACACTTGGTCTCTAATAGTATTTTCAAAACCGAGAATCGTAACATATACAATGAAATATGCATAGAGTTTGAACCTTTGCTTTTGTCTATTTTTTACTTTATGATGCTACGAAAACTGCAGAATACCAATGGGTAACAAAGCTTAGGATTTAGAACCACTGAGGCCCTGGGTAAATGGGTCAAATCGTGTTCCATATGTGTAATGCTGCTTACATATTTCCTTGTATCATTTTACCTCGTGCACCAATGTGCTGAATCTATTATGCAAAATTGATATGAAATCTTTCAAATCCAACCCTGAAAAGCTTGGGTTAAACTTGGGCTATTTAACGATGATTGGGAAAGTCATTTCGGTTGTGTTTGGTTTGTAGTTTTAGTTTAGTTTTGATGATGTAAGCAGGTGTAATAAGTGAAGAGAGATAGAGAGAGAAATGAGGGAAATGATGATGTCAACAAAACCAAAACTCTAAACCGAACAGGGCCTTCGCCGTTTGGTGGCTAGGTCTAATTAGACCTTAAATGTGTTCCGTGTGAACAACGAGTCTCTAACGTACAATTACCGTGCGACCTTTAGGTATATGCGAGTTATCCACGACAACAGAGGTCCACTTGTTAAAGGGAGATAGACGAGATTACTCTCACCGGTTTTGCACGATTACAGTTTAATACTCCATTTAATAATTGCTCGGGTAATTTTGACTCACACCCCCTTGTACTTTGCCCGATTTTGAAATACACCACATCAGCTTCATTTTTTTATACTCACACCCCTTCAACTTCCGACCAAACTGAACCATTAGCCTTTTCCGTTAAAACTAACACCTACACGCACTAAAGTAATTTGGCAGCAAAGTCCCTCCAAAAATCATTATTTTTTGACCCAATTGCTCTTAGAACACATTATAAAGGTTCCAGAAGCCATTAGGTCACCCTAGTCTTCAAAAAATTTAGCACACCCACTCTCCATTTATTAGTCTTCCAGTGTCATGCTGAGTTATTTGAGAAGCAACTACGCTAGAGACACAAACAAAATTACACCAACACTTTCACACACTCACATGAGGTGAAGGTTCCACACATTGTATTATGGAATTGCAAGAGTAAGTATTTTGAAAAATAGTTAATTATCAAACAAAAAAATTCCACTGTTCAAAAAAAATAATAATAATAAAATTTCCAAACCAAATTTATTTGAAATTATTCACTCCCAGAAAAACAAAAAAGCAACAACATTTTATTTGAAGCAAACCCCAAACATATAATGAAGTAGGTAACAAGCCTTAAACTTAAAAATATGTCCATAAAAAGTATGGTAGCGAGTATACTTGAATCACTTCCATGCTCACAGTATATATCTCCCTGAAATACTCTCTTAATGCCAAAAGATTACCTAGTCCACAAAACAACAACTTAAAAAAATGTATTATTGTAGTGAAATATTAAAAGTTTGTTTTGATAATTGAAAGAGTTAATTGGTATTTATTAACTAGTGGAAATAACATTGAGCATGTTCGGATTGGTTTCACAGCCTCAGGTTTTCAATTTTTTTGTGGGCCCAACCCACTTTTTTCTCTCTCCTTTATATTATTGGGAACATTACTATAGTCCATACAGTGTACGAGATAGATCCATGGGGCCCACTTCGAAGACCCACACAAATGATCCAAGCCGTTCATTAGTTCTAAAATTATTGTTTGAGTCATCCAGAAAAGAAAAAAAAAATTCAGATCAATCGTATAACTTTAAGTACTTGATCCAGTTGTCTAACTTTCTTTCAAACTTTTGTTACTATTCAAGATCCTAAATTGTGAATGAATAATTAGAAGATAGATCAACCGCTTATAGTTTTTCGAATGAGCTTATTTTTTAGTAGATACTCAAAAACATTATTTTAAAAGTAATGAATGGCTAAAATCATTTGTGTGGGTTTTTGAAGTGGGCTCCATGGACACATCTCATACAATGTATGGACTAGAGGAGTGTTCCTCAAAATGCAAATGAGAGAGAAAGAAGTGGGATGAGCCCATAGAAAAAGTGAAAACTTGGTTTCTAAAAACCAATCCGAACATGGTGATTTATTTTTTCTGGCAAAAGTACATTATTTTATGTTATCATTTTGTGGGCGGGTGGTACAATTTTTTGGGGCGGAGGGAGTACCAAATTTATCTCAACTAAAAAAGCTAAAAACTACTATATTACTTGCGCTGCAATTGCCGTTGATGGAGAGTGGGAATGTTGGTTTTCTTTTGAGACCATGGTGGCCTGGTAGCCTTTGGAACCTTTATAAAATGTCTTAAAGGCAACTGAGCAAAGAAATAATGATTTTTGGAGGGAACTTTGCCACCAAATCATTTTAGTGAGCAGAGGTGTAAGTTAGACGAAAAAACCAATGGTTTAAGTTTGGTCCAAAGTTGAGGGGGCGGTGTAAGTCAAAATTACCCTAATTGCTCACTGCGTTACATATCTCATCACTCTTTTTGTATCACCTCGAGATAATTCTTCAATGTTTTATAATACTATAAGTTTTATGTATTTGGCTTGAGCTTGATTTGTTTGAATTATCGCGTACTCAATTGTTGAAATTCTTATGGCACGTCCCATGGGAGTTGTATATGGTTGGGAATTAAACCATATTGTTTGAACCAACCTTAAAGTCCGTTTTTTTTTAGCTGGATTAGCTATAGGGGCTTAACAAAAGGGAAAACAAGAGGATGGTATGGTAGAATGGAGAATTAATTAAGATGAACATATTATTTTATACTTTGGTCTAGTTGATAGTTTGTATGGGTGGATAAAATTAGATAGACGATTAAAAAGGGTAACACGTTTAGTTGCTTACTACTCAAAATTATTTTTAATACCAAACTTTGAAAGCTGGTGGGATAATTAATGGGTAATTGGAGAAGGGTAACTGATTTTGGATAGGGTTGAGGGTGGTCATATCCTGCTCTAGGACAATTAAATAGTTTTCAATATTAAATAGTTCAAGCATGTGTACCTACCAAACACTACTAATTTTTTTCAATACAAACTTCTTTCTCGATAGTTCCTGAATAAACCATCTCTATCATGTATTTTGTGATAAGTTGTTTTTCTCTTAATTTGATTGTATAACATACTTATTTTAATTTACTCAAAAAAATTATATTGCCCAAGGGTTTATTTTTTTTCCTTTCAACAAAAAAAAAAAAAAAGGAAATTCAAAAGGAGTTGACAACACTATCATAGTACCTATACATCTCTTTGCAAATCCATCGCTCATAAGCAAACTTTGAATATTCTTGAGGAGTGGTTTGGGAAAAAAATAAACCATATTTATTTATATATTTATTGCATTTGTTAGTTTTGCGTAGGAATGGCAATGGGGCTGATCGGGGCGGGTATGGGTATAATCGGCCCGATACCCAAAATGATAACCCACCCCAAATCCGCCATGATCCTCGAATGGGAAGGGGAGAGATGTCCCATACCCGAACCAAACGGGGTTCGAGTATTCCCCGAACTGAATGGATACCCGAACTAAAGCAAAACTCATATTCACAATTTCAGAAAAGACAGCGTGAAGCTAATTAATCGGAAGCACTAAAGAGAAAAATGAACTGATGATTCCCTTGTGGACCCAGTATACCCCAAAGTTTTGTCACCAAATCCTCGTGACGATCGGTGGAATAAGGTGGGGGATTTAATTGATAAGGATAGGAATATGTGGAAAGAAGACCTGATCACACAATTGTTCATTCCAAGGGATGCTGAGCAGATTTTGGGCATCCCATTAAGTTCGACTAGGCTTGCCGATGTGTGGATTTGGAAAGGTACTAGCAATAGCAAATTCTCGGTGAAATCGGCGTATGTGATAGCAAAGGACGTATTGAACAGGCAGCAAAGTCAAGTGGGGGGGGGGGGGGGGGGGGAGTTGAGACGAGTGGAGATGGCCAAGATGAAGGAAAATGGAAGCAGATTTGGCATATGAAAGCACCCGGGAAGGTACGATATTTTATTTGGAAATGCTTGCAAGATGTTGTTTCGGTTAATGCTAATCTTGTCAAGAAGAAAGTTCCTGTGGATTGCTTGTGTCCTATTTGTGGATTGTATCATGATACTGTATCACACATGTTTTTTAATTGTGATAGAGTTAAAAGGGCATGGTTACTCTCTCCCTTTCGATTTAGGCTGGAGGTAATGGGCATTGCTCAGTTAGGGGAGTTTTGGAGGGATCTTGGGAAGCAAGAAGATGGTGGGGAAAGACGGGACAAGCTACGATTGTTTGCTGCAATCTGTTGGCGACTGTGGAAAGCAAGGAATGAATGGGTTTTTAAGAGAGAGTGGGTGAGCGAGATGCACATTATTGATAAAGGGTTGGAGGACTATCATGAGTTCTGCCAAGCTACAAGCACGGAGACAATGCCTAGAGTGCATAATGGGGCAAGTGATCAGCGATGGGTACCGCTAAATCCGGGTTTCTTGAAAATTAATGTTGACGGGGTAGTTGATGCTAGCTTAAAACGAGGGGGGTGTGGGGATTGTAATTCGGGATGAGCATGGACAGATTAGAAGTATGATGGCAATTCCTTTACCTCACGCTACTTCAGCTGAGATGGTGGAGGCTATGGGTTTTCGTAGTGCATTGGATGCTATAAATGCAGACGAGGGACAAAAGTATCTAGTGGAAGGGGACGTTCAAGGAACTATCAACATGTTAAAAGACGAAAATGTTGCCAATTCCAGCTTGGATATCCTCGTTAAATATACTATTTCTTTAGCTCAAAACTTACTGTTTTGTTCTTTTCGTTATGTTTCTTGTAATCGTAATAGGGTGGCTCGTGTCACAGCCAAATATGCCCTATCTATTGATCACGTGGTGTCATGGAGTGGAGATTTTCCATCATGGATATAGCGTGAAGTTTGTTTGGACACTCCATTATTACAATAACTAATAAAGCATTTGACCGATTGGAAAAAAAGTTTCCCTTGTGGCACCTAGCCAAATCCTACCAAAGTGAAAAGCATGATCAAACAAAAATGAACAAGTTGTCCTATCCCTACGACTTCGCATGTTTGAACAACTTACAGGTAAGAACTAAGCCAAAAGGAAAATCATCACAGTCACCGGTGATATGATAAAAAAAGAGGAAAATCGCCGGTGATATGATCAGAGAAGAGGAAAATCGTCACAGTTGCCATTCCAGCCTCCAGATCTACTTTTTAAAATCTGAGAATAAAACCCTAGCAAAAGGAATGTATGTGTGTGTGTGTGTAAGGGGTTACGAGTGTAATTTAGAAATACATGGGAAGGGTTCTAATGTGTGTGTGTATATATAATTAGGGGGTTTTATATAATTTTAAGTTTCAGTTCGGGGATAGGTTCAAGTTATAAACAAACCATACCCTAACCTAACCCGTTCGGTTATCTCTCTATTTAAACCATACCCATGCCTATGGGAACAAAATTCGGTTATGGTTCGGAAAAAAAAAATCGGTTACGATTCGGGTACCCATCGATTCGGTTGAGATTGCCATCCCTAGTTTTACGTTGATTTTTTAGAACCGGGGCTCGCGCGGGGGGGGGGGGGGGGGGGGGGGGGGGGTGCACCCATCATTTGTCCGATCGTGTTTTTGGACGGCCCAGATGTGTGTTGGCAATTTTAATTTATTTTTTCCCGTAAAAAATCAAAACACATCCGAGTCATCCAAAACACAATAAGAAGGCCGAGGGGTGCATAGTGGATTATTAATTTGTCATGACGAGAAGAATCTAAAAAATACAAATTATTATTACAATATTTTATCATGTTTTGTGCGTTTGTTATCGTAAGTTTTTTTTTTTGGTTGTGGGGGGGGGGGGATTGGGAAAGAGAGAGAATTTTCAAAATAGGAGAGAGAGAGAGAGAGAGAGAGAGAGAGAGAGAGAGAGAGAGAGAGAGAGAGAGAGAGAGAGAGAGAGAGAGAGAATTAGGAAAGATTAGGAGAGAGAAATATTAGGAAAACATGATAGAAATATTAGAAAATTTATGAGAGAGAGAAAGAGAGAGAGAGAGAGAGAGAGAGAGAGAGAGAGAGAGAGAGAGAATTAGGAAAGATTAGGTGAGAGAAATATTAGGAAAACATGATAGAAATATCAGAAAATTTATGAGAGAGAAAGGGTGTTTTGAGGTTTATTTGAATTCTAGGATGCAAATTGCAAACACAATGATTCAAATCAACTAGGATGGGAATTTTAATTTATTTTTTCCCGTAAAAAATCAAAACACATCCGAGTCATCCAAAACACAATAAGAAGGCCGAGGGGTGCATAGTGGATTATTAATTTGTCATGACGAGAAGAATCTAAAAAATACAAATTATTATTACAATATTTTATCATGTTTTGTGCGTTTGTTATCGTAAGTTTTTTTTTTTTGGTTGGGGGGGGGGGGATTGGGAAAGAGAGAGAATTTTCAAAATAGGAGAGAGAGAGAGAGAGAGAGAGAGAGAGAGAGAGAGAAATAGGAAAGATTAGGAGAGAGAAATATTAGGAAAACATGATAGAAATATTAGAAAATTTATGAGAGAGAAAGAGAGAGAGAGAGAGAGAGAGAGAGAGAGAATTAGGAAAGATTAGGTGAGAGAAATATTAGGAAAACATGATAGAAATATCAGAAAATTTATGAGAGAGAAAGGGTGTTTTGAGGTTTATTTGAATTCTAGGATGCAAATTGCAAACACAATGATTCAAATCAACTAGGATGGGAACTTAAGTAATTATAAGAGACATGATATCTAATTAACTCTCCTAAGTACATCAACGACAAAAATAATCCAAAATTTTGTGGATTACTGGATTATTTTTGCCTTTATTTACTAAAATTTTAGTGTAGTTAATAATGTTTTATTCTTTAAATTCTTTTCGGCAAGATGAACTAATAATCTAAAAAAAATCAACACAAAACTAATAAACAAAATTTATTTATTTTTTTAATAAAGACGAGAAAACAAACCAAATGGATGGGTGTTGATATATACATATATATAAAAAAAAGGACTTGGGTAGGACAAAGTTTTCATTAAACTAAACGTTGTGGGCGGTTTTAAAACTTTGCAAATTCATAAGGGTCTCAGGTGGTTATTTTCAGCCCCGATAATATAAGTAAGTATATACTGTAATGCCCTAATGCCCTAATGACCTGTTCGGTCCACGCCTTTGTTTGAAAAGGAAACACAGAGCGGCGGAGGGAGGAGTCGGGGTTTCTCTCTCTATCAGTTGCTGTTCGTTGATCGACCATTTCTTCTTCCTTCTTTGCGGTAAGCCGTTCTCTTTTGTTTCCGCACTCAATTGTTACTGGATCTGTTGATATTTCATACATGACTCTTGTATTTTTCAATAATCCGGGCTTACCTACCGTCTCGAATGCAAACCGTGTCTGTTCGTTACAAATTACGGCGCTTCTACTTTATTGTACGTTCTTCCGGCTGTGATTGAGCCCATAATCTTTGATCAGATTGATTTGTTGTGTTTTACTGCACCAATTAAAACGTGTCAGTTTTCAGTCTGTTCCTAGTGAAATTGACTGCATGTTAAGGAAATTCCGCAGGGTTATGTATCTACAGGGTTCCGAGTACTAATTTGTGTATCAAGTTTCAAATTTTGACTCAGGCTGCTAGGTTAGGTCTACTATAAAACTTACTAATTCTGTCCTGAAAAGATTGTTCGGTCCCCACAAACAGAACTTAAAAAGATAAAGCATTTTTGTAAAAAACTTCAACCTTTTTGCCAGTAGTTACTAGACATCAACAAGATCTTTCAGTGTATAAAAAAAGTTTGATTTTTTCTTGAAATATGGATGTTTTTAGGTTATTGTTTTATGAACTGGACAATCTTTTTGTGACGGGGGGAGAACTATATATATATATATTTTTTCTGGATGCTGTCTCCTATTTTACCCTTTATTCCCTTACTCTCAGCGTAACTCTCCTCAACTCTGTTTGTAGGAAGTCTCCGAAGATGTCTCGTGTGTACGTTGGGAATTTGGATCCGCGTGTCTCTGAGCGAGAACTTGAAGATGAGTTTCGAGTGTTCGGAGTTATCCGAAGGTAAGATAGCTTTGAGGTACAGTATTTGTTTGTTGAAAATGAGATGCAGATATCTTGAACTCACTGAATAATGTAAGGTAGTTTTCTTAAGATTCCTCTGTGAAATAATATATCACATTGTACTTCGGAATTGCACTGTAACCCTGTTCGGGATCTCCTGTTATGCAGGATTCTCTCATGTATTACCGTGTTCAAAACCTGAGACTGTAGGCAACATGATTTACTAATTAGTGGCTTTATTGTTTCTAAGAATTGCAATAGTTTTCTAGGTGTTGGATGTTGTTGATTCTGGTCTGTTTAATTATATTAATCTTATGTCAACATATCAAGATATAAAAAACTCAAATAAAGGTTACAACCTGAAAGCAATATACTTTTTGACTCCAAGAGAAGGATTACACATTCTACAGGTATCATCCTGCCAATTTGTCTTGCTGTCAACTGTCAAAGGCGTTTTCGTGAGAGACTTGATTTCACACATGGAAGGAGTGCTAGAGTCACTAGAATCTGTAGTTAATTTTTGCCTGACTTATGTTTTTGAATCTTCTACATGCAGTGTTTGGGTTGCAAGAAGGCCTCCTGGTTATGCTTTTATTGACTTTGATGACCGCAGGGATGCACAAGATGCAATTCGCGAGTTGGATGGTATGTGTGGTACTTGCCCTCGTTGAAGGCGATAATATTTTTTATGGTTGTCTTTTCCTTTTTATGCTCAATCCTTACAAAGTTTCATTGATGAGAGCTTCTTGGACGTGCTTGGTTGCTTGCTATAGCCTATCAGGCATTAGGATGCTTCTTGCACCGTGTTTTCGTTTGGTTTCCTTTTTCTCATGGAGAAGGGGAAGTTAGGTCTTCATCTTAGTGTTGCAAACTAGTCGTTCTGCTACTGCAATAGAAGTGGCTATTACGCTCCTTTGGCAAGTGTTCTAATCTACCTATTCTGGTCGTGATTAGATGGACTTCTACAACTCAAGCTCGAGCCTCGTCAGTTTGGGAACTCCATTTTTTTAGCATTAATGGTTTGTGATGAATGCCCATTGACGAAGTACTACTTAAGTTGGTGGACATTGAAAGTCTCCATGTAGCTTGTTGCACTAAATTATTTTACATTGTGAATTTTTTTACGAAGGCAATGTACTATTGTTACTTTTCCTATTCTGACCAAAACCCATTGATTAGTATGCATGATTTCAACCTGAGTAATTAATTAGCCATCTTGTCGTGAGTTTCTTTTTCTTTGTAGTATTTCTGTTTGGCTTCTAAGATATTTGAAATTGATTAATCCATGTATAAACCAGACTGATCTCTCCTGCATTTGTAATTACTTCTTTAAGATATTGTTATTTTAGGTAGGGTTGAATGAGTTTAAATAGAATATCTCCTTCTTTGTATATTTGTATGTTGACTCGGAGGGTGTACGCATAGGAAATTTGCATGTGTATTAACCCTTTGTATTGAATTCCAAATGCTCCGACTTGCCAATGTTTTTAATTGTATTTATGGCAAAAAAAAATTTTTTCCTCATTTTCTTGTTATTTGATGGTGTGCTTTCTACTAAAACATGGACAATGTTACTTCTCTCCTTTTACTGGTGCTTTATACCTCCTCATGCCTCATCCTGGTCTGCTATGTCTTAGCTGTGACCAAGCATGCTATCTGGTTACGAAGCATAATTTTGTTCCTTACTGATTGAAGCTTCCGTTGAATGCATTGATCGTTGAACAATCCAAACAAATTAAGAGGAACTGCGACATGTTTAAAAGTGAAATGCTAGTTTTGAGATGTCTCCACTTAGGATGATAGGTTGTCATGCGAGTATTTTGTTGTTCTAATTTCAAAATCAGGCATTTTTTCGGTAGCCTAATACAGTTGGCATCCTCCATTAATAGTCTTGTTAAAACACAATTGGCTCCTTATGGTCGTACAAGTTAACCAGGGAGAAATGTTCTCTCTTGTTTTATAATAGGATATCTGAGGAGCACGCTCTCACCATGGTTAAGCCAGTTGTATTCTACTTCATTGACCCGTAATTTTTCGTTCTTTTTTCTTCCCAATTTTGTTTGGTAACCCCTTTTGCATAGTTGGGAATCACTGAGCCAATGACCTGTTTTCTACCAGGTTTTCAAATGTCGTAAGATACTCAATTAAGCCCAAGTGGGAATGCCTGGTTGTCAATTCGTGATACTTAGAGCTTTGCTAGTGCTATCAACTTTTATGGAGCCTTTCCATACGGGTTTTGTCCCAGCTTTGAATGTGTACCCACTACCCCCCACTAGTGTATGGTGTTGATCGCCAAGGAATTAGTCAAAGTGTGCATAAGCTGGCCCTGACAGTTTGGTTGTCAAAGAAAATAGCATACAGGGTGTTAGTTTTATTCACTTGAAAAATAATGGTTTAGCTAGAGTTTTATGATTTTCATTTCACGTTGCTTAAGCTTGGTCTATAACTTATTGTACCTATGATTTAAACAGGTAAAAATGGCTGGAGAGTTGAGCTTTCTCACAACTCTAGGGGTGGAGGCGGTGGCGGCGGCGGTGGCGGTGGTCGTGGCGGGGGTGGAGGGGGCCGTGGTCGCTCTGGTGGTTCTGACTTGAAGTGCTACGAGTGTGGTGAGCCGGGTCATTTTGCACGTGAATGCCGCATGCGTGGCGGTTCTGGTAGACGTCGTAGCCGCAGTCCGCCTAGATACCGCAGGAGTCCAAGTTATGGTCGGAGGTGAGGCTATCAAATAAGAGGTTTTAATTTTATGTATTATGAAGGTTAATTTCCTGCTTGCTTTGTAGTTTTATAGGATCTTCTGATTTTGTCGCCATCATTTGGCTGTCTTTTTATCTGGTCAACTAGGTATTTTTCATATGTATGAGCCTGACCAAAGATGGGCTTCACCTTTTTATTATTCTAATATCTTTAATAGAGTTTCTATACTAGATATCTGATACTGCTTGGTTTACTTGCTATGTTGAACCAGGAGTTACAGTCCTCGTGGGCGGTCCCCGAAACATCGCAGTTTGTCACCGCGTGGGCGCAGCATTAGCAGGTCACCACCATATCGTGGACGCGAGGAGTTGCCGTATGCCAACGGGTGAGGTTCTTTTATAGTAAATTAGTCATTATGATGATGAAACAAGGTGTGAATTGTTTGTAATTTGACTTGTGACTTGTAAGGCCATCAGACGACAGCTCTTTTAGGGCTTGCCTTAAGGGTTGAATGTAACTTCGATGTGTTAATGGTTGGAAGTGCAATTAGTGGCTCATGCGAAATATCTTATTTTGGCTGCTACTGGAAGGTGGGTTTGGTTAGCTTTGAAGTTTCTGCAAGTACTCTTATTTCTTCCAAAATGCACTCTCTTACTCTTCCTATTTGTGATTTTCCCTAATTTGGTGGCCACAATTTGCGCTCCCCATTTCTCAATAGTTGACAATGACATCTATCTTTTGTTCGTGTGCTTGATTGGTGATTTAGGTTATGAAACTTGTGTGCAACAAAATTGATCTTTGTGATCCTTGAACCCTAATCTTTTACATTTTTCCATTGGCTTTCCAAACCTTACCTCAAGTCGTTCCCGCATACCAATGTGGGTGAATGGAGGCATGCCCTGAGATCTTATGTTTATGCATGTGCTGATGTGCTTTTGGGCAAACGTGCTCTTATTCCTGTTGGTTTCCACTTTCCTGATTGGTGCTACTTCAACGAATGAGGAGTCAATTGTTGTTGAGGTTTTCTACTAAATTTTGCTTACTAAATCTTGTGCAGAAATGGTCTCAGGGAACGCCGCCGAAGCAGGAGCTGAATTGCTGTGTGACTGCAATTTATTGAGATCTTTCAGATGTCTGTTAGCGACTACTATGGTTGGACTTTGTTTAAGTTGGGTGATTCCCTCAGCTTCGACTCATGGATTTGGTTATGTTTCTTTCTTGCTGCATCACCAGGTTGTTAATTTTCTTTTTGTTCTAGCTATGCACCATAGTCCTAGTTGTTTTGTAGGCAATGGGTCTTAAGATTACTTTCATGATATTATAAAGTCCTAAACTTCAAGAACTCTGCTAAAGGTTTATGCTTGTGTTTTTCTGTCGAGGTGTCTTCGTCTCTTCGTGGTTCTGCTTCATTGCTTTTGTGCTCCTACACCCCTGTGGTTTCGTTCTTCGCTGCCCTTCCCTGGGATCTTCAATTTTTTGAACGATTGTGGGTCCCAGCTGGCTACATTAGTAGATGCCTGTGTGATTGAATCCGCAGCTGTGATGCGCCTCTTCCGCAAAGAACTCTGCTAAAGGTTTATGCTTTTGTTTTTTGTGTTGAGGTGTCTTTGACTCGTCGTGGTTCTGCTTCATTTGTGGTTTTGGCCTTCGCTGCCCTGCTCTGGGATCGTCTATTTTGAATCATTATGGTTCTGAGCTGGCGACATCATTAGTTGCCCCCTTTGTGCGATTCAATCTGCAGCAGTATTGCGCCTCTCCCTCAAATTGTAGTGGCACTTGTTTTAGATACTTAAAGGGTTGAGAAGCTGCTTCAAACACTTCTGGGAGGTACTTGATCTATTTTATTTTAGTTAGCCCTTAGGAAATTGCGTTTATTGAAACCGGCTCCCGGCTAGGGTTTTTCAAAAGAAAAGAAGTTTGACCGACTTGGGGGTTTTGGTGTAACTAGGTGGAAACTTTGTATTATATTCTCAAGGTGAGATTTCTCAAAAGAATGGCTACTCCCCTCCCCTTGCCTATAATGCAGGAGAAAATGAGGATTTTTTTTTTGTCATTGTTTTACTCCACCGTATAAGACTTCAAATCTTTTTTTCCTTATTTTGGCCGAGAGAGTGCATCAGAAAATTGGAAATTACTACTAATCTTTTGGATTGAAGAAGGGTTCGGCTATGGAAATTGGCGTAGTCTTAATATCTAGGTTAGCTTTTCGTCGTTTGTTGTGCTATCCCAGTTCTCTTTGTATTTTACGCTTCATGGATCTTAATATCTAGGTTAACTTTAAGAGCAATACCATGCGCACAATTTTATAACACAACTCCGTTCAATGCATGTGGAGCTGACGCCTGACAAGCACCAAGTGGAGAGTTGGCTCGACATGGAAATGTAGATTTCCCTTTCATTCATTAAACCTTCTTTTGTTGTTGCCTAAATAATTACTATCAGATTCCACCAGACAACAAATAAGATTCTAATGAATTGGTTGTTGAGGTCGCCTTTTTTTGAACATTGGATCCCACAAGTCTGCACTCATTATTTTTCTCTCCTTCATTATCGATGTTGATTGTTTTCATTGGTTTCTTTATAGTGACTATGAGCTTATATTTCATAGATTCAATATCATGCAGGTTTTAGTAGTCTAAATACTCACTTCATCCCTTTTTAAGTGATCCACTTGGGAAATATGTATTTTTGCGGATGTTTAAAAATGTACTTTCGTATAACGTTTTGAAATTTTTTTTGCACCAAATTAAAGTATTCAATGTGCACTTCAATTTGGTATAAAACAAATTAAAAGTTATATAAAGAAATATGTTTTTTAGGGGTTTAAAATTATACGTATTCTCATAAGGATCATTTAAAAAAGGACAGAGGGAGTAATGCATCCTATAAAACTTTAATATTCATATTATGCTAAATATGGTGTGTGCTATACTCATTTTATTTTGAACTTTGAATTGTTGATGTGGATCCCATATAGTCTGCCTCATTTAAGGAGAAAAATAGGTTAAAAACATTCTGAGTCTCACATAGTTGGAATACTTTATATGTTAAAAGAAAAGAACCTCGAGAAAAGAAGGTACCAAAAAACCCCCGTAAGGATAGCGTGCCCAATTTTGTATTCGACACGAGAAGCAACATTGTGTTGTGTCGTGTAAACCTCATATTTCACCATTTGTCGAACATTGTGCGCTATAGGCTCAGTTAGGAATGTGATCTGTATGGCCTTGTTCAGTTGTCATAAAAGTATGGAAAAACATGAGAAAATCAACTTTTCCATAAGTGTGGGGGTGTTCAGTTACTAGGAAAATAATGGAACCTACAAAATTATTTTTCCCACTAGGACTCACTTTCTCTCAAAATGCATATTGCAAAAAAGAAGGAATTAGGTGTTGTGGGAAAGTTTGCTTCCGCCAATTACACTTTCTTCGAAACATCCTTTATCAAGTGAATACTCATGGAAAAGTAAATCTCCCTTTCCTTTACTTCACCTCATTTTACTTTTCTCAAGAGTAACTTTCTTGCATAATATTTTTGACAAATGAACAGAGACAATGTGTGTAATGAGAGGGGGCAGGGGAAAGTGGGTAATGAGAAGCATGTAGCGAAACAGAGTGCTCGTGTTTATTCAAAAATCAACACAACTCGCACACACAAGTGAAAGAAAGCTTATACAAGAAAACCAAAATTCCTTGTTCTCCCTGAATGTTGAAGAAAACCAGTAATTTTTGTATTTAAGTTTGCTAAATGGAACACAAGAAGCAAGAGAGGTACTGAACAAAAACATGAAAGAAGCCATGAATACCAATCGACCAAAGTTGATCGATTGGAATGACTGATCTCAATAGACATGCGATGCAATTTCCATAATTAACAAATATGGAAGGCTTGAGAACATTACTTTTATTTATTTATTTATTTATTTTTTTTTTTTATCAGCAAAGAGAAACCAAACCATAAGCGGTTAAATTTTACAACTAAAACCATAATAGAAAAGTAACACTCAGTAGATGTAACAGGCAGGGCATATCCCTTGCATCTTCAATTAAAGCCATTGAGTAGACCACAAAAACAGATTGTATCATGCTTACGCACTGACTTTGTGTTGTAAAAGAGGTGGCCTGAAGCGTAGGACAATGTTGGTTGTAGCAAAATACTAGGAAGTACGAGGTCGAAGCCACGAGAGTGCGAAGTTAAAGTTTGCTTTGCTTTGCTTTGCTTGTAGGAGTTTTTTGGCGTTTAGGACCGCCAACCGTTTTGATTTGAGTGTTGGTTTGAGATTCTCTCTTTACCTCCTAATTTAATGAAAATGGCTTTTGACTAGAAATTAAACAGAGGCTAGGTTAGGGGTTTAATCCACCCATGACTCAACATATTTTAGTCTTCTCGAAGATAACTCAAGTAAGAGTCCATATCCCTCGCACTTACTGGGAAATGAATCTTGTTTAGACATTTTCTCAAACACCTGGCGCGCCATGGTTCCAAGCAATGTGTGTAATAAGTATTTTGTCGACATCCAATGAAAGA
The DNA here is from genome assembly GCA_020921065.1 of Vaccinium darrowii. Lineage (NCBI taxonomy): Eukaryota > Viridiplantae > Streptophyta > Magnoliopsida > Ericales > Ericaceae > Vaccinium > Vaccinium darrowii. The sequence goes on along the minus strand of CM037152.1, from coordinate 908,724 downwards.
GATAAACAACCCTAAGTTCAGACTAAAAATAAGATAGATATATCCATTCACAAACCTAGTTTAAGCACAAAATGGTGAGAAGATCGAATATCCCAAGGCATGGCTTGGAAATCACCCATGTCCAAGCCTATAGAAAAACTCACGCGGGTAAAGAAAACATTAAAGGAAATACAAAACATGGAGAAAATGGAAATAAACACAAGATCTAAATGAAAATTAACAATCTGTACTAACTGACCTGCTAACTCTTAATTTAATGATGCAACTCAAAAGATTAACCTCGAGTTATATAGTAGGTACTTGAGTTTCCTTGTATATCAAATTAACTTTCTTTGGTTATTTTACGTGGGATCTCAACAATCTCCCCCACTTAGGATTGCAGTGTCTTCGTTGCGCCCCATTTTTTTTTTATCGCAGAAAGAAATATTATAAATGAAAACTTGATAAAGGTGCATCGAGAAGGGGGAGGGGGAGAGGACATCCAACTGAGGTTGAATGAAAGAAACAACCAAAACAAAGCCAAACAGCCAAAAAGCCTCCAAAACAAAGCCAAAACACACACACCCGAAGCCTCCAAAACCAAAAACAACCCTCCAAAAACCGCACAACGGCCACTACCAAACAAACCACAACCCAAAACAACTACCACACAAATCTAGACCATACAAACCACTACCAAAGGAACGACAACACCTAGAAACCGAAAGCAACGCCGAAACGCAACCGCAGCCCACCAACAAGAAACTAAAGGAAACACGAACACACAAAAGAAAACCTACCAAAACTAAGCCAAAGAGAGAGTTCTTTTGAGGTTAGCTTCAATCATTTCTTTTAAGATTGCCTCATCCCCCGGAAGAAGGTTAACATTGAGGATTTTCTCTGTGACTTTAGAGGCTAAGATTTGTTCCTCCACCCTTTTCTTGAAGCTACCAACTTCCTCTTGAGTTGACTGACTGCTTCTTCTAATAATCTTTGGACCCAGCTTAACCCTTCTCGGATTGATCTCTAAATTGTCCAATCTTCGTTGCGCCCCATGGTCCACCAGTTCCACCCCATCAAGCGATGTGAGACAAATACCCGCTTAAGCACGTCAAGTTCCTTAAGCTCGTCTCATGGTGGAACCTACCCAAGCACGACAAGCATCTCAAATTCCTCCCTAGTCGGGCCCACCCAAGCACGTCTCCTCTAAGGACCCGCCTTACATTTCCTATTGGGGCAAACTTGGATGCCACCTGTAACGACCAGCACCAGTTGACTTGCTAACCCTTAGCCTAACCACGTTGTTCAAAAGGCTAACCATGAATTATACGGTAACTCAACTCAACGTGACCCATTACATACCACATCAACTTTTCCATTATAAAACTAATTATTAACAAAAGAAATAGCAAATTTGTTAGTTTTGAGGGCATAAATCGAGTTTGAGGGCATAAATCGACAATTACATGTATGGCGATATTTCTTCGGATCCTATTTATAAGGCGATATTTGAGTATTAAGCATTGGCCATTGTAGTCCCCGCTTAGAGACACCATTTACTCCCATGCATTTGAATAAGGTTCAAACCTTACTAAGTAACAAAAACTAACATCTGCCGAAAAAGTAAAAAACTTGTCCTATTGGCCATATTCGGTTACAACAAATAAGAGCTAAAATAACGGACTTCTGGTTCAGAGGGCTGCTCTGAGGGATTTCCACGCGACAGTTTTCCTTCATAACCACAATTCAAGGATCCTGCATTTACAATCCGAACCTGATTTACCAATGCCATCAGCCCTTCATGGAGACAGTAAATGCGTTAAAATTTTACTATTAAGTAAATCAATGCTAACAGTTACATCTGAATTTTAAAAATAAACAGTAAAAAAAAAGAACAAGAACAAAGAATTGTTACAAAGTTACAAAAAAAGGTCCCCACCTCCCCCCGTAGAGACCCTGACTCGTTACCGAACATATACGAAGCGACTTAACCTAATGATACATTTCTGATTCTTTTGCTTTTTCGCTTTGTAACTTTTCTTCTTTCCTTTTTGCAGAAAACTGGACTACTTCCCCTATACCAACACAAGTGACTGATTCTTTGGCCAAAACCCTCCACGTAAACCTACGTTGACTATCAATATAACAGAACACTTAGTAGCCCAGGCTGTGGTTCTGAGTAGTCAAGGCCCTCCTCCTCAAGCAAATAGCGCTGGACCGCAATTGGAAGTCTGGAGGGAGTGCGAGAACCCCTAGTATGGTGGCCAGTTCCAACGCATATATAAACCTGTAGCCGCTGCTCCACTGACCGAGCCGTGCTCCTCAACAGTGCCAGCTCGCGCTTCAGAACGTGAATGGCTTCACTCACATGCAGCCCATGCAAATCTATTATCCTCTCCTGCTGCTCTCCTCCCCTCCCGTTGCCTTGCATCTCTCCACTCACAGGGTTCCTGCAAAAACGAAAGAACACCACCCTGCAACCATAAACTACATATTTTGGAGGACAAAAGTGGAAATGCAGTTAGAAATTCGTAACAAACAACATTTAAAACAAAATGGCTTAACAGGAGAAATAACGTAGCTAGCAAAAAAAAAAAAAGGGAGCAACAAAGCACCACCAGGATGTCTCTTTATCTTGAAGCTTGCTTGTTTTCATTTTTATTTTTTGGATAAGCGATAATATTATTGAAAAGGCATCAAGGGGATAATATTATTAGAAGCCCAAAAGCCAACAATTTCAAAGAGAAACCAAAAAATTAATAGAAACCTATACAGTATACACCTCTCTAGATGCCAAAAATATCTGACATATCAATGAATTGATCAAGTGCGGGCTTGCACTCCCTCGACTCCCAACTATGAAACAGTGTCACCAGATATAAGGGCAAGTGTGCATTGTCAAATAAGAGTCCAACTGAATTGTTGACGCAACGTTGTAGCGAAAAAACAACTAGATATCGTTCTAGTAAACAAATAGGTTAGATAACATTTTAACAGACGTGGCATTGCTAGATCTCATCCTAGCTTACAGGCTCTTGAATCCACAAGAAAGACAAACAGACCTTAATCACAAGGTATATATAGAGAACTTTGAAAAGTTTTATTGATAAGGGGGGACAAGCATTAAATGCATGTCCTCATTGAAAATGACCCTTGATTTCCAAAACTACCCCTTGACTCCCACCAATAAAGTTATTTTTAATTATTTATAAAGGGTAAAGTTTCGAATTTGACAAAGGACTAACATTTTGGGACAGCCCAAAATGGAATAGAGGACGAACATTGTGGGACATGGGGAGTATTAAACAAGAAATTAAGAGAATAACAAAATTGAAAGATAATTAAGTCCAAATCGTCACTAAAAGCTAACAAATCATCCCAAAACAAGTGGCATTAAAGAAAAGAAAATTCTAGAATACTGAGAGTTTCAATCTCTATAATGTAAATATCCTAACCAAAATTGCCACAATAAAGGCTCTTGATCCATGATTTTTTTACTTTTGCTTGTCGAATCTTTCTAGTTGCATGTATCCCCTTAACCTAAATCTAAGGGTCAATTGATAGGTGCACAAGATCTGACTCATGGACAGAGACTCGTACCCAAATGCACATCATTTTAGTTTTACTACTACTACTACTACTACTACTAAATACTGTACAAAATTAACCTGAACATAACCAGGTTAGTTGGAGTCTTGGATATTAGGGTAAACAAGTGTATGAGAAGGTGATGCTGGACAAACCACTTATACTCCCATTTGAAGACAGACTAAAGCTCTCGTAGAAAGGCACGGGACAACAAACCTCTGACGGTAGATAGATTCTTGAGCTTTGCTGTGAGCTGCCTTCATGTGCATGTTATGAAGCTGCCCTTTCACACTGAGTTCTTTTGCTAAAGCCTTGTTACCAATCAAATAAGCCTGTCGTGCCTGAATGTTGTATAGAGACACAGAGGGAGAAAGTGGTTAAGATAAAATCAAGTAGAAAATAAAAGCAGATTTACTTGCAAAAGATACATTACAATTAGGGCTGATAACAGAAATGATTCAATGGCTTGATCAGTTGGTAATTCACCCAAGCATTCAGCACCACACCTAAAGACATTTTACAACAAAATGGCTGAATAATACGAGCGATAGCAAACTATCAGCATATCTCCAAGTCACACAGTCAGAAACATAGCCTTGTTTCATAAGTTTGTTCATGGATTCATTTTTACTTTTTATCACCCTGACAGCTAGGGGTGTCAGGTTTGGGCAGAACCTGCCAGCCGACAGTTGGGTTACAAAAAATTCAGCCAATCTTGACCGCTACACCATACGAAACCGTCCTTAGTGGGGGTCGTGTGAGCGGGTCGAACACAGTCGGATTTGGCGGGTTGATCTTGAAAATTAAGGAAATTGTAGTCAGAAGTTCATTTTTCCTTCCTGTCACACTTAGACATCATCCTTTTTCCCTTTCAATTCTTTTTTTTCCCCCATGAGGAGGAAGGGACATTAACATAGCATCGCCCATTGATTGTCATAAATCAATAGGCAATGCTATGTTAATTTGTTCATGGATTAATTTTGACTTTTTATCACCCTGACAGCTAGGGGTGTCAGGTTTGGGCAGAACCTGCCACACGACAGAACTGTATTGGGTTACAAAAATTCAGCCGATCTTCACCGCTACACCATACGAAACCGACAAACCGTCCTTAGTGGGGGTCGGGTGAGCGGGTCGAACACAGTCGGATTTGGCGGGTTGACTAGAAAATTAAGGAAATTGTAGTCAGAAGTTCATTTTTCCTTCCTGTCACACTTAGACATCTTCCTTTTTCTCTTTCATTTCTTTGTTTTTCCCCCCATGAGGAGGAGGGGGCATTAACATAGCATCACCCATTGATTATCACAAATCAGGCAATTGGTCCTCTACTCAATTTAACAACGCCAAAAATTTGAAGCTTTAACAAAAATAGAGATCTTCAGAAACATATAACTTTTTTTCCCCATTGGGAGGAGGGGGCATTAACATAGCATCGCCCATTGATTGTCATAAATCAGGCAATTGGTTTGAACTTCCAAGTTCATCTATTCATATTTCATCATCGAACTTTTTGATTCCAACTTATGGGGTCTGATTGAAAGCATCAGTCCCAGTTAATAACAGTAAAAGCCTGGTTTAATAGACAAAAGGGACACTTTGCAATTTGGACAACATAAACCCTATGGCCAACATCTGTATTCCCAATTACCCTATTGTGCAAGGCATATGCCCTACAAGGGTACAACCAAACACTCCTCCCCACCCCTCCCATAAGGCTAAGAACTTAGACCAGTTTAATGCTTAACAAACTCATATCATAGAGCTACCATTTTTCCCCCATCCCCACCCCTAGCACCAAAAAAACCCGTCCATCCTCGCACACCATAACCACTTAAACCTTGCCAGTAACCCAATCACTCTCCCATCTGATGTGTTTCCTTCCCTTTTTGTAAGGTGATGTGTTCGGAACCTCTCTCACACACTCACAGGCACAGCTACTTCTGTGGTGGTAGCAACCACCAGCGTGGACGAACCCTATCTTCATCCGCTCAGGAGGGACACCTTCATGCTGCCACAACCTGCCTCTCTAAAACACATGCACATGATCATATGCATAAGCACTAAATTTGTCTCTGTTCAATTAGAAAGAATCTAGAAGAACTTGGTCCCCCTATCTGCCCCACTTATCCGACCTCTCTCTAGCCGTGTGTGCATATGCACTACATGCATGCATACTAGAAATTCCTGATTGAATGAGAAGGTATATTACCTTTGTTCAGCATGGGCTTATTCCACAGGGCACAAGACACATTGCTCTACACGAGAGCATCACAAAGGCAACTTTTCCCTTGACCTAGAACATGATGAGTTGATAACATTTCCACGTTTTGCAGGTTAACATTCCTTGCATTTTCTTAACCGTTCTCTTCACTCTTTGAACTAAATTAGACTCTCGGATGGTTCACGCATCTTCCGCATCAAGGGCTATTTCATGTGCTTAAAACATAGTGACATCAGCAAGGAAGAGAGGATTAAGAATAAGGCAATTAAGTAGATAAGTGTTAGGCTATAGGTTTTAGGTAGTCGAAACTGTGGATGGTCGGATGGTCCCTTTCGCAGAACAAGCTAGTCTTTTGCGGCTATTTTCATTTGGACAGAGGTCTCGAATTGAACCACTTAGGTTGAAATCAGAAGGTTCACGGATGAAATAGATTAAATTGAAAGCTCACAGGTGCAATGAAGAGAATGGCAGTAGCTTAGAATGTTAAATATATAATAGCCTAAAAATAACAATATTTAGTTAGTAGTAAATCTCCAAGCAACAAAATCACTTAAGACTTCAAGGCTTCCTCAAGTGACATGATCAACAAAAATTCCACATCACCCTTCAGAATGAATTTGAAGTTGTTCAATACCCTCAAAGGCAACAGCAGAATTGTTTGCTCAGATTTCACGTAACAATCCAGGAAAATGAGATGAGAAAAAAGGCAAAACTACGACCATTCATGCCATCTCGTGATTATTAACTACCTTATGTTGCAATATGGTTGTTCCAGTCCTAATGGTAACAAACAAACCAAAAATACAATTCCATATTTGTATCAAATGCTTCACCCTTTCATAGTAGACAAAATAGTTCGAGTTGTCAAAAGAACAAAACTCATCCGCAATGAGGACAATGTAGTGGACAATACTTTATTGTCAACATCATACAAGACATACATGTCATGTTGCATGTAAATCACATTTCCTTCCATCACTTAAGTTTTAGGAAAGCACTGTTCAAGATTTTTTTTTATCCAAATCAGAAGAGATGCCAGACTAGAGAACATAATGTATTGGATATTGCAAAAATACAAAATAGTGCATGTGTGGTCATTTTTGTAGGTGAGGGGTTGGCAATCTCAACTCCCAATATTGATGTAGGACATACCTGTTCAAAGTATGCATTTCTTAGGCGTGCATGGTCACGGGCTTCCTCTCGCATTTCCGAGTACATATTTGCTGCAATCTCAACAATATTAAAAGTACATATCCATGCAGAAGGTTTTTGTTCCAGAATCTAAGTTTATAAAGCATGTAAATTTGTCGGCATAGAATCATTACCCACTGCTTCTCCAGTTTCGAGCCAGACAGGAGCTGCCCGGTATGAACTCCGACTTTGTACCTTATCGCCATAGATGCCCCTAACCTGCCCACCATTGTAAGAGCTAGCTAACACATGTGCACTTCTACTTGAACCAACGCTAGCATCAGCAGAACCATTTCGGTCGTACTTCCACATATTAGATTCCTGAGATGACATTTTCCTGACAGCTGAAGCAAAATCAATAGCACCTCTGGTAGGTATGGAGTAGTTAGATTTGGACGAAAGCATATTGTCCTTGTTGGCAGATCGGTAAGGACTGTCATCTCCAGAATATTTTAGCAAACCACTTTGACTCTCTTGTGCAGAAAGTGCAGGGAAATCCAGTTCACTAAGATTTGGAGCTGACAAGACCTTTGAGTTCAGATTCTGACTAAAACCACCATCAACTTGCAGCTACAATCACAAACAATATTCTCTGTGAAAAACCTTAAGAAGAAAGATACAATAGTCTAAAATAATCGTAGAATTAAACTTCATAAGGTCTGGAAAACATTCAACCGACCTAAAACCAGTCAGATATATGAAACAAGCCTATCTTTACACGGTTAAGAGCTATATAGATCACCATACCAATTAAGTGAATCATGTTACCGATAAAGTATTGATTTCAAAATTGAGAAAATATTAAGAAATATGAGAAAGGAGGTGTTTCATAAGTCACAAAAACCCAAGCATCCACACCACAACGTCGCAATGAGCTCATATTTACAGATACAGAGCACATCATTGGGGTTTTCCCACTACAATATTCCTCTGACTGACCTCCCTGAGAACTAATACAAGATCTAAAGTTGCATTTAGAGTGTAGTGGGTAGAACAATAAGGTCCTGGGCCAAGTATAAGGGCGACAGCCCACCAGACTAAGGATTGTGGGCCGAGAGGTCATCGCTGAGGCAGACTGGCATAACATGCAGGGCGTGTCTAAGACACATGAGTCCAGCGCGTGCGGCTGTTGGGCCGAACAGGGATGGACTCATGGACATGGCCCAACCCGTTTTAGACCAGGTGGAATTGCTGGCGTGCGGCTGTTGGCCCGGATAAAGATGGACAGAGCCCCGCTGTTGGGCCGGACAGGGATGGATGGAGTCCAACCCGCTTAGGGCAAGGTGGCAAGGCTCAACCACATGGCAAATGCTGACTGTCCGTTTGGCTAGCCTCGTGCATGATGTATATTGGAAAACGGTTACAAACGACGTCACGGTGCACGTGTCAGGCATAGGCTTGCTTGGGAGCCAAGTACACTCTATAAAAAGTACGTCACAATACCCTAGAAAGGTACGTTGTACCCTCCGCCGCTACAGTTGAGTAATTTCTCTGAAAGGGGAGACTAACTTAGAGGGCTCACCGGGCCAAAATTTGGCTAGTAAGCACTAATAGGTTTCTTATTTTGCAAAGAGCTAAGGAAAGACGGAGTTAGACACCATTCACAATTCAGACAAAGATGGTAGAACGATTGCCCCAAATTTGTCAAGTTGGAAACCTTACGGATCGTCTCATAAAGAGATGGTATCACTTACTATAGTAGGCAGTGGAGCTCTAGCTGCTAAATAGACTGCCACCAGTGCACAGGGGAAGAATGCTATCGCGTCACTAGTAGCGCAACGGAAAGAGATGCATGCTCAGGCGTACATTCGGTATTTGAACGATCGTTTGGATATTGAAGATCAAATAATAAACTCCATACAGGAAGTTCTTAAGTTGGGAGCCAAAGTTTGAAGGACGGATGTGCCAGAAGGAAGCCTGATGGAAGGAAATGATGGCAGTCACATCGAACTCCGTTTCCAGGATGAGGACTGCCACTTCCCGCACAGTGCGGTATAGACTAGGCGAACGCAATGGGTCTCAAACTGGGCACGATGGTGGTAAGGGGAGGCGCCCTTGGGCGTGGAACCCTATGCCGGAATGACAACCCTAACGAGGACACCAAGGCAATAAAAGAATCTCAGTTCATCAACACCTGAAGACGACGAAGCAGATAGATTTCCCTCTTTGAAATACTTGCAGCCAGGTTCAAGGACAAAACGATCAGCCATGACTCAGAACTCAAAAGATGTTTGTGTAACGAGTAGGATAAGCCCCCGCAGCTCGAACACCTGGCCGCACAAGTAACAAAAGGTGAACCTGAGGGAGAAGGATGAGGTTGCAAAGCAGCACGCAGAGAAGCGGAACCAGGCTTAGCCAATTGAGGAGATGAAGGCATCTCTGTCCAAATCTGAGCCTATCCCCCTTCTCCATTTTCCACGGATATCGAATCGGTTCAACAGCCGAAAGGATACACTCACCAAAAGTTGAACAAGTACAAGCCGAAAACCTACACATAGACTCATCTGAACCATTGCTGACAAATGATGCTCTAATATGCAAGCTATTTCCCTCCAAGCGGGGAGAGCGCGAGCCACTCTGGTTTGACAGACTGCCCAAAGGGTTCACCTCTTGTTGGAGAGGTTTTTCAATCGCCTTCTCAGCTCAGTTTGTGACCAGCAAAATACGGAAGGAGGTTGAGCCTTACTCAGCTCAAGGAAAGGAAAGAATCAGATGTTGCAAGCTAGTCAGGACCGAGTTCAAGATTGGCATTGATTCCAAGAGGTGCATCTTTGAAGGCCTTGCTCTAGTTCCTTTGGTCAGAATGGATATGTTGACAGACCGAATTGAGCAGCACGAAAGATTGGAAGAGGCAGAGGTAGAAAGGAGGGTGGCGAACAGAACTACCTGGTCAAGGGTGGAGGAAAGGAGTACTGTAAGGAGGTGAACAATTGTAATTGTGATAAGTGGGCTCCTTGGCCCCATGAGTTTGTAGCAATTACCACCACGTTCAAGGATCCCATGCACCTGTTACTATGTAAATCCATGATAAGCCATTCTTTCAGTAGCCCGAAAAGATGGTAGAGCCGAAGCGACGCAACCAGAGGTAAGAAGTTGAGGTGCTCCTACAATAGGGACCGGGGGCACATCACGACAAGCTGTAAAGCATTCAGATCCCACTGGAGGATCTAGTGGCAGCAGTCGGCCACCAGAAAGAATTCATTGATAACGAGACGACAAAGTTTGGATAGCAAAAGAACAACCAAGAGTGATGTGGACGGACCAAACCTAAACCGTTCTGGGCCATGTGGATGACCCGGGTGGCCAGGTCTAGCCATGTGGCAAATGCCGAAATGTCCATTTCGCTATGCATCTGTGTTATGGAAAACAGTAAAGAATGATGTCATCGAACGCATGCCACACACAGGCTTGCTTGGCGGCCAAGTACTCTCCACGTATAAAGTATGTCCAAAGCCTTAGAAAGGTACGTAGTCTCCAAGCCATTTTGGGTACCCCACTGGCGCAAACTCCGATAGGTAGGCACTAATAAGTTGCTTATTTTGCAGAGAGATGGGGAAGATGGAGCTAGGGACCATTCAACATTCAGACAGAAATGGAAGAACAGATCAACCCGCAAAAAGTTTTCAGTACATTTATGCAAATCCTAGGATGTAACAAAATAACAAATGATGGCCCTCCGTCATATAAATGTATATGTATAAACGGAAACTTTCAACTATACACATGAATGCGTACATCGCATCAGGAAGAAAAAAAAGAATTGCTATTTTCGGACAGTATGCATCATATTAGACTTTTACTTAGCCGTAACGCATAAACAAAAAAAAAAAGTATCTCATCAGTAACTTCAAAATCTTATCCAAAGATTGTTACCAAAAAGAACATATCTTGTCCAGCAACATTTAATATCAGAGAAACGATCGTTATCCAAAGGCATTGTTAGCAAAAAGAATATATGTTTTCCTGCAATTAATTAGCAAAAAGATTGTTATCAAAGGCATTGTCAGCAAAAGCAATATATGATTTCCTGCAATGATCCATACTAGCAAAAAGACCGTTATTCTAACATTCTTTCCACAAGAATCATATTCTCTTCACTTAGCTTCAGTACAAGAGCTAAAAGATTCCAAGTGCTATAAAGAAAATGGAAATCAAACTAAATCTTGAAAAGCCATGAATTTCCTTATGCCATCAAACTGAATCTTAAACCTCGAAGGATCACTCATCTTGGGCAAAGTTAAAGAGTTGGTAATACCTCAAGCTGAGTAAGCATTTCAATTGTCAGGTTCAAGTCACCTCCATTGGCGAAGTACACATCAGCAAGGCTCTCAGCAGCAAAGCCAGGAAACTGTGTAACCAAAAACTGGAGTGGATTTATCTCTGTATTACCTGCTATCGCTTGCTCATTCGGGAAACCCTGCTTGGAGTTCCTATCATACGGAAGCCCTTCTCTAATGGTGGAACGAAGCTGATCATTATTCGTTATTGGCTTGTCCCAAGGTTTAGTTGGGGAATGAATGAAGTTGGATGAAGATACATCTTCACCATAGGATGGAACAGAATACCTTGTCTTCTCAGCAAAACTTTTCCCATTTGTTCCAGGTTGTGACAACTCTTTCAACATAAAACTACTGCCCACAGTAGAGAACCTCGAGGCATCATTGCCATCATGAAGGGACAGCATTGAAAAAGGGATGCTATTAATTCCCTGAGACTCATCACCCCCCATAACCTTAAAGTCAGGAGTAATATCATCTGGTAGCTGCTGGCGCCAGTACTGGTGAGCCTCTTCATCAGAATTACTTGAAATTGTAGACTCCGAGCGATCTAACACTGCTTTCCCAAATTTCCCAGTCCCAGAGCCACCCAATTTCGTTGACCCATCCGCAGTACTAGTGCTTCCAGAGGACGACCTCAGAGCAAAAGGAACAAACTCTACGGCATTCGGATTCAAAGTCACCACCTTTCCAGTGTTATTTATCTTCTCGTCATTGATAGGGGCCCCTATATTGGGCAAGCTCATTCTCTCTTCTGTTTTTCTTGTCTTTTTTTTATCTTGTTTTCGGATAGTGAAAGGAAAAATAAGAGTTTACAGCCTTACAGGCATATAAGTCTTCTGACTGAGGAAATACACGAAGTTGCAGTACCTATTACCCAAATCCTGCAATAGAAATTTATAAAGAGGAAAAATCAGTAATCCTGGGAAAATATCCTACTTAATGGTGCACAATTCAATCCTGTCCACAGCTGGATTAAAATAGATCACCTAAAAGAACACAACAAATGCTTGAAACTACTTAACCACGGCGAATATCACTAAACCAGGAAAAGAAAGTTGGTGATAGTCAGTGGAAAAAATTTAACAAACACACTAATTGCAGTTAATTACAGATGTACCATGGACTGACTAGAGTAAATATAGACTGCAAATTAAGTTCTTAATTTAGAAGGGAGGCATAAAGAGCATGTCATAAATAACTTTTATATGAAAACCGAGTCATAACTGGACAATATATTCCAAAAAAATTCTCACAACACAGCTGACCGTAAGATTATAAGCTTCAGCCATAAAGCCCATTAATTAAATTATCTAAAAAGAAAGAAGCCATATTAAATACCCGTGATTGAAGAAATAAGTGTGCCCATCAGATAATTGAAAAAAGACACAGGAACGCTACTCTAAACTGGAAGATTAAATAAACAATAACAAATTATGCATGGAAACAACAAGATGAAGCACATCAAACAGAAACCCTAAGCAGAAATCACAAGCATCACCAAAAAAAAAAGCAAGAAGTACAAGTGGGAAACGAGCGTACAAACATAATTTGGAGAGATCTTGACAAATCTAAAGCAGGCGTGAAATCAGAATAAGCACAGAAGATGAAGAGTAAAGACAGGAACAGTGATCTGAAAAGGAAATAGAAAAGATCTAGCGGTCAAATAAAAAAGCCGATTGAGTTTGTACATATACCTTTGCAGAGCTCGATGATTGAAGAAACCAAATCGAATGGATCCATGGGCCAAGATAAGGAAGATAGAGATATAAACAGGCAGAGAGAGAGAGAGTGAGAGAGGCGTTAGAGTATATATACAGTAACAAAACACGCACACAGAATAGAGAGAGATGTCTTCAGTCTGAGCGTTGGCCTGCTGATGATATCTATCAATCTTCTCTCTCTCTCTCTCTCTCTCTGCTTTTTTTTTTTTACAATTTTAATTGTTGTTTTGAGTTTTGTTAGTATTTGTTTTTTTTTTTATTTAATTCTTTCGAACCCTCTTGCAACCACAAAATGATAAAAAAGAGACCCAACCCCTCGGCCACTCAATTTGTCGACGCGGCGCTCTATTTATCTTATTGCGAGATGGACGCAAAGATCCTCCTCCGACTAGAGGATCTACTTGTTTCTGTGACTCATGGCAAAAAATTTCCCAAATTTGGTTTATTTTCTTTGAATATTTAGAATTTTTTCCCTCGTCTCATAAGAAACTTCTTAAATATAAATTGTCTTTGGTTTTGATATTTATCCGATTGCTCTGATTGAGACGAAAAATTTGACGTTATAAGCCAATCCAAATTTATTAACAATTAAGAGAAAACAACTAAAAAGACCATATCAAATAAACCGAAAAAAAGTGTGGCAAAACTCACCCTAGTCCTCTTGAAAGTATTTTTCGGACCTACTTTAACAATCGAAATTGCTTAATTTTCAAAACTCCATCCAATACACTATTTATCATGCTAATCGCATATTGTTTGAGAAAAAAAAAAATTTTTGCAACACCAACTTAGAACCCATTTGTATCAAGACAAATGTGTTTCAAATTCATATTAAACTAGGTTGCACATGGTCTTGATTGATTTGACCAAACAGCCCCCAATAATTGGTTTGTCCAAGCCTGACCCTAAACTTAGTTGCCCATTTATTATTAATGTTACGTACAAGTTAAAAATAAAAAATAAAAAATAAAGATTACAAGGCAAGTGGTGGCTAGCTCATGCGGTAGAGCTTTTGGATGCCCCACACTGCATCCCAAGATTACGGGATCAAGTCTCGTTCTCCCTCATGTGATAGATTAGGTATTATGAATGAGGGGGGGGGGAAAAAAACCAACTATTGGGTACAATGTTTTATGATTAGCATGATTTGATTCAAAGAAAACAACTTTTCATTGCATTTTTTGAAGCAAATTCTTATTGGCTTTTATTATATCCGAGATGAATACACTTCCCTTTCCCTCGATTGTCAATTTTCCCCAAGTAAGTCGGGACAGAGGCAAGTTTCACATTAATTCTTGGACCAAAAAATAACGGTAAGAACCGAGAACTCGAGAAAGCAAGAAAACCAAGAATGAAAAAATCACGGTCTATCGATTTACGGAATGAAAAGTTCATGTAATTGATTATTGGATTTTTCCAAGGGCAACAACACCTTTGTATGTTTTTTTTTTGTTGAAAAGCAAGGTTGTGTTTAAATAAATACACCATTTGTCACTATTTAATTGAAAAAATTGGTATACAAACGGTACAGTTACAACCGCATATTACACTTGCATCCGATTCATTTGCATTCGATTCATTACGTCTATGAGATCTTTCTCTCTGTTCCAACCTTCTTCCAAAAAGAAAGTTAAGATCCATTTCATAAAGACACTTATGCAATAAGTGGCTAAACACACATTTAGTATCCATTTCACTTAATGCCCGATCTTGAACATGCGGTATTTCACTCAATGCACGCGGCATACTTTATATGCGACATGGCTTGACGTGGCGCCACTGACCAATACTTCATATGAGACATGTGGTATTTTTTTGGACTAACTTTTTTAGTATTTGTTTGGCCATTCGGGGTTACTCTCTATTGTTCATGAACGGTGTCTAGAAGGGGATGAGCAATAGATTTGGGTGGGTTAGTGATGCTTCATCGTTCTTCAGGCATAAAGGCTTCTCCAATAACGAATTAAATGCAACACGTTCTTTATCCTTTATTTACTGTTAAGCCATTTTGAATTCTTTAACTAATCCTTCAATGAGCTTGCACTTGTTCCTTTTCCTGTACCACGAATTAAATGCACTTGTTCTTTATCCTTTGTTTATAAATTGTCTTTGGTTTTGATATTTATTCGATTGCTCTGATTGAGACGAAAAATTTGACGTTATAAGCCAATCCAAATTTATTAACAATTAAGAGAAAACAACTAAAAAGACCATATCAAATAAACCGAAAAAAGTGTGGCAAAACTCACCCTAGTCCTCTTGAAAGTATTTTTCGGACCTACTTTAACAATCGAAATTGTTTAATTTTCGAAACTCCATCCAATACACTATTTATCACCCTAATCGCATATTGTTTGAGAAAAAAATATTTGCAACACCAGCTCGGAACCCATTTGTATGAAGATAAATGTGTTTCAGATTCATATTAAACTAGGTTGCACATGGTCTTGATTGATTTGACCAAACAGTCCCCAATAGTTGAGTTGTCCAAGCCTGACCCTAAACTTAGTTGCCCACTTATTATTAATGTTACATACAAGTTAAAAATAAATAAAAAAAAATAAAGATTACAAAGCAAGTGGTGGCTAGCTCATGCGGTAGAGCTTTTGGATGCCCCACACTGCATCCCGAGATAAAGTCTCGTTCTCCCTCATGTAATAGATTAGGTATTATGAATGAGGGGGGAAAAAAAACAACTATTGGGTACAATGTTTTATGATTAGCATGATTTGATTCAAAGAAAACAACTTCTCATTGCATTTTTTGAAGCAAATTCTTATTGGCTTTTATTATATCCGAGATGAATACGCTTCCCTTTTTCTCGATTGTCCATTTTCCCCAAATAAGTCGGGACAGAGGCAGGTTTCACATTAATTCTTGGATTGAAAAATAACGGTAAGCAAAGGCGGATCCATCAATAGGGCCCAGGTGGGATTGAAAAAATGAGATTTTTTTTTTATGTAAAATTATAGTTCATTAAATTTTAGCCCACCTCATTTTTTGTGTGTGTATCCCAATTCATTCTAAATAAACACCCACCCAAAAACAAAATGAACACCTATTCAAAAAAATTACGCACAAATCAATCTCCTTTGAACAACTCAACATGTCGAAGTCGGCAAATTTCTTGTAGCTTTTCTTAGGAAGATTTTTTCTTCCGAGTTAAAAAAGGGCTTTGGGGATAGGAAAAGGGTTATGAAAAGGAAATTAAAGTCCTTAAAGTTACTAATATTCAAAACCTAGGTTAGCCCGGGGCAGATTAGGCTTCTGAATCCGTCCTTGACGGTAAGAACTGAGAACTCGAGAAAGCAAGAAAATTCCAAGAATGAAAAAATCACGGTCTATCGATTTACGGAATGAAAAGTTCATGTAATTGATTATTGGATTTTTCCAAGGGCGACAACACCTTTGTATGTTTTTTTTTTTTTGTTGAAAAGCAAGGTTGTGTTTAAATAAATACAACATTTGTCACTATTTAATTGAAAAAATTGGTATACAAATGGTACAGTTACAACCGCATATTACACTTGCATCCGATTCATTTGCATTCGATTCATTACGTCTATGAGAACTTTCTCTCTGTTCTAACCTTCTTTCAAAAAGAAAGTTAAGATCCATTTCATAAAGACACTTATGCAATAAGTGGCTAAACACACATTTAGTATCTATTTCACTTAATGCCCGATCTTGAACATGCGGTATTTCACTTAATGCATGCAGCATACTTATAATGTAGTATACTTTGTATGCGAGGTGGCTTGACGTGGCGCCACTGACCAATACTTCATATGAGACGTGGTATTTTTTTGGACCAACTTTTTTAGTATTTGTAATTGGCCATTCGGGGTTACTCTCTATTGTTCATGAACGGTGTCTAGAAGGGGATGAGCAATATATTTGGGTGGGTTAGTGATGCTTCATCGTTCTTCAAGCATAAAGGCTTCTCCAATAACTAATTAAATGCAACACGTTCTTTATCCTTTGTTCATTGTTAAGTCGTTTTGAATTCTTTAACTAATCCTTCAATGAGCTTGCACTTGTTCCTTTTCCTGTACTACGAATGTTTGAGATGGAATTAAGACATGCAAGAAGCTACCGTTTATCGCGGCAAGTTGTAGGCAACAATAAAAAGAATGACAAATCGGTAAACAACTGTTTTTCTAACCAACAAACACGCAAAAAAAATAAAAATAAAATTAATTTAAACTAAATTGAAATCGCACAATAATAGTGAGCACAAGACTCCGTGCGTGCACAGGGAAGCAAAACCAGTAATAATAAGCATACACAGTTTTGCTTGATTGTACAGTTTCAATGACGACACAGCAAGTTCTTCTTTGCTTAATAACGGTACTTAGTGGAGTAGTCTTTGGGTGCAATAACCAACCCACGACCCTTTCTGACCCCATGGTACACAGTCTCAACAAATGTCAATGAACTCTTGCTTGTCCTTCATTGCCCAATTGATCTTCTTGGTGTTTCTCGTGCCAAGATCGGTCATTATGCGTTTTCCTCTGGAAAAAAAAAACATTATGGTGGACGGATCATACAACTCATACATTATATTGACGTTGGACACCTCCAAGATGTCCACTAGGCGTATGACCGCGAAGTTTTTTATTGTCAAAGCTAGAACCTTATCCATTTGCATGCAGGTTTCGTCCCAACCAGGGCGGACCCAAGAGTTTAGAGTGCCCTAGGCCTAGGCTAAAAATTGTGCCCTGAGAGTATACCACTTAAATAATATTTCCAACAACAAGTATTAAAAAAAAAAAGTACGAATTATAACCTCAATGGCCGACAAGAATGACTAAAGAATCCACAATCTCTAAAAAGTCCAAATGCCATATAACACTCACTCGCTGCCTGCAATAGTTTTTTTTTTTTTTACATTATACTAAATTCACAGTAGATTCAGTGTCTGTTAGTGTTAGATTGATTAATTTTTTATATTTTACAGTATTTTTATTTTTATTTTTTGGGAATTGCGCTTGTTTTTTAATCAGATTGGCACAAGATTGCATGCATTTGCTGGTTCGTAATTCCTTTCTCTTTAAGTCCTCTATCGTTGTCTTTATGATAGCTGTGGCAATTTGGCTTATATGATTTTTTTTTAAAAGGAAAAAATCTTAGTGGGGTTTTGTGTAAAATCAATGTTATATATTATACTAAATAGAACCTCACATTCTTTTAAGAGCAACACTACATACACACAAAAGTTACCCACAAAATACCCAAACACACACACACAAGTGTGGCCCCCACACACACTGCAGTGTGTGTGGGGGCCACACTTGTGTGTGTGTGTTTGGGTATTTTGTGGGTACACACTTTGTGTGTACCTATCATTTTCCTTCTTTTAATCCCCAAAATCGTTCAAGATTGATTCTAAAATTACTACAGATATAACAATAAAAATATTGAAATTTGTGGAGTGTGGAGATCAGGTTATAGGTCAACAAACGATAATTAAAAGGCCATGTAGTCAAACTCAAATAAAAAATAATCTCGGACTTAATATGTGTTTTTTGAACAATAAATACTACTGTTTAAAGAGTATAGATGTATCCTACCCATTCAGATTCCCAAAACAAAACCATTTACCGATTAAGATTCCCAAATTATCAGGAGGGTTTGTTTTAGGTTGGTCCTTTAGGCCCAATGTTCATTATAATTGTTTTAGGCCTCTTTATTTTTATTGGGCCTTTTTGTTTTTCAATTGGGCTATAGAAGACACCTACCCATGCATACCACTAAAAATTACGAGAGTGCCCCAAAAATTATGAGAGTGCCCCAATTTCGGGGGAATTTTTGAGCGCCCTAGGCCCAGGCCTCTTGGGTCTGGGTCAGCCCTGGACTCCTAATCATGGCCGAATCGGATGATTACGAGGTGTTCTTCTTCAACTAGGATCGCCTAATCCACCTCCATCCTGAGTGCAAGTGCAGAAGCAAGTATGACATCCTCGAATTTAGAATGAAAGATTAAGCAGGTGTGGAAGCAACTAAGAAGGTAATATCCCTATTTATAATACAGAAAATTGGTGCAAATGTCAAGTTTGGGGGCTTTAAATGGTGTTTAGTCCAACTTAACTTATTTTACAATACATTTATAGGAAATATTTGATGGCTCAAGGACGACACTAGACAAAAATCTCCTTAATGAAGCAATAAAGTCGCGGAAGAGAAATGAATAAAGCCGCAACCGCTTACAATTGTCCCGAGCCCTCCATGATAACGACTTGACAAGCCCATGATAGTGACCTGACACTAGACTTTCCCATCTCTCTCTGTCTCTCTCTCTATTTCTCTCGTGTATGTGTGGGACAAAATTGATGGAATGGGGACAAAATTAATTTCTCTATCTTCAATTTTGGGGGTGGGTTCAATTTTAGGGGTTTAGGCTATTTGGGGTATGATATAGTGGGTTTAGACACTTAGAGTGCACTTTCCAATTATAGGGTTTTAGTTATTTAGATACTTTCAGAGGGTACCCTAGGCTTTAGGTTTATGGTGAACTTTCTAATTATAGGTTTTTAGTGGTTTAAGTACTTTTATAGGATACCCTAGTGTTTTAGGCACTTTCATAGGGTTCCCTATGATTTAGATTTAGGGTGCACTTTTCAATTACAGGGTTTTAGTGGTTTAAGCACTTTCATAGGGTGCCCTAGGGTCTTAGACACTTTCATAGGGTACCTTAAGGTTTAGGTTTAGGCATTTTCATTGGCAAGTGGGGGTATTTTTGGAATGTGTAGGTGATTTGTCCTCTTGGCATTGAAGAAAAAGTTGATATCTTTATTGCAGTAAAGACCCCTTTACTATGTCCTTCCAAAAAATAGACCTTTTATAATAAGCAAATCCTAATTCGGCTAGGACTCAAACTAATTAAATAAGAAGCAAACCATAATTCAACCAGAACTCAAACTAATGAAATAATGAAAGAAGAAGCAAATCCTAATTCAACTAGACCAAGAATCCTAATAAAATTGGAAATCAAAATCAAACCAAATACGGAAAGATAATAATTCTAACCTAAACAAAAATATTTCTAATCAAAATCTTATTCTAAAGAAATTCAAATTAAAAAAAAATTCCTAATCTTTTACAGTAATGTTCGCCCCATCTCTTTTGATTCTCCAACACTAGAATAAGGTAAAAAAATCAGACTCTCTCTTTTCCAAAAAAGTTGGCATTGAAGGTTAAATCTTTCGTGTACTCGTGTTCGTATTATTGTATGCACAGGTTATTTAATTTTCATTATTTGAGAAGATTTCTACCAGTAGCAGCTTTGAAATCTTCCAAGTTATGTTTCTCTAGTTTTTTCACTTTTCTTCTACAGTTCGTATCAGGTTTTTTTTTTTTTTTGGTTTGGAAGTAGCTTTGCTAGTTGATGATTTTTGCCTTTCATCGTGTTCCACATTTCTGGGGAAAAAAGTAGCTTTATTTTCATTCGTTATTTGTTCGAGCAAGCTGGTCCATCCAATGCTAATCGTATGCTAAATTTAGGAGCACAAATAAATCCCGCTGAGAGAAACAATTTCAGGTTGTAGCCTAAATGAAATGGCCCCTTTTCACTTCGCCCTCCAAACTAAAATTTTTAATTGCTCAATTTTCCATCGTAAGGTTACAATTATGACCCTGAAAAGCGATGCTTGTCGTCAATACACGTAATGGGATCCGTTGTAAGGTTACAATTTTGACCTCGAAAAGCAATGCTCGTCGTCAACACACATAACCGTAATTCCCATGCTAGCGCTGCCCGAATTATACTAGTTCTGTTTGAGCCCATTACGAAGGGTGATGGGAGAGGGAGGGGGAATCGAGTTCTGGCCGGAGTCAAAAAGTGGGGAAAAGGCCATATTTTAAGACAAAATGAAATTGAACCCCAAAATAAACAAAGCTTCAAAACCAAGGCCAAACTTTGTGGAACCAGATCCAAGGGTTTGGGCCGTTGGATCACACACAAATTTCTAAAACACAAAAACAAAATTCACCATCCAAAGACCCAAATCCGGTTTGGTCCGTTTGGAACATGGGATCTGAAACGAAACTTTGCTGCTTCACGTACCACTATTCTCCCTTCAAGAAAGTACATATTCTGCAGTGTAGGCTTTGCTTTCTAATGCCAAATATGAAGTTAAAAAATTTGATGCTAAATTTGTGTTGAGGAGTGTCGATTGCAACGCAGCGATCTGTACTTTCTTGAAGGAAGTGAAGTGGTCGGCGGAACAACCACCGCTGCTAAGAATATTGAAAAATCTGTGTTTAGATACTACTGTATTGGTGCAAAGATGTTTTGATGATGTGGGGAAGCAAGTTGGGTTTGATTTTGGTAAGCATTGTGGCATGGGAAAGCAAATTGGAGTCAAATTTAGCATGACAGCTGATGAGCTCTTTGATATACTCGACTTTATTTGGGAGTCCGTTGATGTTGCTTTTTCTTAGGGAAATGGTTACAATACACACCTCGGAAAATGATAGGTACACACAAAGTGTGTACCCACAAAATACCCAAACACACACACACAAGTGTGGCCCCCACACACACTGCACCTCCAGTGTGTGTGGGGGCCACACTTGTGTGTGTGTGTTTGGGTATTTTGTGGGTAACTTTTGTGTGTATGTAGTGTTGCTCTACACACCCCTTGTTTGGGTGTGTATCCTTGTAAAAGTTACGAATTTTTTGGAGAAGTTACGATTTTTTTGGAAAAGTTACGAATTTTTTTTGTAAAAGTTACGAGACACACCAAAATGTTACAAATCATAGAAAATGTTACGAATCATATTGCTAAAAAGTTACGAAAAACTAAAAAATGTTGCGATTGTCGATGAGGTGGCACAATCTGGACCATACAATAGGGGTACACCCAAATAAGGGGTGTGTATTGTAGCCTTTTCCTTTTCTTAGACGTACATATTAATTTCTGCCGTCAGTTTTAATTCTTGCGACTATTGTATCTATCATTTAAAAATTGGTCATGGGATTTTGCATGATTGTTTAAAATTGATGGAGATAAATCGTTTGAATACTAACTTGGGTTTCAAGTTGAGTTGAAACATTCGTATTTGTCATACGGGATTGTAATTTGTTGTTTCGGGCTTTTGGGATTGAGTTAAAAATGTGGGTCGAACTTGATCCACTTTGCACTTGTTTGAGCACCCTTTTGGGTGCATACGCCTTGGGCTCAGTTTGGGGCAACTTTTTTTTTTTTTATTTTTTACACCCAACATAAGCCAAGCCAAGCCAAGTAAAATCTCTCTCTTGGTTTGATTTTCTATCTCATTTGTTAAATTTGTTTCGCACAATTTTGTTATTCGATTCAATATTCGTAACAATCATTTATTCGTAGTGCGTTTAGTTATGTCTTTGGTGGCTCTCATCACAACACTTAAGGGTGTTTCAGACCTACTTTTCTGAACCTCTATTGGCCAGATATACCATCAATGCAGTCTTCCATATTCACAGGACAATTTCACCCAAACAAGGCTCCAAAAATTGCATTATTGCTGAGTATACAGATATTGCAGTGCTCCACCCACCTCCTGTGTAATTAACTGTGTCTGCCAAACAGTCGAGGGCCAGAGCCCTGAACCACTGGTCCCCCACCAATCAAACCCAACTACTGCTTCTTATTATACTGCAGCTACGGCTGCTGATCGATCTAGTCTAATAGTTTTCCCGGTAGCCGGTAGAAGTCTAATGTACTATAGCTGAAAGGCGTTAAGCACTAGAATAATTCCAGAGTACAGTCGAGATACATCAATTCAAATCTTCTACCTCAAGAGAACAGACCCTCTTTCCGTTTCCTAACCCACAATAACAGCTCCTAAAACTTCTACGCAAAAATTACCCAATCTCTTAAATTCTCCTCCATTTTCATTCCTTCACTCATCACTGTTCTGAGAAATTACCTCCCCAAATTTAAGGAACAGTTGGGCATCAGAGGTGCTCATGGATGGGACGTTCACCAAGTGGGGAGTCTTAAGATTTGCATATTCATCCATGTAGCAAGTGGTCACCTTAGCCGATGGGAGGGGTGCAGGCAAGGCCAGGCCAGATTGTTTTGCACCGTCGGATGGGACAAGGCTTCCCAGGACGCGTGAAACTTCATGCATGGTTGGCCTATCGGATGGCTGTCTCTTGGTGCACAGAAGTGCAAGCTGAAATACTTTTTTTATTTCCCCCAGATCCTTACACGAGGCTGATATCTCTGGATCAACGGTGTCCATGACTGCATTGTTAGCGGTCTTGGATAAGATCTGTCATAATTCATCATCAAAAGAAGCCCATATCAAAAAATAAACCATTTATTTAACCTGCCATCTAGTGCTGACAGTTCCTGAAATAGAAATTTCAATTTGCAAAATAGGAGTTCAATGAACTCAAATGGATACGAGGATTAAAAAAAAGGTCAAGTCTCAATACGGAAATGGGAATAGCAACCGCCGTGGTTAAACTCTGGAAACCCAATTATCAACCTCTTCACCTCTTTTCAATGGTCAGTAATGATGCTAATGCCTTGATGGGTGGAGTCATGCATGAGCAACCAAGCGAAATTGGCATTAGCTAAAATGAGGAAACAATACCCGTACAACTGGCCATCCAAAATCAGAAACCAATTGCCTTTGTCCTCCAACAATTCCACAAAAAATTAATTGGATAGAATGTTATCTTGCTAAACTATACATCTCTATGATCCGTAAAACTAACAGTGTGAAGACAACAATAAATACTATCCAAGACAACGTCAAACAAGTAAAGCATTTCTCTCGAATGTGTTTCGACATTTCCAATGCAATGTGCAAGGACAAAAAATCATGCATTACAACAACCTATATCATCTCATTTTTTGCTGGCAAAAAATAGTTGAGGCATTTTGATTAAAAAAAAAAAACTCAATTGGTTTTATAAAGAAGAGAGAAAACTGACCATATGATGGAGGTTGCATTCATTGTCCACTGCTTTTCTTCCGGTCAGCAACTCAAGAAGCACGATCCCAAAGCTGTAGACGTCCGACTTCTCGGTGAGACGGGAAGTACGGGCATATTCGGGATCAATGTAACCAATGGTACCCATTATGTAAGTAGAAGTATGGGACTTGGAGAGGCACAAGCTTTTCGCGATGCCAAAGTCTGTAAGATGAGCCTCGAATTCCTTGTCCAACAGTATGTTGGATGACTTCACATCCCTATGGATTATGCGAGGGTCACAATCATGGTGGAGATATGAAAGCCCTTGTGCTGCTCCCAGCGCTATCTGAAGACGAGTGTCCCAGTCTAGCTTTGTCTTCTTTGTAGAGCCTACAAGGTACACAGAACAAGTATGAGAAACATAGAGTAGGTCCACACCAGTCATGAAGCATAGGAAGTTAGGTCGGTTTATGAGAATCCGAGGTAATTTCATGGGTTCAAATGTCACAGAAGAGAAACTACAGGGAGATGATTGTGTAATATAAGGGAATTTTGCTATTCCTTAAGCCTGCAGTGGGATAAATGATTTGGTAAGGAAAAGGAAAGGGAACAGAAAAGTCATAGGATCGAACAAATCACAACGTTTAGATCCTTACAACTGTTCCATCTCTTTTTCCTTTCTCCTCCAAATTCTTGATCCAAATCTAATATCAGAGAAACATATTGAGTGAAGTGTAATAGATGTAAACTAGCATTCCTCAAAAAGTGAACCATAAAGTACCATAACATTTGACATGCTGTAGTAAATTTTGTCCAACACAAACCAAAATAAACTATAGCATGTCAAATGTTAGATGTGATATTAAGATCAACTCACCTATGGTCATGACATACTGGTTTACACATTGGACATTGTTATAAAAAATAAAAAATAAAAAATAAAAATAAAATAACGTACCATGAAGGACATCCCACAGGCTACCATTTTCCATGTAGTCGTAGAAGAGAAGGTTCCCAGAAGGGGACAAGGAATAACCTTGAAGGCTGACTAGATTCCGATGCTTGATGCTTCCAACTGTCCCAAGCTCTGTCTCAAACTCCTTGAGGCACTGTGGGTAGTGGGAGTAGAGTCTCTTAATCGCCACTGGTCTGCAGTTTTTGAGAACACACTTGTACACGGTACTTGATGCACCATAACCAATTATATACTTCTCGCTCAAGTTTTCTGTCATCCTCATGATGTCCTCGTACACATGAAGTGCCATGTTCATGTGAAGGATCACAAGCTTCGGAGACGAGTAATTGACTGCTTGTCAACAAATAAGGCATAGGAAATAGTAAAATAGGAGTACAACTTAAATCATCAGATGCATTACTGTATTGGAGGTTACCTACACACAATCGTCAACTATAGTATTCATTTGCAAAAACAAAATTCTCATTTTACCTTCTGGGTTCCTGTATTTCTTTTATTACTTATTAGCATATTAAATTACAAGCATTGGGAGGTCAAAATTGGTCCTAGTTAAGCCAACTTCGAATATTTATGTCATCTTCCTCATGAAATCGTTTTGGACACAAAACAAGGGTACAAATCATCAAGGCAACTACCTGGTTTGTCCAGTGACCCTTCTGGAAAAGGTACAGGATTGTTGGGCCGGCATACTGCTGCCAAGATCATGAGGAGAATCACCAGGGCACTTACAGCAATCCCCAGTATAGCTGCTTTAGAAATTGTGGCTGCAAACAAAAACAATTTCATTCTTAGACTTAGCAACTGAAGTGAATTAGCTGTAGAAAAGATCAAATTATATACAAAGCTCCAATGCAGGTTGTACCGATGCTTATGGCAAGGCTCATCCGACTAAGACAGCAATAAACAATATGAAAAAACCCAACGAGGGCAATCTCACACACTTCTCTGATACTTAGTAAGACGCATACCCTATGCCTATAAAGGTAAGACGAAAAAGATGTTCCTATATATGAAATCATACACACAGCAGAATTCCAATATCTTTGTATAAGCTTTGCTCTCAATCTCAAAATTGAGAAGTAACTCATCCAATCTGAAATTTTGTTGTCAAAAAATAAATTCTTTGTACAAGAGCCCAGAATTTGTGACACATATGCTAACTCGCACTGTTTCTACACAGTCCACTGAAACACGCTAAAAAAAGAAAAGGAAAGGTTTCATGGCTGCTCTGTCTTAACCTGAAAATAGTGAAAAAAAAAACTATGATCATACTTCAAGGCATCCTTACCTCGCTCGGTTGGATGAGGTGCATGACAAGAAGAACCAAGCCAATAGCCACAAAGATCAGGATTTCCTACAAAGCTATTCACAAAGGTTACATTAGTCACAAATGTTCATAAAAATGCCAACACCAGCTCAGTGTTCCACGATTAACCAACCTTTCAGGAGAAAACCGTGAGAAGTTATTGCCTGTTGGAATACTACCAACTAGGTGGTTATATGATACATTTCTGCAAGGCAAAGAATAGCTTTGTCAGTGCGTAGCGGTCCAGCTGTATTGATACGTACACACACACACACACACAGAGGATCCAATATTTTAACTTACAGAAATGTAAGACTGATGCAGCTCATCAGTGACATCACATCTCCTGATAAATTGTTGTTTTCTACTCTCCTGCCATTATTTTGCAGCCAGAGATCATGATGGTGAGAATGAAAAGCTCCAACACAATTTCATAAAATCATAACAGGATACATAAAGATAGCTTTATATCCAAATGGGAAGCTTCAATGAAAAAGGTAGTGTGCGAGAAAATACATGTTCATGTTAGTGTCAGTTGTTAAAACTATATTGTCAATGGAAACATGTATTCACCATCGCATCAAGGCAGAAGGCGTTGGGCAGTCAAGAGGATATAGAGATAGTTCTTAACCTGTTTAACCCTTCACACTAGTACTAAATATCTAAGGTAACTAGTTGCGTTCAGTAGTGTTGCAACTGTTCTCTATGTCAAGGAAAAATAGGAATGAAAAACTGATTTCCAAAACAGCAGAACTACATCAATAACCTTTTGGATAGTCTTCATTTTGATTTCAAAACAAACAAGAAAATTTATAGGTGTATTTCTAAAAACTCTTTCCAGTTAAGTGTAACAAACCAACCCACTTTTAAGAAAACACCAAACAACTCTTTTAGGAAATTGACCAAGAAAACACCAAAAAGGCCTCCCAAATATTCGAGGATTCTCCTACCACAAGATGTGTAGGATATGGAAATTAATAGGACCTCTCATAGTTTTGTTTTTGAAAAACACAAATAGAGATGGACAACAAAATCAAAGAAACCAAAATAATAATAGAGAAGCCTGCGTATCCACATTTTTCTCAAAACATGAAAATTGTTTCTTCAAAAATTCAGCCAAACAGGGAATTGGGATTCTTCACTACGGCATTAACTAATGTTAGGTAAAAAGATGTTGAAAGGGGTTCATGTTGAATGGGTTAAATCAGCCATGCCGAACTATGAAACTTGTTTGCAGCAAAGGTGTAGTAGCAGATACGGGATAACCAAAACCTACTTGTTTTGGTACTCGAAACAACAAGGGTGGCAATTTATTAGGAAAAAAACATATAATACCTCAAACGAGAAGTATGAAGAATGGGAAGGAAACTTACAGCAATAAAAGGTTTTGAAGTTGACCAAGTTCTTGAGGAATTGGACCGGATAACTGATTGTTTGAAAGATCTCTGTAGTACAAGTGCATGGTTGACAAATTTGAAGACCAAGAAGAGAAAGAAGAATAATATGCATAGCCAAGTAAAAATGATTTCCTTACATGTTCATCACACTTCTTAGATTACCAAATTCGGCTGGTATAAAGCCAACCAAATTATTCTTGCT
Source organism: Vaccinium darrowii (assembly GCA_020921065.1). Classification (NCBI taxonomy): domain Eukaryota; kingdom Viridiplantae; phylum Streptophyta; class Magnoliopsida; order Ericales; family Ericaceae; genus Vaccinium; species Vaccinium darrowii. The sequence continues at coordinate 880,955 of CM037152.1, read as the reverse complement.
TAAATTCCTACCAAACCAAACTGCGGGTGTTAGCAAGATAAGAAAGTTTCTAGAAAACAATCCAAACAAAGAATTACTCACAGTTTCAGGAGATGTTCCAAGTCTCCAAGAGAAGAAGGAATTGAACCAATTATCCTGTTGTTTGATATGTCCCTGACCCCACCCAAACCCCAATAGGAGGACAAATAAGTAGACATCTTAATAAACCTTATAAGGGCATTACACAAAAATGAGCATTAAAAAGGTCAGAAATGGAATCGTGGAAGGGTTTTGAGTAGTTACAGAGTATCCAAATTGCAAATCCGAGATAGCTCAACTGGAATGGGACCCCTTAAATTGTTGGAGGAAAGATTCCTAAAGATGATAAGGAAAGATGAACAGAACCATCAGAATCACCAATTGTGCACGCCATAGTCCTGAAAATTTACTGACTAACATGCATAGAGAAATCCTTGAAATGCGTAAAATGCTCGATTGAAAGTGTAGAATAAGATCAAGACCCCCAAAACATTGGTGCCCCAAAGTATTCAAAATACCACACAATAATGTAGTAACCTCCTAATAATGTACTCAAATTTAGATATGTTTAGCTCCTCTAAGCATCTAGACACCAAAGGCTAGAATGGCAAAATATTTGGTATTAATTTGCACTGCAATCCAGTTCAAGCTAGATTTTGTAAATTTGGACTAAACTCCATACATGCAATTTAAACTAGTATGAAGTGTGTTAATAATACTACTTATACGTCCAAATTCTCAAAAAGAAATTCCATTTATGTTTTTTTTTATTTTATCAGAATTCGATTTATGTTTGATAAGCCAACTTGGTTGCATACTACATTTCATAATTTAGATACATGCTGACTGAGGAAGTATTAATTAACTAATTCCCATGTCCCAAGTGTTATCATTTTTGCCAATACTCTTCTATTAGTCCTTCCGTCCCATAAATATAATTTTAGTGCATTCCCAAAAGGAGTGCTATTTTCAGACAAAAATTAAGGCACTTTCATGTATGATTTTTAAAATTTTTTTCTCACCAATTTAAGGAACTAATTGAGATACTTAAATTGACACAAAAAAAAAGAAAAGAAATTATGCACCTGAAGTGCGGTATTTTTTTATCCAGTAAAGACACAACTTCTTGTTGACTAAAATTATGGCACAGAAGGAGTGTGACTTAGGATTAATGATTTTTGTGTGTAATACAGAGCATTAACAACGAGAAATCACTTGACTCACAAATAGGTCATGCTTTCCAGCCTTTCAAATGCCGGTGGGATCGTTCCGTGCAACTTGTTACCATACACATTCCTGCCACCAAATCACTTGTTAAATAAGCATGTTCAAATTGTTGCAAGTTACCAAGGACAAAGCGACGGGAGTGAGGTTAATCCTTACAGACTGTTAAGATTGGTACATGAGCTAATATTATCAGGAATAGGCCCATCAAGGTAGTTGTTAGCAACATTACTGCAAAAAGATATAGAATGAGTACTTAGGAAACACAAACTTCTCCAAACATAGAATGTTAAGGAAAACATGACATACAGGTCAAACAAGTCAGTGAGTTTCCCAAGTTCAGGTGGAATATGCCCAGTGAGCCGATTGTCATTCAGTTCCCTGCAAAGGCAGAAAAGATTGACCCTTATCATGAATCAACCTGAAAAATCAATAAAGAAGTCTCGCCAACTGCTGAACAACAATTTTGCCTTTTTATAACAGGAAAGTCGTATATTTGCAGCCATGTCCCAAACAAACCCTTAGAAAACAAGAGCACTTGAGTTCGACCCTGAGGTTTTATGTCCTTAGCATCAGAATCATCGTAACGGCAATGGGTATGATCACATAAAAGAGAACATAGAACTTCTCAACCAGGTTATTTTTTTCAATTTGACTAAAACCAAACAATCTGAGTCACCTTAACTGTCTTACATAAAGTGCGCACACATTCCACAACAGTTCTAAAATGAGAAGCAAAGTTCAACTAACAAAACATACAGAGACAGAGAGAATTTTTACAGATAGTGAAGCTTTGTCATATTTCCAAGCTCTGGGGGGATGGATCCAGTCAGCTTGTTACTGTGAAGGTACCTGTAACATCAGTTATTAGAACTAGAACAGAAACCAATAGATCTATCTTTTTTAATACAAACTTTATGCACCAGGAGAATAAATGTTTGATATTCATTCACATACGGATACACAAGTATATTAGGAGATAAATTAGTAGAAAAAGACAGTGAGGTGTATTCAAGATAGATAGCCTGTGCACTTTGGGAACTTAAATCCCTCAAACAAAAAAACTGAAAAAACCAAAAAAATTACAGAGCATATACTCACAATTTCTCGGTGAAAGTCAAATTTCCTAAAATAGGAGGGATGGGTCCACTCAGCATGTTGCAGCTTAAATCTCTGGCTCGAAAACAAAGATAATAACACAGGAATAAGACAAGGAAAACTTTTAAGGATGTGAGTGTATATACGTGGAACACCAACAAAACTCCACACCATCAATCCAATTTTGACAAAAATAACAGATTAGACGACAGCAAAGTTATTCTTTTATTTGACAAGTAAACAGCAAAATTACAACGCTTACAACACAGCAAGTGCCTGCATCAATCCAATCACCGATGGGATTTGTCCTGAGAGCTGATTACCCTGCAAAGATCTAGAATGCAAGTGTAATTAATTCATAGAAATTCTTTGGACCAATAGCTAGGAAGCACTTATGGCACAACACTTTTGATTAGGCAAGTCAAAAGGACTTCCTGATTACATACAATGTAGCCACTTGCAAGAAACCGATGTTAAAAGGAATCTCTCCAGTCAACTGGTTGTAAGACAAGTCTCTGCAAATCAAAAGAGAGTTAGAGTCCTTGCAATAAAATAACGTAAAGTTATCCATAATTTGATGCTGTTGATTTCGATGGTATACATACAAGACTTGGAAAGCGGTGCAGTTGCCTATGTTCTGAGGAATGCTACCAATCAAACTATTATTTCTTACATCGCTGCACGTTGTCATGAAAAAGATGAAACATTTCAGATGAGGACCCAACATAAAGAACACGAAAGAGGAACACAGTGGAACTAGAAGGAAGAATAATAACTTACAAGTACCACAAACCAGTGAGCTGACACATATCAGGAGAAAGTGTCCCAACCAAGTTGTTTCCTCGCAACCCTCTTTGAGTTGCAAAAACAAGCACAGCATCACAAAAAATGAATCACCATGGGAGCAGACATTGGGATGAAATATCATGGGGATAAAAACCAGAGGAGAAGTATACTCACAGATACTGCAAAACTTCATTCCAGTATATAAGCCTTGGTATTTCCCCACTCAGTCTATTCTGTGCCAGGTCCCTAGAACAAATATTTCGTAACGTATTAACGCCATCATATTAAAAATATAAAAGAAAAAAAAAAGGGAAGAGGATGGATAAAGAGGACGTACAAGATTTTTAAGTTTGGAATTTGAGACAGTGTTGAAGGGATTGGACCAATCAGCTGATTGTTTTTTAAAATCCTGGAAACCCAATTTACAAGAAAAACAAATTATATATAAGACAGATATAGGAGCAAGAGAAGGGATGAAATAAAATATGAGTTTGTCTAGAACTTACAGGAACTCTAGCTGTTTCAACTTCGAAATTGAAAATGGTATGTCCCCATACAACGCGTTAAACGATAGGTCTCTAACAGCAACATATGTCAATCAAGATTCATGCAAGATTAAGAACATTACGATTAGCAAAAAAAGATGAAGGATATCAAACATATTAACTTACCAGAAAAAGAAAAAAGATTCATCCAAGATGAATAGCGATATTACTATGCTGAGTACAAAAAATAGCTTTTTCAAAAAGTGCAGACCAGAGCTTTTCACAAAAATAAGTGCTTACAAGTTTTCCAAGGAGGAGCAGTCACCAATTTCATCTGGGATCTGTCCAGAGAGGCCATTTCCTCTTAGGTCACTGTTCCAACATTAGTGCAATTACAGTCATTCAAGAACTAACACCCGCCAAAAATTGTAGAAAGAACTTCGCATAAAACTATGGGAAAAAATCATGCACGTAGTTAAAAATGAATTGTTAAAGATGTGGTAGTAACGTACACAGAGACAAGACTTCTAAGCTGGCCAATTGCAGGTGATATTTCCCCATCAAGATTCAAACTTGAGAGATTCCTGCAGCATTTCAATAATCACCAACAAATCAACATTTCATAAAGTAAATCCAGGGTCAACCTAAACTACAAAAATAGTCGCAGCTGATTTCAATAATCACGTCGCTAGCAAACATTTTCTCTAAATTTTCGCAACCAAAACAAAAAAGATTAACAGAAAACAGGCTGTGTTTGGTTGATAATTTTGAGAAGAATATTTTGAAAAATATTTTGGAGATAGTGTTTGGATGAGTTTTTGAAAAAAGTAATAATTAGAGAGAAGTGTAATAATTGGAGAGAGATAGAGAGATAAATGAGAATAATGATTGGAAATAGGGGTATGAGTAGAGAGAAATGTGATTAATGATTGGAGAGATGAGAGATGGGGAAAGAATCTTTTTGGAAAATTTTTTAGAAATGTGAAGTGAACAAAGTGAAGATAGTTAACCAGACAAATTGGCGGAAGAAAAAAGACTTACAGTGAGACGACATTAAAGGTAGTATTATCACAGGCTATGCCTCTCCAAGAACAGTAGTCGGAAGAGGGCAAATCCGTCCAGTCAAACAGCACATTGTCCACATCCCTGAATGACTTTTTGATCTCCAACAAAGTTGCCCCTTCATTACAAAATAAAAAAACCACCAAATTTTTTAACACTGCTCAACCCGAATAATTTAAACTTACACACTCAGATAAATACACACACACATATAGTGAATAAGAGAAAGAGAGAGAGGGAGAGAGGGAGAGGCGCAAAAAAAACCAAACTTAAATCCATAAACAATTGAACTGTAACCTTGGTACACATAATAGTAACATAATCCTGGGATCATGGGTAAAAAAAAAAAAAAAAAAGGCTAAAGAATAAAGAATAAGGGAAGGGGGCTAACGAAGAGTGAGATTTAAAAAATGGTTATAATACTTTAACTTAGATTAAAGAAGAGTAATACTCCCTCCGTCCCATAAAGTTTGGTCCATACGAAACTACGTGCAATTTTCAAACTAAAAAATAATGTATTTACCAAAATAATTTTTGAATTTTTTTTGCACCGTATAAAATTTCTCAATGAGATCTATCAAACAAGATCCATATTGACTAAAAAATTATTTTTGTAAGCACGTTATTTTTTAGCTTGAAAATTACACGTAATTTCGTAGGAACCAAACTTTATGGGACGGAGGGAGTACTATTAAAATGGCAAACAGAGTAGCAAGGGCTTAAAAATTGAGAGAGAGAGAGAGATTGTGTCTGACCATCGTCTGAATACACAAAGGTGAAGCTCAAACAGGTGAGAAGAAGAAGGAAAAGAAGCGGCTGTGGAAGAGGAGGACGAAAGAAATGGAAACAAAGTGCCATTTCTGATTAAGCTAAGTGCAAACAATCAAATGTCACAAGCACCAGCATTGAGTCATGAACCCAATCTCTAACGTGAACTCTTCTCTATTATTAGGCTATCACAACGAAGCAATGCCTTTGACTGTGAGCACTGTACTACTGGAAAAGGAGATAGAGAGAGAGAGAGAGAGAGAGGAGAATTTGGGTTTATGGGTTTCGTAAAGTGGGGTGGGGAGTAGTATTTTTTTGGGTAATTGGGGTGGGGTGTGGATGACAATAATGTAACGAAGAAATATGGCTTGTTCAATCACACATCGTTATGGCAGAGGGAAGGGGTCCTTTTCTGACTCCAGTGGACAATTGATGAGAGAGTGTACATACCATTTACTCATTTACTGCTCTCGCGAATACAGGGACAGAGAGAGGAGAGAGAGAGAGAGAGAGTCCTTTTACCCATATGTTGGTAACTTTTCTTTCTTTCTTTTTTTAACGGCAGAAAAGTTATAGGTTGGTAGTAGTAATTTATTTGGTACGCCATCATCATTTACTCTGCTCCTGGATTCATTTCAAACAGAACTGTAACAAATTTACCTCGTAGAGAGAGAAAGAGAGAGTGGGGGAGGAGAGAGGGACGAAATTATTTCTGAAGATAAAGTTAAAAGGACTTGTGCCAGGCTCTGCAGCGAGAACCTGCAACCAATACAGAGCTCTCACTTCCCGGAGCGACCCATTTTGGATTCTTTCTTGATCCACGATAGTGATCGATAGGCTAGTATTACACTCACCTCCCTTCAGGTTTTTGACAACTTCCTCAACTTTTCCTACTTTTACTGTTTGAAAAATACTAAAATCAGCCTATTACGCTAACATTAAGGCTTAAAAAATACATTAAAATATAAAAATATATACAAATGTATGAAAAGTACGTTAAAACTTGTGTGTTTTTGTTTTCTTATTACCTTATTGTCAGTCCAATAGAGAAACCCTTATTATTTAAATAACAACAAATTTAGAGGATCCACTACAGGCATTATAAGTTTTTACATGTTAAAATCGTCTTTTAAGTTTTTTTAATTGGTATTCCAATCTAAGAAAACATTTATTGAAGAAATCTAAATATGTTGAGTGTGTATGTTGGTGAGAGATAAGAGAGAAATGTGATAGCCATCTACTTTCAAATTAGGGGGTGTTCCACTAAGGTAGTTTTGTTTTAAAACTGCCTTGGTTTTTGTGGTATGTGATGTATTGTGAGAGGATGACTTGTCTTGGTTTTTTAGAAAAACTAGTTTTTGGAAAAAAACAAGTTAGTGAAACACCCCCTTAGATTCAAATTTAAGCAATAACCAAAATGAACTCTCCTATAAGTTCGAGTTTTGTGGTAGCAACACTATCTTCCAACAACTTGTTCGTTTTCTAGTTTAGTTTAGTTTTAGTTTTATTTCTAATCATTATCCTATTTTTCTCTCCAATCATTACTCAATTTTCTAATTATTACTCTCATTTCTCTCTCCATCTCTCTCAACTCATTATACATATCTCCAATTATTACCCTCATTGCTATCTCGTAAAATAAAACGAACTGGCAAATAATCTTCTTCAAGTTTTTGCAAAATCAAAATGTAAATATTCCTTTACAAAATTTCCAATACCCTCTTCAAGATTAACGAGGCTACTTCACGAGATCTTGAAGATTTAAAGAACCATTGGAGAAGATGAAGTCCATAGACCTTGGCATGTCTTATTTTTTTTTTTACAACTTTTGTTGGGTATCTTTATAGTATTGTGGGGGCGTCGATTCCGGGGTCAACCTTCCGTGAACCTCTTGAGCCGCCTAAAGGCTACACCTTGGTCTTTTTGCCTACGCTCTATCCGAGCGCTCTTGCCTAGCCGAGGGCTAGGATGGACCTTGCCTAGGGCCTTCGCCTAGCGCTCCATCCGAGCGCTCTTGCCTAGCCGAGGGGCTAGGATGAACCTTGCCTAGGGCCTTCGCCCAGCGCTCTCGTTTGGTCCTTCCTCTTAAGGCCTTCTCTTAGCCTCTGGTTTGCGTGAGGACTCCACCTAGCCTCGCCTGACACCCAGTATTCGCCTAAGAAGGCCTGCACAAGGTGTTGCTCACCGGAGTAGCCCTTTGAACCCTTCTGGAGTGGATTGAGAGGAGATGGAATGGGTGGTGCACGCCTGAGCCTTTGCTCCACGCCGGAGAAGATAACCTGCACACTTAGACAACCACGTCAGTGCCTAGCCCGGACGGTGGTGGTCCGGGAAGGCACTCCGATGGTTAAGTCAGTGACCGGAGAAGAAGAAGAAGTTTGCCGGAAACTTAGAGAGAGAAAGTGAGAGAGAAGGGTTGAGCATTGTGAAAAACTAACCCCCTTTCCAGGTTAGGGGAGTCTGCCTTTTATAGGCAAGGAGTCATTGGGCTCCGAGCTCTCCACGCGCCTCACGCGCCATCGGTTCCCTAGGAAAATCACGTGGCCTGGACAGGGCGCTACATGCTCCCTGTCGCTTCGGATGACGTCGCTCCTGTCATCTGTCACGACTTTTGCGACACACCACCTAACATGCCGCCTGACACACGCCGCCTGACATGCCGCCTGACACACGTCACCCAACATCATATCTGATATGTCAGGCACACGTGATAGGGACCCCTCCGAACCCATCAGTTCGGCAAGGTCCAAACCCACCGGTTCGGCAAGGAGTGCCTGGCTCGGCAAAGAATGCCCGGCTCGGCCAAGGTGCCCGTACGGCAAAGAATGTCCGGCTTGGCCAAGGGCCCGTTCGGCAAGGAGCATATGGTTCGGCAAGGAGCGTCTGGATCGACAAGGGCGCCCGGTTCGGCCAAGGTGCCCGTTCGGCAAGGAGTGCCCGGTTCGGCAAAGGTGCCCGTTCGGCAAAGAATGTCCGGCTTGGCCAAGGTGCCCGTTCGGCAAGGAATGCCTCGTCTGGCCCAGCTGATGAGCCCGCCTAGCGCCTAGTGGATCAGTACGCCTAGCGGGTGAGTCCTCCTAGCGCTAAGCAGCTGAGGCTAGTGTGTACGTTGGTTTGTTAGGACTTTTGTGGGAATTGGGCCCCTACAAGTATCTTACTAACTTTTTACTTTTATAGTATTACTTTTGTTTTTTTTTATTTTTAAAACCTTCTCTATAGTTGTTTAGGCATTACGATCGAAAGAAAAGTACTATAATAAAATATCTTGATTGGTTCTTCCCTTTTCTTATTTCACTATTTATAACCTTCAAAAATGCTGTAAATACAACCCAAAAACACAATTTTGTTCCTCCTCCCAATTTCTAAATGCAATCCCAAAACAAAAAACAAAAAACTTCCCAACATATCATACAAAACTAACAACCTTGTTTTATTTCTCAAATACCCTTGGCAAAAATAAAAAATAAAACCATAAAAAAATGGTTGGACTCCTCTTTTTCTACTTCTCCTCCCGTAACCACTATCGTCAAACAGTGAAAGTAGTGCCCCATCTTCAACTCCACCACCAGCTCAACTATTAGAACCACCATCTATCTCGGCTCCGCCAAAACCACCATTTGCGATGCCACTGGAACCATCATTTGCGCCACTATTTGTAACATCATCGCCGCCGCCACTTGTCTCCGTTAATCAATTGAGGCCTAGTTTGCCAGTTGATAAAGTGAGATTTTTCATTTTAGTTGAGATTTTTGGAGTTGTGATAAAATCACATTGTTTCTCGAATGATAAAATCTTATTTCATAAAAAATCTCCACTCGGTGCATTTTATCATTTGAGGAATGGTTATTGTAAAATCAGGGGTAAAATCACTTGCTAGCTTTTATCAATTGAGGAATAATTTTGATAAAATCTGAGCTAAAATTTGATTTTATCAATTGGCAAACCCACCCGAAACCTAAACTGTTTTACACCTAAATCATGCCACACAGTGACATGGTGCCATTTGGATACAGGCAAAATTAATAGGTCAATGGGATGAATCCTTGGACCATATCGTTTGGAAATAAGACAAAACAGTTATTAGCTACTCATATTACAATTGTAAAGAAGCTTTAAATAACCTTAGGCTGTGTTTGGATGACCAGAATCTTGAGTATGAATATGAATATGATTACCTGGAATCAAATTCCCGAGAATTTTCTTGGGTAAGAACAGGAATATGATTGCTGAGAATCGAATTCCTAGGAATTTGATACCTGGAGGAATGACATTTCGGTGTTTGGATTAATTCAGTAATCTTACGCGGGATACAATTATTTTGGAAATTTATTAAAGTCAATATTTCCTTTTCTTAATGAATGAGCCAGGAATCTGAGATTCCCATGGGGTAAGGGAGGGATCAAATTTCCACTCAGTCTAAGAATGTGATTCCTGGTTGATTATGTCATCATGAATCACATTCATATTCCTGTCTCTGCCAAACACTGGAATCATAAAAGCCTGGCATTACATTTCTATACCTCTCTGTTCCAAACGTTGAAATCATTGGTAGAAGGCATCACATTCTCATTCCCCCTTGAGAATACTGCCATCCAAACACAGCCTTAGGTGTTGAGGTGTTTGGGAGCTTATTTTTTAGCTTTTCATTTTCAACTTTTTGGTTTTTTGGATTATGGTCAAAATGTGTTTTAAATTTGGGAAGAGTATTTCGGAAAAATGTGCAGAATACATTTTGCAAGTGGAAAATGTGAAAAGTAGGTGAGAATCGCTTTTTGGCTTCTCTTCTCTAAAGTGAAATGAAAAATGAGTTCTCTGAAAACTCATTTTGGTTCACACCACCCAAACACCCAAATGTAGAAAAGCCATTAATGAGAATGCAAAAAAAGAGTGGGTGTTGCCACCGATTCCTCCAGGGACAGGAGAAACGGGGGGTGGTCAACACCGGGTGGTGTAGAAGATGCGAGGGCGTGCCAGGAGATGCGAATCTCCAAGAGAAATGTAGAAAAGCGCCTGAAAATACTGACTAACTTCTTTCAAGTAATTGCGAAACTTGAGCTAAGGTTACAACGGTTCGTGGGGCCTTGAACAAGGACTTCCACAACTGAAGAAAATTACATAGAAGAGGAAGAGAATTCAGAGGAGGGAGAAGAAAGAACGGGGGAGAAGTAGAAGATAGACATAGGAGAGGGGATCGATCGACTAACTGCAAGAGTTAGGAGATAAAAACTAAATTTACTTTGCTGTTGTGAGCATTGTTGGTGTTGGAACCTCCGCAATGTTGCACAAAGGTTTATATTTATAGCCTCTGGGTCCAATTGTAACTTCCAGATGTAACCGCCCATGACCTCTAACCATTATGCCCATGACTTGCATCCACTTCGGTATCTTCTTGAAAAATGCATGAGGAGGTGACATGTGTCCTTTAGTTGGCCGAAAATAACTGCCCATGTTCTCAATACAATTAGCACATGTTAATTCCGGCCGTTATCATCTTGCTTTAGATAAAAACCAATTATAGGCATCATTTGCCTATGAATGGTTCAGAAGATTTTCGGACCCACTAAGCACATCTTCTGCCCACTTTCTTCAGAAATCTTCTCTAGAGCTGCCAAGTGTCCCTTTGACTTGGTCATCCCTTTTTATTAGCTCCTGAAATTAACTCCTAGGCCGCCAAGTGTCCCACTACTTCCATAACTACCACAACATGTGCAAAATGTGGGATAGCTTGCCATAGCTTCAGCCGTATCTCCTGAAATCTAGGAATCAGTTTACTAACCACTACCCATAAAAAGTGGTAACTAACTTCTTGGAGGCTTTTATCCCACGTGGCAATAACTACCCACTTTCCTTGATTTAAGCTTCATGCATTTGAAAGAATGTCTGATGCTCTCGCATATCGCCACGTGGCAGAAGATATAGTGCTGACATGGCAGAAGATTTCCGTTCCAGAAGATATCATCAGATTTGGCAGAAGATATCCATGATATCTTCTAGCAATTTGGATGGATCTCCTAGGAGATATTGTGCTTACAAATGTCCCATATGGCCGAAATTAACTATTTGTGATTATATCTAATTATCACATGTTAATTTTGGCCTCTTGGAAAAAATCATAGGATAAACTTTGCTTCCTACAATTTAGGTAACCATCTTATCATTTTCAAAAAGATGCATTATCTCCTAAATTGTAGGGAATTCGGCTTAGGGATAAATCCGAATTCGAATAAAAATCTTTTCGGCCAAAATTATTGCCACGTGTCAAAAATTAAAAATTATGGTACAAACATTGCCCCCCTTAAGCTCTATTTTTGAAACAAAATGGAGTTTAAAATATGTTATATAAATAATAATGGGAAAAAAGAGTCCGTAGATTCTAGAAGATAATGGCTATCAGAAAACGAAGAGAAGAGGACTCTTTTTACCGTTATCTTCTAACACGTGGCATCGTTCAACATTTTGGCCTTGCCCCCCTTGACCTCTTTGCCCCCCATTGTGTAAAGTTTATACTTGAAGAACTTTGGGCTTAAAGAGGTCTTTCCATGATACCTTAAGGGGTAGAGATTCAGATTTCTTCTAGACATACCGGTATTTCAGCCTTGATTTACCCTTAAGCAGGTGAGGAAGTTTCTGATTTTCCTTGACTCTATCCCTCCTTAGTCAATCTCATTCCTTGTCTAGTCCTTTGAAGCTTCCTTTTCTAGGGATTTGACAAGGCATTCTTTGGCTATAGGAGTTTTGAATGCTTGACTTTGAATTATTGGCAAGAAGTAGGAGGTGTTTCGATTGTCAGGTTCTCCAATTTTCTCTACACTTCGGCCATGGCAAGCCGAACGTGTGTAAATACTGATGACCTCTTTCTCCTACCATGTGTGTTGGCTGGAGAATCTTCTTTTTGTATCTTGACCACAATTCTTTAAGTCTAGCATTCTTCTTGGGTATTCATTGCCCAAGTTCGGTGCAACTTTGAGTCTTCTTATAAGGGAAACTTCTCCTGATGTAAATAGCTTCCACATCTTACCAAACCTCCTATCTCCTAAGGAGATGGCGTCAGAATCCTCCCAAAAGAGGTAAATATGTAGGAGAAACGAATTACCCTAGCCCCCTTGCTCAACGGAAGGTGAAGCAAACAAAGGGCTCTATTATCTCCTGAAACCTTAGTCATGGACGTTACAAGATCTCCTGCCATTTTTGTTGGCTCTGAACTTATTCGGCCTAAGGTGAAGGGGAATTTCAATTTGCACATTCTCATGCCTCTCAAAGTTGTGTTGTTGATATGAGAAAACTTGAAGAACTCCTTTGGAAGGCTAAAAATGGTGTTGCAAACCGTCCCTTCTGATTTTCCTCTAATAGTGAGCCAATATCTCCTGGAAATAGTCTTGGCTTAAAGCTGAATGATTTTGACATTTGAAGAAACTCATTCAGCTCTTCTTTATCCTCTTGAGAATCAGGTTATACAAATCTTTGATATCTCCTGATCCCCTTGTCGAGAAGAAGACTTGGTGGTTGTTGTCGAAAATTACGACCCATAGGCCGTTTGAGCGACAACATTGGGACAAAAAATCTCCTTTATGCCCCCATCTCTCTTTAAGGATAATTGACAAGGGAGGTTTGGTATTTCTCCAGATTCATAAATGGGCTTTGGTTTATCTTCTGATGAGCCCAAATTTACTTCTGCTAAAAGATCTTGAATATCTTCTGTCAGATCATATCACTTTGCTGGTGGAGCTTCCAGATCTTCTAACTGGATGACATCATCAGGAGGTGTATTGCCCCCCTTGGCCACAAAGGCCGAATTATCTTCTGCATCCATGGTAGGAGACCTTGGCTGATGAGTTGATATCTTCTGCGACACTAGCAAGTGTAGAGGTCACTTTATCACTAAAGAAGGCCCTCATCTCCTTGACGGCCTTTGTCAAACTATTTGTTGACTCTTATCTCCTTCAAGAGATTGTGAAAAGGAAGATCCGAATTGCTCTATGCTCCATGAGATTGACCGTTGCGAGGAGGAGAAGGTTTTTGGTCGGGACCAGCGCCTTCTTTCACCTCTTTCGGCTTATTCCAAAGCAAAAAACTCCTGCGGCTTAGGCTGTTGCTTCTTAGGAGATATTCTTGAGTCAAGATGCATACAAAATCTCCTATGGTTTGAACCTAAGCGACTCAATAATAAGACCCACACTTCATAGAGGTCCAGGAGATCTTGTCTAAGCATGGCCAGCATCTCCTTGATGGCCTTAGTCAAATTCTCCTGATATTCTTTGACCTCCTAAAGAAGGTATTGTTGATAAAACAAATTGGATCTCTTCATGCTTCTGGAAAATGGCCGTTATGAGGGATTGGAGATCTTTGGTCCAAACCATTTTTCTCCTTTGTCTCTTTCGGCCTACTCCGGGGTAAAATTCCTGCCGAATTAAGTTGATGCCCCTAAGGAGAAAATCTCCTAAGGGCTGAACTAGAAACGGCTGGCATGTTTGACGAATCGGTGGTTGAACCTCATGAAGGGCCAAGAGATATCATATTCTCTCCGATTAGGGCCATCATATCTTTGATGGCCTTCGTCAAACTTTGTGGAAGTCTATGTGATCTCCTGAAGCGGGCCGACAATGGAATTAGTCGGCCCTAACGACAAATTGGCGATGGATTTGAGGAAGATATCCCGCATTCCAACAGCCACCTCCTGGAGATTTTCTTGAGAGGCTGGAGCAATTTGATCTATGCAACGCCTCCTCCTCCAGGAGAAGTCTTCTTCAGGCGAAGGGTCACCCGTTACCGTGCCTTTAGCTCCTCCTTTCTTGTCTTTTCCCGCCATCTTGAATCTTCAATTGATTTTATGGGTCCCACTGGGCGTGCCAAAAAATGTTGCCACCGATTCCTCCAGGGACAGGAGAAACGGGGGGTGGTCAACACCGGGTGGTGTAGAAGATGCGAGGGCGTGCCAGGAGATGCGAATCTCCAAGAGAAATGTAGAAAAGCACCTGAAAATACTGACTAACTTCTTTCAAGCAATTGCGAAACTCGAGCTAAAGTTACAACGGTTCGTGGGGCCTTGAACAAGGACTTCCACAACTGAAGAAAATTACATAGAAGAGGAAGAGAATTCAGAGGAGGGAGAAGAAAGAACGGGGGAGAAGTAGAAGATAGACATAGGAGAGGGGATCGATCGACTAACTGCAAGAGTTAGGAGATAAAAACTAAATTTACTTTGCTGTTGTGAGCGTTGTTGGTGTTGGAACCTCCGCAATGTTGCACAAAGGTTTATATTTATAGCCTCTGGGTCCAATTGTAACTTCCAGATGTAACCGCCCATGACCTCTAGCCATTATGCCCATGACTTGCATCCACTTCGGTATCTTCTTGAAAAATGCATGAGGAGGTGACATGTGTCCTTTAGTTGGCCGAAAATAACTGCCCATGTTCTCAATACAATTAGCACATGTTAATTCCGGCCGTTATCATCTTGCTTTAGATAAAAACCAATTATAGGCATCATTTGCCTATGAATGGTTCAGAAGATTTTCGGACCCACTAAGCACATCTTCTGCCCACTTTCTTCAGAAATCTTCTCTAGAGCTGCCAAGTGTCCCTTTGACTTGGTCATCCCTTTTTATTAGCTCCTGAAATTAACTCCTAGGCCGCCAAGTGTCCCACTACTTCCATAACTACCACAACATGTGCAAAATGTGGGATAACTTGCCATAGCTTCAGCCGTATCTCCTGAAATCTAGGAATCAGTTTACTAACCACTACCCATAAAAAGTGGTAACTAACTTCTTGGAGGCTTTTATCCCACGTGGCAATAACTACCCACTTTCCTTGATTTAAGCTTCATGCATTTGAAAGAATGTCTGATGCTCTCACATATCGCCACGTGGCAGAAGATATTCGTACCAGAAGATATAGTGCTGACATGGCAGAAGATTTCCGTTCCAGAAGATATCATCAGATTTGGCAGAAGATATCCATGATATCTTCTAGCAATTTGGATGGATCTCCTAGGAGATATTGTGCTTACAAATGTCCCATATGGCCGAAATTAACTATTTGTGATTATATCTAATTATCACATGTTAATTTTGGCCTCTTGGAAAAAATCATAGGATAAACTTTGCTTCCTACAATTTAGGTAACCATCTTATCATTTTCAAAAAGATGCATTATCTCCTAAATTGTAGGGAATTCGGCTTAGGGATAAATCCGAATTCGAATAAAATTCTTTTCGGCCAAAATTATTGCCACGTGTCAAAAATTAAAAATTATGGTACAAACAGTGGGCCAAACAGGATTATGATGGGGAACCACAACCAATACCAAATAGTACCAAGTGCCAGTGAACAAACATCTCATAAATTGGATCCAATATCGAATCTTAGAGTCACCATGAGTAGGCAGCCCGTGGAACTTTTCTCTAAGAAAAATCCGGCGAAAATCAGCCGTTGAGCATTAGGGTCACCGGCCAGGACACGGTCTCTTCCCTAATGGCCAGAGTCACCCGCACACAGAGGATTAATTTCCCTGGACTTCCAATAATAAATGTTCCCATCAATATCCACCAAGTTCTCACCAAAAGAATATTTTTTAATCGCATGCCAATTAAAAGATCCAATATAACAATTCACATTTTCAATAACCAAATGATAATTTTTCCAAAAGAATAATTCAAGGGTCACGTCGAGTTCGAAAATACGTAACATGTTTAACCACTCACCTGAGTCCGAAATAACGCAACTCGGACACGCCAAAAAGAGACTAACCTGTATGTAAAATAAAACAAATGGAATGACTTACTAATTCGAACATAAACTTTATAATTCAGAAAGCTATATGATACTAAACCCAAAATCTAGCCTAATGCAATTACTACCCATCAGTACGTGTAGACTTCATGCCACAAGCAACCCAAATTAACCTTAAATCTAATATTTCCAATTCCTAACATACACAATCTGATTTCACCGTCCACTTATCAAAGCACCACATGACTTAAGGCCACTTGTTACCCCTTATGGAACACCAACTGGGATCTCTATCACAATCATTATATTCCAAAAACTTCCAATATTCTAAGCGAAACCTCAATTTAAAAATAAATAAATGGTACCAAAGCCTCATTACATTCAAAGCCAGACAAGCACTGTCGTTAATTGGCACAAACGTGGCACACAACTCCACCGCCATTGCCACGCATAACCTCCACCATTTCTCTCTTTCTGCACCAACCCCCGCACCACGACAACCGATTTCTCCCAAAAAATTAAATACCACAAATAGAACAAAAGAAATGTGCAACCCAATAACTGCCTCTCCCTATCAAACCCCATGACCGAACTAATGGAGAGAGAAGGAAAAAATACTTACCTATTCAACAGATTGATTGAGAATCAGAGCTAAAAAAAACCACCTTGAAGGATCACGAGGCTGCGGCTCTCACTATCTCAAGGTTCCCTCAAATGACCTAAGTCTGATATATATTTATATATATACTAACCCACGTTCTCCTCTAACCCTAATAATAATAGGTCACGTATTCTAAATAGAAAATAGGTAACTAATTAATTAGAGGATTAAAAGTAAAATACACATCTATAATAAAAATCACCTAATAAATGTTATCTACTATAATTAGGCTTATACCCTCTAAACTATGACAATGCCAATAATACCCGCAAAAATAATTAAATAGAACCCGACCACAATTTCCAATTTTAAATAGCAACATTATTAAAAAAATAAATAAATAAATAAAGATAAAAATAAACTAGGATGTAACAATAAAACAGTTTTTGTGGCCTTTGCGCCTTTCAAAATGGAGCCTAAAAGGTGCTTGAAGGTTTGATCATACTTTGAAATGAATGTTTTTGGCTTGATATCAATCAATCTATGTTTTTTAAGTTTCTCATGCAAGGGATCAAGCAAACCAAAAGATAGAAGAAGGTTAGCTAGGCCGCCCAAACTAGCCTTTTTGAGAACCCGAAGCATCACTTTGGGCACCCAAACAGTCCCATTTGGGCTCACTTGACAAGGCCTCTTTTATTTTTTATTTCAATCCAAGACCAGTTGTGCGGGAGTGTACGGTGTTTCAAAGCTTTGTTATAAGTTAAAAATCAGTCATAAACTCTCTCATTGACTTTCAAATATGTCCAAAATCACAACTTACAAGCTAGATCTATCACTTAAATATGGTTTTGGGGGAAAATACTTGAAGAATAGAAGCTTATGAGTCATTTTCGATAGAGCGAAAGATGAAACAAAGGTCAACAGAGAGTCTAAAACATGAACCCAAAGCAAAAATGGTCAAACTGCCCTCCTCATTTGGGTGAGCACCTTAAAGGCCAACAGAAGCCCAGATTATTTTTTGTGTAAAAGCATTTTGAAACTGTGTTTTGTCTTCCACTACTGTTCTGATGTGTTTATTACTGTCTATTGTACTATTCACTCTTATCATATAGCATATTGTACACGCATCACAAGCATCCACCGCCATGTCATGGCTTTTAATTCATGTTTACTTGCTCCCCTCCCTCTTTCATGGATAAAGTTTTTGAAATCAACGTTTAATAATCCTTTAAACATCTAGCAGAGAACGATTTCCATACCGGACGAGAGGGATGCTTTTAAAAACCTTCCCCTCTCGTAACCTAGCTCTCGAAATCGAGAAACCATGGTAACAATGGGCCGGGAAAACTTTTTTTTTCCTTTCAAAACAAGGGCAGAAAGAGTCATTTTTCAAAACGGTTTCTCGGGTATGGTCCTTAAACCAGAGTGACGACTCCAAGATCATTTTCAAAATAGATTTTCCCCCGGTGTCCACACCAATCTTCAAAAACCTGCAAAAAAAGAGGAGGAAAAAGAAAGAAGATGAGGAAAAAGGGGAGAGAGAGAAAGAGAGAGACCGGGGGGCGGGGGGGCTCCGCCGCCATGTCATGGCTTTTAATTCATGTTTTCTAGTTGGCTGGAACTAGAAAAAAAAGGGACGAACCCTTCCGTCAGATGGTTGTCCATTGACTAGCGAGAGTTGTTGAAAGTAGCAATTTACTTTATCAAAATCTCATTTTCCCCTTAATTCACATGTGTTTAAATAAATACTATCAATGTATTCAAGTGTGAAAAAGACAAACCAATTTCTCATTACAATGTGTAATTATGTATCATATAAGTAACAGAAAAACATTGTATTTTGTTGTCCATTAGTCCATGTTTGGCATCTTTAGCTTTATTACTTTCTTGTTGATTTTAATGCACTATTTTTCGAATTGACTCAGTGAGAGCTATTGCAAGCTGAAAAAATGTACTTCTTTTAATTGACCGAGTGAGAGCTATTGCAAGGTAAAAATGTGTGGATCTGATTTCGAGAAAAATTACCATCCACAATGACAAGTGAAACTTTTAAAGTTTATTGTTATACTACGTCGGATGTATTTATATAATATCCATATGAGTTGAAGCTACAAACTCATTGCACTTAAGTAAAACTTCATTGTCGCTGTGCAAAGTCGGCCCTGAGCTAAAGCCTCCAAAATCTTGGGGTTGTTGCTCCTCATGTTGTTTTCCCAGTGTGAAACCAGTTGGTTTCGTAGGTTTAGAATTCTGCTGATCCCAAGCACTCCATCTCCATCACTGCATATGAGAATATGGGCTCTAACTCATAGCTACAGTCGCCGCCTAGTTTACTCGTTTATATTAGTAGACAGAAAGCACTTCGCTTTAGCAGATATCGACTGATTGGTTACCACCGGTCTAGCCATGGGACAAATACCTCGTTACTGGCTTAGCCCCTTTAGCAGTAATCCCAGGGGGCAAAGGAAGATCGGTACTAGTAGGTTGACTTAAGCAGTTCAACTACTAACAAACTTAATCAAGCAACTATGGATCAATAACAGACACCCTTGCACACAGAAAAAATAACAAAATAACATTATTCCCCATAAAAATACGAATTTTAAAGGCCTCCGTATTTTAGTACCCCTAGAAAGGTTGAATGGACTCTTTATTCTATCTATTGAACATGAGATGGTGGATAAGATGGATTGTTTTGACATGATTACTTAATTAGTATTTTTGCTGCTAAAATCGTGTAACGTTTAGGTTTTCTTTTTTTATTTTAGGATTAGTGATATTTAAGAGACGAATTTGAAATATTGGAATGTTTGTTTATTGTTTTAGGGTTATTTCTTACTGATGAATACTAATATTTCTTTTTGGAAGTGTAATTTACTTACTTGCATTTTGTTTATTAAGATTTTAAAAAGGGTATCATTTTGGTTTTCGTTTTAAGCCTCCAAAAAGTCTGGGCCGGCTCTGGCAAAGTTTTCCAGTTAAAAGATTTCACCTTGAAGGATCTCCATCCATCTCTCATTCCTCCATTTTTGGAGGAACCCAAAATAATTTTACTCAAAGAGCAATTTTGTAGAATCTAGATATTTATAAGAACTCCAATATATCTCCGCAAAACAAGAGGGTCGAACGAATAGAATTTGCATACGATATGTATTTCAAAATGTAACTAGACATATTCATTATTAGGCTCATTTTTAACATAATTATTAATACCTTGTAAATGATGTCGTTTGTCAATTTTACAAAAAATGGATATCTGATGGTAAAGTTATATGTAACTGCTAAAAATATAACAAAAAGTAAATGAGACATACTGGTATTATAACTTAGAAATCCAAGGGTTAAAATGACGATTTCAAGAAAAAGGGGAGAAACGGATATAAATCTCCATTTAGTGGGAGAATCTCCAAATATAGAGCATAGAAATTGTCTCTATTTTGGAGACCCAAATGAAGATGGGTTGGAGGGTGTAAAATTACAATCCCTCTGTCCTAAATTACTGGTCCTCCTTTCTATTTCGGGATGTCCCAAAATGTTATTCCTATTTATAAAAACAACTATCAAATATGTCAAACTTCCAGTTTTACCGTTAAAGTACTATTTCCATATTTCACAGTTTTTGAAAATTCGTGTCATTTCTAAATCATTTGTATCTTTTAGCATATGAAGTTTTTCGTGATTTTTAAAACTTTGTATACTATAAAAAACTAATTGAGATTTATCAAAAAAGATCCACATTGCATATTTTTTTAGATCCATACTGAAAGATATAAATAATTGAAAACCACTAATAAACTTTACAGTTTTGAAGGATAATTTTGTCTTATTAAAAAGTTGAATTCCCCAAAAGGGACGAGCAATTTGGGATGAAGGGAATACAGAATGGAGATTTGGAGATGTTGGAATGCTCTTTAGCATCTTCAATCCACCTCTAAACCTCCAAAATAGAGGATGGACGTGACATATTGATGTGAGATATCCTCTATTTTCTTTCACTTTTTTGCACTTTATTGAAGAAGTGAAAGAAATGGAGGAAGAGCCTCCAAGGGCCTTCAAATATGGAGGACCATATTTGCTCTTCCTCCATCGCGGAGGAAAAAGAATGACGGGTCCTCCAATATTCTCTCATACAGTACAAAAAGTAAAAGAAAAAAAGAGGATATATTACACGATCTCCCCTCAATATGTCACATTCATCTTCCATTTTGGAGGTGGATTGAAGATGCCCCAAGGCCTCGTTTATGTATGTACTAGTGGATGTCCATACCCGTGCTTGAAGGCATGACTTAAGTAATCGACGCACATGCACGTGCCCGTATTTGTGTTCATGCTTATTCTTTATGGTCCTTCGAATTTTAGAGAGGGAGAAGGAAATGAGGCAGTGAGAGAGAATATGGTTTGAATTTCGAAAAGGGAAGAGAGAAAGAACGTGGTTTGAAATTTTGGCTGCAATGGACGAGTGGAGGAAAATGGTAGAGAGAGAGAGTGAGTTGGTAGATAAGGATAAAATATAACATAATGATTGAGATAAAAACCGTTTTCCGTTGTATGTGTGTGTATATATATATTTATTTATTTTTCTTCGTATTGGATTCCTTCACGTTTTTATTATTTTCGTTCTCATCAAATGATAACTCCAAATAAGTGAAACCAGTATATTTTTTTCATTTTAATCGATGGAAAAGGGCTAAATTAGAATTCCCAATGAAAAAATGGTGACACACGTCTGAACCGCCAGCGTCGGCCGGTTTTACGTTGTACATGAACCGGGCTGCTCATATTGCCGTTATATATAGAGCACCCCCTGCACTAGGGCTTCTTGATCAGAATTTCGATTTGGAAATAGAGTTCAAGTGGTCGTCTTTATTCGTTGAGGAGAATCATCCACGCACCAGGTCTTTCTCTAGATTCGATACAACATATACGTGTATTGATACATACCGTATTCGTGATCTGAGAAAGCAATTTCAGGTTTCGGACCCAAATTTGTTCCTATTTGAAATTTTTTCACTTGAATTTTGTTGTAAGGGAGGGTCGATTGACCTTGCTATCTTAAATTCGTTTGCGTTGCATGTGAGCCACATAATGAGTTTTAATTATTTCCCTTTATTATTATTATTATTTATTTATTTTTGGGTGGGCAGTCGTTGGATTGGGGGCATTTATCCACATTGTGAAATTCTTGACGTAGGATTTCAATCGGTGCTCTGTTTTCTACATCAGTGACATGCAGTCACTCGAAGTGAAAGCAAATGCTGCTTGGTGTCAGATGATGATTGCGCAAGTATATATGGCTATTGGTACTGAAATGTTCGAATGAGAGAGGCTGCCGCTGCGACGGAATATCTGGATTAGGTCTCATGGCTCAGCAATCGTCTCTTCTTCATCGTTTGCTAACTCTGTTGGACAGTATCCTTCTACTAATATTACATAAATGTATAATTTCTTTACAGTATCTAGTTCATTCATTACTATGTGAGCGCATGATTCTGGTTGTTGGTTTAACCAATCTAAGCTGGTTCAACCCAAGTAACAAGATTCACAGCTGCTCGGCAGATAGGGGATATTGCGAAATCACACCCACAGGAACTGAATTCTCTGTTGAGTAAGGTATGAATTTTCAAGTGATTCATCTCTTATAGCCTTGAATGCTTTTTCTTGCGCGTTATGGTTTTTGCTCTGTTGCCTGGCATTTTCTACAGTTACCATGTTGCATCGGAAATGTATTTTCGGCCATAAAATAATGTTGTTGGTTATTGTTTTGTCGGTTTGAACCCCCAAGGCCCAGTTTTCCAAAAGATTTTAGCACCCAGGTGCTAAAATCATGATATTTCAAATAAAAAAATGAAGTGGTTCCCTGTATCGTTTTTCGATTTTTTTCGCACCAAATTAAAGTACTCGTGTGCTAAAATCTTTTCGAAAACTAGGCCTAAGGGTCAAAGCTTGATTTTTTTATTTTTTTGAAAAACAAATTATAGGACATGTTTAGACAAGTTGTTGACATGTTTAGACAAGTTGTTGTCATGTTTGAAGATTCTACAACAGGGTTGGAAATGTCCATGGTTCTTAGATCACACGGAAATTAATATCAGGCGCATCTTCTAGGAAGTGTTGTTCTTGGGTTGAGCATTTTGACTGTGAGAACTAAAGCTGCCATGGATTAGTGATATGTTCTACCAGAATTTTTCTATCCAGAAACCACGAGCATTGCTGGAATTTCATAAGGATATTCTGTCCAGGGTTTCAGGTGGTTCTTTGATTTGGTTTTCACTTTTTTGGTGCATTATAGGCATTACCAATAATAAGGTCTTGAGCTAGAGACTGGAGAGGAGCCTGAATTTTCGGGTAGTGAGGTTAAAAAATTATGTCCACATGCAAGTTACTAGTCCAAAAAAAAAAAAAAAAAAAGAAACTACCCAAAATAAGAAGCTAATTAGAAGGTAGACATACCCTCATAAATGTAGTTTTGATTTATAATTGGTCCCAACGACTTAATTATATTTAAAAAAGATGCTCGATAGTCTCGTTTGTAATGCTAGCTACTTTGGAAAAAGAAGAAAATGCATGGGATTTCAATGTACCCGAAGCAAGTTGAGGCAATTCAGAGAATTTTTGTGGGGTCAAAATACAAAATTTACCTGCAAACTATCAAATGTGCTTAGAAATCAAAGTGAGTGGGGTCAATTGACCCCACTTGTATCTACTTTCCTCCGCCCATGGCTAGAGATATGCGTCCGCGTTCCCAACAATCGTGAGAGATTGCAGACTTTTACGTTAAACCTTATTGCAGAGGTATCCATATTTTATCTTTTAAAATTGGTTATTGAGTCCTCTGAATCTAATGGCGTCTCTAGCAAATTTTTTACACTTCGTTTGTCTAAGTAATATTTGCTCTTCCTCTTTGCTGTTACTGGGAGATCTGCTGGAGTATGTATTTGTCCTTGACACGACTGTTCTGTTATGCTCCAATTGAGGTGGTTTTTATGAATGGTTATATTTGTGTCACGATTCTATTGTTTCTTTGCTGCCAAGCTTGATAAACTGGATGCGAGTATGAGGGGAAATATGATGTTTTACTGCGTGATATAGATTTTCAAGGGCCGGGCTGATACTTCATGGTGCACTTGTGTTCTGCTTGCTCTCTCTTAGTTCAGTACCCTCAACATTTTCTACATAGACTCTTCAAAGTAAATCAAGTACTGTTGTCGGACACTGGACGCTTATGTAGGGTGTGGAATATGCTTCTGATACTTCCCATTATTTTGTTGCATTTTAACCGTCATTTTAGGTACACTTTTGCATGCATTTGATGTAAAATTGGTACAGTGTCTTTACCACTCGAAGCTACCTAAAACACCGTTTTGTCATGCCGAATTTATTAACATACAATAACATTATACAATTAATGCCAAGTATGCGTACCCTAGATATACACCCAGATCTGAATTCTGAAAACCCCCACCTGAGCTCATGCAACATTACTGAACAACAATTTGGAGTCGTGGTAACTGATGAAAAGGTTTATAATGATGTGTTTTGACCACCTCACTTTGTACTGTGATTTGGTTAAGATTTTCATACTCTTGTTGAAATCCTAGTTTTTTATTTGCTTTAGTCATGTTTTCCTTATTTGTTATCGTTTCTATAATATGATGTCTGTGTTGTAATTTTCATGTTGTATAGTTGCTTCCTGTGCTAACCATTACCTGCATTTTTCTTTTTGGGCACATCTCACACAGGAGATTCATATTTTTTTCGCTTTAATCTCCTCCTTTTGATTCTTATTCTTTTCTCTCCCTCTCTCTTAATACTAGAGTGTTCTGAATTCAGGTTTCCCCGTATCTCCGTAGTAAAAATTGGGATACTAGGGTTGCAGCAGCTCATGCCATTGGTGCTATTGCAGCGAATGTTAAGCATACATCTTTGGTTGAGCTATGTAGTTGTGTTGAGATGAAAATGTCTCAGGCTGGGATTCCCGGTGTTGCCGCTGATGTGGTGGCATGCCCTAGATGTGAACCTAAACTCTTGGCAGGCATTTCGTCCAGAAGGTTATCTCTGGCTCTTGCATCTACTTTTGTGCTCACCTTTGGTAGAACGAGTCCCTATTCTTTCGATGTGCTCTATGAGCCTTTCATTTGATGTTGCTAACCGTATTTGATACGCTCAGAAGCACAAGCAAGATGGATGGTCTTGCATTCACTAATCCTTTTTAAACTGCAACAGCTTTGATCTTAACAAGGTTTTGGAGTTTGGTGCTCTATTGGCCTCTGGGGGACAGGTATTCTATCTAATTTGGAAAACTCTCTTTTTAAGCTCTGTGTTAGACTTCTTGATGGTCTAAGAATACTTGTTGCAATTAAGTAGCATTGTTTTCTTCTATGTATGTTTTGCTGAAACCCAACAAGGTTGTAAGTTTAGCTGTCACGGAAATGATTGAGTACGATATAACTAGAATACTATTCCCTTTCTTGGTGTGGGGGAGGTTGGTGCGTCAGAGGGAGTAGGTTTTTGAAAGCCCCACTATGAACTGAAGAATGAAGAACAACCTTACATGTCTGGGCCAATCAAAACAACCCTCCTTTGCCTGTAAATAACATCCTCGCTCTTTTGGCTTCAGGGTTAGTCGCTTCTGGTTGGAGATTGAGTGAGGTCTATAGAGAGGGTAGCTAGGATTTTAGAGAGAGACAACTTGGTTTCATCTGTTCACACGCATACATTATACCCTTCGAGAGCGAAATGTAACGATATCTGTAGGAACCGAGTCCCGTTATGGCCAATATTCCGGTTTGCATTGTATCAGTGTTATGCAGTAATGGACCGATGTAGCTGAGATATTAGAGAGAGAGCTTGGTTTCATCTGTTCGCACGCATAAATTATACCCTTGGAGGGAGGGAGGGAGAGGAACTGAGTCCCGTTATGGCTGATATTCCAGTGTGAATGAAAATTGCTTGCGTATCGGTGTTATGTAACGGTGGTAATGGACCTTTGCCGCCGTGACAGAATATGCACATAATCACTTATTTGCAAAGCAAATCAAGAGGGAAAAACTCAAATGGATCAGTATTTCACCTTGAAATTTACTTTATGCACTGGAATTAGCACTTCTTTTCAAATAATGGAGCTTGGATTTCTACAAAAGCCTCTCCATTAATGTGTCAAGCATACCAATTTCACTTGGTGGGTTTGTAGTTGCTTTGCAGGTTTCAGCCCCTCTCCTAGTCTCAAACACTCCCCATTGTTCTTTTTTTATTTTGTTCTGCGCCCCCCCCCCCCCCCCCCCCCCCCCCCAACACACACACACACACGGGCAGCTGCATGAAATTATCTATTTTCTGGTGAGTTACATAACTGGGGATATTAATTCACAAGACATTGAATGATGAATCGCAGTGTCGGACATGGGGACACGGCGGGACATGCCCCCATAATTTTTTTTATACTTTTTGGGGGACACGGCAGGGGTCTTTCATTTCCCGATCAAATTCTGATGATCCAAACCATCCAATGTGTTTAAAAGGTGTTTTAAAGGTCCCCGCGAGAAATCATCAAATCAAATGACCAGGAAGGGCTTCATCCGAGTAGTTTTCGATTAAATAGATAGCTACCTTAAGAGATTGCAAACAAACTCTAGCTGTTCCCTGCTTTCTTTGGCTGCTCAAAGAGCAGGTGGAAATGCAGTGTTCAGTGGTGACATTGATGGAGAACTGTTGCTAGGTTTTGACACCAGCTTCAAAGTAGAAGGCATTTTCTTGCTATTGGCGATTCAGTGGAGCTACACACTTGTAGTATATTTGTTTAGCCATTTATCTCCATCATTAAGTTTGGCATTTTATAGGATAGTTATATGAAAATAACACATGTAATTACTAAATTGTAACTTGTAAGTCTGACATGCCAATAAAATATAAGCTGAGACCTAACATCACTGGCATACGATAAGATCATTGTCAATCCAATTGTTAATGGTATGTTTTTTCTTATTTCACGTGTGATTTTGTGTCACATTTTGGGTGACCTGTGTTGAAGGCTCAATTGGCCTTCTCTGCACACCAAATAAATTTGAGTGCCTTTGAATTTTCACCTTTAGTTTGTTTTTAGGAGTACGATATTGCAAGTGATAGCATGAAGAACCCAAAGGAGCGATTGGCTCGCCAAAAACAAAGTCTTCGACGCCGATTGGGTGAGTTTATTCAGATTGACGTTTCTTGAGTTTTGAGTTAATAAGAGGCACATTCCTTCAGCATTTTTGTTAATTTGGGTGCATGTGCAGCTTAGTATATTTCAAAAGTAAAAGCCATTCTGCGAGCCTAGTTTTTTTAAGAACTAGCGGTTTGGAACGAGCTTTGCATGTGCCCATCGCGTTACCCATTTGATCACGGCATTCGCAATTTGGCCATTGAAGGAGAATTAATCTTCGAAATTGTGTGCGCATGCACTTCAAATTTGATCACATGATCATTAAAATGCTTACAATCGACAGATATGAGAACTTGACTTGGAAGTTGGAGGATGATTTTTTTGTCTGCCCTCTCAAATGCCCATCAATCTGACGTCTCAAGTGTCCTTGCTGTAATATAAACGAGAAAACACATCAATTTGTGAACATAACTATTTTTTTAATGACTGGAACAGAGTTATTATGTGAAAAAAGCCTGGTCGAATTATTTTTAAAAATCATTTTTAACTCGTTATTAAAATTCATCGCCCGTTTCCTGCATATTGAAGATCTGTTTTTGCCTGAATCTCATTGGTGGTGTTTGATTAAGCGCTGTTGTCCATTCGAATTAAATGTCAAATCATTTCCCATGTTGTACATACACTTGTATAAGTATCTCAACCTTAATCGGTGAATGGGGCTTTTGTTATTTAATACTCCCTTCGTTCTAATTTCCAAATTGCTGGTCACTTTTGGGAATTCCAACTTTTTAAGCAGACATGCAATAACTGCATTAAAAAAATGCATTCACATTAAAAACAGGTTCATTGATTAAAAATAATGCCCTTATATTTCAACTTTTAAATGAAATGATTGTTGTTTAAAGGGGCTGGTTTGGAAGATTGAATAAATTTTGTTTTGACTTTTTAAAGAGGACTAACAATTTGGAACATCCCAAAATAGTATAAGTGACAAGCAATTTGGAAAGGAGGGAGTATTGTTTTTAAGTGTAGTTTAGTCATACAGTTAAGGAGGGTTTTTCTATTTAACCTAATTAGTATTATTTGTGATCTTTTCATTATGCAATAAACATTATGTTGTTCTATTGGAAGTTAACAATTTGGAACATCCCAAAATAGTATAAGTGACAAGCAATTTGGAAAGGAGGGAGTATTGTTTTTAAGTGTAGTTTAGTCATACAGTTAAGGAGGGTTTTTCTATTTAACCTAATTAGTATTATTTGTGATCTTTTCATTATGCAATAAACATTATGTTGTTCTATTGGAAGTTAACACCTAACACCCTTTGAACTACGACAACCACCACTACGTCCTTGTCACTTACCCGATTTTGGTGTGCTGAAAGTATAAGATTACCAATTCCCACTTTCTCTTCACTAGATTAGTTTTCACTTGCATATAAACTGTAACTTGCAATTGGTATATCTTCTTTTTGTCGTCTTCATTCTCCTTAAAGTTGGGAACATTTTTCACTTTACTTTAAACTTCTTGCACTTCCCTTTTCACGTAATTAATGAGTTCCTCTTGTAAGAGTCTAAAAGCGGAGTGCCAATATGATTTCCCCTGATGTATGACTATTTTTTGCACAAGTCGTGATATATAATGCCTTAGCTGTGAAGTTATTTGCATGTACTTCTACTTAAGACAACTTGTGCAGGTTTGGATTTGTGTGAGCAGTTCATGGATGTCAATGACATGATAAGAGATGAAGACCTTACAGTCCACAACATTAACTCCCATTCGAATGGAGTACCACGACAATTCTATACACAACATTCTTTACACAATGTACATCATCTAGTTTCAAACATGATACCAAGTTACAAATCTCGAAGACCGAGTGCGAGAGAATTGAATCTTTTGAAAAGAAAAGCGAAAGTAAGTTCAAAAGACCAGACAAGGTCTAAGGATGGAGATATTGAAGTAACTTACTCACAGGATTTGGCATCCCCAAAGGGCATTTCTCTAGATTCATCAAGCTCTAATAAGGTAATGAATATTTAAATTGTGTTGCGCGGGTATTCTGTTTTGTTTATTTTCTCGCTAGTTATATTGTGTCATGTTACATAAATGATTGAACTGGTATTGTGAGCAATGATTAGTCACATCTACTGAGGCTTTTATGCCTGGCAGGCACTTGGAGGTCTAACTAGCCTGTTCTTTATTTGTCAGCTCTGTTTCATCAACTGCAATTCCTTATGTATATGCGTATGAAGATGCATCGAACGAAAATTGGAATTGAAGTTGAAGTTTGTGTTAGTGTATCCATCGAATATATCACTTGGCTTTGAACCTAGATGGGGTGCACAACATGGCCACGAACAAAACAGAATCCAATATGATCCATCCTTTAGCATGAACTGCTTATCCAAAGCTCATATTTTTCAAAATCAGTAAATGCAGGATTTGATAGGTCTGGATCATGTTAGGATTTTAATTTGGTCAAGATATTTTGTTGATAGGTTCACTTATCTGTTGCAAATTGGTAATTACAGTGTCGATAGCAACCATTTTATTGCAATGCATTTCTTACCTCTACACTTATCTTTCATCATAGACTTCCATATATTGTTTTCCTTGCTTAGGTTGATTTTTTTCTTCTTGCATTCAATTCTATGAGATTGGACTTCTATCTTAAGGAGCCATTTCTTCGTTCGTTATTAGAGCACAATTGGACACTCTGGCTATGCCTCCTGGACATCTTGGATGTACTCATCTATTATACAGCTTCAAAACTCTGGTTCCCCATCAAGCAGTTAGTGACGATTGTATTCAGAACTGACATTATTTTTACCAAGAAAAAGCTTTCTGGAAATGCAATATGAGATCAGAGTTTGATGTAGGGTATGTTAGGAGTAAGACAAATGAAGGTTTTATCTACTGAGTGGGTGTGGACAGTGTCATTATAGGCTTATATCTCTGTATATTTTCTTTCCCACTAAGACTAACTGCTTGTAACATAATATTATCCTGATATTATGCTTACATCCCCCTCAACCTCATTTCAATCTGGCACTTGAGTTTTAAAAAGAAATTCAAGTCACCGGTGGCCAGGATTGAGAACCGGGAGAAGCTGGGAGCCAGCGAACCAAGGCCGAGGAAAGCCAATTACAAAAACTGGATCCAAGATCAAGATCAATACTAATACCAATATCAAGTCCAGTCCTGGATATAGGCAACGATTCTTTATGGCTTATTGCCTGGGTCTTGTAGAAACCCATAAGTCAAGACAGGAGAGATCGAGGGCGTAACCCGGATGAGTGAGCCAGTTTAAACAGTCATGGTTGGGTTTTCGTAATCCCATGGGTTTCAATCTCTTGGGTTCAATGATAAACTACACCATATGTTGTGATTGTAATCACTTTAAATGTTATTTTATACATCCCAAGGTAAAGTGCTTGTCACTGCTTGGTACCTGTAATGTAAAAAAACAAAGGACGGTAAGCTACTTAGCTCTTAATAGATTTTTGGTGCTTTCGTTACAAGGCACTGATAAGAATCTACCTATGTGAGTGTGGAGGTGGTGCCGCTTCCTATAGGTCACGGGGGTTTTACCTTGGTAAGGTAGATGGTGGCTTAGAGGTAGGTGCATGGTGGACGACGGTAAAGTAGAGAAGGTCGTGGCAAGAAGGTTTGAATGGGAGGTGAACTAGGAAAATGGAAATGATGAGGTATTTGACGAGTAAAGTTCGAATTCCTAGTGGATGACGACAAGTCTAAGACAGTCTAAGACCAGCCACCGGGGAGCTGAAATCATAGAGGGCCTAGATCTTATGGATTTGATTCTAGCTTTCAGTCATATATTAAAACATAGCCTTAGCATGCCTCTCTGTATGTTACCAAACCTGGAGACTAAGAAACCCAACATCCATAACAAGGAAACCTAGACTAACTAGGTAACATGAATAATAACCTAACATAAACAGAATATAGTTATAATACCTAGGAAATATGGTAACATATATTGGCATGGCTGTCCCCCTTTGCTGGTTGAGGCTTGGCCTTTGACTCCGCTTGCCTCTTCTTTTTTTGTCAAGCGTACAAGTGTAGTTTGGAATTTTAGAAATCTACAAGAACATTCTAGGGGAGGGCTCGTACTTCTCAAAGATCACAAGTTGCTGAAATGAGTAATATTACGGTAGAGAAAATCTTTGCTCATCATTAGTAATTGTTCTTCTGCAAAAACAAACCCTCTGGCTTCTCTCTACCTTTCTTCTCAAACACAACAGGCGGCTAGATCTGGGCGGGGGAGGCGCCCCGCCGCGTCTCCTCCTCCCCCCCCCATTCTCTCTCCTCTCTCCCTCTCTTTTCCTATCTCTATCTCTCCATCTCTATACCTTTCACCGTCTTTTTCTGATCTTATTCTTCCTTATTCAAAACTGATCGGCGGCAACTGTGCGATGGGCGGTGGCGGTAGTGCGGAAGGCGGCAGCATGTCATGGTTCTCACGTTTGGTGGTCCTTGAGTCGTTTTGCCCTTTGATAAGCGGCTCTTCAAGGGACTCTCGGATGTCGATGAGGACGGCAGTGGTGAGGCATTCCTATTCTCGTCTCTTCTCTTCTCTAATCTTGTTTTTTCCGACCCCATGATCTTATTGCCGTATGGATCTACTGCTTTTCTCTACTGTGATCTCTCGGTCCTCGCCTCCAAGTGCATCTCCGACCGGATTTCTGTTGGGTTATCCGGTTTCGGCCTAACGGCATGGAGTGTGGCGGCGGGGTCGTGGCTGTCGTGGTCTCCCGCTGCGGCTACCAGTGGGTGCCGTAGTTTTTGCTTAACGGCTCTGGGAGCAGCCGAGTCAGCCTGCTATGTTGTTGGTTGGCGCCACTTGTCTTGGGTTATCCAGAGGTGGATCGGTGGTTTGGAATGGTGGTGGCTTTCGGTTTGTTGGTGGCTGTCGGAGGTTTCAGTGGAGGTGGTGGTGGATGTTTTGTATACTGCTTTAGGATTAGGTTTTGGGTTTTCTTGGTGTTGGGCTTTACCCACTTGTTTGGGCTTGGCTTTTTGTGCTTTATTGTTCATTTGGCTTTGTTGGCCTCGGGTGTGTTTTCATTGATGTAGCAGGGTTTTTTAGACCCCATAGGTGTTGTTTGGGCTATGCCCATTTGGTGTTTCAACTTTTGGTTGGATTTTCTCCTTCTTGATGTACCTGTTATCAAGTTTCTTTAATAAATTTTTGCTTGCCGATAAAAAAAAAGTAATTGTTCTTCTGCAGAATCTTCTATATATATGTGTACTCCTGCTGTGTTTTTGTCCATTTGTTGATTGTTATTTTATGCGATTTGCAAGTTCCAAACATTATGTTACGATTGTTATATAGCTTTACGTATCACAAGATAATTTGTTGCTATGTCTTTACTGAATGTGGAATATACTGTTTTTTTTTTTTCTTTTTCTCAATGACTTGGGCTTGTGCTATAAAGGATAGCTCGTCACGTCTTTGCATTTTCTACGGGATAACTACCCGTATCCTCTTTATTCTCGTGTGGAGTTTTTTTTGGAACTGTAGAGTAGTTTTTATGTATAGGAAGAACTGTAGAGTAGTTTCTATGAGGGTAATTTTCCATTTACATTGTACTTCCTATATGGCACGTTGGTTCCAAATTTTGAAGCTCTCTTCTAATGCAGTTGTGTTCGGATCCTATTCTTGATGAAGACAGCTTTGAGCATGATGGAGAAGGAAGTTGGCCTTTCCATAACTTTGTTGAACAACTCATCATTGATATGTTTGACCCAGGTAAGCATGTATATTCTTCTCTGAAACTTTGAACTTCCATTGTTTTCCTAACTAAATGAATTTTTCTTTGCTTTTATGTTCAGTGTGGGAGATTCGCCATGGTAGTGGCATGGCTCTAAGAGAAGTTCTAACCCATCAGGGTGCTTGTGCGGGAGTTGTTATGCCTGACCCAAGCTCTGATGGTCCATTATATTCTGAAACAAAAGATAAATTTTGCGGGACAGCAATGAAGAGAGAGAGGGAGATGGATTTGAATGTGCAAGGGCCAGAAGATGTGACTGAGCCAAATCTGAAGAGGCCAAAAGCTGAAGGTTCATTTTCTCCATTGATTGATACGATGATCTCTGGGAGCAGTAATGGTTCTTCTGATGCCTGTGTAAAGGTTGAAGGCAGTGGGGAAAAGTTGTTTTCTGCACAGACTAATGGAGAACTCAATTTTACTGCTATTAAGATAGAGACTCAATCTTGCATGGAAGATCATAAAGATCTGGATGTGGTGGAGGCAAAGGGTTCTTGTGAACATAAATGTTTCATGGGAAACATGGACATACTGAAAAATCTTCCTGAGGATTGTGAGCTGATGAACTTGGTTAAACTTGCAAGGCATTCATGGCTTAAAAATTGGGCATTTATTCAAGACTCTGCGATTCGTTTCTTGTGTTTGTTGTCCCTAGACCGGTATGAATGTGTAATTCTTTTGGTTTCCAGCCCTGAACTTTGGTTTCTGGTTATTCTTTTGACTCTTTTCTGTAATTTGATAGAGCATGATGCCTGTCCATACTATTATTATATTACTTTCTAATTTTGCATCATCCTTAAGTCACTGCGTTATGCTTCTCAAATAGTGGTGATAGTTCGGAGCAGTCTTCTTGGAGGTACTTGCATGATTCATTTCGTCATTTTCTCTTTTGCAGTTTTGGAGACTACGTCTCTGATCAGGTTGTTGCCCCTGTACGAGAAACTTGTGCACAAGCACTGGGTGCTGTGCTAAAGTACATGCATCCTACATTAGTTCATGAAATGTTGAACATCTTGCTTCAAATGCAGGTAATCACTTTAAAACACTTGCTTTATTTCCTTTGTGATGTTTATTAACTCCTCCTGCTTCTTTCAGTGTAGACCAGAGTGGGAAATTCGACATGGGAGTCTTTTGGGTATCAAATATTTGGTTGCTGTGCGACAGGTAAAACTCTTCTGTTTGTGTTTCTAATCCAAAATCTTCCATGCTTCCTGCATGGGCAACTTATTTCAAGCATAGATTGCACCATATCCATAGAAGGAAAAAGATGTATCATTCTCCTTAATGTTAGGTTTTTATATATTGTTCTTTAGAGTTTACAAGATATTGCAGTATACCAACTGCATCAGTTGCTAGAAATGGTGAAACTAGAAGGGTGAAATTCCTATGTGTGGATTTTTTTTTGTACAAGTACCTTTCGTTTTATTCTACTTTTGTGTGTTTTCTCCTTCTGTGGTTGCCATTCCCAAAAGCTTTTCACGGTTTCTCCATTGTGTTTGATGGTGTTTTTCGTTCGTTCCTATCATCTGCCTTTTGATTTGTTGAATTTGGGATTCATTTGCTCAATCTAGGATATGCTTCATGATTTGTTTGGAAAAGTTCTCCCTGCTTGCAAAGCTGGACTTGAAGATCCTGATGATGATGTAAGAGCAGTTGCTGCAGATGCCTTGTTACCTTCTGCTGCAGCTATCGTTTCTCAAAAGGGTTCGACATTGCACTCTGTTGTCATGCTACTGTGGGATATCTTGCTTGACCTGGATGATTTAAGTCCATCAACTAGCAGGTATTTTTTCTCTGTTAGTTTGTCAACAGTTAACGTATCGTCGTAGGGATATTATTTCTGTTAATAGCTATCATAGTAGGAAAACAATGCCAGTAGATTCTTGTACAGATACTTGCCCACCAGCTTAAGTGAATATGAAGTGTGGCTGGATATGGTGAAGTCTACCAAAAGGAAAGAAACTATAAAAGTAATAGAAATTTTCATTTAGCAGAGGGCTCTCAAATATCTGCTAGTAAAATCATTGGAAACCCTTTAAACTGCTAGAATGATAGTAGTGACCCCGGAAATGGTATCTGAGAAATAGCAAGTGTGTGTGTGTGTGAGATAGTTTGCGCGCGTGTGTGTGATAGTTTTCATGTATTTGCTGTAAGAGGAAAAGTGACTTGAGGGGTGAGACAGCAGAGAGTGTACAAAGGTACTTGAAAACAACAAAGAAGAAAACTCCACATGCATCTAGATGGATGAACTACTCTCCCAAGAGATCCACAAAAGAACTCAAAGACAACTGATCGTCTTCTCTAAGCCAAAAGGATATTGATGCCAGCACAGTTTCCTCGAAATACAAATGGAACTCTCATTCCCTGGAAATATCTAAGGTTCCTCTTTTTGCAAATTTGATGCATGGAAAGAGCTTCCTCCCTAGCCTTTTTATTGCCCTTCCTGTACATTCTCATTGCGAACAGGCCAAAAAGTCCTTCAATCCCAACATCATCCCAAGAACAAAACAAATTGGGAATTCCATTTCCAAATCATCAGGATCATCGTACAATGCAGTCAAAGATGATGCACAAACTCCCCTGCCAGGTTATCTTCAAACTGTTAGTGGTGATAATTATCTGTCTTATTTGTCCATGGAAGCAAAATACTTATAGGAGGGGCGGTCGGCCTCCACATTCCTTGCCACAGCGCTGGTCTCCTTGTGCTCAAGAAGCTTGTAAGAGGTGAATCACTGAATCTGAACTCGAACATACCGTTTGGTGGACTCTCCATGGAAGATTCCTATTTCTCAGGTGATCACCCTACAGAAACCGTGGCAGTTTCAAACCCTGGCAATCTCCTTGTGCTCAAGATTCCTATTTCCCAGTCCTTGAAACCTCTCACTAAACTTTAGTGTCCATACTACATTTTGATCCATAGACCAATTCTCTTAGAAGGGCATCTCTGCTCACCGCATTCTGATAAGATTTAAAATCATTCCTTTGATGCCTATAGCTGAACCAAGTATGCTGCTTATAATAAGGTAACCATTTCTCACCCTTGAAATCATCTCATACCTTCACATTCCCTCCAGAATCATTGGCCCTCAAGGCTTTTATATTCTCCTTTACTTCATCACACCCTTACTTTGATGTTACCACCCTTCTTCTAGGATTCTCTTCAAAAGATCAACCATACTGTAGCGAAGAACAAATTATGAACCTGGAGCAACTCCACAAGTCTATTGGACTCGAGAACTGTAAACTCAGAAAGTGGTCACGCCTTCAAGCTAATCCTTCACAACCCGAAAACTCAGATAGCTTGGATCTGTCTAATAGGCTTCTTTTGTGGCTTTTTTAAGCTGAAGCAAAATAAATTGCGTGATAGAAAGTGTAGAGGGGCGCATACAGCACCAGTTAAAGGAAAGAAATGCAATAACAAGGAAAATTACGAGATCTACCAAAAAACAGCTAACCAAAAGCCTTTCAATTTTGCAAGTTTTCATAAGATGTTTTCTCCTCTTTTGATTTCGGCTTCCATTTTCAAACTCTTCTTTTGGATAAAAATGGAACTTATGTCTGGATATTGGACCCTACACGTCCTAGACTCTTGTATGAAAACAATAAACGTTCTTAGAGATTCTTTTGCTGGAATTGTTGCTGAAAATGCTTTTCCCCCTTCTGTCCATTATAGTTAATCCAAAGCGGCATCACCATCAAAGTATGAAATCATTGTGCAGCCCATGCCCCTCTTTTCCACTAAACTGCATTACTCCATTGCCCCTCTACTTGTTGACTTATCCAACCTTCTGTTATTTTGTTGTGCAAAAGATTCCCATCCTTGGGTCAGCAAGAGGTGGACAAAAATTTGGGAAGAGAACCTCCCGTGCTCTCATCCTCTCCACCACACTCTGTAGCCACCCTACCATCATCTTCCATATCAGCTAAAGCTTGCCAGCGATTGCATCCCACTCTTTGAAACAATCCTTGAATTATGGGAAGACTCCGCCTTAACACGAGCATCAAACACCTCAACAAGCTTGGCCTTACTATTAGTACCTATGAAGCACGAATACTTCTAGGAGGGAGTCGTACTGTATTGTCTATGACATTATAATATTAGAATGGGGTACTGATACTCCTCGGATAGTGGCGGATTCTAGAAGTGTGTCGTATTCCAACCAGATATCGATACTCCTCGGATACTTGCCGTTACGTAACTGAAACTAACTAAACAAATCCACATTTTGGAAAATATTGTTTGCAGGGATTATTCTTGGATACTGTAAGATGCATATCCAAATCAGTATCAAAATTGAGATTACAACCTTTCTTGGATTGGATTGGAGTATTTGTTTGTAGGGCAAATGCAATAGTACTTTTCCAATGCTTTAACTCACTGGTTAGAGATGAATAAAAACGTGACTCTGATTTAGTCTCCTCTCATATTTATCGATTTGACCTAATCTTAGTGTATCACACAATTTCAATCAAAATCAATGCTTTCTTTGAAAAAAAAATTAGCTCTTGTATGGGTTACCTTTCTAATGTAAATAAAGTCTAACCGGTTTCTATGTTATTACTCCCTCCGTCCTAGAATTTTGGTCCCCCTTTGGGAATCCAACTATTCAAGGGGGACATGCAATCAGTACGCTTGATTTCAAATTTCAAACACTTTTTCCAACAAATACCCTTTGATTTTACTTTTTGAAACGTATCTACAAATACTTTACAAGGGTAGTATTGGAAAACTAATAAAATTAGACTTTCTAAAATGGAAAGTGGTCAATTATTTTGGGACGGACCAAAATGGAAAGATGGACCAAAAAAAATGGGACCGAGGGAGTATGAATTTACGGCTATGTTCATAATTTTAATAGTATAGTGCAAGACTATATGCTATTGTTACATGTCCTTGTGGTACCGATACGTAGGCTTCGAGATTTAAGCATGTCACCGAACCCCTATTGTGTTGTTCTGTCTTGTCTATATCCATGCTTCCTAGATTAGTATTTTCGACACCTGCACAAGCATCACCTTTAATAATACTCTGCTGAGCTGTCCCTTTCAAATATCCCACTCTCTCAGACTGATTCACAACAATAGTAACCCCTTCCATCCCATGCTTTTCTTCGCGAAATGCAACCCCTTGGCCAGAGAAATACATTAAAGCATGACACCCGAATCGCCTTGAGAGACTGTTCTTCAAATATTCACTACCAAAGTTCCTTGGCGTCAGCATCTTCTATTATTCTCTGAATCATCTCTTAAATCCTTCCGAGCCCCACGATCACCTCTGTAATCTCTTAAGCAACATCTGGAATATCCTCAAAGAGTCAAGCCGTTGCCCTTCTTTGTCTTTTAAAGTTGAACAAAAAAAATTGGCGGGACATCTAGAATTCGAAGTTTTCAATGTTGTTTGAATCTATAACGGTTCACTTATATTGGATCGGCTAAATTGAATTATTCATTTTTTTCTATTGCAGTGTAATGAACTTGTTGGCAGAAATCTATTCCCAGGAAGAGATGATTCCAAAGATGTCTGGAACACTGACATCAAAAGGAAAACAGGAATTTGATCTAAATGAAATGGTTGGTCTTGATGACGCTGTTGAAGGAACAGCCGGATGTGAAAATCCTTATGAGTTATCAACATTGGTACCACGTTTGTGGCCATTTATGAGGCATAGTATAACATCAGTTCGCTATTCAGCTATTCGCACTTTGGTAAGATGTTCTTTTATGGGTTTGCCTTTAAGGTGTTGGGCGTCAATTGATTTAATCCATTTAGTCATTTGCTTGCACTGGTGAACAGATAGATCAAATCTTGTTGAGGGTAGCTTGAACATCCTACTGTCCTTTTTATGTATCTGTTCGCTTAATGTGGAAAGGATTAATTTGCTTCATTATTGAGCAAACTAAGCTTGCCCATAATTCTTTTTTCAACCTAATTTCGTGTGTAGCTAGCATGGCTGGTTATGACGGTTGTTTTCACAATAATTATCACCGCTATGTTGTCTATCTGATTCTTTTTTTTTTCATTCTTTCTTTCTCCTCTGCATCCTTGAAGCTTCATAAATGCAGGATCTCATTCTTATGTAACCGAGGGTCTTACATGCAGGAACGGCTACTTGAAGCTGGATACAAAAGCATCATGTCTGAGTGCCGTTCTACCTCCCTTTGGTCTTCTTTTATTTTGGGCGATACACTTCGGATTGTTTTCCAGAACTTGCTTCTGGAATCAAATGAGGAAATATTGCATTGTTCTGAGAGGGTTTGGAGGCTGCTTCTGCAGGTTGAAATGCAATAGAGTGAATTCAATGGAAACTCAGTTCTTCCTCTCTCTATGTGTATATATATATTGATATATATTATACTTATTTTATGCATAAATGGATATAGGCTCAGAATGCTTTATATGGTTGGCTGATTTTGTTTTCTTTCTTGTTACTGCAATTTTTGTGCCTGCAATTGATATTAGTGTTCAGTGGAAGACTTAGAAACTGCTGCAAAGTTGTATTTCTCTTTATGGATAGAGCTGGCAACTACTCCATATGGTTCACCCCTGGATGCAACCAAAATGTTTTGGCCTGCAGCTCTTCCTCGTAAAAGTCATTTCAAAGCAGCAGCTAAGATGAGAGCCTTGAAGCTTGAGGGTGATTCTTGGGTAAATGCAGCCTCAGATTCTTCAGAGGCTAGTATTCCAAAGGAGAGAATTGGAGATACTTCCATTAATCCTAGCAAGATAATTGTCGGTGCTGATGTGGAAATGTCAGTGACACGTACACGAGTGGTTACTGCATCAGCGTTGGGAATTTTAGCTTCTAAGTTGCAGGAGGGTTCTATGCAATATGTAGTTGATTCATTGTGGAAAGCCCTAACGTCTCTATCTGCAGTTCAGCGGCAGGTGCTAGTTACTTACTGCTTGCAATTTATGTTCAATAGTTTCTCCCCTTTGACCTTTTTCTTCTTTCATTCTTCCGTCTCCTCTCCAATCACACGTTGTATTAACTGCTGTTATCAGGTGGCTGCCATGGTTCTTATTTCTTGGTTCAAAGAGATCAAAAGCAGGGATCTTTATGGGGTCAATGGTTTCATCCCTGAATTGTCCAACAATTTTAAGAACTGTTTGCTGGATTTGTTAGGATGCTCTGATCCAGCATTCCCTACAAAAGATTCACTTCTTCCTTATGCTGAACTTTCAAGAACGTATAGCAAAATGCGCAATGAAGCTGGTCAACTGCTTCGTGCTGTTGAGTCATCTGCCATGCTGAATAATAAGAGGCCAACTACTAAAATGGATCCAGAAAGCTTGAGTGCCGATGATGCACTGAATTTTACATCAAGTTTTCCAATGCTAAATGATACTATTGGTGTAGAATCTGCCGGACGGGACACTGTTGATGAAATAGAATCGCTGAGACAAAGGCTTTTAACGACTGCAGGCTATTTGAAATGTGTTCAGGTGTGGTACATGCCAAAGGAACTTGTTTTGTTTAAATATTTTTTTTTTGCATTCAGTTATCTGCTCTTGTGAACCAGGTGATTCTTGCATAATTGTATCTATCATCTCTTTACATCTCTCCATTTTTCCTTTCCTTTCTTTCCCTTCATAAATTACATTCTTTTCGTGGAATGCATATTGTACGGCTTGTGCCTGACAGTTGTTTATTGTTTAACACTGTTCTTTGATTTTGTTGTTGATTAGTAGGATTCATATTTTTTGAGTTCAATAATTTTCCTATTATTTCATATTGATAATTTGTTGCTAAATTTGCAGAGCAATTTGCATGTTACAGTTTCGTCTTTAGTTGCTGATGCGGTTATTTGGATGTCAGAGCTTCCTGCAAAGCTCAATCCAATAATACTGCCTATTATGGCTTCCATTAAAAAGGAGCAGGTAGCTTTTTAAGACTATACTTCCTCAACATCACTGAATCATATGAACCATCTAAACTTGCATTTTTTTTAAAGGAGGAACTCCTGCAAAAAAAGGCAGCTGAGGCCCTTGCAGAGCTTATTTCATACTGTATTGAGCGAAAGCCTAGTCCGAATGACAAGCTAGTTAAGAATATTTGTAGTTTGGCGTGCATGGATCCTTGTGAAACTCCACAAGCTGCAGCCTTGAGTTCTGTAGATTTTATTGAAGAGCAAGATCTCATTTCCTTTGGCACCAGTACCAGTAAGCAGAAGTCAAAGTTTCATACTCTAGCTTCTGGTGAGGACCGGTCAAGGGTGGAGGGTTATATTAGCAGACGAGGTTCTGAACTTGCCCTAAAGCATATGTGCGAGAAGTTTGGTGCTTCATTGTTTGAGAAGATTCCAAAGCTGTGGGATTGTCTTACTGAAGTCCTTAAACCTGGTAGTCCTGTGGGGCTGGCCTCGTCAGATGCAAAGCATATCTCTCTAGTCATTGAACCCGTTAAGGATCCTCAGACCTTGATAAACAATATCCAGGTTCTTACCATCTTTTCACTTTCAGATTAGTCTTTCTTCTGTTGAGAACCAAAGAAAATCTGTTGTCTTCCATCACTTGTAGCTACATCTATTCACACTAAATATCAAGATTTTATATTGGGATGTTATGTATCTTGGTATCTTTAATTTGCATCGTTTTGAAAAAATCATGATTTTGGAGAATATTTGGTTGTATGGATGCTTCTGTTTTAAAGGTCAATAGATGATTTTTGGACCATGTGTGCAATTTACTAAACCTGCAAAGTAAAAAATTTGATATGCATTTCTTGGTTTTTGAACTGATGGCTTTCGAAGTTGGTATCCCAGTCATTTTGTGCAACCATAGGCTAGTTGATATTTAAATTGCCTTAATAATGAAAGATTTATATTTGGAGTTAAATTTTGGGTTGTGGCAAAGATGATGCTGTCTCAGTGATTTTTTTTCCTTTCCCTTTCCGTCTCTTTGTTTTTCCCTTAGAACATGACTGTGACTATGACTAGCTTATAGTTTTTCATGGGCTTCTATAAGTCTTCCTTGATGCATTAGTTTCTTTGGGCTTCTCTTTGAGTTTATTGAAGCAGTGATACGTTGACCATGTGAATTTAGTGTATTACTTTATTTGATAGAATTTATTACGGGTCGGTACAAAAAATAAATATTTATTACCACTAACTTCAATCATTATTTTTAATTACCACTAACTCCATTAAGGTCAATCACTCTTTTTTGGGGCTTAGGCACTTAGGGTGCACTTTCCTATTATAGGGTTTTAGTGGTTTAGACACTTTCATAGGGAACCCTAGGATTTTAGGCACTTTCATAGGGTACCCTGGGGTTTATGTTTAGGGTGCACTTTCCTATTATAGGATTTTTAGTGGTTTAGGCACTTTCATAATTACCCTAGGATTTTAGGCACTTTTATTGGGTACTCTAAGATTTAAATTTAGGTACTTTCATAAGGTACCCTGGGGTTTAGGTGGGGTGGGTAGAGAGAGAGAGAGGGGACTGACGGGCACTTTCTTAGCATTTGCATTTGCTGAAGCCATAAAAGTGGAGCGGGCTGTGCATTTCCGAGAAAGTTAGGAGCGCGTGGTGCAAGCCTCAAAGAAAGTGGAGCGGCCGGGAATTTTCTCTATTTGATAACCCTTTAACTGCTTGAATTTGAATGTATTTGTGCCATTTTATTTACCATATGTAATAAATACATAATTAGCTACTAATGGTTGAAACTGTAACAACTTAAATTGAGTATAGTTCAGAGAGATCTTACTTGTCGGTCATCAATGGACATTGAAGGCTCGTTTTGACTTCTGAGTTGTGATCCAGCACATGATGTTTGCTTCAGACTCTCTGTCGTAGACATGTTCAGCCATAATAACTACTCTCCATAACAACTATGGTCTGAAATTTTGTATTTACTATTTCCATAATTAAGTGAATACCCCAGGTTTCCATCACTACTCAGCTTCAAATGCAATTTTGTTTCCCTTGGATAAAGCAAATCGAAAAAGTTGTGCACCGCTTGCTTATTCCTTCTTTCTTTTAGTTTTGACTATACTTTCCTCACTGAATCATGTTGGCTCATGGCCCAAAGAAAAGATTACTCTCATACTCTCCTGTGTCCCACGAATGCTGATTGATCTATGTCTAAGTCAGAAGATAGCTGAGCCATAAAGCAGGCAAATGAGCTTATGTAGTGTTTAGTTTATTAATCTTCCCCCTGTGGTAACTACTACTCTCAAATTTACAATGAATTTGATCAAATTTAAAGTCCTGTGCATGTAGAGACAAATTCAACAATCTATACACTTGTCTGTTACGTTTGTGACAATTTGCTTGAAAAGTAGGACATGTATGTGATGACCGTGATATGTAACTTGAAATGAATAATCAACAAAGGACCTGATGCTCTGCGTCTCTGATGCTTGCTTAGTTATTCCTTGATGTTTCCTTGTTTCATGTCTTCTAAATTTTTTATTTGCAGGTCATACGTTCTATTGCACCTATGCTGCATGAGACATTGAGGCCAAAACTGCTCACGCTTCTCCCTTGCATTTTCAAGTGTATTAGCCATTCCCATGTTGCTGTTAGGCTGGCTGCTTCTAGATGTATCACGTCGATGGCCAAGTCAATGACAATCAATGTGATGGTTGCTGTGATTGAAAATGTCATTCCTATGTTAGGTGATATGTCCTCTATATATACAAGACAAGGAGCTGGCATGCTTGTCAGTCTGCTTGTTCAGGGCTTGGGTGTGGAGCTGGTCCCTTATGCTCCTTTATTAGTGGTTCCACTTTTGAGGTGTATGAGTGATTGTGATCATTTAGTCAGACAAAGTGTGACACATAGTTTTGCCGCCCTTGTACCTCTTCTTCCATTAGCAAGGGGCTTATCTCCACCCGCAGAACTGAGTAAAGGTTTATCTAAAAGTAAAGAAGATGCACAGTTTCTGGAGCAGCTAGTTGACAACTCCCATATTGATGATTACAAACTCTCAACTGAGTTAAAAGTGACTCTAAGAAGGTAGTTTTTTGTATTTTCCTTCAAGTTTAGGAAGTCGTGGTTTGTGTTTTTACATTCACTTAAGAATCCATGTCTACACTAAATCATCTTACGGAATGGTTTCATTGTTTTAGATTATAAACCCAGTTTTATTGATAGCAGACTGTCTAGTAGTATTTTAATAAAAAACAAAAAATCTGTCTACAATATGATTCAATCTGAAACTTAACCCTAACTATCATCACTCAACGTCGCATGTGTAAACCATTTGAAATTTCAGATATGGCACTTCATATTTCCGCGCTAATCTAATCCAATTGTCCTTTGTTGTACTTCTTAGTAATTTTACCTGGCAAATATTGTCTGACTAAATGTTGTGGTTCTGCTTACAGTGCTTTTGTTGATTCTTCTATTCCTATTCTCTGCCCTGTTTGTGTTCTAAATTCTCTCACTATCTAAATGCAACTTATTACGAGTTCTGTTGGTTGAAAACATGTTTGTGTGCAAGTTAACATTTTGATGAATAGAGGTATATTCGTAGACTTGTTTGACCTCTGAACCAGAGAAGTTTTGTTAGATAGGATACACAGAATTTTATCCTCATATAAGTGCTCTTGAGTGTCTTTGCTTGTATTTTGCAAATTGTTAGTAAAAGTTTGTACTGTTCTTAAATGCCTTTTTTTTTTTTAATGAATTATCATTAATTATCTATTATTATAGAAATTTTATAGCCAACCCAAGACGAGTGGAGAGGTCCCTTATGCTATAAGCTGATCTCTCGTCCCATGCCCAATGTTACTATTCTCTAACACCCTGTCTTACGTATGGGTCTGTCTCTTAGTTGCACGAAGTGGGGGCGGGGGAGCAGCGGTATGTAGAAGCGGCGAGGTAATATTTAACGCGTGCGTGTGTGTATAAATTAATATATATTTATATGTATTGTACATATGTTTTATAGTTGCAAAGGGAGCGTGTATATAAATATTACATATATAATTATGAGTGAGAATTTGTGCAACGCCAATGCTCTGGATGCTGAATGAAAGAAGCATGGTAATGTGCACATAAATCAAAATGATTCTTGGGTCTGCCCTCTCTGATGCCTTTTGGCTTTGATTTGAGGGCATGATTCCGCAGCAAACGCGACGGTATAGGGGGATCACTGTTTCAGTGGTATTCTGTGAGCAGCCACTTTGTGCATTTATTGCCAAAGGTTAGGTCTGTCTCCAATCCATCTGTTTC
Source organism: Vaccinium darrowii (assembly GCA_020921065.1). Classification (NCBI taxonomy): domain Eukaryota; kingdom Viridiplantae; phylum Streptophyta; class Magnoliopsida; order Ericales; family Ericaceae; genus Vaccinium; species Vaccinium darrowii. Next base: position 836,069 of record CM037152.1, on the reverse strand, counting down.
AGTGGTATTCTGGGAGCAGCCACTTTGTGCATTTATTGCCAAAGGTTAGGTCTGTCTCCTATCCTTCCCCCGCCCATACCCCCAATTATTGGGGATTAAATGGGTTATGTTATTGTTGTATTGTTGTTGTAATTATGAGTGAGAAATGACAGCCTAATAGATTTTTTTAATGCCAAATATATAGACTAAACACAGATAAGTAGTAGAATACAATATGAGAGAGAGAGTCCTAAATCTCTTTTTTCTTCTTCCTTGCATATATTTCAAAAGAGAGGTGAGAATTTCATCCTTAAGATTAGTGTGGAAGCTCCCATCATATTTAGGAGCGGGTTCTCATCTAGATGGGAGCGAGCTCCCTTCGAAGGAGCGCTGATTCGACCTTCTGTCTAGGGAGCGCACCAATTTTAGAAGGATCTTGCAACTAAGGTCTGCCTTCGTGCAGCCCTTTTTTGGGTATGTCATCATGGAATGTGGGCTATTTCAATTTTAATTTTGGATGGAATGTGCCCGGTCTGATACCATGTGGAAATTTTATATCCAACCGTAATCAATGGGTAATGGGTGGAGAGGTCATCATGTTATAAGTGGAGCGAGCCAGACCAACGACCCATACCTAGTCTGTGCAAATGGACCAACTCGATGAAGAGGCCTCACAATCCAGCAGCTGAGTCCAAATGGCGATGGTCTGTTTGGCCCATACTACTACGACCAGGCGAAGTGTTGGGTCAGGGCATGGTGGACTGGATACGAAATGATGCAGGGCTATGTGAGTGCCAGGTGGCATTGGTCCACTGCCTATGTGGCGCTTGGCAATTGTCATGCATGATGTCAAGTGATTATTCATGTCGTCACATGAGGCACGAGCTCAGCATGAGCTGACTTGGAGCTAAGGCAAGTCTTTCCCTATATAAAATACAGTTCTGAACACTAGAGAGGTATGGCGTGACTATTCACTCAGGGCTTGGTATTTTCCTCTCCTCCATTTGAGACTTAGCCATCGGAGTGTCTTCTGGCCATCGCCGGCTGGGTAGGCACTAACGGTGGTTCTGTCCTGCAGATCTAGGTGAGGGAACTGCTGCTCCGCTCCAGATCCGTTCCAGAGGTCCAGATAGATGCTACCCCACAATTGGCAACTCCATTGGGGATTCCCTTAGCTGTTTAATCTCTTGGTCTCATCTTCTTACATCAGTTTGTCTTTCGACAAGTGCCATTTGTTCTCCAGCTCTTAGAAGACAGTAACAACACCTCTCTTAGTCTCTTCTAAGGAACAAGAAGGCCTGTTCGTCTACCTGGCTGTCTCCTCTCATGCGGTTAGTTCGGTGTTGTTCGGACAAGAGGGCTGGGAACATCAGCTTGCTGTCTGCTATTCAAGCAAGACGTTGCTAGACGTTGGGACAAAGTATTTACCCTAGAAAAAACTGGCTTTGGCCCTCGTTTCGGTCTCACGGAAGCTAGCACCATAATACCGGGTCATATGATAGTTGTCTTGGCCGAGTTTCCCCCCATATCCCTTGGTCCCAAAGCTTATCTCTACAATTGAATCTCATAGCTGGCCAATTTTGACAACCGGTATCACCCCCCATGCAACCATCAGCTTAAGTCTTAGCAGACTTTACTTTGAGTTCACGTCCAAGGGGCAAACAAAAGAAGGCCCACAATCGACTGTCATCGCCATTGAACAAGAACCACCGACCACAACACGGAAATTGTTCAAAGGAAGCTGACGTTGATGGAGCCTCCAATAGTAGGGGATCCGGCGCCAAAATGGGTGCTTATCTCCCCATGTCCGGCGCACCACAAACATGCTTTGGTAATAGGGTTGCAGGCGTCGAACAAGGAAGTGGAATATGAGGCGCTTCTGGCTGGATTAAGACTGGTTGAACAGATAGGGGCTGAGGAACTGGTTTATTGTCAACCAACTAACATCGGATTACGAAACCCATAGCACCGACATGGACGCGGGACACGACACCCACACCGACACGACATGCGGACACACAAATTTTCAAAAAATAAGGGAGACGAGATGTTGAGGGACACGTAGACACGCACGAAATAAAAAAAAGTAAATAAAGTTTAGTACTACCATAACCAAATAGCCCAAATATCCATCATTCCATTTTCATTACATTGTTTTCCTGATACAACAATATCCCACATCTTCGTTTGTCCTTGATACTTAATATTAAACCCTAAATCTAGTTATAGAGAGATACAAAGAGTATATATTCTCACCCTTCTATCTCTCTTTCTCAGGTATGAGCCCTGACCTTCTCTCTTTGTATGTATCGATTTGTTTGAGGAATGAGGTTGTGTCCAAAGATATTTATAACTGCACTTGTATTCATTTTAAAAGTTTACTTTATTAAAATGTTTTGGTAATTGTGTTTTGGCCTCCGAAGTGTCCATAAAGTGTCCGTGAAGTGTCAGAGAGTGTCGGACCCCAAATTTTGGGAAAAAACCCAGGACACTTTAAGATTAAGTGTCGGAGACATGTCGGTGTCCAACATGTGTCTGACACCGATACGATACCTCCGGTGAAGTGTTGGTGCTACATAGACTACGCCGGCACAACAAAGGAATTGTTCACTATGACTAAAGGGATCCAGATGGAACAGGTTGGGTGGGAGTGGAATGCACAATGGCACATGCCAACGCCTTGACTGGATTTGCCTCAGCAACAGACTCTTGTGACTTGCGCTACATCTCTTTCGGCACTGTAGATAGACCAAGCACAAAAGCAAATGAAATCGAGATTCTAACTATCGATCATGGACTGAGCTAGAAGGACCCCATCCTCACTTATCTCAAATAAGACCGAATCGTGCACAAGGCCTGCATAATTCTGGGTTTCAATGACGGATATCTTTACTGAAGGTCATTCTCCGGGCCATACTTGCATTGCATCCATCCTTCTGAAGGGATGGTATTTTGGTTGAAATCCAGCAGCTGATGATCCCACTCTGGCAGGAGATCCTTGGCACGCCAGGCTCTTACTTACGCGTACTGGTGGCCAACAATGAGGTGAGACTCAGACAAGTCTGTGAAAGCTTGTGACAGCTGCCAATGCCATTCCCTCGATCATCCATCAACTGCCAATGTCATGCCCTAGACTAACGGCCCATACCCAATCCGTGCAAAACGGGCTGATCCGGCGAAGAGGCCTGATGATCTGTTCAATTGTAGAGAGAGAAAATAGGGATCAAATGTATTTCCTTCTTATGATAATAAACATGGCTTTTCACAGATATACATTGACTAAGATGCTAAGGACTAAACTACCCCTAGGAACTATATACATGACAAATAAACCCTTAATCCAACATAACTTAACACTTCCCCTCAGGTTAGTGCAAAGATATCCATCAAGTCCAACTTGAACACAATGGGGTGAAAACTTTTACTACTAAGACCCTTTGTAAATACATCAGCTAATTGGTCTTCAAATCTTACAAAAGGCATGCATATCAGATTGTTGCTCAGCTTCTCCTTTATAAAATGCCTGTCAATCTCTATATGCTTTGTTCGATCATGTTGAACAGGGTTATGAGCAATGTTGATGGCAACTTTATTGTCACAATAAAGCTTCATAGGACCACTGTCAGGAATCCCAAATCGCGCAAAAAAGTTTGAAGCTGTACAAGCTCGCAAACACCATGAGCCATAACTCTGTACTTGGCCTTTGCACTGGATCTAGCTACCACTGACTGTTTCTTACTCCTCCAAGTAATCAGATTTCCGCCAGTAAGGTACAATAGCCAGATGTAGATCGCCGATCATCAACAGAACCAGCCCAGTCTGGATCGGTGAAAGTTTCTTATCTCAAGTGACAAAATTCCTTTACCTGGGGCAGATTTGAGATACCTCAAGATATGATAAACTGCATCAAGATGCATAGTACGAGGGTCATGCATAAATTGGCTTACAACTCCCATAGCATAAGAAATATTTGGTCTAGTGTGAGACAGGTATATCAGGCGACCCACAAGTCTCTAATATCTTTCCTTATCTTTATGCTCCCCCACATTGTTACCAAGATGATGATTTTGCCTCAATGGGAGAGTCAGCTGGCTTACATCCCAACATACCAGTGTCTTCCAAGAGATCAAGGATGTATTTCCTTTGTGAGATAAAAATCTCTTTGTTAGATCTAGCCACCTCCATTCGAAGAAAGTACTTCATAAACCCCAAATCCTTAATCTCAAACTATTGAGCAAGAAGAGCCTTAAGGCTAACAATCTCATTCACATCATCACCTGTCATTATTATGTCATCCACATAAACAATAAGAATGACAATCTTACCATTACTCCTCTTGATGAACATAGTATGGTCAGCATGACTGCTTGTATCCAAATCTCAACATGGCTTTGAGAAACCTGTCAAACCATGCTCTAGGAGATTGCTTCAATCCATAGAGGGCCTTCCTCAACCTACACCTTTTGTTCTGTTGTAAAAGAGGAAAAACCCGGTGGTATGTCCATGTACACTTCCTCCTCTAAGTCACCGTGGAGAAATGCATTTTTCACATCAAATTGGCGAAGAGGCCAATCCAAGATAGCAGCACAAGAAAGCAAGGTCCGAACAGAATTCATCTTGGCTACAGGAGCAAAGGTCTCCTCATAATCAATACCGTAGGTTTGGGTAAAGCCCTTAGCAACAAGCATGGCTTTATATCTCTCAACCATTCCATCTGCCTTATGCTTTACAGTACACACCCATTTACATCCCACTGGTTTCTTTCCATCTGGAAGAGTCACTAATTCCCAGGTGCCATTCTTTTTCAAGGCTGTCATCTCCTCTACCATAGCTTCTTTCCACTCAGGTATTATGATAGCTTCTTTCCAACCCTGTGGGATAGTATAGAAGAAAGAGAAGAAACAAATGCACGATACGAAGGAGATAAACGGGAACATGAAACAAACTGAGAAATAGGATGTTAGGTACACATTCTAACTCCTTTTCTATGAGCAGTAGAATCATCAAGATCATCAACAATAGTAGGGAAAGGGTCATTACCAGATGAGTCAGGAATTGGAGTAGGTGATGGAGATTGGCAAAGTGGTACCGCAGAGTAGACTTGTCTTTTTTTCTTTTGAGAAAAGGTTTGCAAATTTGGCATATCCAGTCTTTCCCGAACATCATGTTCCCACTCTTTCTGCAGATAAAGGTTCTTGCCTTGAGTTTTTTTTCTCCCCCTCACTATGACAAGGTAAAGGGTAAGACCACGACTTAGGAATATAATATGTCAACATCTCTTCCTCCCTCATCTCTTCTTGTCTATCATTCTCCCCTTGAAGAGATGAATTGGACAGAGGATAAAAGGATTCTGTTTCCCAAAAAGTGACATCCATAGAAACATATGTTTTGCAAGAGTGTGGGTCAGAGCATTTATAACCCTTTTGAGTAGGAGAATAGCCAAGGAAAATGCACTTACGGGCTTTGGGATCTAACTTACCCCGAGGATGCTTAGGAGCATGGACAAAACACACAACGAAATATCTTTGGTGGGAGAGATGAGACCTGAAACAACCTAGGAGAAACTTAATAGGAGTTTGGAACTGAAGAACATTGGATGGCATGCGATTGATAAGAAAAGTTAGAGTAAGGACAGCGTCGCCCCGAAAATGTTTGGGGACATTCATGATGAACAATAGAGAATGGGCTACCTCAGCGAGATGACGATTCTTGCGTTCTGCAACACCATTTTGTTGTGGAGTGCCAACCCAAGAAGTCTGAAAAAGAATGCCAGAGTCATTAATATATGCCCGAAAAATCCCGTCTATATATTCCGTCCCATTATCACTACCGAGAACTATAACATTAGCATCAAATTGAGTATGCACTGTTTGATGAAAAGATTTAAGGCACGATAAAATCTCATTTTTAGCCCGAAGTAAATACACCCAAGTGACATGAGAATAACAATCAATAAAAGTGACAAACAACGATAGCCCGACAAGGACGTGATAGGAGAAGGACCCCAAACAGCAGAATGGATAACCATAAACGAGGAAGCACTCCTTTGGTTAACAGGAGCATAAAACGAGCCTTTATGTTTCGCAAGCTCACAAGCTTCACAAAAAACTGACTGCTAGGACATTGCTTAGCTAAACTAGGGAACAAATTTTCTAGAATACCAAAAGATGGATGACCTAGCCTACGATGCCACTGATGTAACAAAGGAAGAGCTGAACCCTTAGAGCTCGACCACATGACAAAGGTGGACAAACTGGATTAGGTGCAGATTCCAAAAAATAAAGGCCCTCATGAGCTTTACCACTGCCAATCATCCTCACTGTATCTAGTTTCTGAAAGACATAATGTGTAGGAAAAAATGTTACTGAACAATTTAAGGATTGGGTAAGACTACTAACAGATAGAAGGTTAGTTGAAAAATTGGAAACTTGAAGAACTGAAGAAAGAGAAATGGTTGGAGAACAACGAATAGAACCTTTTCCCGAAATAGCAGATAAAGAACCATCAACAACTCTGACCTTATCCTTACTAGAACATGTAGAATAAGAATCAAAGAAAGATGAACAACCTGTCATATGATCTGTTGCTCCAGAATCTATTATCCAAGGAGAAAAGCTAGAGGCAGTAGAAGCACTAGCGTATATATCTCTGTGAGCAAAGAAATCAGAGACAGTGGAAGTAGAAGCAATGGTAGATGGAGTGTCAAGCCTAGCCAGTAGGCGCGTGAGAGTTTGTAACTCCCCCTCAGAAAGGGCACCAACCTGAGCAGCTTTCGAAGCCTCCATTGTGCCAACAGAAGAAAGACAGTAACAAACTGCTAGAATGCCTCAAGAAAGATAGCCTAATAACCGGATAACACTCCAAAAATCCGGAATAGAAACAAATACTATCCAAACAGTCAAGGACCGAGTCTAACAAGGCAAAAATCTATCGATTTCTTCAAATTTGCAGAATACCACTGATGGGGTTCCAAAAAAAAATACAGAATACAAGAGATCGATAGCTGAAAATACCAGAAAACGTCAAAATACACACTGGGTCAAGTTCAAATGAAATAGCCTGAGACCAAAAGTGAGTTTCGGCAGTCTGTGAGTGTGAACTGATAAATTTCGAGTGCACAAAGGTAGCCCAGTGGGTTCTGAGCAAAAAAGAGAATGAGCCAGTGGATTTCAGACCCAAACAACGGCAGACAAAGGCCTATCAGAGGCTGTTGGTGGTAACCCAGTGAATATCGACCAACAATAGAGGTCGACTGTGACTACCTGGAGGATTTCGATCACCAACAGATGTTGTCGTGGTCAAAGCCTGTCCGAAATACCCTCAAATGACCAAGCCCAGTCAGATTTGAGCACAAATAGACGTTACCCATTGAATTTCGTTCAAAGCAGAGGTTGTACAGTATTCGTCTGTGTTCATCGGAGGTCGTACGGAAGTCGTCAGATGTTGTTGGAGGTCATACGGCAGGTTCGAAGGTAACCCATTCAGTTTCACTCTCAGTAGGGTTTGAACTCTGCTGGCCTGACCTGAGGTTGTCGACTGAGCACCAATCGACCTGGCAGATAGCGATGACCCAAACCCAAACTAGTCGACTCGACTTCCCAGACGACTCAAAACCTGTTAATCGATCAACTCTAGGCTCTAGCAGAAGTATCGACTGAACAACACAAACGTTAAACTCTGGAAGCACGATCAATGAGGATCAAAGCTTTAGTACCATGTTCAATTGTAGAGAGAGAAAATAGGGATCAAACGTATTTCCTTCTTATGATAATAAATAGGGCTTTTCACAGATATACATGGACTAAGATGCTAAGGACTAAACTACCCCCAGGAACTATACACATGACAAATAAACCCTTAATCCAACATAACTTAACATGATCGAGCAAATGAGCCCAATGACCATTCTGCCGGACTAATGCGGGTCGAGCGAAGTGTTGGGTTACAACATGGTGGACTGGATACAAAATGATGCAGTGCTACGTTGGAGCCAGGTGGCATGGCTTGACCATGTGGCACCTGCCTACGTGGTGCATGGCAATCGTCATGCATGACGTCAAACAGCGTGGCGGTTATTCATGATGTCAAGGGGGGCATGAGCTGACTTGGAGGCTAAGGCGAGTCTTCCCTCTATGGTACAGTTGTAACCCGTAGAGAGGTACACACTAAAACCTTAGTACTTTCTTCTCCTCCAGTTGAGACTTACTTAGCCGTCGGAGCGCCTTCGGCCATCAACAGGTGGCTTGGCACTACCAGAGGTCCAGGAGGAGGAGATCGGGATAAACACCACGGCACCACCCCATGTAAAGTGATCTCCCTTTCTATACCCAAGCAATGTGGGACTATTCACTTACAATTATCTCACTTGCTCATTTCATTTTCTTTATTTGTAATAATAATATGTGGCAGTTGTTAGTCTCAAGTATACTGATGCAGTAAATTTTTCATTCTCTTCAAGTTAATACTTCGTTAAAAATGGAAAACTGCATTCCAGTTTAGTCTCCATGCATTGGGGTAGATTGAAAGTTGAATTTTCTTGTCTGTTGCTTCCAGGTACCAACAGGAAGGTATAAATTGGTTGGCTTTTTTGAAACGTTTTAACCTCCATGGAATTTTATGCGATGATATGGGCCTTGGTAAAACCCTTCAAGCTTCAGCAATTCTGGCATCAGACATAGTAGAGCACCGTGCCGCAAATGATGGAAGGGATCCTCCCTCATCACTCATTATTTGTCCATCAACACTAGTTGGTCATTGGGTTTATGAGATAGAGAAGTTCATTGATGCCTCTGTAATAACAACGCTTCGATATGTTGGTTCTCCTCAAGATCGTCTTTTACTTCGAAGTCAATTTGATGGAAAGAATGTTGTTATTACTTCTTATGATGTAGTCCGCAAAGACGCTGATTTCCTTGAACAGCTTTTCTGGAACTATTGTGTTTTAGATGAGGGTCATATCATCAAGAACCATAAGTCTAAAATCACCTGTGCTGTGAAACAGTTGAAGGCCCAACACCGCCTCATTTTGAGTGGAACTCCGATTCAGGTTTTTCCTATTAAAATCTGGACACAGAGCATTACAGATATGTTTCATGGTTGTCTGATGAATGATTTTCATCTTCTTGCAGAATAATGTCTTGGATCTGTGGTCCCTGTTTGACTTTCTAATGCCAGGATTTCTTGGAACTGAGAGACAGGCATGTATTTTCCAGCTGAGTTAAAACTTTTCTAGCTTTCCTGGCGTCAAATTGCTGTTGAATGTAGTTCAAGTTGGTTGCTGGTCTTATTTCATTTGCTGTTTTTGGGATAATTTTATATCTCATATATGTAAACTGCATCACTAGGAGATATGTCAATATAAAAAAGTGAAGCTTGTAAATAAAACAAGTAGCTGACCACAAGGCAGAAAAGTTGGCCCCAAATGTAAATAATGTGAAATTTCACCTCCACTGGTGACTGCCGACTGGCATCATGGTGATATGAATTGGAACTGCAAGTGTGCATTGAATCATCTGCCCTGTGTAATGGTTTTCCAAACTTAAAAACATATACAAGTAAATTAGCATGATAATAAGTATGTCATTAGCTGAGACAATGCTTTTCAACAGCTATCATTCGTTGTTGAGAAATAGGTTTATCTGCACCACATTGTCTGCCAATTGATCCTTGCATATTGGTTATTGTATTTTCGTGACGGATATTTGTCATCTTTGTCTCGTCATAAATAGATATGGGAAAACGAATCAGCTTTTTCTCTCGTAATTTGGCATTTTTGGAGTCATATGTAGATTTTTGCACAAACTGTGGTTTGAATCATTTATCTACTATGTAGAAATCTGGTATACACTTAGACCCTTGTACTTCATATGAAAGTGTTATGCCCTCTCTACTATAATCTATGATGCACGGACACGGACATGGGAATTCTAAAAAAATGGGGATATGGACATGGCGGGGGACACGCCACGTGTATAATTATTTATGTAGATATATATATATATATATATATATATATATATATATATATATATATATATTTTTTTTTTTTTTTAGAAAATGCAAACAAAACAAGACATCCATAAGTATTAACTTTAAGGTTTCTGTATATCCAAAAAATCAGACAATATCTGAGCATGCAGCCCAAAATATTCAGGCACATGTTCTAACTCTGAAAAAAAACACTATAAAATTTATAACATAGAATGGAGACAAACCCCTTTGCGGAATAGTGCACCTACACTCTTGGAGTGCCAAGAGATATCCAGAGCTACTTATAAAAAAACATATGTACATAAAACACACACACGAGAGATGGCGGTAGGAGAGATGTGTATATATGGCTAAATTACACTTTTTTTTATCCAAAGTTTTGATTAATTATAAATTTACCTCAGAAAGTTTTATATTGACCCCCGCCATGTCCCCAGCCGTGCCTCCCTCCAAAAATTCAATTAAGCCATGTTCCCCTCCATGTGGCGTGTCCAGACACGTTTCCTGCCGTGTCCTGATACTGCGATACGGGGACCCCTAGAGGTGTTGGTGTTTCATAGACTATAATCTTAGACATATCCATCCCTCGAGTTCATGAGTAAGCTGCAAATGCTTAAACACAAATATCTAGAATGCCATTGTCTGCCCCCCCCCCCCCCCCCCCCCCCCCCCCCCCCCCCCCAGCTTCAAATTCAGCCTACACAGCGTTACTAAATAGGTAACAGACCATCAATAAACCATTCACAACCATTTATTGAGCAAAGATATCGTAATAATAATCAAACTACTTAATTAAACCATGGTGCAATCCCAAAAGAGTACTTTGTTATATGTTCTTAAAATCTACTCAAAGCCAATGGGACACCAAATGTTAGGGAGGAGGATAAATGCAGCAGTTGCAGAAACAGCCCAAACAGAATCACAGAGGTAAAAGGGAATAAAAGTCAGAGCAGGGTTCAGCAGTTGCAGAATCTGCAACAAAGGGATGTGGGAAAGAGGCAAGATGCAGGACATAAAAGTGAGAGAAGAAAAATCAGCGTAGGAGACCTGCGGAGATATGGAGCTGGTCGCCTGGTCCAGCAGAGAACAGAAATGCTTCTTCCCTGATTGTTGTTCCCTAGTTTGCTTGTCCATATTGTTTTATTTAATTTCTGAAGTACCCAAAAAAAAAAAAGTTTGCTTGTCCCCATTTGTCTTCCAAGATGCTGGTTGATAGCTTTGACGACCCTCGAGTTTGGGACATTGTCTTCCACTGACCACCTTGATTTTGGGACAACAAATTAACAGTACGAAGAGTAGGGTTGCTTTCTAGTTGTTTGATCACTGGTAGGTGCTGGTAATGCTGTCTGACTAGGTAAAGGAAGTGACCCTTCCCTGGTACAGGTGTGTGATGAATTCCTCGGCCAATAATTCATTCACAACCGTGTCAACCGCAGGGAGCTGAGTTAAATGAAGAATAGTACCACAAATTCCCTCAGAATCATCCCCGAGAGCCACGGAAATGTAATAACCATCTTATCTTGGACGAAAATAAAGATCCAAGTTGTCTAGATGTTCCAGTCTGCTTAATTGACTGAATGCAGAAAACCTTCCACTGGCAAGCGATTGTGTTTTTCACAGGATTTCTTGATACTTATGTCAGCATTCTCACTTCTGATATCTCCAGTTGTCGTCACCAATAACCTTCCCCGATTGACAGAACATCCCGCTACCGACACTTTAGAAAGCAGCTTCCAAGGTCTCGTCACTTCGGTGAATCACGTGAGCCCTGATAAACCAAGCTTTTTGGTTCTGTGAATGTCACCTGATCCCACCAACTAGTCATAGCTGAAATAATTTTTTTTATACTTTGTTCACCTTCGAAGTTGCTCGAATCTCTTTCAATCTAATCTAGAAAGGTAGTCTCAAATTTCCTTCGCTGTGGTGAACTTAGCACAATGCCTATCGACTCATCCACATAATTATTTGTCTAAGTGATAATCCTAGCATTATTAACTTGCCAAATGTTAAAGTAACTCAGCATGTTTTTCAGCCTTGCAATCCGTAGGCATTTTTCCATCTCTGGTAACATAATTCCACATCACACAGAATAAAATTCCTCATAACATAGGTCCAGTAAGTGATGAGAATCTCAATTTCCACTGGCCATCATTCCAATAACAACAAAACCAAATTGGATAAGAAGAAAAAAAGATGAATCCTTTACCCAAATCAATAATCGAGTTAACTGGGTGAGGAAACTGAGTCGGGCACCTGTTCTAATATATTCTGATGTGGAGCTGAGTCCATTATCTAATCTCATATGATCTGGTTGGGCTCAATCAGGACTGAGATGAATAGAATAGGACTGAGCAGATGAGAAGACCAAATCACAGCCATGAGGGAAAATATGTCAAAGAGGATGGGAGGAGAAGAGTAACAGACTAATCAACGAGAAGAATCTCAGTTTTCCAGCAACTGGCTTCGGCAACCACGGATGCAAGCCACATCCTGCTCTTATACCATGAAAGCCATAGAGAAGAAAAAGTTTTAATCTATATTGTAATAACGTGAGAATGTAATACAAGAGATTCAAGTCCTAACAAAGAAGTAAAAGGTAAACTACCCCTATTATGAAGGAAACACAAAATACATATGGTCACACCACTAACATGCAAAGTTGTATTATATACAACAATTTTTTTTGTGTGATTTTCCACCATTAAAAGCTATATATGTGCAGGATTTATTTTCCAGATTGAGTTATATGATACGCTTCTGGAAGCCTATTTGCGAGAGCATAAATACATAAGACACGGGTTGTGGATGGATTTACATGTTGGATAGATACATGTGTATTTAGTAATATAAACATATATGTTGATGAACAATTATGTGGGATTATGATTCCCTTATAAACAGAAACAGTATTATGGAAAAGGAGAGTTACTGTGTAAAGAGGTATCTGCAGTGTCCATCTCCTCATTCCTTTTGTTTGAATTTATTTTCCTGCCATGTTAGCCTAAAGACAATTCATTGAGCAATTTTGCAGTTCCAATCCACTTATGGAAAACCGCTGCTGGCAGCAAGGGATGCCAAGTGTTCAGCCAAGGATGCTGAAGCCGGGGCACTAGCCATGGAAGCGTTACATAAGCAGGTCTCTTTTCTTTTACCTTTCTTTTATTCCTTAAAAGCAGAGATAACTTGGAAGTACCCAATGCATGCTTCCACTTCTGGCTGAAAAATGTTCTTTCATTAGGTCATGCCTTTTCTCCTCCGACGAACAAAAGAGGAGGTCTTGTCTGATCTGCCCGAGAAAATTATTCAGGACAGATATTGTGACTTGACTCCTGTTCAGATTAAACTTTATGATTATTTTTTTGGTTCCGTGAGACAAGAAATTTCGAGCATGGCGAACCTAAAGGAGATGGATACAGGAGAAGGAAGTGCTTCATCTGGTTCAACCCATATTTTTCAGGTAGTCAGAGAACTTTTCTCTGTAGTTCATCTAACCTGTAGTGGCTGATGCATGTCCCTTGTTTATTATGTTTCAGGCACTTCCGTACGTGATGAAGATTTGTAGTCATCCATTGCTTGTCCTTGGTGAAAAGGTTTCAGATTCACTGTCTGGCCTTTTGTCGGAACTTTTCCCTGCCAATGCTGACATCATTTCAGAGCTTCATAAGCTCCACCACTCTCCAAAATTAGTTGCTCTTCAGGAGATTCTTGAAGAGTGTGGAATAGGTGTCGTGGCCTCAAGTTCCGAAGGCTCCGCAAACGTTGGCCAGCACAGAGTGTTGATATTTGCCCAGAATAAAGTAATCGTTCTTTTATCTTTGAAAATCTTCTTTCTGAGCGAATTTGTTCTCTTTCCTGTGATCGGTTGTATAACTGTGACGTTGCATGCAGGCTTTCCTTGACATAATTGAAAGGGACCTCTTTCACGCCCATATGAAGAGGTGAGTCTTCGGCTGCTTTATTGTAAATGCAGTTGTTTTTTCAAAGTGATATTTAGATAAAAGAAATTGCTTAAGTAGTGATGCAGCTAATATTTTGAGATTTCTGTGATTTGATTTTTATTGATTCTCGTATTCACATTGTAATAAAAATCTTGCGATTGACATATGTAGCAAGATTGACATATGTAGCTATAGGTAGCTATCTATGAAGAACCAGCACTCCTAGAGGACGGCATGTCCCTATGCCCACTACGGGGACAAGGCTAGGGTTAATTATGCATTTTTGGGGGGTAAATTTGTGTAATTCAAATAGTATGGGTTAAAGGTGTAGTATGATTCTTGTTTATATGTAGGGGTGTCAAACGGGCCGGGTTGGCACTGGCACGGTATGGCACGACACATTTAATTGTGGCACGGCACGGCACGGCACGAACACGGTTTTAGATGGGCAAGGCACAGAACTGGGTCGGGCACGGCACGGTCTAGACGGGCATGGCAGGGCACAGCATGGAAGTGGGCTAGAGCGGCACAGCACGGTCTAGGGCATGACACAACAAATACTAATTTTTAATCTACCAAAAAAAATAATTTTTAATGATGGATTTTTCTAATTACTCCTATATGTTCTACACTTTGTAATATGTTAATACAAATATTTTGCGAATCTCAATACGCCTAAACTTGGTTGGATTATACAAAAAATTTTGAATTATATGTTATGTACTTTTTAATAAGTCAATATAGCTATAGTTATTAGATACACAATTTTTTTTCTTCCAACGAAACTAGAAGATGTGCCGGCACGGCACGGTTTAGTAAATGGGCTAGCATGACACGACACGAAGCACAGTTGGCACCAAATTAAATGGGCCATGCCAGCACGGCACGGCCCGTTTAACACCTCTATTTATATGTATTGATGCTTCATGATATACGTATAACTATATCTCCACTCATACAAAACGAAGTGTTACTTATTTATTTTATGTATTTTTATTGTGTCCCCTATGTCCATATCCCCTTATTTTTAGAAATTTTATTTTTAGAAATTTTGTGTCCCGTGTAGGTATGGCAACGGTTTGGTTCGGTTCAGGTATTGGTAAAACCAAAACCAAAACCGAAACCGGAACTTATAACTAAAACGAGAAAGATGGGAGAGAGGTGCAGAGGATGAGAGGAACTTAGGCTGAGGTGTAGACCTACACGCGCTCGCGCACGCACATATATTGGTTTTGCTATTGGGGTCTAACTTCAAAAAGGCCGTGAAGCTAAAGGAGCTAATGTGAAATCCCTCGTATGGAGTTCCATATAACCTGAGTTAAATCTTTTGAGCCACGAGATTAAGGTTAAGGGTTAGCAGGTCAGCTTGGGGCGGGGCGGGGCATTACAGGTGGTATTGGAGCTGACAACAACCGGAAGTGTGAGGCAGGTCCTGACTCCCGTGAGAAAACGTTCTTGGGTGGGCCCGACAAGGGAGGAGCTTGAGGTGCTTGACGTTCTTAAGCTTGTACTTGTCTCGTATCGCTTGGTGGGTGGAAGTTGTTGGACGACGGAATGCAACGAGGATGTTGCGATCTTACACGGGGAAATTGTGAAATCCCTTGTATGGAGTCTCACATCGACTAACTAATTGTGGAGATAACCAGTGGTATATAAGGTAATGCCCACCAGCTACTATTGACCAAAGTTTTAACTTTTGAACCACGTGGTTAAGGCTCATGGTTAGCTGGTCAGCTGGCACGCTGCGTACTTGAATAATCAAGGGAAGGAGCGCCACAGTCTGAAGTTGTTGCCTTTATGGTGCAGCCTCATTTCACAGGATGAGCAGGGGTTGAATCCTGTAGAAAGTTGTCTACATTGTAGTCTACTAGCAGGATTGGAGTGTGTGGTAGGTGCTATATGTAGTGTCCAAGGAGATTGATAAAATTCTTACATGATGGTAGATTTGTTATTTTGTTTCTCGGAGTTGAATCGCTTCTGTTTTGAACAAATGATTGCGGCGATCTAGTTGAGTAATTTTGTCCAGACAATGAAAATGAATTTCCATGAGTTTGCCTTGTTACGAAAAGCGTGATAGGAAACTACTCGTTTGAAATGTACCTTTAGGTGATAGGGAGGTTTCTGATTCTATGTTTAAATAAGTGGTTGGCAACGGTTTCAGATTTGGCGATGTTGCAAGATCATGTCCTAATGTGTGTCCGCAATTTCTTTCACTAATTCTCTCCAATATCATACAAAAAGAAGAGGATTCAGATTCTACTTGTTCTTGAATGTGGCTGGCATGGTCAATTGGTGGTTGGTCTGAAATTTGTAATATTACCTTCGTTGCTGACAAAAAAAAGCAATGAAAAATGTGCTGGTTTGTGGGACAAGAAACCTCTAATCGAAGCTCAAAATTTCCAGCAGCCTAATCACTATTCCAATTTTCCTTATTGATATCCTCAGGGTTTACTGAGCAACGACCACTGATAAGGGTAGAGAAGTAACACTGATGCAGTCTAATTTAGCATATGTAGGGGGTTGTGATGTGTCTTAGGCTATAATCACAAATAAGTGGTTCAGGTCTTTATTAGGGAGCTGTATAATTTTGATCTTAGAAGCACAGATATGGACACTACACACACATATGTTTTTTTTCTCTATATAATGTAGGACACGAACTCGTTGGGGGTATCATTCGTATACATATATATACAGTCCACTTCCTATCAAGGATCCCGCACGCTTTTAAAATCCGGACTTCCACTTTCCGGATCGAATTTCGACGATCTGAACCGTCCAATGTGTTTAAAAGGTGTTTTTAAAGGTCTCCGCGAGAAATCAGCAAAAAGAATTATAGGACACGAACTCGTTGGGGGTATCATTCGTATATATATATATATATATATATATTTATATATTTATCCAAATCTATTATTATGTACACACACATATAGGGAAATGATAATACCAAAACTGTAGTGCATAAGAGTCTTGTACCCTTTACATCATTTCCAAAACTATGGTGCATAAGAGTCTTGTACCCTTTACATGGTACGAGTTTTTTATTCGCTTGAATTTTTTTGCACTAACAAAAACAATTCTGGCATTACCACTACCCTATATACATGTGTGTATGTCCTAGTTGTTAGAATCGTACGTTTCAGGATTCATATCTTACGATTAGATATGATTCAATGGGTCATCGATTTCGAATAGGTTGCATGTATCTGAAATGGCTGCAAATCAAAAGTGAAGTGGTGAATCGGTTTCGATTAACTTTCTATATGCGAAATCCAGTTTTGACTTTTTTTTTTTTGCCTTTTTGTTGTTGGGGAAGGGCCCAAATTAGTTTTTTATTTTATTTTAAGGTCTTTAGGGTCATTAGATGTCTATGTTTCTCCATCTTTAGTCTCACGACTACATTTATCTCGTTAAGTGGTATATGTAATAAGAAAGGGGAGATTTGTTCTAAAAGAATCCAAAACGACAAAGAAAAAATGGCATACAACCACCCTAAAGACCTTCTGAGGGTTTGTTTTGTACTTTTAACTCTTTTTTTTCACAAAAAGGACTATAAATAGAATTCATGAATCTCATCTCTTGCAAGCTGAAAATAAAAGCATCTGACCTATTGCACCTCATTATTATCAAATCGTCATTTAAAACAAGCTTTTAGTTAGGTCTAAAACTTTCATTTCTCATACGTATTTTTGTTACCCAAGGCAATAAATATACGTTTCCATATAATATAGAAATCATGAGTGAAATCGGAGTGATTCACGATTCGAGAAAGGACCATTTTGATTCTCAATACGACAAACTTTATATTAGTTGCAACTCAAAGTTGAGGAGCATCCCCATCCTTACATCCTTTGTTTGTTTAAGAAGCATAATGAAATCAAGGTGACCAAGAGGTGCTTTCTCTTTCTATTTAGGCAAAAGCATTTTGATGAGGCTTGGTGTGATGTGGTACCTTTGGATACTTGTCATATCCTTCTCGGGCTTCTGTGGCAATATGATAGACACAATCTCGATGATGGAAAGAAAAGTACCTATACGATTCTTAAGGAAAAACAAAAATGACCTTGTTACCCATGAAAGAGCAGGTGGCTCCAAAACCTCCTCTAATTACTTTACTTGCTTCCGAGGAGTTCCTCAAGGAAAACAGTGAGGGTGGGTATATCGTGATGGTGATTCCTGTGGTCAATATGGATGTGCAAGATGTTCCCACGGGCCACAGTAGGACATAGATTTCGAAGGAATGTGTTGATGTGTGTCCCCAGGACCCCAGAATTACCTCCCGCGTTGCGTCCTGTGCGATATGTCCAACATGGTATTGACTTGGTGCCCGGGACGGCTCTTCCTAACAAGTCCGACCTTCAAACTTCTGCAAGGGAGAGGAAGAAACTTCAAAGATAAGTGAAGGAGCCAAAGTGAAGGCTTCATTTTAGAAAGTTTTCGTCCTTTTGTGCTGCTCGACTTCTATTATCTACAAAGGATTACTCTAGGTGTCTTTTAGGAGCGTTTGTGGTAAATTTGTTGGTTTCTTGGATAACAAGAGGCATTCCGAATGGGTGGCACATTCGCTTATAAGCAAGGACGACATTGGTGTGCACAAAAGAGAGCTTGCATTCAAAGGTGGGTATGCTCTTCGAGCGATTGTAAGCTAGGAAATGCAATCATTAGGTGTGTCTATCTGCTGCTTAACATAAGGGAAAACTTCACTTTAGAAGAGTCTTGATGTAGTCTAGTTTAGTAGTAGGAGTCATTTTATGAACATCTAGTTGTATGTAGGTGGTTGAGCTATGTCTTAGGCATAAATAAGTGGCTAGGGAAGTAGGGAGTTTTTATCACTTTTGGAATAGAATTGTTGAGAGTCAGACTTTTGGTATCCCTTTTTGGGGAGGTTTCTCTCTAGTCAATATCTGCTTTGATTTGGTTGCATCAAACTCACTCTTTTCTTTTTCTATTAGAGAAGAAAAATGTCCCCTTGCTGGTAAAGAACATCTCCCGTTCTTGACATGTTTCATTGATCTCAATTTTTGTGAATGCTGTTTAGCAGTGTCACATATTTGCGGCTGGACGGATCAGTTGACCCTGAAAAGCGCTTTGACATTGTAAAGGCTTTCAATTCAGACCCCACTATTGATGCATTACTGCTCACCACTCATGGTAAGACTTATTGGCTACAGCACACAAGATTTGTGTTTTGGCTTTTGCTCATTGGTGTTATCTCTTCGTGTAGTTGGTGGACTTGGTTTGAACCTAACATCTGCTGACACTGTTATTTTCGTGGAGAATGACTGGAATCCTATGCGGGATCTTCAGGTATATAAAATATGTAGATTCTGTTTTGCTATGAAGGATTTGTCTTTTATAGATAATCATGGAAATCAATATTTTTGAGTTTAATTTCTTTCGAGATATGTTTCTTTTTTTGCTAGTTCAGTGATTCAATTTCGACATGCATATCTATCTATTTATTTACTGAAAATCATCATTCGTCTGCCGTGGCTTACCTATTGACGTGGGGCTTTTAGACTATCTTTTAGCAAGTTTGAAGCAATGTTATAGTGATTGTCATAAGAAAATGTCCTATGAATACTAGATGTCATTGTCAATTGAATTCATGAGCTCTTTTCTATAGATCACCAAGCAATAGGTACCGTAACTGACAAACATGCCCCCGCTCATGCTGGTGGTGCATTACTTGTATCCTCTTCACCAGTTTTGGTATGTCCTATGAAGCACTGTACAGGATGGATATGGGCTTAGAAAAATATGGTACAGGTATGGGTGGGGTACGGCTTTAAAAAAGTACTTGGTATGTGCATCCCATGAACTTATCTCACTCCAGACTCTTTTAAAGCTTGCCTCTTAAAATTGGTGATGCCGAGAGTGTGTTGTAGTCTCTCTCAAGTGTTAGCGTCAATGTGGACACAAGCAGGTAAAAATGAGCAGGCATTTTTACAACCTTGAGGGTATAAAAATTTCGGCTTTTCCATCAAGAAGGGTTTGTGAGAAATCTAAAACTCGTGTTTATTGCTCGAGATCCATTGTGTCATGTATTTATACATTTGCAGGCAATGGACAGAGCCCACCGGCTAGGTCAGCGGAAAGTGGTGAATGTACACCGTCTCATCATGAGAGGAACAATGGAGGAAAGAAAGATGAATCTTCAGGAGTTCAAACTAATGGTAGCTAATGCTGTCATCAACGCAGAAAATGCTAGTCTGAAAACAATGAACACTGGCCAATTGCTTGATCTGTTCACAACGGCAGAGACCAAAAAGGTATGGTTCACAGCTTTGATTTTAGGCAGTGTTGTATCATGTATGTATAATTCAACCTGCTAGACCTGCTTTTTTTTATTCAAAGTGGGTGGTTTTTGGAAAAGTTGTCAGCAATAACCATTTGAAATATTTTGAACTGTGTTGCCTAGCAGGCTGGCTCAAAAAAAGTAAATTGACGAATGTCAGATTAAAAAATAAAATTGCATTAAAATATTTTCTCAGTGCCAAGGATTGTTTCTAGGTGTTTATTTTTAGGCCTTTATGCTGTATATGACTTTTTTCCCTGATTAAAGCAAACTACATTTTACTAAACAAATTCCAACATGATATTTTCCCGAAAGGTCTATAATTGCTTTTCCCTCCTTGCTTTTGGTGGGATTATATAAATTGTGTCTCCAGGGAGCTGCTCAGAAGGGTTCGGATGGAAACTATGATGGAGACTCCAAATTTGCTGGTACTGGCAAGGGATTAAAAGCCATCCTTGGTGGATTAGAGGAGCTTTGGGATCAATCACAGTATACTGATGAATACAATCTAAGCGAATTTTTGACCAAGCTAAATGGCTGAAACCTAGCTGCACTTGGAGAGTTTTTTTGTTAAATGACGAAGAATACGACTTTGAACAAGTTCTCAGCAGAGCTTGATGACCGGACGCCACACAAAAACAAAAAAAAAAGGAGCTTGATTACTGGACCATGGTTTCCATCCAAGATAAGGAAACTCCAGTGGCGTGCTCGTGTACAGTGTATATGGTCCGGTCAAAGCCCGAGATTTTGAAAACTTAGTTATTCTTTTTCCCCTTGTTTTCTTTTATTTACTTGCGTATTTTGTTCATTTTTGTTTTTCTGGGAGGCCTTAGAAAAGGATGGTTTGAGGGTTAGATGCAGGGAGAGCAGGCTTGGGCCGAAAAAATGGTTTAGAGAAGAAACGTGAATCTCAGATTATATGTATCCATTCAGCATCTATTGGATAGAGGCTAAAACCTATTGGCTGAATCTTTTTATTTTATTTTATAGTCCACTATTGGTATCAACTTGTGAAACTGTTTTCCTACGTGAACTGATTGTGTTTTCTTCTTATAAGTAGGCAATCGATCTGTTTCTCCAGTAGGTCCACGGCACTGAATTTCTTTTAGTGGAAGAATGCTTACAGGATTTTAAATCAAGGTTCTATTCGTAAATTGCACGTACTTCTGTTTTGTTTGTGCTATCATTTCTGTTTAAGCAGCCTAGGGGTGAACAGATTGAATCACTTGTATATGCTCAAATTCTTTTCTCTACTTAAGCAAATATGTTAGCAAGCCAAGTAATACAATGCATGAAGATAAACAGGAAAACTGGATTTTTGAATTGGTCTAATAATGTTAAAGCGAAATGCTAAGTACCTATGAAGTTTACCTAGAAAATTGTCCGGAACTTGAAATCAGTGATGAGCCATTGATTTTAAATTTCTGGGTACACTTTACCGACGGCTATGTAGCACTGCAGAATTGTAGAAAGTATTGATCGGTCGAATGCTGTAGAGGATGTAGATAATGAATATTAAATCAGCATGGTGGAGATGACGACAATATCATTCAAAGCAATCAAGGAAATTGCTGATCTGAGACTTGCTTAATGGCCGGCCGGGGCCAACAAAGAACTCTTGACAACCAACCAAATTGAAGGCTCTCAATTCCGGCCTCAAGCTCAGTCAACGTGCTCCTCGAACGTAGCGGGCCATCAGTAAGGTTAAAAAGTCGTCATTCGGAGTTTGGCTCGGACCGCTCCGAGAAGAAGCAAGATTTCGGTACAAGGTCGGCGGCTTCAATCAAGGCCTATGAGCCCTCAAAATGATTGTCAAATGTTCCGTTCGCTGTAATACAAGGGGAGCAAGTACATAACCGCATTGGAGATTTTTTGGAACAGGAAAAGATGACACTTAACCATGCTTGGAGGACTGGTAACCGTGGGTAGGCGGCCAAAGTTGCCTATAAATATTGGAAGAAAGCACACAAGCAAATGTATACATATATAATCCAATACGGAGAGAAGCGCAAGCAAATAATGGTTCCATTATGATTATGTGAGAACGCCTGGACTATAGCTTGTGCCTTGTAGCCCGCCCACAGTTTGCCCTTGAGTGGAAACTCGCTTGACTTTCGCCATTGAAATTGCCGGAGTGTCGCGCGCCAACCGTCCCTTGCCTTGTAGACTCAACAGGTCGATGAAGAGGTATTTCAATCTTTCAGAAAATTGGTATAAAGACCAAGTTTGAGGCTTTAAATAGTGTTTAGTCTAGCTTAACTTATTTTAATGACTCTAATACATTAATGTAAAATTTTTGTAGGTTCAAGGACAAAACTAGACAAAAATATCCTTAATGATAAAAACCAATTACAAAAGGAAAACTGGGCGTTGCACTTGCTCTCTGACGCGTGAGGCCTTGAAGGCGACATCACAAGCACTCTGACCCGTGGGCATGCACATGCTCTGACCAAAGAAACAAGGAAAGCGCCTACTAGTGCTAGACTTTCCCCTCTCTCTCTCTCTCTCTCTCTCTCATGTATGTGTGGGACAAAATTAATGGAATGAGACAAAATTAATTTCTCTATCTTCAATTTTGGGGGTGAGTTCAATTTTGGGAGTGGGTTCAATTTTGGAATTCAATTTTAGGGGGATTTAGGCTCTTTGGGGTAGGGTATAGTGGGTTTAGGCACTTAGGGTACACCTTCCAATTATAGGGTTTTAGTGGTTTAGGCACTTTCATAGGGTACCCTCGTGTTTTAGGCACTTTCATAGGGTACCCTAGGGTTTAGGCACTTAGGGTGCACTTTCCAATTATAGGGTTTTAGTTGTTTAGGCACTTTCATATGGTACCCTAGTGTTTTAGGCACTTCATAGGGTACCCTAGGGTTTATGTTTAGGGTGCATTTTCCAATTATAGGATTTTAGTGGTTTAGACACTTTCTTACCCTAGGATTTTAGGCACTTTCATAGGATACCCTAGGGTTTAGGTTTAGGCACTTTCATTAGGTTTGGGGGTTTAGGCACTTTCATTGGCTAGTGAGGGCATTTTTGGAATGTGTGTGTGATTTGTCCTCTTGGCATTAAAAAATAAGTTGATGTCCTTATTAAAGTAAAGACCCCTTTACTATGTCCTTCCCAAAAACGGACCCTTCATCTTTTAAGTAGGAGCTTAAGGAGTAAATCTCATCACATTGCCCCCATCACATAGTAGATGGCATAACATGTATGGTATAGATAGGGACAGAACTGAAGGTTGGCTTACCATGTATGGTGTACTCCCAATTTCGGAAAACCTAAAATTATATCAATCTTATTTTACTTACCATGTATGGGCCAAAATTACAAGAGTCCAATTTTTTTCACCATTGTTAAAAGATGGTGAACATTACCCTCACTATTGTTAGTTGAGATGGTGTCCTAAAAATACACTTTTTGGCAATGATGAGATTGCTTTTTAGTGGAATCCACACCACCTCAACCAATAAAAATGAGGATAAAAATGTGGCAGTACCCAGCGCACATCTCAGCCGTCCAAACTAATTTTGGACGGTCCAGATTTTAAATGCACTCTTACCTAAGAGTGTATTTAAAATCTGGACCGTTCAAAATAATTTTAAATTGATGTGATGGGAAGCTGCGGGTATCACGTAAAACACCACATGGTACCCTATTTGCACCCAAAATTTTCTCGTAGATCTGGATTTCCAGTCTCATAATCGTACCATGATACTAGCACATTTGCAATTTCTTTATACAACGGTTATTTATCAAACTCTCTCATATAGGGTGAGTTCTATCTACGTGTAAATTCCTCTACATATGAGAGGAGTGTGACCAATAATCGTTATATCTATTTTTCTCCACTTTTTACAATCTAGACCCCTATCCACTTTTTGGCCTAACCACATAGCCTCTAAATTTAAACTCAAGTTACAAGAATAGCCTGTGGGGTTTACTTATTATATGTTAGTTCGGACTTTGATCTCCAACCAATGTGAGATGTAAAGCCATAAATGAGTTGTCACGATCTATCCAGTTTCACTTTATGATGAAACGTCAAAGTCTAGAGATCGCACTTATAAAAATTGCAATTTTTTGGACCAAATTTTGTTTTTCTGTGTAACAATATACGCACATGTTTTCGTAATCAATTTGAAACTAATTAATCACTGTATATTATGTACTTTTTAAAGTTACTTCTATCTTTCTAGATATGTAAATACATCTGTATGTAAGCGCGCGCCAATATAGATAATAGGTAGAGATAGTTGTTGGCCTGTGCCATGCCATTTATAAACACTGATATTGGCTTAAGAAGCCGAAAATTGACGACATAAGTTATTTCTGTGAAGAAATTAAACAAACAGAGTAAAAAGAGAGCAGCGAATCTAGGGAAAAAATTTTAGCTTACTTTTAATTTTCACTTTGTCACCGGTTATAAATTTTCTTTAAAAAAAAAATTCGGCATTTTGCTTTATGATTCATTTGGTTGAGACAAACATGAAATATAAAAGACATGGCTAAAAAAAAATAAAAATTCTACTAATGACAAATTATAACAAAAATTCGGCATTTGGACATTCCAAATATATATGTAGGAGGCAGGTATTTCATATATAACAAATTGATTGAGCAGCAGTCACTAAATATGTAGTATGCAGCCATGCAGGTATTTCAGTTGTAAGAGTTAGTATTCGGTCTTTAACAAATGGTAGCCATTGTTGGACATAACAAAACCCGTACATAAATACATATATGGTCAAAATAGCGTAATTAATACTCCTCTGGCCTTAAACTTTCCATTTCTTTTTCTCCCCAACAAACTTTCCATTTCATTTTCCCCAATGGGAATGAGATATAGCATTCTGTCTCACATATAGTGTATATATAGTATGTGTTTTTGTGTATTCCTTCCAGGTCTTTTTGTTTAATTACAAACCAGCAGAAGCAAACAACGACGATACAAGAACCGCGATAAGGGCAGTGAAGCAGTAGGCTGAAGAAGAAGAGATGTGCATTGCTGAAGACTTTTTTGGAGGACTTGCTGCTGAATTGTCATCATCAGCGGTGGGTGCATCAGCGGCGGAGCCAGACGGCGAAGGGGAGCTTGGTGCGGGTGCTTCAGCAGTAGGAGGAGCAGCCTCGGGCGCAGTGTCGTAGTCATCCTCATCACCATCGGGGCTTGGGGCAGGGGTGGTGGTGTTGTTGTTGTGTGGAGGTGGCGCGACTGGGGATCTCATGGGCGCGGAAGTTGGTGGTGGAATCGATCCATCAATCCCAGGAGTAAATATGACTCCAGAAACTTGAAGCACCACATAGTCGAACTTATGAGAAGCAACTTCGTCGCCACCAAGTACCTGGATGTTAACGGGAGCGCCTCTGACAGCAGACCCAATCCTGATTTTATCTTGCGGTTGAGTGCCAACGTTTGGGAGGGCGATAATGTTGAGGTAACCTTGCATGTATTCAGCAACGCCGGTGGCTTGGTACATGGTGGTGACGGTGGTGTTCTTCTTGGGGGACAACGTAGAGAGCTTTATCATGTCGTAGTAATCAAGAATTACGTGGGTGCTAAGGGTGTCCTTGATCCTGGAGAGGGGCGCAGAGGCTAATCCTCCAATGGCTCCGTTATCCACGGCCAGGATGGTGATGGTGTCTCTCGAAGCGATATCTTTTGCAAGCCCTGTCTGATTGAGGAGGCTTAGAAAGGTGCTGAACTGAGGCTTGCCCCCGAGGATTTCCGTGACATTGACCTTAGGCTGTGGCACGGGTGGCGATAGAGCTTCCACCGGCGACAACCAGGACAGCATACTAGAAAACAACATCACCCAGACGGTGATCTTGACAAAACAGGATTCTGTAGTACTCATCTTCTTCTTCTTCTTCTCCTTCCTTCCTCTTCCTTTTTCTTCCCTCTTTATTCTTTTGTTATTCGAAGAGGAGGATAGAATCCGCTCTAAACAGGAAGCTGGTTTTATTCTGCCTGGCCTGGGACTCAGGGATGTTGTTGACAAAAACGGAGAAAGCAAATCACCTTTTTATAGAGAGGAGAGGAGATGCAGTGCTAAATATGGGAGTTTGTTAACTAGCTTCTTGTTTTGTCATGCATATGAAAGCTCTTTTTCCGCTACTAATCTGGGAGTTAGTTTTTGAGTTACCTCAAAAACCGCGTGAATCGGAGCAAAGCTCTCTCGGACACAGATTGAATCAATGAATGAATGGGATCTCTCCGAATGCATGGGTGGGAGATAACAAAAAAAAAAAAAATTCACTTTTAGAGAAATTTATATATTACACAAAAACGCTTCTTTGTGGATGTCTCTCCCTCTTTTATTTGATTATTAGAAATTCATTTCTCACACTTCATACAATATTCCAATCACAGACATGTATGCACGCTACATCGATCATTTATCTCACACAGCTCAAACATGGCTAGCTATAAACACCTCCATTTGGTTTGAATAATCCATATGTTTTTTTCACAGTAACTAATCCATATGTTACCGCGGCTAATTCTATTTGGCTCCCTAATCACTTTTACTTCCAATTGATTCTGGCCGTTTAACTTGTAACAAGCATGATTGGACATATACCGATTGAACTAGTTAAAACAGCTCCGTCGCTTCAACCCCAACTAACTTCCCAGAACAAGCTCTTTCTATACCTTCTTTTCCGTGCGTACTACTTCAATAAAATTAAGATGGATCTATATCTTACTACCAGGCGTGCCTCAACAAAACCAGTCTTTTTTCTTACAGTTCTCGATCCACATACCTCTGCCAGAAATGAGAAATTTTACTAGTAACACCGGAGTCGAAATTGGTGCTTATGATAATTTTAGCACTCATGAGTGTGTTGGTTTGAACTGTTTCTACAATTGGGGTAAGACACCCACCCCAATATCAGCTAACAAAACAAAATGCTTGAAAGACCATGCGATCGAGTAGATTGAGCAAAGATCGATCACATTGTTCTCTCTGATAATTGGGTGATCACACTTAAGAAGTGTTTAATTTGTGTTTTCTAAGCACAGTCAGCCTCCACGTTCCAGTTTTGGCAACTTATAAGGTCAAGCATGCAGCACTCATGTAATTTACTTATTAGTGAATTCGTTCACACTTAAGCAGCATCAGCGGTACGGACAGCTTTCTCTGCTTGTCCTGCATCTCTTGCACATCAAGTTCAAAGAATGAGTATAATGTTACTATTTCACTCAGTTGGGCCTTTTAGTTGCTTTATTTCTATGGTCTGATCAAGTCCTTTACCAGGATTTTAGGAAGTTCTTGTAATACATTTAAAAAGTACAAGTGTTGTAACATTGATTGATTTGAAATTTGTACGCAAATTGGTTTTTATTTATCTGTAGCCTGTTGCATTCACTTTTAAGCATTTTTATTTTATTATGGTAAGGCTAACATTCCCATATTTACGATGAGTTAATTAAAGACGCACATGATTGTTGGGTTAATTGGTGATTTCCCAATTCCGACAAATTGTTAGAAGTCTATATGCTTGCGACCTTAGATTGTATCATAGAAGGCGTCACCCCAAGCGTAGGGCTAGGTATCGCGTAGCAAGATAACCGGTAAGACCGGGTCGAATCCACATGGACCGAATGCACCTTGCGTGATGGTTGACTTGCGAGTGAGGGTTTTAGCCTTAAAGTGGCAAACTGATTTTTGTGGTTTGATTGATGGAATTCTCTCTCTACCTCTAATGCGATAGAAAATAAAGATATAGACTATAAATTCAAGGCGGCAAGATCTAGAAGTTCATACCACCCATGACTAAGGATATTCAATGTCTCTTAACTATAACTCAAGTGAGAGACAAAGTCACTTGCTCTCACTCGGAAGATTTAACAATAAAGATCATTTTGATTCTAGAAATTGGGTTTAACAATGGGATAAGTTCTTTGAAGTATTTTTACAAACACTTGGAGTGACATAGCTCTAAGCATCATGTGTGGCAATTAGTCAAGCCCTTGCCTACACAAGATCTAACAACTCCTAGTTTTGGTACATAAAATTAAACTTACTCAAAGAAAACTAATCTTTACCACAAAAATGAGGTTTGTAAATGGAAAGAAACTCTCTTAGACATTTTGTCAAACACCTAAAGTGACATAGCTCAAAGCATTGTGTGTGCCAAGTGATTTGTCTACACCCAATCAAAGAGGCTAACAACTCTAAGTTTAGACAGAAAATAGAGTGATTTATCCATTCACAAACCCACCATAAGCATATAAACGTGAGAAGCCATTGAAACATCGAAGTCATGGGGTGATACTCACTCCATGACCAAGCCTAATCTACTACTCAAACATGCTTAAAGTACACAACAAGAAGAAAAACGTGATTAAGGAAAACATGACAAAAATAAAAATAAACTTGATTTATAGAACGATCAATCTAAATACGAGGAACAAGTTTAATACACGACAAATTAACAAGATATGAAAACTTACATGAGTATTCTAGAGAGAGAGCTCAACTCTCTCTAATGGAGGAGAGAGGGAAGAGCTCCCCAAAACTAAAAAAAAAAAAATAGAAAATGAAGAAGAAGATGGGGGCAAGAGAGAGGAGAGGAGACTATATTGTATGCTCCCACACCTCAAAAGTGTACAAAAACATGTCTCCAACAAAACATTCTCCTAGAAAGTCCCAAAAGCTAGTTTAATACATCATAAATTGACATCAACTGGAACCATCAAGGATCAAGGAATCTCCTTCTCTCTCTAAAGTTTAGACCCAAACCCTTGCCGCGTCATAATCTTCGGCCTCCTTGTGGCGGTGGGATGGGTGGGCGACCCCTCCAATTCTTCCGTTTCTTTTCTTCCTCCTCTTCTCCCTCTCTGCTCTCGTTTCTTCTCTCCTTTCTCCTTCTTTTTTCTCTGTTTTGCAGGCTTTAGATGTGGCAGGTTGCAGTGGTTTCCTGTGGCGGCTTCCGGCTAGTATGGAACCTAGGCTGCTGTTTATCCAGATCGTTTTTCCAGAGTTTTCGGCTCTCGACAGTCACGCATGGAGTTCAGAAGTTTCGATTGGTTCACGGTGTAGTGGGTTTCCTTGGGATAGGTGTGGCGGTGCGGCGGTGGTGTCTTTTTGGAGGTGGTGCTCTCGGACCCTTTCTCTCATGCCTCTTCTTTGGTCAGTGGATCCCCCATCGTCGTTTTGTCCTCCGTTGGGTATCATTGTTGGATGATCCCATCTTAGCTTAACGGCGTCGGTGGTGTTTTGGCCACTTTCTCCGGTCTCTTCCATCATTTCTAGTGGTGGTGGCGTGGTGGAGGTGGCAGCGGTGTGGTGTTGATTTTGTCGGCTGATGTTTGGCTTGGTGGACTGTGGCAGTGGAGCTAGGGTTTCTTTGGTTTGGGCTGTTGTTTTGGGCTTTATTTTTCCTATTTGGTATGCCTATGTTGTGATGGGCTTCATTTGATTTGTATATCCTGGGCTAGGCCATTGGTGATTTGGGGCTTTGTCCATCAGGTGGTTTTTTGGGGCTTGTTCCCATTAGGCATTTTAATTTATTCAACTTCGGTTGGAGTCCCCTCTCTTCTCCCCCTACTTGATATACCCTTGTCAAAGTTTCTTAATAAAATCTTTTCCCAATAAAATTAAAAAAAAAAATACATCAAAAATTGGCTTGGTATGGATACCTCCGAACAGAGGTATGGATACCAAGCTGATTTTTCTCATCTGGTAGAGGTATGGATACCAATCTGTCTGTTTGTCTGGATGAAAAAGGTACGGATACCTCCTAACAGAGGTATGGATACCAATCTGTTTGCTCGTCTGGGACCAGAGGTATGGATACCTCCCAACAGAGGTATAGATACCAATATGTATGTTCGTCTGGGTGAAAAAGGTATGGATACCCCTTTTGGGGTGGTATCCATACCAATCTGAGTTTGTTTATTTTCAGGCCTTGGTCCCTCCTTGGTCAAATGTGATGCTTCCGAACTCTTCCAAAGCACTTCTAATCAAATTGCGGCCTTCGGGAGGGACGGTACTTGGTCTTGTGGATGATTGGATACTCCCGAATTCCACCGGGAGTCTTGTGAGCTTTAGGCATGGCTTTGTCACCGGCTTGATCTTATCAACCTTTGAACTTCCTGGGCTTTAGTCTAATCTTCGCTCCTTGGCTCTTGGATTCTCGGGATGTGTCCCGAAGTGCTTCAATTGCGCCTTATGCTGTGGTTTGACCTGAAACTTGCAAAAACACACTTCGCGCAACATCAATCATATAAAGCGCTAAAACGCGCGTGTGTGTGAACAAAATGAGCTAGATAAGCTCAAATATCTACAATATTAGGGGCTTATCACACCTCCCAACTTGAACTTTGCTAGTCCTGAGCAAATTAAACTACAGCAACCAATTAATCAAAATAAAACTTCCCGAAGTTCCCGATACAATGACTATGCTCAATCTACAAAAAGTCTAGGCAAAGTACTATTCATTTGGATCATTCAACCAAAAGCAACTCACACACACACATGCCATGCACAATGATGAATAGACTAGGCCACACGAGTAGGTAAGTGATATGCACCCTAAAAAGCTTCAATTCCAATAGGGCTTAGACAAAAGATGTTCCAAAAAATTTGCAATCACATACATAGAAGCATCAAAACATCCCATGATAAGCGCTTAGCATGAATTGTGATAACAAGACAGAAAGATTACCGCAGGTGATAAGCACACAAATATGTAAATATTAGTGGGCTTAAGTCCTCGAGTTTGATCATATTATTATGTTTATTATTAATTTTTATAAGATATTACACGTAAGGTTTGTTTTGAGTGTTTCAAGAGAAAACGAGATAAAATATGGTGTATTCAATGCTGTGTGGAGGTGTGACGCACCGCACTGGATAATGTTCCAGTCAACTGTGGCAACCCACTGAAGAAAGAAAAATTAAAAAAAAAAAAACGAAAGAGGAAAAAAAAAGGCAGAAAGTGAATAGGTGTTGTCGGTTGGGAATCCAGAAATGGAAACAAATATCGCGGAGTCCTATTGATATCAGATTTTGTCTTACGAAACACATGCCAAGCACATAAATTACAAGTGCTATACCGTTTTATTCCCAGAATTAAAAGAAGAAATTTGACTGTTCCGACGCTCCAATCGGACACTGTTTTGAACTTCAGTTGAGAGCGTCGTGAACCCAGTTAGTGTAGGTGGCAACAATCAGTGGCTCTTTTCCCTTTACTTTTCTATTTCTTTTGCCTATATAAGGCATGCGAGTAGTCAGTAACCAACATTAGATAGTATTAGACGTAGCTGGAAATTAGATTAGGAAATTAGGAGAGTCTCTCTCTCTTTTTGTCTCTCTCTCTCTCTCTCTTTTTGTCTCTCTCTCTCTCTTGTTTTCTTTTGCTGTCTTCTTCTGTCTTTCATTTTCTCAGCCAAGGAGCCGAGGGCTTCTCCCTCAGTACTTTCAATTCCTACTGAATTTAATTCAAGTTTGCATTGAGTTGTAATAAATTTGTAGTTTTTAAATTCTTGTTTTAATTTCATCTTTATATTTCCTTGTCATTTCAATTCTCAGTTTAAATCCATTTAATTCAAAAGATTGAGATTTGGTTGTGAGAGTTCGCAAACTTACTGGCTATTTCTCACACCGAACCCGAATCTAAGATTAGTCCGAGTTGTGGATTCCTTTGAAATTGAAATTTTTTACACTAGAGTATATAGTAAATATGGAGAAAAGAATATTTATAAGCTTGCCAAGCTAAGGGAAAGAAAAGCTATAGACGAAAACACTCAAAAGAGATTTTATTGAAACACGTTTTAAATTTCAGGGTTCAATTGAACAATCGGAAACTTGAGGGTTTAAATTGTTCGGGCACGAAACAGATCTGGGTTTATATGTGAAAGTAACGTGTTCGTTTATGATTCCCAGCAGTCCGTAAATCGTTACCCGTTTTTCCACTAAAATGGAAATTTCATTTTCCGTTTTTTGTTTAGTGGAGTATTTATACCTCACGACGAGGCTTTGATCATGTCGTCAAATTTCTCTCTCTCTCGCCCGCCCGCGTATTGCATCTCTCTAAAAATTTCCTCCCAATCGTCGCTCTTTCGTGCATCTCTCTCTCTCTAGATTCTCTAACTGTCTTAGTTGAAGTATAGAGCTGAGTTGAGTTATGGCGTCCTCCGAAGATCGAAGAGACGAATCGCCCAAAGAAATGCTACATAAAACCAAGGCGGTGCAATTCTTGGGACGCACCACGCCAATCATCCTTCAGAACGACAATGGCCCCTGTCCTCTCCTCGCTATCTGTAAATTATTAAATCCCTCTCTGTATCTTCTAGGGTTTTTTCTTTCCTTTTCTGGGAGCCTTTCTTTTCTTCTAGGTTATTGTCGTCTCACTTATCATTTACATATTTCTTGATGAAATCACTTGTCCATTGAACCGAGAAAAATGAGCACTGGATTGATCGTCGACGATTCCTGTTTGATGCCATATTCTTGATGAATTATCGCAAGTTGTGAGTTATAGAGGTGTTTACGATTCTTGATGTGAAATACAATTTGAATGATTCTGCCCTATGATATGAGCTCTGTGGAACCGAGAATTCTAGGTCTTTCTTGTTCTTGATTTGAGTATACAATTAGAGGTATGTTGTGGTTTTGAAGGACTTAGGTTTCCGTTAATTTACGTATGAATTAGAGAAAGCTCGCCATTATGATAGATTATCTGTTTTCCTGTGTGTGTCGTACACTTCTATGTTTGTGTAGAATGTTTCTGAGTTGATTTGATAGTAAGTTTTGATTGACTAGGTTTTCTTCTTTCCATTAAGTGTTTCTGATTGTTTTGTTCAGAATCAGCATGACAGTGTTTTTTTTTTTTTTATCAAGAAAAAGTCATTTAAATGGTTGTGACTCTGCGATTCGAAATTTGATTTGAAAGATTAAGCGGCTAGTGATGAATTGCGTGAATTGAAAAATCTAGATGTTTACTGTTCTTTTTCACTATAGGAGTTAGAACTTTGCTAAAGTGTTAAAATGATTAACGCATCTCAATCTATAAGTGGCTTCAATCCTGTGAAATGTTTTCCTTGCTTCAAATTTGAAAAGGAGAAAGCGTTCTGTTATGATGAATTTTGTGTTTTTTGCCGTGTTGAGTGTCTCTGGCATGATTGACAGTAAGATAGATGGTTAGGGTTTAATTATGAAGAAATGATAGTTGGAATAATCGCATATGATTCAAGATTTAACATTGGATGGTATTATGCGGCTAGTAAATTAGTAGTGATTTATTTTGTTAAATGGATGAATTTTGGTTTCTTAATCCCACAATTAACTGTCGAAACAGTCTAATGTTGCCTTTGTGGTTGAATTAGTTGTATTTTTGTCATGTTGAATGTTTACGAGTTGGTTTGGCAGGAATTTATAGTGTCAAGGTAATTCTTTTCTCCTTTTATTCCTATCGTCAATCACATCAATGCTTCGTAAGGGGATTATTTTGCTTATAATCAAGGAATGATGATTGGAATGATCTTTTACGACCCAAAAATTCAACTTTGAAGTGATTACGCTGCAAGTACTGAGTTATGACTTATGTGTAATTGAGAATTCTAATAGGTCTTCGTTGCTCTTGATTTTTATCATAAGAGTTAGAACTATTCTATGCGGTTAAAGGATTGAGGTTTTGTAATCCAATATTAGCTGTTAGATAGAGTGTCATGGTTTCCTTGACTCAATCTGAAAATTAGAAAACATGCTCATTATGGATTATACTCCCCCTGTCCCTATTTTTAGTATCGACATTTCCATTTCCATTTTGGGTTGTCCCTTAATAAGTGTGTTTTGCAAAGTTAAATCGGTAAAAGTTTTTACAATTATTATTTTGCCTTTTTAAAAAGTTAGTGGATAAAGAGTTAATGGGTAAAAGTGGAGAATAATTTTGGAAATTGGAGGTAAAAGTTGATGTGAAAAGTGTGTAAAGTGGAGGTAAAAGTTGATGTGGAAGGTGTAGTGGTGATGTTTGTTTAATAAGTTGGATTTACGAGGTAACACACTTAAAAAGGGATGGAGGGATTATGTTTTTTTTTCCCCCCAGTTTATTGGATGTTTATGATTTTATTGTAATTTTGATGGTTAAGGTTTTCTTTTTTCCTTTGAATTTTCCTGATTATGTGTTGACAATCGGCGTTAGTGCCATGTTTTGATGGTCAACATGTATCTTCTTTGGTAGGTAACGTTCTCCTGCTAAAGAACAACTTGAGTTTAAGTCCAGACATTACAGAGGTATCTCAGGAGAAGTTGCTTTCACTTGTTGCGGAGCGGTTAATAGATTCAAACAGTAATGTGAATGTAATCCTCTGTTCTTCATTAAATTTCAATGACTGTTTGTTTGGTTATTAGGCTGATAGTTAACAAAATGCTACAATTTGATGCAAGTTGCTTGTTCTTTTTTATTGTTTGTTTACAATACTGTGTTTTCTGTCTCATTTCTGTTGAGAAACGCATAGAAAGAAGTTTTTTCTCTTGATTGTTTTGTGTTAATTGGGTGCAGAACAAAGATACTGAGTATGTTCAAAACCAACAGCAGAACATTTCTGATGCAATTGATTTGCTTCCTCGGCTTGCTACTGGGATTGATGTAAACATCAAATTTTTGAGGTTAATTTCCAAAACTTTTGCGGTGGTGACCATCTATCATTATACAATTTACAGTTCAATAATTATCTTGATGTAGTGTTTAGCCTCGTCCATTTCTCTTTACTATTTGAGATCACAATACATACAAATTTTTTGCAGGATTAATGATTTTGAGTTTACTCGCGAGTGTGCCATATTTGATCTTTTGGATATTCCACTATACCATGGTTGGATAGTTGATCCCCAGGTATGTTCTTTGGGTTCTCAAACCTCTATTGAAAACGACTATGTTTAACTCCAAGATCATCCTTCACATCCAAAGAACTTTTTGTCTCTTGATTACCTTTTCATTCAACTATTTTGGGATGAAAGGGGTGGACTTGTTTCCCCTTCACTTAAGTGGATTTGATTTTGTGGGGTTTAATGTCGCGTTCCCCACTCTATATTTGTCCTCATGCTCCTTTAAGGACTAGCCCACTAGACTTTTAAGTGCATAGCCTCGGTATGTGCTAGAACTCTGTACCATTTGTTTATAAAATTTGTTGCCATTGCTCCTATCCATGCCTAAGAAGAAAACTATGGTAAACTGTGCCCAGAGTCCTTGATGCTTTATGCTGTTGCCAATGTGAATCAGAGTTCTTAGTTTCTATTTGCTCCCTCTCTTAGTCGTTGGGATGTCCTATTTGGGTGGCGAATACACCAACCTCGCACCCGCGCTTCCAAGTCAGACTCTCCGTGGAACCTCATCCAACTAGGATAGATCCTCTTAGGCATATGAATCCCTTAAAAAACAAATTTAAAGATACCAAGGAAGAAAGAATATTAAGTAACGGTAAGATACTAGAAAAATGTTAACTCCAATTTGTTGTGCAAGCTGGCTAGGCATCCGGTTATCAAAAAAGAAAAAAATTGCTTGTACGTATCAACATGATCTTTACTTATATTCACTAAAACATTATTAGAATTTCACGAATTATGGACGGCAATATTTACTTGTATTGCATCTTTATATTTTATGTATTATTCTTATTCTCTCCACCTGATGCTCCCAAACAGAGCTTCTATGATCCCCTGTCCCACCCTGCTGGCGCCCTCACATTGTGCAACTAAGCTCCCTCTTCTTTGTATAAGTATTGAGAAACTTCTATTGCAGTTCTAGTGCAGTTAGATGAGACTACATGGCCAGTCTCGTATTCATGCTTATATCTCAATTCTTATGTCTTCTACATGGTGTAATGGTTTGCATATCTTCCCTTCTTCTGTTGTGTATGGCGCAATGGGTGCCAAAATCGAAAGAAAAATACAAAATTTGTAATGGTAGAATCTGCAATGCTCACTGATCCTATGTCATAGAATTTTATACCTCACTGTAGATTCTCCAGGAGCACAAACCATCTATGAATATTGCAAATGTTTTGAGAAAAGGGCCATTGTAGGTTTGGTCCTTTAGCTATTTACTTGAATTGCCATTTACTTCTTTTTTTTTTTGCCATTTACTTGAATTGCCATTTACTTTGTGTGACACTTTTCATGTGAAATGTAATGTTCATAAAAGGAAATTAAACATCCCCAATTATTAAAAACCAAAAAATTATGTGATAATATATGTCATTTTCAAAACAATCAAGGTGTAATTGCTTATCTACCAGGTTTGGGTTACCCAACTTATATTTTTCTATAAAGAATATAGTTTCTTTTTTTAAATGCAAAGCTTGATTTCGAAGTTATGAATAGTTGGAAAGCCTTTAGTTCAAGTGATTCTAAGGAAATGTGCAATCCCCAATTTGTAAGTTGGGTTTGAAATCCCTAAATTTCATATGAACTGGAGTGGGTTTGTGTTGTGATTGTGAAACACTCAAGGAGCAGTTTAGAAAACAATAAGAATTTTTATAATTACTTCAAAATTTACACTACTAGCAGACTAAATTCACTTCTTGGCTAGTTACTTTAGTGTTTTTATTTTCACATTCCATTCCTCGTCCATGTTTCAAGTCCACCATCTTGTAGTGGGTGCTAAAACCCACGTCAGAAGATGAATTTGCTTACCTCAAGTTGATAAATGCATAGAAGCTCTGAATTATGGTACATGGGTCCATGATTTTGGGTGAAGTACTGGTGTCGACACCACACCGGTGCAGGTGCGAGATCTGGATCAGACACCGCTAAAAATTATCAGACTCATCAAGAGCAGATCAAAGCAGACAAGATAAGATGAGGTCAGATCAAACCTAATCTGGACAGCGTTGATCTCTCCGACGATGAGTGCAGAACCCTCTTCGACGATCGAGGGGTTTGCTGACCGTCTTCAACGATGATGATCAACCTTCTTAGGGTTTGATGACAATTGACGTTTGCATGCCTCCTCTATTGGGATTCTGCACTTTAGGGCTTGCTCCCAAAGAGAAAAAAAAAAAACTGGCCTGGGCCAAAAATAACATATGGCAGTCTGGGGCCTGGGCTAAATGGTCTTAGCTGGCCTCCTTTTTAATTATGATCACTTCTAGCATCCTTTTTGTCTGGGCTAATTTGGGCTCTAGGATCAATGCTAAATGGGCCAAATTACATTTGATATATATTTGGGAAAAATAAATACATATTTTTTCTGATTAAAAAAATTAATAATATTTTTATACCGCACCCGTATCCAAAATAGGACGCATATCCGCGAATCCTCTATTTTCAGGTTTGAGGTGCGGTGCCTAACCTTTAATCTACACCCTCATCCAATACACGCCCCCGTATCACTGTGACAAAGCGTAGCAGTGTGGAATCATGTTTCTAGTGGGATATAATGGATGACTTAGATCATTGACAGTGCTCCCCCTTCCTGGAGTGGGCTGAGTTTGTCTCACTGGTGAAATTTTTTCCCAAATCAAGGTGAAGCAAGACAAGAACATTTTCGACCAAAATAAAGGGGAGCAAGCTGCAAGTACGTTGAGCAGGAGACCTTGGGGTCTTAGGCCCTCCTTTACCTCACGTTATTTTATTAATAGAATTTTTTTGAGTTCCATAGCGGATTTATCTATTTTGACCCTCTACATCTTACTACAATTTTAGCGACTCCAATTATTTGGTTATGAGGAGGCTCATTTGTGCTTTGGATTCTGTGGCAGCCTGGGTATCTGGTCATGCTTCATTGTTTCTCAATACGGAAAAGGGTGGGAGGGAGCAATGTTATAATTATATCTGGGCATCTGGTCACTGGGTTATGATTGATTTATGTTATTCTTTTTATGTTTCCTTCAAAGCTTTTTGAAGATGTTTAATTCCTTGGAAGTTGTTTCTCCGATGTGGACAACGTAATCACGGGGTACTAGTAGAGTAGAGTTAGTAATTAAAAAACCTCTGGCTTTTCAGTGATCCGTTTCTTCTTGAGAGCCACTTAAGTGGGTTGTTTTGATTCCACTCTTTAGTATATACAAGGAAGTTATTGCGGCTTTTCAGTGATCAATTACTGCAATTTCTGCTTGTAAATTTTTTTCCCATTTATAACAGGACTGTGATACTGCAAACGCTATTGGGTCGAAGTCCTACAATACTCTTATGGGGGAGCTTGTTGCTCTTGAAACAAATATGGAGGGTGAGCAGAAAAAGAATTCTCTAGAAGATTTTATTGATTTTGCTGCTGCAACCACTGCTACTCTACGAGTTCCGTCTCCATGCCTTTCAAGAGGTATATCTTTTGATGACAGTCCTCATGCTGTATCTAATCATGATAAAGTAAGAAAAGGAGATATGGAGGAAGAAGCAGAGCTGTTGAGAGTCTTGAACTTGTCTGGGGCTGAATTGCCCATTGATACACAGAATATGTCCCTAAATTCTAATGAAATTGCTTATCTAAAGAAGTCTGAACCTGAAGTTCTTGAAGAAACATTAGAAGGGAACAGAGACAGTAAAAGTCTGCAGGATTTTTCATCATCCCCGAACTGCAGTGCCTTGAGTAATTGCATTAATGAGGTGATAATTCATGAAGCAGTCCCAGAGGAAGCTGTTTGTTCAAAAACTGATAACCACACAGATCAATCAACTTCTGAAGAAACTGGAAAGTGCATAAAATGTAAAGATGTAGTTGATGAATGCAGTTTTGATAAATTGGTCCTGAACGAGATTTCGCTGTCTGAGTCCTCCGCACAAGGTCCTTCATCGGTATCTGGAAACGAAATGCATGAATCTAGAATTGGAGAACATGAAGTTGAGAAGCAGTTGACTT
Source organism: Vaccinium darrowii (assembly GCA_020921065.1). Taxonomy (NCBI): domain Eukaryota; kingdom Viridiplantae; phylum Streptophyta; class Magnoliopsida; order Ericales; family Ericaceae; genus Vaccinium; species Vaccinium darrowii. The sequence goes on along the minus strand of CM037152.1, from coordinate 797,060 downwards.
CCTCATCTGATATGCATGGGCCAGAAAATAATGACTGTGGTGGTGACATGACAGAAATTTCTAGCCTATCCAAACCTGGTTCACATGCAGATTCTTCCATTGGTAGAAGGCAACTTATTGATGTACCTGATGCTTTTACCTCGAGTGCTGATGATAGTGAGCCCATTTATGAAGGAGAGGAATGCATATTGGAATCAGGAACATCACTTTTTGAAGACCGAGAGCCTATGTATGAAGGCGAGGTGGTTCTTGCGGAACAAGTGGACAAAGGTGCTGGAGATGCCGGTGATGCAAGTTGCAAGGGTGAAATTTCTCCAAGACAAGGTAAGTAGGCAGATATACGATATGTTCCTAGTTTCTTTAGCACTTCCACGTGTTTGTTGACATGCAGAACACGTTGCTGCCCTGTTCGTTTTTATTTAGGGGAGCTGATTAGGAACTTTTTGAGAAACAATGCCAGTCAGCTGACCGTATATGGGTATGCCAGTTTTTTGGTTTCACCTTAGTATTCCTGATATCTATGTTTCAACCTTTATTTTGCTTCTTTGAGTGGAAGGAGTTCTTTTTGTTTTAATATGATTCCTTATTTTGTGCAGCCTATTTTCCTTACAAGATGGTCTAAAAGAACGTGAACTCTGTGTCTTTTTCCGCAATAATCACTTCAGCACCATGTTTAAGGTCAGTTACTAGCAAGCAATTCTTCTTTTTTTCCTTCCGTGCTTCAATAACTTGACCACTAATAAGCCGTTTCAAAAAAAAAACTTGACCATTATTGCTAATCCCATCCCCTGCCAACATTCCTATTAAATGATGAGCAATGGAAGCGAAGTTCAAAGTATCATACTCACTCTGTCACAATTTGCTCAACCTTTTTGGGTAATCGTGCATTTTGCATGCAAAAATTAATGTAATTATGAGATTTTCTTTGAAAATTTTACACCAGTTTTTTATTCTCAGTGAGATCTGTAAATTGGTGTAAAGATTTTGAAAAAAATAAATCGTGCTAATGCGTTATTGTTTGAATGCAAAATGCACTTGTACCCGAAAATGTCAAGAAATTTGGGACGGGGAGGGAGTAGTTTTGTTCTCTCAATGCAATATTTTTTGAAATATTGTCTCATGTAATCTTTTATGCAGCTTGATGGTGAATTATATATTTTGGCTACAGACCAAGGTTACTTAAATCAACCTGATTTGGTATGGGAAAAGTTAAATGAGGTACTATTCTTTCGAGTGACCATCTTTATTAGGAGGTCAGTGTTGGCTGTCAGTAACTGTTTGATATATGACTGAGGTTGAAATGACCTGCTATCTAAAATTGGGGTAAAATTCTGGTAGTTCTTAGCTTTGTGGATAAACCTGTCTGATAATTAATTTTTTGGTTCTTTTACTCTTCTTTTTCTTTAATAACTTCTGTAACTACGATACAGCAGTTGGAAAACCTTGTGAAGATGATAATTTCTTAAAGACTTGTTATTGTCAGCTTGAAATTAAGTTTTTGTTAATTATTATTATCAGGTCAACGGGGATACATTGTTTATGACTGGTGACTTCAAAGAATTCAAAGTAGAAAGTCATGCCAACACATCGTGGGATCCGCAAAATGCCATGGCCAGTACTGCTGTGTGTATACCTCCTTAATAACCTTCTTTTTTTTTCTTTTGAAATTTGTGAGTAGTTGCTTTTGTGGTTTGGTTCCATTTGTATACTTGGTGGAATCTGGCATTGAACTAATTCCAGTTTATGTGCTTCAGGACTATCTCGCCAGCATTGACAATTCAGTGAATGAGAATTCAAGTTTCAAGTAATTATCCTCACTTCTTCTCTCTTATGCAATTTATACTTAATATAATGAAGTGGACATCATAGACGTCCTGTAGTGACTGATTTTGACTGATTTGTTTGCATTTTGATATCCTCTAAGTTGGTATTTGGATAATTGTTTTGTAATATTCGTAAATGGTTTTCACTTGGTTTTATTTGTCAACTGCAGTACTCAATTACTCAATTACTGATTTGTTTGCATTTTGATATCCCTTAAGTTGGTATTTGGATAATTGTTTTGTTATATTCGTAAATGGTTTTCACTTGGTTTTATTTGTCAACTGCAGTACTCAATTACTCAAATACCCTTTTGGAGGAAATTGTGCTTTTTTCGGCTAATTTATTAGACCAGTTGAATGGAATGAGCTTGAACTTCTAGTCTTCGAGCACATAATATTCATGTCAACTGGAGAAGTTCTTGTTGAGTCTTGTTGTTTAGTATCATTTATTAAGTCATGTTGATCTTAATTGCGATGTTTGCTTGCTTTATCCCAACAGTACGGACCTGCAATTGGCAATAGCTCTTCAGCAACAAGAGTTTGAACAACAGCCACCGCGCAATGTGCAGCAACCATCTGTTACTGGCAGTTCAAGGCTGGTCATAGGACCCCAGGTGAGATTTTAATTTTGTACTTTTAAACATATTTATTTTATTTAATGTAATGGCTTGTTTAATTTTGTGACACTGAAACTATTCGAGAGCTTACCAAAGCAATTTTTTTCTCTAGCTTCATGGCGAGACTTCGATTTTAGGGGACACAGAGAATATCAAAGCATAGGTTTCGTGCATAATCATGTGAAAGTAGTTGAAGATGGAAAATGTGACAATTTTTCTCTATCATGGCCTAACTGGCAACTGTTTTTTGTTGACATTCGAATCTCCTGGCTCTTGTAATGTGGTAGTTTTGCAAAGCTTATAAGTTATAGGGCTTAAAGCTAAAAGTTTGAGAACTCAAGTAGTGGCTTTTTTCCCGAATGGATGTCAAAGTCCTATTGGCATCCTGCTCCCCTACCCCCTTCTTTCTTCGTTGATGGGGTGAAAGAAATTGTGCTGTAGTGGCTTCGAATCTAGGGATATTGGAATTCATAGGCAATTTAGGGATATTGGAATTCCTGGGTAATTCAGGGTAATGTAATACTTTAGGTAGCCCGAATGCATGGGCCCAATGAATTATACTAGATTTTTTTTCGTCAGCGAAAATCAGTATTTTTGGTTTTTGTGTTCCTGTTTTTGTTTCTTGTTCAATGCTTTTCCTGCTTTTGATTTGTACTGAGGCAAAATGAACCTAGATCTCTTGCCTTCGGTAGAACCAAATATGAGCCCTACTAGTGCAAAATACACCACCACTAGAAAGATGCGTCAAACTAAGTAAAACAAGGGAAGTATTTTGCATTGCATGGTCGAATTGGAAAAGTTTTCCACATGTGGTGTAAAAACCTATCTGATGCAATTAAAATCGGAACATGCTCTAACAAGACAATTGTTGGTCAGGTGCCAAGTGATGGGAGCAGGGGCAGGGGCAGGGGCTCTTCCTTGCCCTCGAGGCAGGAACCAAAGTCATCGAAAGAGAAGTGTATTGTTATGTAAAATTTTGCGAGTAGGGGGCATATATCTGAAGGTGGTACTGTAAATGTTGTTGATTTGTTGTAACCGCTTTACATCCTGAGCCGACCTATTCTCCACACTACAGGAAGATAGATACAACTGTTTTCATTCTGTAAATGATGTGTATGTTAATACAATGCTGGGCTCTGCAAGGTCATGCATTTTCTCAAGAATGCTTCTTTTGGGACTCTAATTTTGATCTGGGGCATTGTTTTCACTCATTAATTGCATGTATTGGATTGCTTGTTGAGTTTTATTGTAGCTCGCCTGTGTCCTTATCGGCATGTCCAAGTGTGGATATTGGTGTGTAGGTTTATGGATTCAATATCACAGAAAAGTGCAGTAGGATTGCATGTTGTTAATCCTTGATTGCATAATTTCCCATTTGAAGAACACACTGTATTTTCATTCATTGATTCCTTTAGGAATTTTGCAAGTTCGGCTAAGTGAAGCCGGGTTGGGTTTGCCCAGGCCCATGTTGCCAGGTACGCCAGTGCTTCACGTATGGGACTCCGAAAGTGTGCAATTTTTCCAAGCACGGGGTCCATTACCTAGATGGCTTGTGTTCTTGTTATCTCGGTCGTTCAACTCGTTGAGGCTTTTTTACAAACCTTCGTGGCGTACACACGGGGAACTTATAGGGATGCTCTTAAGATGCCATAAATTGCTTGTATCGAGTCTAAATTGACTTTTTCTTCTGTACATTCATATATTTTCAATCTTAGTGAACTTTTTGGCTTTCAATTAAAATGTTTTTACTTTTGTAATTCGTCTCAAAACTAGGAGGAAAAAAAAAGGGAGCTTTTAACAAAATTTGAAAAGTTAAATAAATACGAAAAAGAGAGACATACTTTCGTCTATAGTCAACCATTCTAAATTCTACTATTAATTTTCTATTATCAAGAAATTAAGACTGTCATTCAACAAGACAAAAAAAAAAAAAAAGACAAAATTGTGTCATTTCACTCTAGATCTGCAAAACTCTACCTATTCGAGCATCTTCAATAAGCTTTTTTCGATAACATAAAACAGTGAATCAAGATCTGTTATGTGATGATCCTTTATATGGTGTCTTATGTAAGGTGAAACGAGACTGATCAAGACTTGAATTGACAATTCACACAATTCATTTTATAAACTTCAATGTGTTTAACACCTTACAATAAAAAATAAAGTTAAGTGGATATCGATATCCATTTGAATATATTTGTCACATTGAATGAAGGGAAAAGGATATCGGGATCTCGCCTTGTGAATTGTCCTTTTCAAATGATGGGGAAAAAGAAAGTTGGTAAGCCTGGGAAAGTAGAAATAGAAAATGTCTATCACAATCATGAACCGTCAAGTGATATGTCTGGACATCCTTTTTGCAGTCATTTGTCAAAAGAAGAGCTACTAAGTATTAAACAAATGAGCATGGTCGGTATACCACCTGGACAGATTCTTACTTCATTGCAGCAGAGTAATTCCACTTGCAAAGCAATAGCAAGGACGGTTTATAATGCAAAGGCTACCATAAAAAAAGAAGTATTAGCGAGTCGTACAATGATTCAAGTATCATTTGGGGAATTAGGTTGAGGGGACTCCACCTTTGATATAAAACGGGATGGAAATGACCATTTAACTCATTTGTTCTTTGGACATCCTTTTTCTATTGCGTTAACCAAAAGTTATCCATATGTCTTTGTGATGGATTTTACTTATAAGACGAACAAATATAAGATGCCATTGCTTGATATAGTGGGAGTTTCGAGTTTCAACGAGTCATTTTATTCTTGTTTTGCTTTCATGCAAATAGAGGAAGAAGGAGACTATGTGTGGGCATTGGAAAGATTCAAAACAATTTTGGGCCCTGTCCAACAACCTTATGTGATTGTATCGGATAGGGAATTAGCATTGATGAATGCCATTGAAGTTGCTTTTCCAGGAACCGCAAACATCCTATGTGTGTGGCACATTGAGAAAAATGTTCTCTCAAAATGTAAGTCTCAATTTGAAAGAGGAGAAGATTGGGAGACTTTTTTTTATTGGATTGGACTAATTTGGTTGAATCTCCGGATGAGAGTTGCTTTAATGAAGCTTGGCAGCATCTTGAAATTGATTACAAGGAAAAAGAATATGTTCTTGATTACATTAAGAATACTTGGCTCCCTTTCAAAGAGAAATTTGTGAAGACATGGATTGGAATTAAATCATCTACACTTTGGGAATCGTGTCACTTCTAGGGTTGACGGTGCACATGCAATGCTCAAGAGATACCTTGTCGTTTCCACGGGAAATTTCCATGAGGTGAGAGAAAAGATTTGTCTTGCAATTTAGAACCAACACAATGAGATTAAGACGAAGATTGCATCCGAAAAGCTTCGAATTGTGCATAAATTTCGAATTCCCATGTTTAAGGAACTTGTTACTCACGTTTCCATCTACGCACTTAGTGAGCTTTTCAAACAATATGAGTTGGCAACATCTTCTTTATTGGGTCCTTGTAGAAGTCAATTTTCAAACACCATGGGTCTACCTTGTGCACACTTCATGCAAAACATGAGAGGTGAATCCTTGTTACTTAGCGATATCCCTCCACAATGGAGAATTAATATAAGGTCATTCAGTATGGATGGTGGAGTGAATACAAATGGAAGTGACACTGAAAGTCTTCTCAAGAAAATTCATGATAAATACAAGTGTATGCGTCTTGGTCAAAGAGAAGATAGCCACAAGCAAATTGCTCAACTTATCGATGCTGAAATTCCATCGACTCTTGAACCAACCATTCAACCCCATAAAGGCCGACCATCAGGTTCCAAAAAATGAAAGGGAGATAGCTCTACCACCTGCGATCCTTCAACTTTTGAGATTGCGGAAAAGACACGAAATTGTAGTGTTTGCCACCAAGTTGGACATAATAGAAGCACTTGCCAACGATGTAAGATATTTTTGTAGTAAATACTTTTTCTCACTGTAGATTTGTGGTTTCAACTATTATTTTTTTTATTGATATTTGCTCCCACCTATTTTTTGTAGTTAAAAGTTTGGTTGATCGAGGTGTTCTTACTTGATGTAGTTACTAGAAGGAGGTATGTTAGAATGTCCTACCTTTTCGGTTATGTGGTACGTATGAGACTACTTTTTTTTCATTCTACTTCAATGAATGAAACTGATTTCTTGTTGCATTTGTTCTATGGTTGGGTTAATAATTTATGAGACCTAATGGAATGAGACTGAAATTGAGAGCTATGAGTGTTGCTTTGAATTCCATGAAGCTTAATTGATGCTTTGAATTGCCTATTGAATTCCTGTTTAGTTGTTTTATACTAGATGGTAGATACTAATCCTTGTCTTACTTTTGTAATGCCTCAGGTTCGTGGGTGTTTTGCAAGTAACACGGAAATGGGCAGATAATTTTTTTGAGCATTACTAACTCAAGACATTTGGCATGTTTTTTTGGATGAATTGTCTTATTTTATAATGCGTTGCTTATATTAGAATTTGGAAGCAAAGACTTATTTTTTCTTTTTTGTTGTTATGCAAGATCCTAAACTTTGGTAAACTTTCATGGATTTGGGGTTCTTATTATGTCTTAGGTATGCACCATTTTTTGTGGTGATTACTTTGGCCTTGTTTGGTTTGGTTCTTAAGAACCGGTTTTCTCAATTATTATTCAATTATTACTCCTATTTTTAAATATTATTTTTATTTTTCTCTCTATCTCTCTCCAATCATTAATACCTATTTTTTAATTATTATCCCTATTTCTTCCTCTAATCATTACAAAAACCAAAACTCAAAACCAAACCAAACACAACCTTTGGTTCTTAAAATTGATGGGCTAATGATAATATTATTGGTGCTTAATTGCCTTTAGTGTTTTTATTGAATGTGAAATGTAGATAATTTTTGCAGCCTTAGATGGTGCTCAAGAGTCCAGATTTTAAGATGACTAGAGCTTTTCATGGCTGTTTTGTAATTTGTTGATCCTTACCTGTTTGAAGTTTGCAGTTAATAGCGGTTCATTTTTCTGTTAGGAGTGCCTCAAGTAAATGAGGAGATAATTTTGGGGTGGAGTGCCTCCAATAATTTATATATTTTAAAAAGGATAATTTTGTAACTTCATTAAATTTTGGGGTGCATGCATAAAAAAAGGAGCCCAAACTCAGCTCCCATTATTAGATTAAGCAGCAATAATCCAAGAAGCGAATAAACTACGTCGGATTTAAATTATTGGTCTATTGCTCCACTTTTAATCCAAAACCCACCTTAGATTTTTCCACCTCAATAAACCTGGCTATGTTTGGAAGTTAGGGAAAGAAAGAGAAAAGAAGAGAAAATAACTAAGAAGGAAATTAGAGAGAAAATTAAAGGGAAAATGAGAGGAAAATTAGATAGGAATTTGATTATTTTTCTCTCTCATTTAATAACCAAACAAACAGAGCCTATAGTAGGGGGTGTTTCACTAACTTGGTTTTTTTGGTTTTTTAGTTTTTTTGGATGTTTTAGTTTTGCAAAAAAATTATCTTGTTTCACTAACTAGTTTTTTGGTTTTTAGTTTTGCAAAAAAACCTACCTCCTTCCACTAACTAGTTTTTGGCTTTTAGTTTTGCAAAAAAACAAAATAATTTTTTTTGGGTAAACCAACAAAATAATTTTTTATTAGTGAATTGAGATAGTTTTTTAGGCAAAACAAAACTGTTTTTTTTTAGCGGAACTGTCCTTGCTGGTAGTATTCCCCTTTGCCAAATGACCCTGTTACCCGTCTTCTTGCTGCTACATTTTCACAGATGTGAAGTGTGATCAAATCATCAAACTCAAAAGAAGGTCAAGGACACAGATGACTCCCACGTCCCACCTTCTTCACCAACCTTCACTCTCACCTCCCCTTCTCCAAAACAACTCCGACAAACCAAAACCAAAACCACCTTCACTTCTTCTTTTCCGCCATAGATGCCTCTCATTCCCAGGTCTCTCTCTCTCCCCAACGTTTTGTGCACGGTCGACTATTTTTAACCTCTTTAATTTACCTAACGAAGCTCTTACAAGATTTTATACTGTTGTTGGATTGCGGCTTTATAGTCTTGTGATTGTTTCATCTCTGCAGAACTGACTTGTTTAGGGTTTCCAATACCAATCCATTCGGTTTCTCCAGGTCAGCCAGTCCTTATTTTGGTACCATTTGGATTTCTGTAGTATTACCTCTTTAATGGCTGTCAGTTTATACGTCTTCCTTTTGGGTCAATCGTAGTTTGGACTTCAAGATTCCCACTTAGTAGATGTGAACCGGAGAATTCCGTGGAATTCGAGCTGGATCAGGCATCGAACCTGGCATTTGAACCAACTCAGGTTACTCCATTATTTTATAGCTTGTTAGATGGAGACTATTAGATTGAAATGCTTCGTTTTGTTGTGTAATTATTCTCTTTTGCTCACTCAGACTGGTCAGTTAACGAGGAGAGACTATTCAGTGCCCTTGGGGCACCGCCACAGGCCACATGGTGCCCCACGTCTCATCCTCACTGCACATTCATGTGGGGCCCAAGACTAAGAGTTTGGTTAAGTCCATAAGAAATGGGAGTCGGTGTAGTTTCTCCTTGTCCATTAAGTTTGTCTCATCATTCTCTAGACATTTCATCCAAGTTCTGGAAGTCCCCTTTTCTGGTGTGGGGAGCTTCCTCTAAGTAAGATAGGTTGGGGTTGATGTGGAGATTAAAAGCTACCTCGTTATCCTTTTAATCGGTCATATTTTCATCTTTCCAATATCCACACACACATAGATATGACGCCCTATGCTTAAACGTAACCTCCAAGAAAAACCATGATGGGTTTGCATCTCCAGGGTCTCCCCATTTTCCCTCTGAATCTCATTGTACGTTTAATTGCCTGTAAAGTATAGCCAACTTAAATACAAATAGTATGCTTCTTCATGTGACGAGCTCCAATAGCTAGTGTATTTTAATGAGTAGTGACATTTCCTTGGTGCGATATGCACCTGTATTGCTTTCTTTTTATCTTTACTGTGGCTACTGCAAATCTTATGTTCATTAACAGAAATTAGGTCTTTCAATGTATTCGATCAAAGGCTTCCAGGATGCTAATAGTGGATCTTTATCATTTTTCAGATTCTTAATGAAAAAGAGACTTCTTTTGTGAAGATTTTGAAGGAAGCAAATTCAATTCTGCCTCAAGTTGTCCTTGCTAGTACAATTTTGGCCCTTCTCTATCCACCTTCTTTCACATGGTTTACTAGCAGGTGTTTTTTTTAATCATTCTTTGTAAAATTAATTGAGCTATAACCCATTAAGTGCAATGCCTGATGTCATTGCTAAGGGAATACCTTTATACTGCTGGAGCCACCTGCTTCTCATGGGATCTGCAAAATGACATCTGTAAGGGTGAAAGAAACGATGCAGTAGTGGCAAGATGGCCAGGAATATGGATGATTTCCGCTCAAACTTGTCATGGTCATAAATAACGTGTACTGTATTTCATAATTATCAACGATTCAACTTGCGTTTGTGATAACTGGAAACAACAGTTAAAGACAAAATACATGAAAGCATTGTTTTGGAGTGCACTTATAACAAACCAAATCAGTTTAATAGACTTTTGAGATTTTTTCAATTGAAGGCTTCATAATAAGGAGTTGATATCCAGTCATCAGTGTTGAATACCAAGAATATGTCATTAAAACTTTTGAAAGCATGCACTATTTTCGGTATCAGAACCTATGGTTGCTCACAGCTGGTAAATTATAGCATCATCAATGCAAAATGCTAAAAACATAAAAACGCTGTATTGCAAGTCTCCTTCGTGCACACATAAAAGGACAGAAAAATATATTTTAAAACATGTGAAAATAGAAGAAGTCGACTCTGGAATGGAATGGCGCTACTAGCTTTGACTGCTTTATTCTGGTGCAACTAATGAAGATTGAATGTTGCTTGCTTGTTAAGCTAAAGGTCACTTTGTTAATTGAATAGCTTCATGGGAGATTAAGTCAACCTTGTAAGGGTTCTTCAAAATATCTTCCACTGAGACCATCGTATGATCTTGATACTATTTTTGACCATTTTCAGATACTATGCTCCAGCACTAGGGTTTTTGATGTTTGCCGTTGGGGTTAATTCAAGTGAAAAAGACTTTCTTGAAGCATTCAATAGACCAGCTGCAATTTTGGCTGGTTATGTTGGCCAGTTCGTGGTGAAGCCTCTCCTTGGATGTGCTTTTGGCACGATTGCCATGACAATATTTGGTCTCCCAACTTCTTTAGGTTAGCGTCAATCTGTCTTATTATAGCACACAAAATTGCAAGCACATGCTAACCTTGGCAATTTTATGAAACAGGTGCTGGGATCATGTTGACTTCTTGTGTTAGTGGGGCCCAGCTCTCAAATTATGCTACTTTTCTGACTGACCCCCAAATGGCGCCTCTAAGCATTGTGATGACATCATTTTCCACTGCATCTGCTGTTTTGGTCACCCCAATTTTATCACTCTTGCTTATTGGAAAAAGGTTACCTGTTGATGTTAAAGGAATGGTGTCCAGTATTATGCAGATTGTAGTCACACCCATTGCTGCTGGATTGCTTCTGAATAGGTCATGAGCTGCTCTAACTAGATCTTATTTGAAACTACTCCATACTCTTACAGAACTCTTCAGCAGATGGATGTGGACATGTGGTGATTGCCTTTTGGTAAACAAACCCATCACATTCAACCACGTCATTCTGCTATGAAAATTCTGTTTTATATCATTACTCAATCTTATAACATGATCTCATTAACTTCTTCTCCGTCTCATAGGTTCTCGTCCTTGCAGGTTCTTTCCGCAGATATGTAATGCTATTCGGCCACTTTTGCCACCACTATCAGTATTTGTGACTGCTCTTTGTGTTGGAGCACCACTTGCTATTAACATAGATTCTGTTATGTCCCCTTTTGGAGCATCAGTCCTGTTGCTCGTCATTGCATTTCATTTATCAGCATTTATAGCTGGTTATTCCATAACTGGCCTTGTCTTCCAAAACGCACCTGATATGAAAGCACTGCAAAGAACACTATCCTATGAGACAGGTCCAGCAGTTGTGCGATATCCTCAGTACAGTACTAGGAAGAATTTATATTAACATACGACTCATTGATTACCCCTCCCTTGTGTAGGAATGCAAAGCAGTCTTCTGGCCCTTGCACTTGCAAATAGGTTTTTCCAAGATCCACTTGTGGGTGTGCCTCCTGCAATCTCTGTAAGTCAATGGCATTACACGAAATCCTCACTGTTATTGCTTTAGGAAGAGAATTGTTTTACGATGTGCAAGGAAAGCATTGGTTGGCAATTTGCCATCAATATGTTCATTCATTATAACATAATGTACGGTGACTCACAATCTAGCTATTATAGCTAGTTGACATGTAGTATTTCATTTTCCTCTATAGTGTTTTATTTTCTTGGTTCTTTTTTCACCACCTCCTTTCAAAGGGAGGTCATTAAGTACTTTTTCTTTTGATGTGAGAGGTCATTAAGTACTTTGGGATAATCAGTCTAGTTGCTGTAGTGATGACTATAGATAGTTTTCCGGTAAATTTTGTAGCATCTGCTATATGTATTTAATACTGAGTTGTTGGAAAGAAATGTATTCAATATATATCCTGAATTATGTAAATAAATGGTGCTAGGCTTTGAAAATAAAATGTAATTTTCATTGAGTGATGTTACTGAGGCTATCGCATTAGTTTCCTGAAGTTGATTGAGAAATTGATAATGTGCACAAGACTGCAAGTGAAAAGAAAGCTAAATGAAACGCGTGCTTAGGTTGAATGAGAAGCATATGATAACCCCCAGGCTTAAGGGGAGGCTATGGGTTTGTTAGGCACTTAGCAGGTTTGTGGGGACTCGGGATGTTTAGATTTAGTCCCTAATCCTCATGCTTCTTTCTTTAAGCATCCTGGACTTGAAGTGTTCTGTTTATCAGCAACTGGACTTGAAATGGTAATTTTGGATGACGGCCTTGACTATCAACTCCAGATTGGTTGAAATTGAAACCATTTAGATTGAAAGCCATAGTGCTGATACCTAAAGCAGTGAACCAGATACCTACTACAGGCCAAGCAGCTAGGAAAAAATAAGAAACTACTCCATTGTGTAGTCGTGCTATTTTGTTATGCAGTACACTATCTGTAATCCTATCTGATAGAAAACGATGGTATATTATTGCAGATGTGACTGTTGCTTGAAATCATTAATCTTGAGAACTAGCTTTCCAAATTTCTGGCATAGACGTTATGTATCGTTGTTTTTGCTGCTTGTAGGTTGTAATCATGTCCTTAATGGGCTTTTCTCTCGTCATGCTGTGGGCTAAGAAAAAGAATTAATAGGGTGATGAAATGGAAGTTCTGCTAGTAATTCGTACGGAGTATATTCTTTCCATCTGCTGTCCAAGGGTATATATACTTTGCAAGAAACTTGCATGGAGATTGTGAGGGCACTTACGGAAGAACAGATACATATCAGTGGAAACGTACTTTGTTTTTTTCCTTCTTCCACTGTAGAAGGTAGAAGTTGTACTCTGTTTGCATTTCAAGATGCCAATTTAGTGCTTCATCCCACTGAAGGTATCCAATATTTTCTGTATCATGCTTGACTCACTTCCTCCTTCAACCCCCAACCACCCCCCCACCACACACACACACACACACACTTTGTTCTTTTTGAATTATGTCGCTGTAAAATTAATTTGGAATCTGGCCACCTGCAACTTTATGTGAAGCGTCGTGGAGGGAGTAGATCAAGGTGTAAGGTTTGTTAAGTAATGCAACATCACCGATGACTTAGGCCATCCGTAGTGGTGGAGTTAAATGTGTAGTTTGTGTAAGATTTAGGACAGTTAGTATAGGTTAGTGTTTTTTTGGGTTGTAGTGGTGTAGTTAAATGGTAGCTAAGGTGGGGTTAAACTTGGCAGTGATTTGCTCAGAAGTGAACTGTGACTGTGCCAGGAGATACACCCAAATGGGACCCACGTAGAGAGAAAGAGAGAGGTAGAGGGGGAGTGGGGGTGCCAGCGCATGCAACTTCTGACACAGAGAAAATTTCCGGATGCCAGCGCATTGAAAGTATGAGAGAGCAAGAGAGAGGAAGGAAGGAGGAGAGAGAAAAAGGTGGTATTCTCACACATTTTTTACACTTTAACAACACTCTAACAACACCACTACAACACTTTTTAACTTAACAACACATTTTGTCATAACAACACATAATTGGGTCCCACTTTTTACACTTTTGTGTCATATAACTACACAAATTTAACTCCACCACTACGGATGGCCTTAACATCAAATTTTTGTTATCTTGCAATTCCTTGACCTGATTGCAAATGTTTTTTATTCTTGCAATTTGGTCCACTGTAACGATGTTAAAAAGTATGCATTATTATTGGCTTTCAGAAGAGATTTATTTATTTATTTATATTTTGATTAAAGAGAACATCAAATATATAACAACAGTAGAGTTAATAGTGCAGCCCCCAATTTTCAAAATAAAAAGAGAAACCTAGAAACTAAGGTTAGAAACTAAGCATGAGAGAGTTCAACAAAAACTTGGTAAAATGTCAGCTTGTAATTAAAACATGTGCTTTGAATCCATCTTTAGATTCTTTACCCCGTTAGCATTATATATATAAAATTTGATAGATCTTAGGTGAATTATATTAAACAAAATTTTCAAAATTGTAAAAAACATTATAAATTGAAAGATATTAACAATTAAAAAATTGGCATGCATGCACATAAATGGACAAGAAATTCGGGACGAAGGGAGTAACAAACAACTGTCCGGACTAAAAGGAAAAGTGGCTTGAACCCATTATGCCTCATCTGTGATACTGACAATGAATCAATTGAACATACTTTGCTTCGATGTCTCTGGACAAAAGCGGTGTGGTTTGGTAGTGGGAAAGCTTTCTGGGTACTAGAGAATCCGATTACTGCAGCAGATAAGTGGATGGATGACCTATTATGTGGAAATTTGGCCAAGGAAACTAGTGGTGAAGTTGTGGCAGAAAATTTTCAATTATGTTGGGCGATTTGGAAAGCAAGAAACGATTGTGTCTTCAATGGGAATACTCCGAATCTTGAGGATACAATTTTCAGAGCTTCTAAGGCAAATGTTGATTATCTGCAAGCTACTGTGGTACTCCCAAAGAGTTATTAGGTCAGTCGGACCAGTGGCGGGAGATGGGTGCCCCCTCCTTTGGCGATTAAATTTCATATTGATGGAGCGTTTTCATCCTCTCACAGTCTCACTGCCTTTGGCATCATTGCCAGAGATTGTAGTGGACAAGCTCAAGTATGGCGGTTTGGAAAAGTGATGGCGTCCTCGGCTATTTTCATAAAAGCGTGGGCATTACGAATAGCATGGTTGGTAGCGTTGGAACTGAATCTGGATGAGGTAATTTTCGAATCTGATTGCTTGCTGCTCATCAAGTGCTTGACGTCCTGTGATGATCAAGTGCATTGGGAAATTAGAGCTTTAGTTGATGACATTATGACCCGGGCTTCAACGAATAATTGGAAGTTTGTTTGGTGTAGCAGGAAAGTCAATGGGGTTGCCCATTGGCTTGCCTCAAACTGTTTAGCGAGGCGTATTTTATTTCATTCGGGTTGTATTCCGCCCGGCCTAGATAAGGTTCTTGTTAGGGATCTCCCCTTTTAGTTTGTTTTTTCTCTTCGTTGTTGGTAATATATATGATCCTTTACTTGAAGGCTCTGTTTGGAACTTAGCAAAAGAAGTGGAAAGGAAAGACAAAATAATTGGGAGAAAAATTAAGAAGAAATTAAGTTCAAGATTTTCGTTTGTTTGGCTTGATGGGAAAAAAGAAAGGAAAACAAAAAAACAAATGTCCCTTGTTTGGTTTGAAAAGGAAAATGGAAAGCAATAACTAAAAGAACTTTAATAAATCTCCAGATTTTCTCTCCACTTTGTTCCCAATTTTCTTCCCAGTACATTTCCATTAGTATTTCCCTTGTATTTTTTTTTTCTCTTCTTATCATACAACATTTTTCTCTCTCTTCTGATTAGGGGTGTAACCGGTTCGGTTCGGTTGGGTTCGGGGAGGATTTTGAGTGAACCGAGTAAAACCGGTTCGGAGAGAACAAGGAACCAAAACCGGTTTTGAAGAGGCGGGTTCGGTTCGCCACGGTTCGGTCTGGTTCAGTGATCGGTTTGGTTCTCTTGACAGGAAGCAGAAAAACTCAACAAGAAAGGATACAAAAAAAAAAAAAAACAAACAAAACAAAAAGAAGAGGAAGAATCGGAATTAGATCTACAGATACATATCCCGAATCATAGATACAGATGTATACTCATACACAAACTTTTATACCGATATATATACACATATTATACATCTACACATTCGAGAGAGAGAGAGAGAGAGAGAGAGAAAGAGATAATACAGAACTATAGATCGAGAGAGCGCGTCGATCGCGATGATGATGCCGGGTCTGGGACAATGACGACGATGATGCCGTCCATTGAATGGTCTACGATGATTCAGTCGGTTGCTAGCAACGATTGCTGCTTGCGACCTTAGATTGTATCGTAGATGGTGTTGCCCCAAGCGTAGGGCTAGGTCGACGGTAGCATGATACCGGTAAGTCCGGGTCGAATCCACAGGGACGGAACACACCCGGCGTGAGAGTTGTCTTGCAAGTGTAGGTTTTCGGCCTTAAAGCGGCAAACTGTAGTTTGGTAGTTTGTTTGGTGGAATTCTCTCAACTTCGAGAACGACTCGGAATTAAAAATCAACTAATTAAACTAAGGCAAAGTCTAGGAGATTTAAACAACCATAACTTAGGCTAATTCGTTCCTCTCTTGTTGAGATTAGGATTCTTGTAACCATTTGACAAACATCTAGGTTGACATCGCTCCAAGTATCACACATGAAAATGAGAATCAACCCTTAACTACGAGAGATCAAAAAGATTAACAAACCTAAACTTCGGTACATAAAATCGATCCTAACTCTTTGAACTAGAAATGATGTTTGATAAAGTTTAGGGTTCTTGAGCCAATTCGACAAACTTTTAGATTGACATCGCCCAAAGCGTCACCCGTACCTAGGTGAATTAACCCTCGGCCACGAGAGATCAATGAGATTAACAAACCCAAATTTTGATACATAAAGATGAACCCGTGACTTTATTAAACAAGAAATGTTTGCAATTTGGCGAGAAGAACGAATTAAACCTAAGTCATGGAGTGCTAATCACCCCATAATCGAGCCTATTTAAACTACTCAAACATAACTAAGAAAAACATGACTAATTTTGCAAAGAAAATAAAGAACATAACATGTGACTTAATAAACTGATTTTAGCAAAGTTCCTAAGCTTGCCTACAATTTTAAACCTTAAGAAAATCACAAACAACAAATAAAAACTAAGGTTTAAGAAGGAAATGACTAGAGAATGGAGAATACAATTTAACCGATAAAAACGAAAACAAACTTGATTTATATAGAGATCCAACGAGTAGCTACAACATTAATAAACGACAAATTAACGGGAACTTAGTACTTACTTGAGTATTCTAGAGAGAGAGACCTTAAACTCTTTCCAATGGAGGAGAGAGGTGAGAGCAAAAACTAACTAAAGAAAAAATAAATGAAAGCGTGAGAGAAGGAGAGAGGAGAGCCTATTTAATCATCCAAATCCTCTCTCTAATAAATATCCATAAAGCTCTCACATAATAACAAAGTTTCCATTAATAGAAAGTACAAAAAGTAGCTGAAAATTACTTTTCGGACTTATGTGGATCGATCCAGAATGCTCTGGTGTCATTTGGACGTGAGTGGATTGATCCACTATGAGACTGGATCGATCCACTATGCTCTGTTGAAGTTTTGGAGTGGAGTGGATCGATCCACTATTGGGAGTGGATCGATCCAGAATGCTCTGATCATGTTTTTGCCTTCAGTGGATCGATCCACTATTGGGAGTGGATCGATCCAGAATGCTCTGGTGATGTTTTTGCCTTGAGTGGATCGATCCACTCCTTCACTGGATCAATCCACTATTGGTTTGATGATGCCTTTGGTCACTCCCTTGGCCTTCCGTGTTTCCGGACTTCCTTCAAAACACTAAAACGAGTTGTGTGACCCTCGGGGAGGTGTTCCTTGGTCTCGTGCATGCTTGGTTACTCCCGGATTCCACCAGGAGTCTTAGAGAGTGTGAGAGCGGCTTCCGGTGCGTCGGCTCGAATTGTGACTTTTGGGCTTCCCAAGCCTTAGCCAAATCATCGTTTCTTGGCTCTCGAGGCCCGGTGTTGGCTTGCCAAGGGGCACGTAGCCTTCGGTAACGTGTCACAGTTCTCAATGCACTCCAAATGCGCTTATTTCGCGCGTTCAACCTGTAACTAACAAAAACAACACTACGCGCATATCAAACATATAAGGCACGAAATCGCGCGTGTGTGTGAGCAAAATGAGTTAGATAAGCCCTGGATATCTACAATATTGGGGACTTATCAATTGCATAATAGGAGTCTAAAATTCTTAGATCTGAACGATGGGTTGGGGATTCTTGGGAATGGGGGGGAGAGAGAGAGAGAATAGAGAGAGAGAGTGTGGGTGTTCTGGTGGGTGGGTCCGTGGATGTTCTGCATATATATAGACACAAATAAATTGTAATAATAAGTATCATTATCTCCTGCTCTTAGAAAAATGCTTGGCTAGCCAAGTGGGTAAGTGAGGGTGTAACCACGCGGATAGACAGGGTTCAACTCCCACCCCCTTTTAAAAAAAAAAAAAAAAACCCTGTTCAGCTCGGTTCGGTTCTTTATTTATTTTTTGTTCAGCCTTACTTCTTATTCTACCAACCACATGAAAGGAATTTTTTTGAATTTTCTCTTCTTTTCCCCTTCTTTCCCATGTTCCAACCAGAGCCGAAGGCCTAAACGTGATATTCGATCTACAAGCCGAGAAGAAAAGTTATTCTGTGCGGCAAGAGCTCAAGTTCATTTGAACAGACAGCGAGAGAATCATTCGGAAATCGCAGAGATCTCGTCACAAAGAGGGAGACCGGGAGATGGGGAAAGGGTAACTTGCTGCGATTGCGCATTTTGATGTAGTGTCATTGCACTAGTGAATTCTGATTTAACGACTCTGTCTTGCACTAGCGCATTTTGATTTAGACGTCACTAATCTGGCGTCTTCGGATTTCCATTAATATTTCCCTTGTATTTTTTTCTCTCTTCTTATCCTACCAACGAAAAGGATGAAAAGTAAAATTATTGAATTTTTTCTTCTTTTCCCCTTCTTTCCCCATGTTCGAACCAGAGTTGAATGCCTAAACGTGATATTCGATCTACAAGCCGAGAGGAAAAGTTGTTCCATGTGGCAAGAGTTCAAGTTCATCTGAACGGACGGCGAAATAATCGTTCAAAAATCGCAAAGATCTCGTCAAGGAGAGGGAGACTGGGAGATGGGAAAAGGGTATCTTGCTGCGATAGCGCATTCTGATTTAGTGTCATTGCGCTAGCGAATTCTGAGTTAACGATACTGTGCTACGCTAGCGCATTTTGATTTAGATGTTACTAAGCTGACGTCTTCGGATTTAGTGTCATTGCGCTACAACCTTCTTATTTAACGTCATTGGGCTACCGCCATATGATATTGCGTATCTTGTTTGTGTGAAACTACACACAGGGTTTCAGAGAGATCTCGTCGAGGAAAGGGAGCTAGGCAAAGGATAACTTGTTGTGCTAGTGTATTCTGATTTAGTGCCACTAGGCTAGCATCTTATGATTTAGCGCCATTGTGTTGCGCTAGCGCATTTTGATTTGAGCTTCACTGAGTTGGCGCCTTCTTATTTATGATAGCATATTCAGTGTCACTATGCTAGCGCTATATGATATGGCGTTACTCGCTTGCAGTGAAATGATACACGTGCCTTTAAGCTTTGTTTGGAACCCAAGGGGGAAAAAAAAAAAGAAGGAAAGGAAAGGGAAAAGAAAATAAAACTTTTCCCCAGTCTTTGTTTGGGTTGAGAGAAAAAGGAGAAAAAAAATAACTAAACTAAATTATTCTAACTACTAAAATTTCCCTCCAATAATGATAAGTGTACAACAAAAGTCTTAACATACTTAAATGGTGTGTGTGGGTTCTACACACTATGTAAATGTGTTGGAGCCATGTTGAAAACTTTTGTTGTACCTCTATCATTTTTTAATTTCCCCTCTTAAAGCATTCTCAATGGGATAATCAAAACATCTAAATAACCAAACTTAGTAATGTTTGTCCAAAAATTGGCTCACATTGGCATAATCTAAGTTAACAACCTTTTAGCCAATAACCAAATTTTGGCATTTGGATAATCAAAAGTAACAATATTTTCTCAATACCCAAAACTCAATAACCAAATTTTGGGGACCACATCTTATTTATAAGTCTTTTTTGATAGAATGAATTTAAAAGCAACAACATTCTCTCTCCATTTTTCAAATACTTACTTCGAAACTCAATTTTTTTGCACTTTCCCTAAAAAATTTGAAATTATCAATAATAATAAAAAATTAAAAATATGTTCAAGATTGGTCTCATTTTAAAGGTATTGTGAATATATTTTAAATGATACTAATATTATAAAAAGTATATGAACAAATTTAAAGTTGTGCCTATTTTATGAATATAAATAGATTGAGTAGTACTTTATTTATTTATTATGGACACAAAACACCATTGTGACACTTTACATTGCTAACTAACTTTATAAATGTCTTGTATGGATAATCAAAGTCTGGTATAACAACTTTTGATTATCCAATTTTAGTTATACCACTAGTGATGCTCTTAACTTTCCTCAATCTACCTTTTTTTTTTTGCCTCTCTTTTATTTGATTTCATTTCCTTTTTTCCCCCGACTACTCCTACCAAAGAGGGGCTTGTCTAGTGATTTTTAAAGTGCGGCTGAGGAGTAGCATTACCCAACGCTGGGGAGTGGGAGGCTTCTTCTTACCATCGTCATCATCTGTCTTCGGGCGTTTCGACTATGGTTACTACGACTCCAACCTTACTGTCTTCCCCTCCGACAACCATTTCTCTTCAGAAACCCCCACAAACCCCCGTTGGTCCATCGCACCCATCATCTTCTGCGTTTCGAGTGGCAGCAGCATCTCGACGAACCCACTCGCTAGAACCCATCGTCATCATAAATTGCAGCAGCATCTTTCAAAAAAAGGAAGCCATGGCGATGGCGGCTCTTTTGGGAGGCGGTCTTTCCATTGGCCTCGTGGGACCCGCATCCGCTGCTGTTGACTTCCCATTGTTGGCTTCTTCGCTTCTCCTCAACGAGCCATCCAATGCCCTTTCGCTCCCCACCTGGGCCATCCATGTCTCCAGCGTCGTCGAATGGTGATTGCCCTCTCTCTCTCTCTCTCACACACACACACACACACACACACTCATCTTTACCCTCATTTTTACTCAAAAAAGCTTCATTTGGTATGGAGCTATTGGGGAAATCGAAATCTAATCACAAATTTGACTAAAATTGACTAAAAGTTTCATTGATGGTATGAATGTAAATTTGTGAGGACTGTAAAATCTTTGATTTGAGTAAAATTTGAGCAAAACTCATTTTGGTATAGGTTTGAGCGGAGGAGTGGAGTTGGTTTTAGGTGATTTTCACTCAGATATTGAATTTGAGCACAAAAGGGGTAAGGGTTGGAGATGTTCCAAATCACACACATCCCGTGAGTATTTTTGAAATTGGGCTTGTAATTACTCAATTTCTCTACCCGAACAGGATTACAGCAATGGTGCTGGTGTGGCAGTATGGGGAGAAATCTGGTAATGAATCCTGGAAGGGGCTCTCTTGGGGTATGGTGAGATAATTGCCTCCCCTTTGTTTACACCTTATTTCCTAATCACGTTTCTGATTCCTTTTGGTTGTTTTCTGTTGTTGTGACATTCATGATTGAACCAAGAAAACTGTTACGAAAAGGGAAGTCGTAGCCCTATAATAGGAATGTAGAGTCATATCTCCAACCCATCCCCTACTCAATCTTCATTTTGGAGACTCAAAATTAAGTTCGTTTAGAGAATTACGCTATTCACATCATTGCAATCCACATTCTCTGTTTTTATCCCTTAAATTACCCCCCAGAATATCTACGCAATTACCCATTTTGAAAAATTAATTGAGTATATTAGATATCAGTCTAATTTCCTTATAAGATTTGTTGAGTTTGAACACAACAAACAAAGGTAATTTTATTGATTACAAGCGCTTGTACACTTAAGTTGTGTACAACAACACACACTATCACTCACAATGGAAGACTCTCTTTTACACAAGAGGACACACACACAATCTAGGAAGACACTTTAACTTTGGACACAAACTCTTTTAGTACTTGGACACCTCACACTTGGACACTCACTCAACTTGGAGTATCTCTCACTTGTTCCTTGCTAGGACACTCTCTCTTGCATTCACTTGCATTGCCACAAATGAAGACCCCATGCCTATTTATAGGCACCAATGGAGTATTCTAGAAGCACATATTACTCCATGCTTCTAGATGCTTCTAGTGAAGCCCATAAGCTTCCATCATATTCCGGAATATTCTTGTACCATCCGGAATGTTCTAGTGTAATCCATAGTATTCCGGAAGTATCCGGAAGACTCTAGCAAAGTCTAGAAGTTACCGGAAAATTCTAGCGTAGCCTAGAAGATTCCGGAGCATTCTAGAGAAGTCTAGATATCTCCAGAATAGCCCGGAAGTTTCCGGCAACATCCGGAAGACTCCGGAAAACTCAAGAGAGGTGGTGATGATCTTTCAACACTCCCCCTCAGCACCAACTCTCTTATCTCCACCTTACTGATCATGCCAAGTTGCTTTCTGAACTCGCTGAACTTCGCATTGCTAAGTCCTTTAGTGAATATGTCTGCAACTTGGTTCTCGGTCTTAACGTGCTAGAGTCTCATCACCACCTTTGAAAGATCATCACCACCTCTCTTGAGTTTTCCGGAGTCTTCCGGATGTTGCTGGAAACTTCCGGGCTATTCTGGAGATATCTAGACTTCTCTAGAATGCTCCGGAATCTTCTAGGCTACGCTAGAATTTTCCGGTAACTTCTAGACTTTGCTAGAGTCTTCCGGATACTTCCGGAATACTATGGATTACACTAGAACATTCCGGATGGTACAAGAATATTCCGGAATATGATGGAAGCTTATGGGCTTCACTAGAAGCATCTAGAAGCATGGAGTAATATGTGCTTCTAGAATACTCCATTGGTGCCTATAAATAGGCATGGGGTCTTCATTTGTGGCAATGCAAGTGAATGCAAGAGAGAGTGTCCTAGCAAGGAACAAGTGAGAGATACTCCAAGTTGAGTGAGTGTCCAAGTGTGAGGTGTCCAAGTACTAAAAGAGTTTGTGTCCAAAGTTAAAGTGTCTTCCTAGATTGTGTGTGTGTCCTCTTGTGTAAAAGAGAGTCTTCCATTGTGAGTGATAGTGTGTGTTGTTGTACACAACTTAAGTGTACAAGCGCTTGTAATCAATAAAATTACCTTTGTTTGTTGTGTTCAAACTCAACAAGATTTGGAGCTATACATTAATGGTATGTGTATTTTATGAAAATTTAACCAATAGAATAAACAGTATTGTTGGCATTCCAATTTGAGGTAAAAAAAATATGTAAGATGGTGATTCTGGGAAAATAGGAGAACTAGATGGGTCTCCATTTGGTGGGAGTGGTGGAGCGTATTCTCTTCTGGAGAATGAAAACCGTGTCTCCATTTCGGAGACCTCAAATGGAGTTAGGTTGCCTTGATTTCCCCCAAATGGAGCGTAGGTTCTCCAGAACAGAGTTATGGAGATGGGTTGATGCATAGCGTTCATGGGAGTAACATTGCATAATGGGAGTTTAAGCGTTCGTTTAGTTATGATACACCTATGATCTAGGTATAGGGTTTTTAGTTATTTTTCTTGATTAGTATCACTACCTATTTACATTCACATTTATCATATCTTGGGAGTTCATGGACGAGCATTGAGTGGACATTATCCAATGTTGATGTCCTTATTCGGGGACCGTAATCACTGCAAAAGCAAATTCATTTATGATGAATTGGATTCTTCAGTAAAAGATTGTTGCAAACTGTTGCTCTTGCTATTTCTTGAAACATAAAAAAATGAACTGCTATAATGATACTTGTGCCTTTGGATGAGCAAGGTTGCCTTTAGCATCTCGCGACCAAGGCCCTAAGCAAGCATCCGACCAAAGATACACCCTCTCACGGACGAAGGGCGCATCCTTGTCCAAGATGCAACTTTCCTCAGAGGACTGGGACATCCGGGCTAGGATACATCACACAGAGGAGGTGGTAATTCGGTCAAATATCATCCTCCGAGGACATCCTCCAATATTCCTTCGCCTACGTGTGAAGCGAAGTCCGACATTGCCTGTGTACCAAAGTAATATGACATATATACGCATGAGGGTACCCTCACTTCATGAGGTAGCTTTTGGGGTTTAGTTCTACCCAAGACTGTGTAATATGGTATCAGAGTTAGGTAGGGTGCATGCCTCTGGCCTGCACGGGGCAGGTGCTTCCGAGTGAGCACGTTGCGTGTGAGCGAAGTCCCACATCGCGTGTGTACCAAAATAATGTAATATATATGAACATGAGGGCACCCTCACTTCATGAGCTAGCTTTTTTTGGTAGAGTTCTACCCAAGACCGTGTAACACTATGTTCTAAAAGGGCCATTACCTATGCTGCTCTCCGGGCTCCATGAGCCCTCAACAAATAATTTAAGGCGATTCCAACACCACCCTAGGCTAGAGCATGGCCTTGGTACCCTGCTCGGAACCTATGAAGGCATGTGGTTTGGAGGCTAAAGCAAGGGGTTTGTCAAGAAGGATGAGCCTGCACTTGGTGAGCTCTAACTTGACCCGGCCTAGAGAGGAGAGCCGTTCACCAACATCCGACACCTCGGAAGAAGTGTCATACCTACCATTTGGCACCTCTAAGCCTGTATCATACCCACCACCTGACTTGACCATATGATATGACCTCCATGTATCACTCGAGTGGTCTCTGTTGGTTCCATGATACAAGCCCCAAGGCTTGAATTTAGACTGAAAGAGGAAATCGTGCCAACCTCTACTCCGCCACCAATAGGGATGAGCCCGGAGTTGTCTCTCTCCTCCCCTAGGCTCATATATATGGGAGACTTAACACTTAGCTAAAGGAAACATATAATACACCTATTGAAGGCACAATAAGCAAGACATTTACTCTTTGGTTGACCACTCTCCACTGTCATCCCCCCCTTTCTCTAAGATTGCCCCGAGCTCTCTCCTCCTCCATCTCCGGTGGTCTCGAGCATGATTGTAGCGCCCGCATATTCCCGGAAGGTTTGCTTCCGCTCCTCATGCCCACAAGTACCTTGTGATTACTATGAAGTATAAATTCCTTTACAAGCTCATTTCTTATAATTGGTTCATTCAGGTACCGCTGCTTGGCGGAGCATTTTGTGCATGCACATGGCATTTCTTTTATAACTCCGAGGCTCTTGAGGTACAAACTCTTAAATTTCTGTTTTCAAGCTTGTGGTTACTGGATTATTAGAACATGTTTACGTCGTCATTGGATAAGATAGCCGATCTAAATATCTATGTCCCATTCAAACCTTTCTTAGACAAATTTACTTGAAAAACTAGCTGCTGGGTTAATATGTTGTAATAACTCCGCGATACGAAAACAAATAAAGATAAATCTTTGACCAACTTAGTCATAAATCCTTTGTTCTGGATTTCCTGAAACTTGGTTCCTTGTGCTCTTTAAGTGCCTCTTTTTCTGGGGGACTGCGGCTAGGATAGAGGGGTCGGAAGGCATGAATGATTAAACATATTGTCAATTGAAATCATCGGTTCGTTCATTTGCATCCTTCGTCAGTAAATTACTGCAATACCTTTTGGTCGGTTGGTAAGATTTTTCCGTAAGAGCTTGATCTTTACCCAGTGCATTTCTAATTAGAGGACACGAAACCATGTTTTCTGATTTTAATCCTGCCTTTTGTCATAATTCGGCTGATGGTATTGGTATTGCGAGCTAGAACAGGACATTGTGTATTTACTTCTGTTCAAGAAAGCAAGTAGTGACATCTATTGCATGGTTGACGGATCCCACTCTTTATTGGAGGGCTCTAGTGTTATTCGCAATGTCTAGGCATAAAGGGCACACAAGTCATTGTGTAGTGTTATTCACAATACATTGCAATTAGCAAAAAACAAAACCATTTGGGTGCTACTTTCCCTTAAACAAGGTTCGTATTCTCCTTAGAAATATTGGGGTTGATGTTTTCATTCATTTGAGAGTCCGGACCAGAGATGCTAGCACTTGACTTTCGGGTCCTCTTTTACACCTCTTCGCATCCCCGCTACTTCTAAGTCACTCCAAAGCATGTTTTTCGAAGGTCTTGAGCT
Source organism: Vaccinium darrowii (assembly GCA_020921065.1). Lineage (NCBI taxonomy): Eukaryota > Viridiplantae > Streptophyta > Magnoliopsida > Ericales > Ericaceae > Vaccinium > Vaccinium darrowii. Next base: position 771,148 of record CM037152.1, on the reverse strand, counting down.
TCCAAGGCGTGAAACACCAGCAACCAACTAAAGCTAATCAACTAACTATGTAACCTGACTAACAAGGTATGAATTGGAGGGAGGGGTGCGCCCCCCCCCCCGGCTCTTGTATTTGGGTTCACTTGAGTCGGTGGGCTTTAAATATCAATTTCCAACTTGTTTAGTATACCGGTTTTGAAAGTAACCGCTTGTATTCGGGTTCACTTGAGTCAGTGGGCTTTAAATATCAATTTCCAACCTTTTTTTTTTAACTGATTTCCAACTTGTTTAGTATACTTTTTTTTACACTTCAAAAATCTGATTCCACCAAATTTTCTTTGGAGATTTGTTAGCATTCTGTTTACTAATTCCATAATTGGGTTGATATACTTGTTTAGAATCAGATTTGGTTTTGCATTAGATATCTGCGGGGTTTTTATAATTTTAAGTGTGAAATCGTTTATTAATATAATTTGTTGTTAAAAAACAACGGAAGGAAAAAAATAAGCTATATTCATAGATTTACTAATTGGTAGGGCATTTTTTTTTTATCAATATATTCTTGTTATTGGTTTGTGTTACTTGGTCTTATTTGGTTTGAAGTTGAACTTATGAACATTGAACTTTGTATGATGGATTGACTAGTTATTTGGCGGTAATTAGTTTTCATGTCTCTACATACTAAAAAGTTTGATTTTGAATGTTTAATTTTGGAGAGGGGGTGGAGAATATTAAAAAAAAAAAAAAAATTTCAACTAATTGCTAGGCGCCGAGTACTCGGCCTAGAAGTTAGAAGGTGCTCGGCCGCCTGGTTAGCGCCTAGCGAGTTTTAGAACCTTGGGAGAAGGACAAGCAAGGCTATCATAGCATGAATCTAACACATACAACAAATAATCTCAATGCACAATATTTCAATCAATCAAAAGTCGGTTCTTAAAGACATCATTTAATAGCTATATAACAACATTTTAGTTCCAATCCATTTAATCTGTACTCAACTTCTGTAGCAAAGGATACAAGTTTAGTAGCCATACGACAACATTAATTTTGGACTTGAGGAACTATTCCTCAAGTTGCATGAAATTCCATTTGAGTGGACAGATCTTGTGACTCGTGGTGCCCAAAACCAAGTTGGAATGGGCATAAGTTGTGATTTCCTTTGGCCCAACCACTGCAAACCCTGCAATGTTAATGCGTATTAAGTAGGTTTGCAAGCTGTCTCGGGAATTTGCTTCCCTTCAAAACCTAAATAGACTTGCATTCGCCACCAATGCTATTGGAACCCTTAAATTTTGGGCCGTTTCAGTGGGATCTCCCTAATAAACTCCATTCCCAATGCCTTGTTCATTGGGTAATTATTAACTATGCTTGTGCATCTACCGGAAATTATTTTGCACTCTGTGCTGTTACTGTGTCTAAGTCGACACTTGACATCCTAAATGGCCCTGGTTCTGGTGGAATTGTAGGTACTGGTGGCTCTTCAAGCAGCATTGACAGTAATAGGTAACGCCACCATGTGTTTTGCTGCATTCCGGATATACAAATCATCAGGGGGAAGCTCAAAGAACTTGTAGGTCTTCGCCTGCTTTCATCCTTCTAGACTAAACTGCCCACCCAACTTATTTCTTAGTCTGTTTGGTAAGCTATTCCTATTCTTCTGGTTTTGTTATTAAGTTTTTGAGCTCTAGGCCACAGCTCCAGTTTAAAATACTATGGTAGTTTGTCGATGCAGGAAACAGAAGAAAGTAGTAAGCTTTCCTGTACTCGTGGCAATTTCCATTCAAAAGGAATTCCCTTTACCTCTCTTATATTCAATTTGAGATGCATGGTTGGAGAAGATTGGAGTGGCAAGCAGATCTTTTAAGCTTTTATTAAGAGGCAAGGAGTTATCCTTTTCACTGCTGGTGAGTTTTCAACCTAGTGGATTGACCATAGCCTCCCTATTTGCAATATTTTACTTCTTGTTTAGAAATTTGCATACCATCATAAGATTACCACATCTTTAGACTTTCTGGGCTCAATTGGTTGTAAAACATACAGCTTGTTTGAAACCTTTGTGGCCTAATTATGGCTCTCGAGTGATATGGATGATATTTTACCATTTGTTTGTCAAAAAACAGCACCTCCCTCTGCAGGCCCTTTTATGCCAACTATAATTGCTCTTTGACTGCAGATATATAAACTATGTAGTTGTATCTGAAAATAGTTCAATGTGAAATTGCTTAGTTGTCCAGAAAGGTTTGAATTTGTTGTTTTAATTCCTTTTGAGATGTAATAATGGGTATTTGAATTCTGTTACAAAGACGATAGGTACGAAGGAAAAATTTGGAGGTAGTTCCAAGAACAAATCATGATAAACTACTTCTCTCCAATGTATCTTTTTTAAATGGAGTACACCCAAGAAAAAGTGGAAGTGAATCCTCTCCATTGAATCAAGAAAAATGGGAGCAAAAGGGACATGTATTGTTATCCACTGGGGATGAACTTTGGCGAAGGCGGATGCACCTCTAAGTTTTTAAAATTCACTCTAACTTATCCTTAAAAGTTTCTTATATGTTCCTTCTAGTAATATTTTTAGCCCCAAAAAGTGTTATTTAGAATTTCAGGAAAGAGCTCATGATTGGCCCTGTGATGTTTTTATTTTACTTTGAGTCCATTGTGGACATAAGAGCATTATCAACAATTTTATACCCAAAAAAAGAGAGAGAGAGAGAGAGAGAGAGAGAGAGAACTTGGCTTGGTAGTTTGAATGACGGACATTAGAAAATTTGGTAGTAAAATATACTAGTGCATTTAATATTTTCAAAGCAATTTTTATATCTTACCGGTGTTTATTAGGTATTTTGATATTTGAGATGGTGTTTAAGAATCGCCCCATCTGGAGGGGATTTTTCGCTCCGCGAGTAATAACTTCATCCTTGTTAGTTTTGTAATGAACAAGGATTTATCTCTTGTGTTAGTCCATGAAAACTAGTCGTTGGACGAGCTGTAGGTCAAAGCCTTGGGATACTTTGCTTCATCCCATTGCCTTTCAGGCCAAAAGAAACATTATGAAATTCAAATGATTTTTTGAATTGAAGGCCATGGTTTTTGACCTTTTGTGTGTAGCCTTTTGGAGGCGTTCCAGATGGTTCGTAGCTATCAGCATCAGTTAGTTAATTTTATGCTCTTTATTCTTGGTTCCACACTAGGAAAAAGGTGGCTAAGGATGTGGTCAAATATGGAATATCCACAGCTAGCAATTCTGAATCACGTACCTTTAACGTTTATTTGGGGTTACTAGGACTTGTCACTGTATAGATAATGAAGCGCTGTGTAGAGGTATGCTACTATGCTAGTATGCAGATAATTGTGTAAAAAAGCGAGCGAGCTAAATTAAACTTGATTGGAGCTCATTTGAGATTGATTCGGACAATAAATAAACAAATCTAGCTTGAATATTGAAACTTATGTTTTCAAAATAGGGCCTGTCACTGTATAGATAATGAAGCGTTGTGTAGAAAATATGGTATGCGTGCTAGTATGCAAATAAAATTAATAAATGTATAAAAAGCCAGCCATCTAAACTGACTTGATTGGAGCTCATTTGAGATTGATTCGGACAATTATATTAAGGTTTCTCCCGAAACTCGAATGATCCAACTCAACTTGCTTACAATAAATTGAGCGTAGAAGTTGGTTGCAAAGTTAATTTTTAATTTGTTGAAGAACAATAACATCAGTATGTCAAATGACACAAGATTTTATACCTATGTTGGTATCCATGTCCCAGTAAGCAATCTCAAAGTAGTTTGGGGCCAATACATTCGGAACTTTGCTCCAGTTTTAATTGGTCTCATCGCAAGTGGATTGTGGAATTAGGCTCCTAGGATTAGTTGAGGTGCACATATGGCCCAAACAGCTGAGTTATTAAAGCAGTAATCCCTAAGTAGAGAGAGAGAGAGAGAGAGAGAGAGAGCATCTTGTGTAATACTATGTCAGTATGGATTACGTACTCCATAAACACACAATTGCAATTTACTCTCTCCGTTCCAAATTTGTTGTCCACTTTCACTATTGACGACAACTCAAAAAATTATTTATATTTTCAAATGTATAATGATATATGTATTCAACATGGATCTCGTTTGACATTTTTCGATGAGTTCTATTAAACAAAGTTTTCAAAATTGTAAAAACCATTATAGATTAAAAGATATAAGCAATAAAAAATTGCACGCATGCACGTAAATGGAAAATAAATTCGGGACGGAGGGAGTAGTTTGATTTGATAAATCTCTTTATCCAAGGGTTAAGTGGACTGCCCGGGAACTGTGACTTTGTCCTTGGAACGAGCTTTTAGTGCCGAACAGGTACCACGTGGTACCCGCGCGCTCGAACCGGCCGTCCATTTTGGTTTTGGATGTTCGGATTATGGAGAGAGAAAAGTGAGAGAAGGTTTCGATCTGGGGCATCCAATACACTTTTGGATGGCTCGGAAGCAATGTTCGGGTATCACGTAGGCTTGGCCACATGGTACCCACCCGGTATACAAAAAAAAAATTCTTGTCCTTGGGATTTTGTTCCCTCATGATCATGAGTAAATAATCCCCGGAGTGGTAACTGATAGCTCAGAGGGTAAAACTAGGCTGTTTTCAGTGTAGAAGAATGAGCACTTTCTTTTTTGCCCATTTTTTTTACAGCAGGCTAACTTATAGGAGTATCAGCTTGAACTTGAGACCTCACCAACTAGCACGTTAGTGCGCACTCACAATCGCTTGAGCTACATCTACGAAAACACGCTTGAGTGTGCCAAAATAGTCATGTAAAACTTATTTGGTACCAAATAATGCTTGACCTTCAACCCTAAGTTTCAGTCCTTATATTTGACTAACGATACGAAGGAGGAATTCAATTCCAAGTTGTCTATACTGGCAACGGTTTAATTCTGGCTTTGGATAAATGGTTAGAAACTATATTTTCCTTCTTTACTGGATTGAGCCAGAAAGCGAGCAATTATCAAAGAGAAAAAAAAAAAAAAAATTCAGATTTTAGCCATCGAAATTGAGCATTAGAGGAATTGAGAAGTTAGAGCATAGGGAATCATCAAAAAGGGAATTATCAATGAATCTACTAATTAAGGACACCCTTTGTGGTGGTTAAGTGTTCTTAATCCAACAGAGCAATATGTACTGTAGTTTTAAAAAAGCAGACAACTCTTTTAAGATTTTAAGAGAAGAAGACATGAAAAAACAAACACAGAATAAGTTAGAGGGTTGAATTATATAAACTGCATGAGCATGGCAAATCTTTACGCCTACCTACGAATATATGAAACTTTCTCAAAAAAGAACATCAACAACATAGAATACTGGACGGACAAAAGCCTATTTTTTCTTAATTAACCCCATCGGATACAATTGAGCGAGCGAGCGAGAGAGAGAGATATTCATCATATTTATTTGATCCTAGCTAGTAGTGTTGTGGAGGAGAAAGGAGATGGCAGAAATGAGGGAATTTCTTCTGAATTAACTCGGACATCAAGGCAAGGTTCTCTTGGTGTAGGAGGATAGCTTTCTTCCTCAACTTGTCATTCTCTTCCATAATACTTATGTTCTCCTTGTACAGCTTCAAGTTCTTCAGCTCCATAGCATCCTTCCCAACCTTCTCTACTTCACATTTCCTCTTCCTCCTGCTTAATAAAAAAAACCAACAATTAATGAATTTGTGTAAGTTAAGACTGGAATAACAGCGTAGCGAAATACCGTGGTAGTATGAAAAATTACCTGTTGAGTCTGTGAATTTGAACATTTGATCGCTTCCCTCGTTGCTTTCGGGTACAAGAAAACAGGGGTCTTGGTGGAATAATCCACCCTGTGACAGGAATACACATTTCTGTTTGATAACAAGGAGGAGGAGTAGGAGGAGGACGAACTCTTGTTATTTTGCATGAATGAGTTGAAGAACTCTTGTTGTGAGAAAATATCATATAAATAGTTGGGTTGTGTTTGCATAAAAGTGTTGATAGTCCGCTGCACTGCACTGCACTGCACCCATGTGGTGCCTTGGTTGTCATGTAAATCTAGAGAGAGAGAGAGAGAGAGAGAGAGTGTAGTTTCAAGGGTGGTAATGATGGTTTTGAGGGATCATGATTACAAAAGGCAGAAACCCCATCAGTATTCATGAAGAAAAGCCTAAGAAGAAGGAAACTAGGAAAATGTCCATTTCTTTCTTGTATTTCTAACCTGCCCTTTCCTCATTTTCTAAGGGAGAAACTTTACAAAGTTACCAAATTACCCTCCGAATTAGCAATAGCAAGCTGGTTGTGTAAAAGAGATCGAGGGCATATATATTAAATTGTTCAGCGTGTGAAAAGTTGACTGGTGTACATGCAACTTTAATACTTTGGTTAACAGAGTTTTTAGTGGGTCTTAGGTGCAGATTTTTTAGGGTAATTAGCAATGTATTTTGATTTTGCATTCGAAATTGTTTTAAACAAATTGCATGGCTCGGATTATTTGCGTGGGACTCCAAAATTGGTGGTTTACATTTGTTGTGTCAAAAGTTGTGTGAGGGTAATGGCCCCCCTATATATATCTTTGCTTGTATTTATATTACTTTGTTACATATTTATATTTATGTCTATTTATACGTAGGTATATCAACCCGTAAATTTGTGTGTGCATAAATAAGTAAATACTACTATATCACAAAACATGCATATAAATTCACATTTAAATATCACTTTTACGTACATGTTTATTTGTTTTTTTTTTTTTTTCCTTTTGGTAAATTAGCAATTCCTTGATAGCAAACTAAAAATCTGGGGCTAATTTATTTGGTTATTGCTTGAGCGACAATTTTTTTTTTTTTTTTATGTATAATTTATTATGACATTAGGCCAACGTTGACATAATCAGGACATTTGGATAAATTTCAGTAGGTTTATTATGTATTAGTACATTTATATAGTATGTCTACAAAGTTATTAGTATTCATCACATGCACTGTAGGTATTATGGTGAAATGCCCATTGAAAATCTGGTAATCTGATTAAACAATTTAACTCTTTTAAGTTCCATAATTTATTTCTAGAATATATATAGAATTCAGAATCTGTAATTTAACAAACTTTAGCCCTCGATCAACACCCTCTTGATATGCTTATTGTAGCATTATTAAGGTAATTGGAAAAAGAATTTGAAACGCTACCAATGTGAAGCAGGGAATGTTCTTATTGATTTTAGGGTTTCCTTTTTCGGATTCTCAACAACCAAACGCTACCAATGCCATTTAATCATTTATGTATTAGTATTGGCTACGGTGATTAATGTAATATCAGACACCAAATATTAACATGTTTGACATCCGCTACCCTCACCCTCTTAATTTCCTCGTGTGACACACGAAACATGTGGGCTGTCATTTGTCCACTATATTTGCTCGGCGCACATGTGGACTGATTTCTGAGTCTAACACTGAATGCCAGTTCCCAATGTCTACAACTAACCAGAAAAAGCCTGACTTTCCCGAACCTTTCATTCAAATTTTTTCGAATGAAGTGCGGAGATTTTTTATCAAGCACTTACACACATCCGATTGAGCTGATTTCTCGCAAGACCCTCGAAAAATTAATCTAAGATCAATGAACGACTCGGATCATTCGTGCGGGATCCAAAAGTGGGTCCCCAAGCTGGTCTGTATGCATTTGATCTGTGCCTTTATTTTTTCCGGACTTTCCCTTCGTAGTTGGGAGTACCCAACTCCTTCCTCCGCGCCTCCTAGGCATCCTTGACCAATTCTCAGAGCTGACTTTCTATCCATACGAGTTTATGAGAGAAACCAAAGTTGTTGGTGTCAATTGTTATATAGGAGTAACAAATATTTATTTTTTGATTTTTTTTTTTTTTTTTATCTTCTCTCTGTTCACAGTTTACCTAAGAAGAAGAAATGATGTTACGTAGTATAAAAAATGGCAGTGTCCTGTCAGCTACTCCATTTTGTTTAGCAATTTCACATGCTCCCCTTTAGAGCTACAGCTAGATAATAGTCATTAGCTGGTGGGGCACTTTGCTTTGGTTGATATCCATTCTTGAACTTGCAACATTTGTCACCTTCTGTGACCAACGTGCACTCACAAAATACTTGGCTTTTTCGTGCTTACCGTTCAAATTTAAACTGATAAACCAACTATAAATAATGGAATTTATGGAGTTAATCACAATATTGTCTGGCCCACGGCCGGATTTATACATTTGGAGACCTCAGGTGGACTAGCAAAACAGAGCCCTATCTATTAGTATCATTGTTATCAAATTAAAAAACAACTCGTTTGTCGGGCACATAAGGTTTTTTATGGATAAGGAAGAAGGGTGAATATGTTATAAGGGGGATTAGTTAAAAAGGGGTAATAAGCTAAAAATGAGTTTGTTTGGTATAGATAGATAAGTGTGGGTGGATAAAGAAATAATGTGAGAATTTACTTAATTGTCCCTTGTAGTGAGAGTACGAAAAGAGTTTAGAGAGCTTTGAGGGGCAAGGTGTCATTATACGCACCTTGATAAACTTATCCTCGGGGGTGGGATAGCATATGCTAAGACTCTTGCATGGATCTTTAGCAATCCAGGTGCAAAATACCGTAGGAAGCAAACACCGGATAAGGACGGGCTCGGGTTAGATCCCCTTGACAATCAGGAATACATAGAAAACGAAGTAGTACTCAAATGAAATGCCAAGTATTTAAGTATATGAAACAAATGAACGGAATCCAAATCATTTTTTGTATATTGACCTGAAAATTGTTTACCTGTAGATTGTAGTTGTTTGTTGATATAAACAGCCATGTTGTTTGCATTGGTGCTGTGGCGTTATGTAAAAGCCCTTGTTTTGCGCACGATATGATATTTGTTTCTATAAATACCCAATCATGAAGAACGTGTTTTTTGCACGATACAACCAGTGAAAATTAAGAGAGCAAATGCAAAACTTGAACTTGCAACCATGATTGTAGGTGCACATTGATCTGAGTCATTCATCTCTACTATAAATGGTCTAGATTTGCTAAAAGTATCCTATATGTCATAACTTGTAAGATACTTTTTGAAAATCTGGAGTATTAAAATTCTTTTGGAAGGCAAGGCCGGGTTCATGGAGACCGAGTCCTTACAGCTAGTACACCGCAAATTAAGATTTTATGAAATGTTGGGGCATGATTTATACTTGCTATTTTTATAGGGCCCTACGTATCCTCTATCTAGTGGGCCTGCCACTAGGGCCGGACCTCCCTCTACCTAGGGGAAAAACTTAGTGCCCAATGGCATCTGGCATTGTCAAGTGGTCTCTCAAGTCTCAAGGAATGCGTAATGGTTAATAGTGTGGGTTAAGGCTTTTGTGTTGATGTTTAGTCACAAAATGGCATAGGAGAAAACATGAATACCAAATAACTTCTCCCTTTACTTGAACCCTTTGTTCAAGTGTCCTCGAGTACCAAGTTCCTAGTGAATCGTTACGGTCAGTCCGGCCTCCACATGGCTAATTTCGAAAGATCTCGTGAACAATTATTAAGTTTCTTGACATATTAGATTCTTGGAGCATCTCCAAGGGAGATGCAAAATGTTTTAATATCAAAGTATCAAAATTTGCTAAACCAAAATAGTGCAGTACTTTTGCTTCTTCCTTCTCCAAACCAAAATAGTGCAGTACTTTGCTTCTTCCTTTGGAGAGCATATTGCTGACATGAAGTAGGGATGGCAAAATGCCCCCGCCCCGCCCTAATTAGGGTGGGTTTTTTTATCGAATTTTCGGGTAATGGGGAAAATTAGAAAAACCCGGCCGGGTTAGGGTCGGGGTCGGGTTTATATTACCCCGCCCCGTTTCCCACCCCGAACTCGCCTTGAAATATATTTATATATAAAATTATACTTTTATTTTAATCTAATTATCATTATACTAAAGATATTATATTTTTTTCATAATTTTATTATCATGCTACTAAAAAACTTTCATTCTTACCTTAATATTTTAACAATTACACTAAAATATAACTTTATTTACATGTGTTTACTTTTATTTTGCTTTTAGATTAACAATTTTTAAAATTTCTTATGAAGCGGGGCGAGGCGGGTAAACCCGTCCCCCGATCGGGGCGGGAACGGGGGTTACCCAAAAAATACCCGGTCGGGGTCGGGTCGGGGTCAGATTTATGTAATAATTTTCGGGTCGGGGTCGGGTATGCCAAAAACCCGTCCCGCCCCACTGCCATTCCTACTGACATGGCTCTTAGTAAATCTTCATGCGGTTATTAGTTAACAAAATTGTAACACAAATCTGCACGGAAGGTTAGTAGCTTAAGACAAGGATTAATCACAATTACAAGTTAGTTTAGAGATGTCATGTCACCTCAAATAGTAAATATATAGTGGCTGGCATCCCATCTTCTTCTTCTTTTTTGTTTTTTGTTTTTTGTTTTTTGTTTTTGAGGGGTGGGAGACCATTAGGTAGGGAAGGTGGAGTTCTATTCCCACTCTCTATCCATCCACCTTTTTCTATTCACCTCTCATTATACTTATTTTGAACAACACAAATACCCCAAGAGTCAAATCTAATATTGAGAAGGGGCCTCTGAAACCCTTTCCCATAATTCTCTCTGCATTTGATGGCCAATTATGATCACCTATGAATTTTTGTACCAAGAAATTAACACTAGAAAAACATATAGCAAATGTATTATTGAGTGTACATATGCAGCTGGTACAGGTACATTCATCTCCATCATTACTCGGAATGAATCCACAACGTCCATCCACCACTCATCTTTTATTTGTACTTGTTTTGACCAACCTCAAGATCTTTGTTTTTTTTTTTCCTTTCTCCCAAACATTGTATACATCAGCTGGGGTTATGGTTTCATGAATTTTCTCCTTATTGATGCAGAAAATCTTGGAGTTTGTGATCTAAGTTTTTGCCCTCCCGTTAATCGCAGCTGAACGGCCCCTGTTTTATAGATGTAAACAAGGAAGACAAAGGAGAGTGCATTTGGATCCTACCCGAGAAGCCCACAAGGAGACTGACGGATACCCAACTCCATACACGCCTTTTAGATAAGAGACATATCTGTCTAATGAAATATATATATATTTTGTAATTTTTAAGACTTACTAAGTTCCATTACGTTTACTTTAAAGAAGGTAGGACAATACTTCTCAGCTGGGAAATATTTGGCTATAATAATTGGATGCAATCAATGCTTCCCAACATTCCAGGGAAGCCACGACTTTCACCGATTGTTAACAGTCTAGCAATGTCATTACTATTTGGTGACCTCAGGTGCTCGTCAGAAACACTCAACCACTACTTTGGCAAATTTTCTCAAGCTTTGCACTGTAGTGCTTTTTGTGATCCTCAAGTATTCATCTATAAAATCAAACGGTATTCCATAAGCAAGTATTCTAATTGCCGCAGTCGTCTTCTGAAGGAAAGACAAACAAAACAGTCTAGCATTATTCCTCTTCTGGATAAAATAAGGTTTGTGAGCTTCCACCTCTGAGTGAATATGAAGAAAAAGAGAATGTTTCATTCGAAATCTCCTCCGGAACACATTGGGAGGAAATACTAGTTGATCAGTAAAATAGTTGAGAAAGAGCCTTGGCTGTCTTGCCAAATGATCGCGTTGAATAACGGTGCGGCGTTGCTTAGATCTCAAGCATGGTCTTGAAGAACTCTTAGCTTCCAATTGTTTTGCTTCCATAGCAGCTATTGCAATAAACTCCAAGTTATCTTCAGAATCATAGTCATAGAGAATCATATTGTTAGAGACTCAAGATCCATATTTCAAAATGGAAGATAGAAGGAAAGAAAATGTAGGTGTAGATGAAAGTTGAATGATGAACAGTCTAATTTCTAGTTAAGAGACTATGACCATTGGAATATAGCCGTTGCAAATACGACCGCTGAAACGTAGCCGTGGTCTAATTTCTAGTTAAGATAATATGACCATTGGAATATAGCCGTTGCAAATATGACCGTTAAAATATAGCCGTTTGTAAAGTATTAGTAAATTCTTGTTTGTTTGTTTATTTGAAAGTAGAAAAATATTAGAATTAAAAAATTTAGAAAGATATTTGAATAGAAACGTAGAAGTAGAAAGAAAGAGTAGTTTAATATAGTAAAGTTATAATAGAGAGCCTGATTCCGTGAGCTTTTGAAAAAGTGACCTGCTAAAGTAGAATTTTTTTTTTAAGATTAATTCAAAATTTGCTGAGACTGATAAGGATGCTATTATATGGCAACAGACGGCTGTTATATATGTAGGCAAACATTAATGTCATTTTGAATGTTGGGGAGGATGAACCATTTGATGAAGAGGAGGACCAGAAAGTGGAGAACCACTCACTCAAAACGCGGCCCTCATTTCTTTCTTTTAACTATATTCCTACATCAACAACTACTTACTAGAACAACAAATGTGAGAGAGGCATATGCAACATGTAATGATAGTGAACAAGGAAATGCAACCCTATTCCTTGTCCATCTACGGAGGCAGAATCAAGATTTTGAACTTGAAGGTGGCACTCAAAATGATCAATCAGAATCGGGAAAAAAAATGTTCGATCATCAAACCGAGGAAAAATATAAATGATATGTTTTTATTTGAACAAATGCAGATTTGCTTTCAAAAACTACAAAACTCGTTGATATTTAGTATATTACGGAAGCAATTAAGAAATTCTTTGAGTCAAATGCATTTATTTTAGTCTCATTTTGCAAACCGGACAATTTCTTTTTTTTTTTTTTTGAATGGAGGGCATTTAATATCCAAGAAGATCACTTGTTTAAAAATTAATCGTATGTAATAGCAGAAAACGTACATGTATCGATGGGTGGTGGGACAGGGTGGCCCGTGTCACTAGATCCCCCTTCATAGTTTAGCCCCCACCTCCAAATAACAGTTTGCTGATCAATGGCCTTCGGATTAAGGTCCTTTTGAGCTTTAATTTTATAGGCTCGAGATGGGCTCAAAAAAATAATTGGGGCTGTTCATTTTGTAGAGTTTGTCAAGTACTTTAGCCGTATAAAAAACTATATTCATCAAATACCGATCAATGCCGTATCGAAACACTTAACAAATGCACTTAGCAAATTGAATAAGAACCATTTGTTTGAAGATAAAAATGTTTCAGAAAGGCATTGGTCGGTATTCGATAAACATGGTTTTTTTTCATGGCCGAAGTACTTGGCGAGCAATACAAAATGAATAGGTTGTGGGTCCAGAATAGGCCCACGAAAATCAAAATTGGACGGGACTGGACAGGACCTTAGTCCTGAACCTTCTGCCCTTAATTTGTACACGAGCGTGACGTGTCTCATTACATTTCTTGAATCAATAATCATGATGATCATGGAGCATGCAATATCCAGTTTTTGTATTTGTGCATTCTAACTTGGTATGCAGTGGTAATCGATTGAGCTTCGCATTGGAGCCACCCTCTTCTTCATGTTCATCATGAACACCACCCTAGACATTCGTCACTATCTAGAGGTCATTTAAATCATAATCGTATTGTCAATTTCTGTAGTGGAAATTGAGTTATATCTGCATTTTTTCAACTTGTGTATTATTGTACCTCTAAATAAATTTGCTGCCTACGCCTGCCCGTACGTAATTATACTCGGGACCGGTTTTGGGCATACTTGGGGATGCAGTCTCATCGGACCCCCAATTTTTCCTATTTTTAGGGCCCCAAATATTTTATGCTCTTATATTATGTATATGTATATACCAATAGGAAAAGTTTATCTAATAAAACTTAGGGCCCTATTTAGCCGGTAGTCTAAAATAAGGTGGTAAATATATAACTTCAAAATTTTGTTGGTTAAAGGTTATACTTAGCAATGCTGCGATAGAATATTTGTCCTCATTTTTTTAAAGAATCAAAACCCACTTTCCTGAAGAATGTTCTACCGAAAGAAATTAGAAAGTCAAAGGATGTGTTCAATTATTTGGAACAGATGGGTTATTATTTCACAAATGTATGGATTGCTTATAAAATGTGTGGTTGACTATATACTAGTTACAATGGAGAAAAACACATATTTCGAAGTTAAAATTAATTAAATCTTATTTGCGGTCATACACGTTGTAAAAAAGATTGAATGAATTAAGTATGATATCAATTTTATCGGATGTCCCCAAAGGGGACAGCTATGATATCAATTGAAAAAGAAACTGTAGCTAAACTTGATTATAAGAACTCAATTAGTATAATTTTTGCCTTGAAAAATACGATGAGGGTGATGTTTAAGTACTATATTTCAAATTACTCGAATGATTATCTAGCTTTTGGTAATATGGAACATTTTTTCAAATAAATGTTTGATATATTTTGTTTTCAAATCAAGAACATCTGGAACTGAGTTTTATTCACCAAGCTATCGATCCAAGTAGTGAGTTGTTGAAGCTTGGTTTGGTTTGAAATCTGGAGCATAAAAATGGGTTCAAGTTCTTGTAGACACAGTTGGAAGTAAAAGTAGAAACATTTTTCCTGACAAGAAGAATTCAAGAAAACCAATACTAGCAGTTTTATCCTCTTATTAAGTATTACTATTAGTTTAATGAACTGAAAAGAGGACCCGCAAATGATTAATCACAGTCTAACAGCTGCTAACAAGCCAGGGATTGAACGAGTAATTAAACAATTTCCCTCAATGATTAATCGCTTAGCCTTTCTTGCATACTAAGATTTCAGGAAACTTAGTCAAAAAAACACTGCTACCCCGTTCGATTAGTTAACTTCTGGGCAATTTTCTGTGTGTGTGAAATAACATCAACTTGATGAACTTTCATGAGAAAAGTTCCTACGCGTAATGATTTGCAATTTAGTCGAAGACTTTTAACCTCAGCCAATATTCCTTCACAGGAATTCAAAGAACAAAAACACAAACACGAAGCAAACAAAACAAAAGACAGGTATTTACCCAAAAAAACAAAAGAATAAATGTCATTTTGTCAACCATAAATATATACTAAGAAATTTCCTATGCTTAGAAGCTGTTTTTTTTTTTGCCCAAGAATGGACTTGATCAACTCTAAAATCCCCAGCAAGCAAGTATATTCTCTAAATAACTTTCTGGGAAAATACCTATTGGCTATTTAAAATTGGAATAATAAACCTATAAATTGATAAAACCCTCATCAAACATTGACATCCAATCCTACAGATTGTACAAAAAAGAAGGGCATGAAACTGGTGTGGGTACTCATACTGCTATCGATCGTTCTATGTGCAGCTACTTCTCTGGTACTTCTGAATTTATTTGTGTCATCAAATCGCAACACATTTCAATATCCATCTACGCATCTTCTTGTGTTCTCAGTGTTTCACACTATAGTATGTATCATCCTTTATCCAAAAGTTATACCCTCTTCTGATGATGCATTCGATGGGTTTTCACCTCCCCTCCACTTCGGTTTTGGAGAAGAGGAGGATAAAACTGCAGAGACAACTAATACCCAAGAGGACGAGATCAACCACCACTGCCACAATGATGGTAGTGATGAAGACAATGACAATGAAAGAGATGGTGATGGATATTACAAAGATTCAGATGGTTATGATTCAGATGACGACGACGATGGTAGAGAGGACGACGTTGGCTGGGACGACGATGAAGAAGGATTTAATGATGATCTGGAGAGCAGAATTGAGGGATTCATCGCTAAGGTCATAGCAGGATGGAAGGAAGAATTGTCAAGAGACACCGCCGCCTATGTGGATTAACTAACTGGGTATCTAGTAACAATCCCAATTCCAGTTTCTGGAGTTCGTATATAGCAGCTTGCTAAGTAGGAAGTTTCACTTTTGTGCTTTCTGTTACTTGTTTTCTACATCTATTCCTTCTATGTTTAAACTCCCCCCGTTTAGATGGGGATTAAACCTAACCTTAGTTTCATTATTGTACTTTTCCCGCGTTGCCATATCAAACCATAAAATAATAAGTTCTTGTTACTTACAGTTGTTTTATGATGAATGAGGCAGTTTTCCTCTTAGTTAACTTATCCTATGAAACAAATTTGTGATCAGTGAAATTGTTAAATCGTTGTTAGCACCTTTTAATGGATATTTCTGTTGTGTCCTAATTCCACAAATCACGGAGGGCTAATCAGGGTTCCCCTACCGGTAATAACCACTTGTGCTTGGTTTTTTGGAAACTTGTGCTATAATATCTCGCTTGTAGTCAAACTTTAGTTGCAGGATCCTTCTAAAATGGGTGCTCTTCCAAGATGGGAGCTCGAATCGGCGCTACCAAGATGGGAGCTTAACAGGAGCTCGCTCCCCTCGAGATGGGAGCTTGCTCCTAACTAGGATGGGAGCTCATCGGGCCATTAAAGCAATTGTTCTCATACTTTTAAGGGTGTTAAAATAAAAATATGAAAATCATGAGTCAAGAAGTTTTGCAAATTGAAAATATCTAACTTCCAAAACTTTACCCTTTTAAGATACGGAAAATTCTCAATAAGTATCACTTTTCCTTCAATGGTTAAGTATTTAAAGATATTTTATATACATATTTAAATATAACCCATATACGCTCCTTAAGAGCTCCCAATCTTGGGAACTTCTAGGTGCCTCCACCCCCCCGCACCCGTTCCCGCTTCGTGCAACTAAGAGTCAAACCGATAATAAGAATGAGGCTGAGTTTGAAAATCAAACATTCTTGGCTGTGTTTGGTTTGTAGTTTAGTTTAGTTTTGATGATGTAAGCAAGTGTAATGAGTGGAGGAAGAGAGAGAGAGAGAGAGAAAAATGAGGGAAATGATGATGTCAACAAAACTAAAACAAAACTAAACCCCCTAACCGAACAAGGCCCTTATTTTTCTCTCTTGGGAACCATAGCTTTCTCCTCGGATGTATGCTTGCTGGTAATATGGATGATCACTATCATCACAGACATGAGGCACATTGAATCTATCATGATACCATTGGCATCAAGGAGGCAGTGGTTACAAGGAAGTTGAGTGATGAAAAGGGTAAAGAGCTTAGAAAGGAGGTAAAAACAAAGGATTTGAAGGTAGCGTAGGAAGGAGTTCATTGCCAAGATGCCACCATTTCACTACCAGTAGTCTCACTTTCCCCACGTGTTGTACACGTATTTTAGCCATTCTATTGACAATACCATTCCCAAGTTCAACTGTCAACACCCTTAGCTAAGGGTTCATAACCTAACTACAGGGCAACATGTTAGTATTATTGGCATTTTCCGGATTCTGACAAACCATTGGAGTATATACTTTTATCTTTTTCCATTTGGGTTTGGGAGGTAGCTTAGTTGATTGAGTCTAGATGCTCCACCTGGTGGTTGAAAGATTGGAGAAATGGAGTTGCGCGTTCCTTGGCTCGTATTCGATTCATGAAAGGTATAATGTTGCATTATCATGTTCTTCATATAGTTTAGGAATTTAATCATTTTTATGTTGCATGTTTTTCTAAGGCATGTACCTATTTTAAAAGAGATTCAGAGCGCAGCGCTCGTTCAGCGCTACTAGCGCTAACTAGCGCTTCAATTTGTTTCATTCAAAATAGTTTCAGAGATCAACGCTTGATGAGCGCTTGTCGTAGCGCCCGTAGTGCTTACTGGCGCCACGCGTTTTGAGGTTATGCATGATGTCACCCTTTTATTCCGCAGTGCTCGTATAGCGCTCGTTAGCTATTCGGCCGGCGCTTACTAGCGCAACGCTCATTTTCTTGAGTATGTGGCGTTTTCTCATTGACCCTCTTTAGGGCTCCGACCTTGGCACTATATAAACTAATTTTTCACACTTCTAGGTCAGATTTTGAGAGCATTAGCCCACCTTAGAGAGAGAAACACATCTCCTTCATTTGCTCATGGGGTTCTATGCTTTTGAGGTGATTTCTATTTTGATTTGATCATCTTTTATTCATTCTAGTGCTATATTCTAATATCTATGTATATGCTCTAGTTTGATTCTTTTCAAAATCTTCATTGCATCATCAAGAAACAATCTTTTCTTAGATTCATGTGTTTAGATGCTTTAAGTATGATTTAAACTTTGTGTTTGATCATTTTCCTTGTCAATCTAGTACAATACTTTTGTTCTCCATGTATTTGCTCTAGATTGATTTTCTTCATCAAGAACCTTCATTAAAAATCAAGTCTTTTTTATCTTTCATGGGTTCTTGATGTATGATATGATTTAAACCTTGGGTTTGATCATTCATTTTGTCAATCTAGATTAATCTTCTAATACTCTATGGATTACATCTAGATTGATTGTTTTTCACAAAAATCTTCATTCCTTATCATTTCATTCATATGATGGATATTGCCTTGGTTCCTACGTGAGCCGGTTGGACCGGTGCCGAGTTGACTCGGAGATCAAGACGGGTGTGCTTGTGGAGTCCGTGGAATCAAAGAGGGGTACGGGGTACTACATCAAGAATTGGAGCTAGGTGTCACAAGGGGCTTGTTGGGTAATTCCTAGTCTTGTTAATTCTTGTAAACCTTTTGATTTATGGAAATACATAAGTAGGATTAGGCCCCGGTTTTATGCTTATGGTGTTTAGACCCTAAGTAGTTTCCACGTAAATCTCCTTGTCTTGTCTCTTTACTTTAATTGCTTAATCATTGCATATCTTTTAGTGATTGTTACAATGGAAATTGGGTAATTGCATGTGCTAAATAGTGGTTAAATTTTTAGTTATAGTCCTATCCACCCCCCATCTAGGACTTAATCGGGTTTTAGATTATTTCACAACATCCTTGCAAGGCAAGAAGAGGGCCATTTCCATAATATACTAGGTAGGGGTAGAGAAGGTTACGACTTTTTCCAAGCAAAAAATCGTTTAAATTTAAGAACCGGTATTTATAAAAACTGGTCAGTTCAACCAACAGACCGGAAGAACTGCTCTAGGGTCTCCAACTTGGACTGGACACTGAAGCATTTATAACTTCCAAGCATACACGTCACACAAACTTCTTATATACCTCATAAAGCTTATAAAGCCCATAGATACAGTCTTGCTTAAAAAATAATCGATGTGGGATTGATTCAAAACTAGTCAATCTATTATATGGTTTGTGAAATATGGATCAAATGCTCAACCAGTGTTCAAAATGTAGGCTGTCTCGATTCCTGGTCTAGGCATTGAATTAGGTACCGGGCCGATTAGTCAACTGCTAGGTGGGATTAGGTGGCTAGGCATGATTAATCGGACAATTAGGCAGCCGAGTGGAATTAATCGGCTAGGCGCTAGGCACTATTAATCGGATGAGTAGGCGGCTAGGAGGAATTAATTGGGGTTAAATACGTACTTTAGAAATTTTGAAGGGGTTTAACTGTCATGGTAATATAGTATAAGGGTTTTTGTGCAGTTTTTCAACACTACATACATATCCAGTCCATTGTACACAATCAAATTATAACCTAAATACCAAATTGGATAATCGATCCATTTCAAAACAAACAAAAAAATGCCAAATTGATCTCCCCTCTTGTCATTGTCGTGCCTTCGTCGTCTGTGTGTGTGTTCATAACTTCGTATAAACATCCTAAATTGCATGTGTAGGACTATTATAGTAGTATCAAACTATCAAGGGCTCTATTTAAGATGTAATTTAATGATTTGTTCTACTATGTTGATCCACTTACTCAAAACTTTGGAAGAGGGATGGGAATATTTTAAAAAAATTTAAAAATGGAAAATCCGACTAAACGGCCTAGGTTCTAGGCGGTCCCCGCCCGACTAGAGCCTAACGGCTTTTAGAACCTTTTTTCGATTTGAACACCGATGTCTTTCTGTTCATGTATTATTTAATATACTAATGAGGTAATTATGGCATCAAGCTTTGATTCCAGTTCACCCAAGGGTTGGATTAGTGACCCATCCACCCGATTCTTTATCCCATTCGCTCACAGTCCACCTTTTAGAACATTGGTTTTTAGCAGCATCAGAGTTTAACTTTCCGTACCTTGTTTTATACACTATAATTAGTCGATCATTACTGTACTTCCCTGCATGCGTCCACTATTACAATCATATTGCACCTGTTCGCACCCTTTTTTGGCAAACTCGATTATAGGGAGACACGTGGGATGGGTTTGGATGGTGGGTCAATGGAAAGCCAAAAATCTATTGGGTCCAAGCGTGAGACGATCAAATGGCTGAGAAACTCATTCTACCATGACAAAGTTGCACCATATCTGCCATCCACAAGTAACGGGCGGTTAGGATCCCAGGGACATGTGCCTTTCGCAATAATTTCTCTGGGCAGATGCCGGACGCCATGTACTTATTTGTCCTTCAAGCATAGCTGTACACTATGAAGCACTGACACCTATGCAGCACAGACACCGACACGGATATGGACACGGGAATTCTGAAAAATGGATACGGACACGGCAGGGGACACGGCAAAAATAAATAAATAATAAATAATAAATGTAAATATATCATATATATGCAGCAACAATTTATATACATAGATATAAACACTTTTCTTTTGATATGTAAGATATCTACAGATTCTACACTGTTATGTATGGGTATATACTGGTTCACACACATATATGTAAGATATACACCCACAAAGCAACAAAAATATACAAACAAGTACATACATACATATACACATATATCTACATATACACAGTGAGAGAGAGTGTATGTGGGACACGAGCGTCCATGCCGTGTCCCCCGTGTGTCCTCCGCCAAAAAATAATTTCATTTAAAAGACACACCAAGTGATGTGTCCAATACGTGTCCCCGTGTCCATGTCGGATAAGTGGACCCGGCGACAGCTAAAAGTGTGAGTGCTTCACAGACTGACACTCCTAGAGGTCGGCGTGTCACATGTGTCTGACATGCAAATGCATGAAGACTTTCCAAAGGGGCCGATGGCATGTAATGAAGCAAGTTTCAGCTTAGTGTGGCTAGTGGCTGACAAGAACCGAGGACAGAATCCTGAGAAATAGAAAGCACCTCAGATAAAGACTTGTTCAAGGCTCCATATGACAGCAATTAGGGGGATTCATTTCAAGATCAACATCTACATGTATTTTCAGTCTCCAGAAACAAAAGGGATCAGTTTGGAACATCGGACAGTGTCAGTTTAATAAACCCCAAGTCTGCCAGGTTTTCAGGGGACAACTCTTCTGCTGAAGCACCAGAAATAGGGCAATTCAGGACAAGCAAAAGACTTTGCCCCTCAAGACTCCCGTTACAATTATACTCCAAGCATCCAAGCTTCCCAGTTCAATTCTAAGTTACAATTCTAAGTTACAGCAACTCAATTGTCTAGCTTCTTGCTATAATTCGTTAGCATTTTGCTCCCGTTGTAGCCTAGCCTACATCTTTCCCTCACTTTAAACATTTTTTTAAACTTTTATCTAGCAATAAAGTAGCTATTTGTTTACTTTCAATTCTACTCCAAATGTGTTCCAATAGAGCCCTTTGGTCCCTAGTTGTCATCATTAGGCAATTCACTTAAATTTAAGTCATTGGCAAGGAAAAAACACAAACTATCACTACAATCTGCCCGTAGATTGTAGCACAGTTTCCAAGTTAGAGAAGTTAGAATATGGCCCCCACGCTGAAACTCAAGTTTGGTTGAGGGAACAACACCACATGACTTCGAGTGAGAGAGAGAGTTATTTATATCAGTCGAAGGAGATCCGCAAAAACCAGAAAAATATGCAAGAGCTTGATAACTACAACATTCTATTTATTGAGCTAGTGTTAAAGCCAACACTTATAAGATATTAATCTCCGCTTTATATTAGGGGAAACCAGTTTTCTAAGAACTTGACAACAACCTAGCCAACCTAGCCAGAGTTCCCAGTTATCTATGAACATTGATGAAAATTATCATAACTATGGTTTAGATGTGCAAAAAGATTTTGGTTTCGTAGTTATTTTTCAAAGTATTTGTTTTACATAATTTACTTATTGGTGGTAGGGGCAATTAGCCATTTCAAATCTCTAGCCAGCTTCCCCAGAGCTCGTCGAATTGCGTTACATAACATTTTTTTTCCCTTCAGAAATTGTACTAGCATAATAGCAGCAAAAGAGCATCGGTTGTCAAACGAGTGTTAACTTTAGAACAAATTCTCCTTACAACCTTGAAGTCCAACTAATTCCTGTATATATTCAGTAAAGAAGGGTATCGTCCTCATGATTAATCGATTAAACATGGGTTATAATTCTCGTAATCCAGTATATGGAGAGTCATAATATAAGCTTTTTATGGTCAATGCTGAAAAAGAACTTGTCAAAGCCCAAAGTACGTAGGTTATACAAACATCCAGGGAAAACTAAGTCGTATGTTTTTTTGTCACCTAAACCCACAAGTCTATCCCACTCATACTTGTAGTTGGCTGAGGCAGAATGGAGACATAAACAAATAAATAAATCAGCTGTATAAGAGATATGCTACGCCCGCAATATAACAATAGAAATCATATTATCTATCTTTGGCCATAGGGACAATTAGAAAACAACCATAAATCCCCAACACATATATACACCCGCTGCAGTTTTCCCTTCTCCTTTCTAGCATTGCAAAGGGGTATCCTTTTGTGACAATTGTATCTTGTATTCTAGGAATGCACAATCATATCTTTCGGTATCTTTATTTTAGGTAGAGATTATCTTTTATTTTAGGAAGAGATACTCTAGATCTTCTATTTAAGCATTCTACGTTGTAACTTTTTATTAATTCACAAATACTATTCAGACTTCTTCTTAGGAAGAGATACTCTAGATTTTCTATTTAAGCATTCTACGTTGCAACTTTTTATTAATTCACAAATACTCTTCAGACTTCTTCTCTGAAACGAAATATAAAAGATAATCTTTTCCTAAAATAAAGATACCGAAAGATATGATTGTGCATTCCTAAAATACAAGATACAATATTCACACCTTTCCCTATCTAGATGCCCTAGACAGAGGGGCCCTACTTCTTTTTCTAGTAAACTCATTGCATCATCCATGGTGAATTTGTGCTTACACAGCAAACAAGATGGTGTATTCACCTTAAGTGTACCCTCAGCTACTATATCCGCCTACACATAGTCCCATAGCAAGTAGGTCCTTACAACCAAAGGCATCCTGGAAAATCCTTCTAACTGGTACCAGCATTCCAAGCCATTGGAAAAAGTTCAGAACTTTTCAAGTTTTTCTCAATTAGGTCTTAGAAGATCAAGTCTTCAAGACAAATCAACTGTAACTCAAGGAAAGACAGTTACAGGACATAACCATTTACACAATTTTCACATTACCATTTACTTTGACAAATGAATTTTTTTAGGAGCCATCGGAGGGATTTTATGTTTACAGGGAACTCAATTGACCACCCAAAGAAACTTGTGTACATCAAGTACAGACCAATTAGCTTACATAAACGTGAACATATCAGCCAAAGAAACAGAATTACACAAAAGCCATCAGCCAATGAGGTTCACAAGGAACAAGTGCACTAACCAACAGTTGTTACTATATCTTTTCCAGGTGCCTTATTTCCAGGTGCCTTATCCTTAGGGTAACGAATACGATCAATGAGCCCATATTCAAGAGCCTCCTGAGCGCTGAAGTAGGCCAACTTCTTTAAGTCCTCGTTAATCTGCTTATTACACAAAGATACAACAGGTTAATCAACCAGAGGGACATGCCAGTCAAAGGCAATAAGCAAACTATACCTGCTCAACAGGCTTGCCTGTTTGGTTAGCCAACTCTTTAGAAAGGTATTCTCTGATTCTGAGATGTTCCATTGCTTCACTACGAATTGCCTCAGACTGTCCAAAGATACATGAAATCCATTCCATTGACAAAAAATTGTACAGTTGGACTTGAATGTATCACCAGAACTTTAGAGCAATGACAATATACAGCCATACCTGACCACGGACCCTCCCACCTGGAGTATATAGCGAAATTCTTGAAAGGGGCATTGCAACTCGATAACCCTTCATAGTAAAACATAAAAAATCAAATACACCAAAAAAAACACACGTTTAAAGGTAAGTTTAAAGGTAAATAATGCCGGAAAAGCATACTGACAACTTGAGTTTGGCCGAAATGAAAAGTGAGAGTGGCTAACATCACGAAGGAAAATACATGTTACTTTGTGGCTTAACAAAAACAGTGATCCTTGATTGTGCAAATTAAGGGGAAAATACAAGATTCATGTAGCAGGTTCAAGTGGTAATACTATTGTGGATAGGACTTTGTTGAGTTGATTTGAGTAGGAATACAAATAAATAGATTCGCTGTTCACATTTAGTCATAGTTGACAATAAAATCTGATCAATCCACTATAAAAGCAGTTAACTACAGATTCTCAGTAAGTTGAAAGAGAATCCTAATCCAATTATCATGTTAACCAACCTATCAGAGTCTCTTTTACTATGTAGGTACCACAAAGAGCCCAAACAAGTCTGCAGATCACATTTTTGCCCCTAGAAATAAACAAAAGTGTCCTCCATGATTGATAATCATCAATTGAACGAACTAAATGCCCCACATGGTGCATCGCTGCTCACAATTATGCCTTTGTGTTATTTACTATTGCCGTATTGACCTCAAAAGTTCAATTGTTCATGCTAACTATGTATCAAAGGAGTAAACGATATTACCTTTTGTCCAGCTGCAAGGAGAAAACCTGCTAGATCATAGGCATGGCCCAACACATTGGTTCCAACAGGACTCTCCAAACTCTGCATCGTGTCATAGACAGCTACGGTTGGGGTAATCTGGGGGAAAAGAAGGAGAGAGCATGATCTAAGCAGATGTAGTTTACCAAGTACAAAACGTTAATACAAATCTAAACAATAAAGACAATAACTCACGTCGCCACCAGGACTATTTATGTACACATTCAACCTTTCAGAAGAATCAAGAGAATCAAGATATAACATTGTTGCCAGTAACACATTGCTATAGCTTCCATCTATGTAATTCCCAATGAACATACATCGTTCCTGATACTGCACACCAAATATGAAGCAAGTTTCTCAAACGCAGCAACAGAAATCTGTAGATCGGAAGAAAAATGCAAAAGCAAGCATCAACAATAGAGACAAATGACTAGGGCACGTAGGGAGGTGTACCCAAGATTTTTAGTGGATCACTGTAGTGGGCCGAATGGCTTGGCCCCTAAGGCCCAATTGATTGTTGACCCAGCTAACCACTTCACCTGGGCACCCGACTGAACTGGACCGTCTGACCAGTTCCATGGCATGGATCTTTTTGTCATGTCATTAGAACCGGATTGACTCTTACCGCCTGGCCGAGCCAAACGTCCCAAATTCTGGTGCAGCCGATACGACAAGTGTGACTCATGGAAGGCAGCTCAAGGCATGTACATGTAACCGTCCTTATCCTATTCGTCAAGGCTGACATCAGTTGAACGGCTACCGTGTGTCTAAGTAACATGGATACGGACATGGAAAGGCAATTCTAAAAAAAAAGGGACACAGCAGGGGACACATCAATATATATATGTACAAGGGAAAAAGTATGTGTATATAAGAGTGTGTGTGTGTGTGTTATAAGAGTGTGTGTGTGTGTGTGTTGTAAGGACAGTTATATAATATGTGTGTGTGTGTGTGTGTGTGTGTTGTAGGGATAGTTATATAAGAGTTATTAAACTTTTTAACCAAAACATTTCAGTAATAACATTTTTACCCCTGAAAAATTTTAAAAATTAGAATTTGGCCCTGGCCGTGTCTGCCAAAAAATTTAAAAAAAATTATGGGGACACGCCACATGGCATGTCCTGTACGTGTCTCCCCGTGTCCCCGTATCCTACACGTCAATACGTCAACGTCTAGGAGTGTCGGTACTAAATAGCCATGTGTGGAAGGCACAAGCATACTTGGAGGACAAGTCAAGTGAACTCTATAAAAGGTACACGATCAAACCTAACGAGTATGCGAGTCTTTGAACCCTAACACTCTCTTTGTACTTTCTCCTCCACCACCCTCCTCTCACTTTACCATTGGAGTGCCTTCCTGGTAGAACTCCAACCAGTCAAGGCACCAAAGTGGGTGCTCCCTGTGCAAGAAGGCAACATTCCAACCACCCATCACCGTTCAGGACTAGAGGTCAGGCGAAGGTTCACTTTCAGGATCAGCCACCCCACAATTACACAAAAAGTTCAAGCACATTTTAGAAAGTTCATTAAATATACTACTTGGAAGATGAGAGAATGCTACGAATCCTACGATTCTCTGAAAAGACAACTTTCCAACTTCCAAGTAACTTCTATGCTGTAAAGAATAAAGAAGATACAACACTAGGGTGCCAAAGATTTATGCTTCAGGGCCTCAAAAAGTAGATTGAGCATTACAGGAAATAGATGTAGTCCCTTACCAAGAAAGACCACAAATCAATCCACTGGGTTTGGACACCAGGGGACTCAAAGGGCACTCTTGGTGTTCCTAGAGGCATCATTGCAACACGTCCTCGTTTCGGTTTAGTCTGACAAGTCCTGAAATTGGAGAAACGAGTCAACCATACATCTGTGTAACCTAGAGGAGAAAAAGAACACGAACTTGAGATGTCTTTTTATCTGCATACATTTAGGATAACTTTCTATAGCAGAGTAAGAAAACACTCAAGATTTTCAAAATGGATTCTCTAATGCCAACTGGCACAGGATTGCTCTAAACAAAAGGAAAATCGAAGTGCTGCGACGAATAGCTCAACACCTTTATCTGTTGGCTCCTTGAAGTTGATTTGGGTAAACATACAATAATTTTCCCTGGAACGCTTAAAAGTTACAGAAACCATATATTTGCTGTTAGACTAAAAAGACATATAAAGTTTGAATTTTTACTGAATAAAGTTCTAAGCGTATTCTATATAGTGCATCTCTCTCCATATTCAAAACTCAGCCCAGAAATCACTTTCTACTAGGTCAAGGATGGACCTAGGATTTTTAAGTTGGGGGTGGCAAAGGTAGAGAAAACTAATGCCCATGTAACCTCTATCATCTGAATTCAGAAATATAGATTTCGTTAGGGGGAAAGTTTTTAAATTTCCCGCAAATTTATGTCTATATAGTTCAAAGGAAACGCAATTAATGCAGTTATAAAAAATAGTTTTTTGACACACCCCTAAAATTTGGGTTTTGGTAGCGAATTAAACTGATATAGGAATACTTGATTAAATATGAGTAGGAGAGAAGAGAAACCAAGATATAGAAGAATAGTAGCAGGACATGGAATTACCCGGATTGGATGCTTTTATGAAATTTACGATAGAATTCAGCAATCAAATCAGGTTTTGAAATGCCAAAAGAACCTGCCAAGAAGGGAAAGGAAAAGCATCAGCAAAGCCCCATAATCTTATGGAGAAAAAGGATGATAGCATAGAGTTGTGAAGCATGATCAGACTTGGAGATCGAAGCTTTAACCCCACAAAACCCTTGTTTCCACTGCTGCCAAAGAAATGAGCGGTTCACAGCCAAAAAAGAGTCAATTTCAGATCCAGAAGGAGCTTAATTCTCAGAGAACATATATACATACGTGCAGTTAAATCGACTATACACACACGCACACAGAGAGAGCAGAAGGTAAACCTGAGGGAAGGCTGTAGAGATCCATTTGAGTGTAGACATGAGCTAGAGGCGGTTGGATGGAGAGAGACTGCCATGAGAGAGAGAGAGAGAGAGAGAGAGAGAGAGAGAGAAGTCTGTGGGACAGAGGAGGAGGAGGAGGAGGATGATGACGATGACGACGACGACGATGACGAAGAAGAAGGATTAGTTGGGTTCGAGGATTCGGATGTCGTTGGAAGAAGAGGAAGAGGGAGAGAGAGGCTGAGGTAGCGCCAGATTCATTGTAAGACTATTTTCTAACCATGAGTTATCTCGAGTACCTATTTTTTGAATTCCCATATCAAAATGAAAAAAAGGGGGTTATCTATAGGTTGTTTCATTGTCTCATGTTCTTAAGGCCTCGTTTGTTTGGCCGGAGATAAATGGATGAGATATGAAATCCCATGGAATATGGGTGGGATATGAAATCCTTGGAATATTGCTCAGGATATCAATGGATGGGGAAAATTCATATCCGGTGTTTGTGTTCGACGGGATAGTGCTCGGGATATCCGGTTTTTGCACTTAAAACACCAAATCCCATCCAAATCCCACCCCCCCATGGGATTTTTATATCCCGTACGGATGGGGATATAAAATCCCATCCCACCCCATATCCCATCCCAAATAATGTTACCAAACACAGGATTTTGGGACCCACGTCCAAATCCAAATCCCATCCCACCCCAAATCCTCCCTAACAAACAAGGCCTAAAAATTGGGCTACTTAGCCAAAAATTCAAAACATTTGATATTTTTAAAGGGAAGAATAAAGAACTTTTGTCATTGAAAATAAAAACAAAAAATATTTGATATTTTTAAACGAAAAGACAATGAACTTTTTCAATAAAACATAAAGACAAAAAAATTAGTGAGATGTCATTAATTTTTAAAAAATCACCACCCCACCTCCGGCCGACCACCGCCCCACCACTGGCCGACTACTTCCGGCGACCAAAAAAAATAGTGAGATGTCACTAATTTTTAAAAATTCTAATTTCAAACATAAAATTCAAAAAAATCACAATCCCACCTCTGGCCGACCACTTCCGGCGACCAAAAATATTAGTGAGATGTCACTAATTTTTAAAAATTCTAATTTCAAACATAAAATTCAAAAAAATCAAAAACATCTTCGTCGTGTTCATCGTCGTTTGGCTGGTAGTGTTCTAGAAAGTTGTCGGTGTTGGAATCCGAATCACTTTCTTCGGTGTTCTCTGCAAAAGATTACTAACGAACATAAAAAATTGACGAGATGCAAGATTCATGGAAAGACCTAATTGAAGTAAACAAGCAGATTTGAAGTAAGAAAGAACTTATTGAAGCATTGATTCGTATGAAAATCTGGCTAGAGGTACCTCGAGAGAAATCGTCAGTGTTGGATACAGCGTTCATTCTTTATATATATATATATATAGAGAGAGAGAGAGAGAGAGAGAGAGAGTCTCTTTTAAGGAGTGAGGGTATTTGTGACTAAAATAAAGGGAGAGTGGATTTGTTTTATCCACAAACAATGTCTTTATATTTGATTGCAAAGTTCCTTGTCCTTACCTTCAAATAGGGGTGCACATCGACCCGGTAGCCCGCCCAACCCAGCCCGGTTTTTTTAGGGTTTGGGACAAATATTTAGGCCCATAGGGCCGGGCTGGGCTAAGATTTTAAGCCTGTTTACTAAATGGGCTGGGTTTGAAAAATTTCTCTAAAGACTAGCCCGGCCCGGTTCGATATAAATAATATTTTATTTTAATACTATATATAGAGATTGATGGATCTTGGAGAGTTCAATCTTTTTGAATATTTTAATTGCACTTTAATTTATAGGTCTAGTTTTGATATTTTTGTAAGAACTTAGAATTATAAATATATTATTACGGTTGTGAATTGTAATTGCGATCGTTATGCTTGATTAATTTATATTTGCGATACTATACTTTAGAAAAACAAATGGGCTTCTTGAACGGGTTTGGGAAATTAAAATTTTATTTGGGTTGGGCTTGGGCAAATTAAATGAAGCTCAACTATAAATGAGGTTGGCTTGGAAATGCACAAAACTCATTGTTACCTAGTATAAGCTCGGCCCGAACCCGGCCCAACCCGGTGTATGTGCACCCCTACCTTCAAATAGGCAAAATATTATGTATTTATGACTAATTATTCCTTAAAAATTTTGTCTACATTTTTTTTTGGGGGCAGTTAATTAGAAGACCCGTACAAATAAAAATGTTATGATTTCATCCTATCGAATTCGAATTGTTATGATCCCATCTTGAAATATAAAAAATACCCAGAAAGCCCTTGTCTAATATTTTGACCTTTTGAGTTTCCTACATTTTTGTAACAGATTTGAGAAAATTAATGGTCCCACCATACCATAATTTTCGAAAAAATTAACTAAGCAGTTATAGAAAGGTCAATTGTCCTACAAATTTGTCACGAGGAGGAAAATTGAAAACAAGAGGCTGATAACCACATCAGTGAGGCAACTACTGCTTGAATGTGTTAAGGGTGATGAAACCAATGACGTTGAAGATGTTGCCAGGCTGTTGTGCCTATATCTACTTCACACATTCTTCTTTCCGATGGGTATTAATGTAAAATGGGTCCTCTGTGAACGCGTGGATGATTTGGAAAGAATGCAGCGTTACGATTGGAATGGGGCAATTATAAAGGAACTAATGTCATCCATCAAGAAATACCATAACGAACCGAGGAAGGTGTCCAGGTGTGTCATGTCACTTTTGGTACATATGTGATTAATACTTTGACTTTAAATTTTTCTGTGTGGTTATTCAAATGTTAAATGACACCGTTTTTTGCCATTCTTGTAGTATTGGTTGTGTGAACACACAAATTTGGCAAACCCTCTGTATCCAGAACACCTCTTGGGAATTGTAAGATGGAGTATACCTCAATTGGTGAACAAGTTTAAGAAGGTGTGGATTAAGGATCTCAAGCGAAGTCAGGTTTGTGTTCAAAGTTAACTTAAATGGGATACTAGTTATGCGTGAAATATGTCACATGAATTCTTCCATGCCATGTTGGTATCATAGAGTATTGGATGTACTTGGGAAAAAACGGAACTGTAAAAAAACCAACATGTTAACTTGATTAATGTGCACTTTAGGTTTCGGACACAATAGGGCAAACACGGACACGAGACATAATTTTTAAGAAAAGGATATGGACATATGTCTAGACACATACCATGTTCTACTCACCTATATTGCCCTTGAAGTATTTGTAATGTGTCCTATATTTTTTTTTTCCCCTGCGAGTGTTATGACAACAAGTAGGTGGTAAACAAGGAATCTCAATTATGGTGTACTATGTTACCAAAAGCTTGAATTATGACACATTGTGATACCATTTTGAAATATATATTCTAAAGTGGAAATCCAGTAAACCATGTTAACCATACACGGTAACCGACCTTCTAAAGTCACAATTGCATGTTGTCAATATGAAATCGTGGATTATTAGGTTACATCATTCACTGTTGGGGTTTTTTTTCCTTATAAAAAAGTCATTGCATAAATTTTACATAATTTTGACATTTGAAAACATGAACTATTGGTGTAGGTGGTCTTGGAGGTAAGAAATATAGAAAGTTGGAGTGGAGATGATGAGGCAGAAGAAAAGCATGTTGTTGATGATTCATTACCGGCGGACGATGTCAACAAATCAAATGAATCGAGTGCACGGCACACAGATGATGTACTTCACTGCTCAGAATACATGCCCACTCCATCTGATAGCAGAGGCAATGTCGAGGGGTACATGGATAGAACACCAGTGGGCTGCTCCATATCTGGTGTACAAGTACAAGATGAAGTGAATTTCCAAGTCTACAAGGATTCGCCAGCAATTGATTTTAATGCATCAACGGAAAAAGACCTCCAGGGACAGATTGTTATGAAAGATGCTGAGATTGCCGATTTGAAAAAGCAGCTACAATGGATGACATGCATAAGAGGGACATGGAGGTAAAAGATTGTGAGATTGCCATTTTTTTGAACGAAAAGATACTGAGTCTACTTGCGGAGGGCAGTGAGCTTCGGGAGGAATTTGAGGAGCACATAACACACGCGGTTACTCAAGCTAATAGACCGGTTCGAAAGGATGATGATGCATAACAACGTTCCTTGGTTAAGAATTTAAAGGCAAAGAAAAGAAAGGGAACAGAGAAAGAGGAATTTGTGTACCCACAACGTTCCAAACGTCAAATAGGAGTACAGGGTCGACCCGATGGAGATGTGAACAAAGGAATGGTCGACGTAGACGCATATGAGCCGGGTCCAAAAAAGCCATCTTCAAAGCTCGTTGAAATCAAGGGGTTACAAACAAACAAAGTATTTCGTCTTTTATCAAGTGAGGACAAAATGAAAATAGAACAAATATGGAAAGAGGCATCTAATAGGTATTAATATGCACCCACTACTATATGGTGTTTTAACATTCATTTTGTAGATACATGTTTTTTACACATCTTTACTTACAAAATTCATTCTGAAGCACAAATATTTGGTGTGGCTCGGTGTCAAATTGTTCCGTGTTTGCTGAGGATCTACGATACCTAATCACAGAGAACGCAATATCTGGAACTGTAAGTAGCTTTATGAAACATTTGTTAATGGCAATTTACATGTCAACTTGAATGACTATTGTGGAACCTGGTTGATTATCACACAATGATACTTACATGACAATGATATTGTTTTCATCGTACAGGTTATTGATGCATATGCAGAGTACCTACTCATGGAGCAAGAATTAAGAAGTACGGATATTGGCAAGGAAGGAAATGAT
Source organism: Vaccinium darrowii (assembly GCA_020921065.1). Classification (NCBI taxonomy): domain Eukaryota; kingdom Viridiplantae; phylum Streptophyta; class Magnoliopsida; order Ericales; family Ericaceae; genus Vaccinium; species Vaccinium darrowii. The sequence continues at coordinate 738,770 of CM037152.1, read as the reverse complement.
GGTGTATTCACTCAGGGGGGGTTCCAATGTGTCAGCATATGCATTCACAAGCAGTTTCTTGGTGAGTTAAAAACATATGTTGTGACGAAAGTGAATATTTTTTTTTTAGATATGGTTCTTTTACATATGGGAATTTAGAAATTGGGTTAATTTATTCTTTGAATCTGTTTGTGAGATTAGGATATAATTAGTTTTCATTTTATGAAAACATGGACAATAAGCAACGTGGATTAATGAAAACATTGATAACCATTGATTGCTCATAATGATTTCGGGTGCAGGGTTTGATTGCGGGCAAGACAAGCGATGAACGCGGTGAAATCTTTGATCGCATGATGACTAGGACAAGCCAGTATCGATATTTGCTATTTCCAATACACCATCATTTCCATTGGACTTTGCTTGCGCTCGATACTGAGGAGGGGACTTGGAAGTTCTTCAATTCGATGCGCCCGAGAAAAGGAATAATGGATGCTAGTTTAGAGGCCGCACGGCAATTGGTATATGAGTTATGATATCTTAACTTTACATTATAATCAGAGTTGTTAAGGCCATTCTGAGATCATTTTTCTTCATATTTACGTGTTTCAGAAAATACAAATCGATACATACTACAAGCGCAAGGCGAAGGATGTATTCAGCACACAAGACTGCCATGATATTGAGCAAGTGCTAGATTGCCCCCAACAAGCCCCGGGAAGGTAATTATTAATACTTATATTTCATTTTTGAATCCTCTCTCCACCATTCATTCATATATGTGACAGCCTTCAAAATATCACTAAATGATTCATTCATATAAGTGACCACCTCCTTTCATGAACAAGTGTGGGAAAACTATCTTCATTCATATATGCGTGTTCCTTATTTTCTATCGTTATGGTATTTCTTGATTTTTTATCCAGCAGTGGCTGCTTTAAATTAGTAATTTAGTGTTGTCTTTGATGGTATATTGCGTTTCCTTGTTGACATGTCTGATTTGTTATTCGAAGAAACTAGCTATATCTTCTTGTGAACCATTTAGTATTATATCGTACAGGAACACCACAAAGGAGTTAGATTATCCTCCAACTGTTGAAAGCTCTAGATGCATAAATGCCCCCCGAATTAAAACATTTAAATGTGATGAATGGTGATACACTCCCGTCCCATATGTTTGAGAAGGGGGCCGAGGGAGAAAATGATAAATAACAACACCATATACATCTTGTACCTTAAGAATCTCAAGAAGTATGATTGCTTTAAATGGTACAGTACGTGTCCTTCAAAAAATCACTAGAATTTGCAAGTTGATGTGAGCCTATAACCAATCAGCTTAGTAAAATTCATGCATTAATGGATTACTGAAAATACTTACCATTGACCTTTTTTTCTTGGCAATTATTGCAGCTTAGACTGTGGAGTAATTGTCTACTACATTATACGGCAGTATTTCCGGAATGAAGAAGTCAGGTCTAAGTTGCCGAAAGCGGAATGCCGTCGGATGCGTGCCGAAATAGTCCACACCTTTGTGAGTGATGAGCTGCATTCCTGGAACGCTCCACAACCAAATGATCAAGCAGAACAATGATTTGGCGTCGCGAAACCATTACCCGCTCGTACAAGACGTTTTTCCTTTTTTCTTTTTTTTTGTATGGTTGTTAGACTTATTAGTCTGGAAATTTTTGGCTCTCCAACAGAGCATTTTGGAATTGGTAGTCTGGGTATTGTGGTTATTCTAGTAGGCTATTTTGGGTAAGTAAGAAAATATGGAGTTTTGTGATACCATTTTTATTGGTTCCAGATGTTTAGATTTTGCACCTCAGTAGGGTCAATGATTTTGACCTAGAGTACATTTTCCCTACTATATGGTGCTATTTCAAGGTCCATGTTTTGATGGAAGTTATAGACGTGTTATGTACAAACGTGTTAAGTTTGATTGCTTGAAATGGTACAGGAAATATGGTACTGTGGTCTACCATGTTCAACACATGTTAGTTGTGACAAATCACATGTTGTGACAGAAATGTCCTTTTTTCTTCTAGGTGCTAAGTTGCTAATGGTGTACTGATTTGGTCAATTGAAATACCATTTACGGCGTTCCCTTGTACGCATTCTTATAGCAAGAAAACACATCCTGTCGTCTTGTTAATACCGGGAAGGGGAAAAATACATGACACACTTGTAGTGACTCTTCTTACTTATTCTTCTTCTGAAAATTCAAATACCTCATTCGGTCCTCCAAAAATACTTGACACACTTTAAAATTGTAAGGAAAGAGTGTTAACATTAACGTTCAATGTGAGATGGAAAGAGTATTAACTAGTTTACATATATATGCTGATTTGTTAATGCACCATGGTAATGTGGTAGTACCGTGTTATGAATTTTTAATGCACCAATTTTGCATACCCACAAAAAAAATGAAGCAACAAAAAACCATGTTTATTGGTTACTTGTGTACTTTTAAAAAGCAACAAACTATTTAACTCAACAGTTGTAATGCTCAGAAACTAACCAAACGCTTTCTCCATAAAATGAATCCCAACTATCATGGAAGCTATGAAGGCACTAGTTCATAAAACAACCGTAAAACAAAAAACAATGACCAATGAGGTGATTGATCATCGGCATTTAAAAAAAAAACAAAAACAAGATTCGACATGTTAATAAAGTAAAGGAAAAATATGCTGAAAAAAAAAACATAAGACGTCCTCATGCAGCTACCAAAGCCTACATGGCTTCCTTGCAAGTTGACTTGTTATGGTTTCCAAGCTTATGACACCTCCCGCATCTGATTTGAGACACTTTCTCTCCACGAGAAGGTATACGACAAGTCTTCGGCCTTCCAGGTGGTTTCTTGGACAAAGGAGGGAGAATAATTTCTTCATCGTTCGAGTTACGCGACATCCACAATGTAGGGATCGAATTGATAGAGTGCGAATATGAGGCACAATATGTCTCCGTGTAAAAGTACGGATCAACATAATCACTGGGTTCCTTGCCGAAACTAGTAATTACACCAACTGCGTGGCAACAAGGAAACCCATCCTGCTGCCATTTTCGGCAAGAACAAGTTCTTCCAACAAGATCAACGGTAACAGCAGGCTCCGAGTGCACCTCAAAAATGCCATATTCCGAGGGCATAACCACCCATGACCTTGACTCCTGGTATGAATCATGCAACTTTTTCTCCATTTTCGGACAAATTTTCCCAACCCACTCGCTTACTTTTTCCCTTTTTACAACAATCATATCCATTATTTTCACCCGAATGGAATCCACCAAGTTCCTAATGGGAAGGTAGCGCTCTTTCTTGATCCAAGAATTAAATGACTCTGCAACATTGGAATACAACTCCCCATATCGGCAACCTGGAAAGTGCACAGTGCTCCAACGATCAGCGGGGACACTCTCTAGGAAGTCTATCACTTTATGCCCGCCCTCGGTCGCCATCCTCAATATATATTCGTGGAACAACTCCTCGGTAGGGGCATAGGCAGCCAGTTTCAGCAAATGCACCATCGACTCTCTGTACCCAGCATGAGTCCCACGTAGATGGTACCTCAAATTGAATGTCAAATGGTAAAGACAATATGCATGAGGGGAGTTTGGGAAGACGACCTTCATTGCCTCCAGAAACCCAAGGTTCCTGTCTGAAACAAATGTGAACCTCCTCTGATGATCGAGTATGGAATACAAATGTTGGAGGAACCACAACTAATTATCACGATTTTCCGAGTCAACAACAGCAAAACACAACGGGAAAATCTCTGAAAAAGAAAACGGATGTGTTAGTACAAGATACGTACCACATTGCCATTTATATGACAAAACGGACAAAGGAAATGAAAAACATCCAACATGGTAAAGTAAGATTACTACATTTCCCAACACCCTAACATGATTCCTATTTTCCATATATCCAGTAAATTAAAAAAAAAAAAAAAGAACATGTAATACTATCAAACCATAATTACAACTTAACTTTACTATTGCTCAGCATGAAGTATTATAAAACCATACTCAATTTAAAATTATCACACCCTTCCATACAACATACATCCAGTAAACAAAAAAGAACACAATCAACACTGGATGTTACCAAACCAGTGACATTACCATTACTTAGCATGCAATATTATAAGGCCATGCTCAATTAAAAACTAGCATTCCATTTTAATAGAACAAGAGCATACAAAAAAAAAAAAAAAACAATAATACCTTCGTTACCGATTTTACCGGTTGCGCCAAGCAAATGACCTTTCTGTCTCCCTTTCAAAAATGTACCGTCCAAAAAAAGGATGGGCCTACAATAACTGAACCCATCGATGCATCCACGGAAAGCCACAAATAACCTTTTGAATCGTTTCGACCCCTCATCGACCTCCAAGACAATGTGACTCCCAGGATTTGTGACGCGGGCTTCACGGACATACCAATTCAAGCTGGAAAATGAATTCTCAAAATCCCCGAATACATCCCCCCTAGCCCTCTTTGCGGCCCACCATGCCTGGTGGTATGTAACGTCCAGACCATACTCCCTCTTCATTTCTATAATTATGTCAGAATGTGACCTCTTCGAATTGGCCCTCACATCTCCAACAATCAGACTACCAATTAAATCCGAGGTGGCTCGGGGATTCTTCGTGGTCCTCAACACGACACCACATTTATGCTCATCCCAAAATGTACGAATATAGAAATGACCATTGGGTTCAAACACCCTCCCATGTACTTCCCACATACATTTCTTCTCCCCCTTCCTGTGTTTGCAATGCGCGGTCACGCGCTGCTTATCATTCTTTACAAGGACATACTCAATTCCCCGTTCGATACAGTACTTGCGCAGAACGTCGCGAAATTCTACCACACCACCCACAAATGCCTGACCAACACCTTTAATGCCATAAACCCAATCTGCCGACTTTAAAACTCGTTTCTTGTGACATACAAAGGATGGTGGTGAAATGTCACTGTCCACAACATTTGATGTCATAACCCTTTTCCTGGATTGTGACGTCTGATCGATTGACCGAACCGAATTTGGAGTTTGTTCAGTCATTGTAAACTCCAATGACCCGTCTTCAACAACGACCTCGATATCGTTTATTGAACCAGCTTGCGCTAGATCGATCAATGTCGCCAAATTTTCATCATTGTCCATCACTATAGACTCACCGTTTGTAATTGAGTAACTCTATGATTACTGTTTCGGGATCCAAATCAGTCCACCTCCTACAAATCTTCTCCATTATCACTCCGAAATTCATCCCGCCTTTAATCACTACAGGGCAAATCTTGTCACCATATTTGCATACAAGGACCAATTCGTCCTCCATCACCAACCAACAAACTGCATCGAAATAATGGGAATCAATAACATATGGTGATGAAATAAGATATCATAATTTCTGGGTGACATAAGTGGTATAATATAATATCATAATATATGTTCAAAAAAATAATACTGGTGTATGATGATGAATTAAATGGTATAATATAATATCATAATTTTTGTCTACCACATTCGACACACCAGTGGCATCAAAATAATTGAAAAAATTAGCAAATGATGATGAAAATGGACATCATATTTTCTAGGTGCCAAATGTGGTGAAATATAACATCATACTTTCACTGGCAAAAATGACACTGGTGTATTAACATTTGATGATGATTTCTACAATTTTCATCCACCGAAATGGGCTTAATGAACTGCAATCGTATACCCAAAAAAAAAAAATAATTGATGATATATAGTACCTTGTTCGATACCGACGAAATCACTTGAAGAATCCCTTGAGGAGTTGTTGAATCCCAACTTTCCGGATCCCACGGCTAGCGTGACGAATTGAATTATTCGAACAAGAATGATCAAATTGGTCCTGATCTATAAGTAGCCGAACAAGTATTGAGTACCATTTGAAAATTTGAAATTCAAATGAAGCTTAAAAAATGGAAAGCAATCGGCTATATTGAAACGTGTAAAATCTAGTTCCAACAAAGGAAACTGGATTACTTTGATTTTGAAATTCCATGAGTTTAGCAATCGGAATATGGTTTAAAGTAATCCAGTCAAAGGACTGTTATGGGATGAGAATCATCCCCGGATTTATAGTCCTATCAATGAATATTGAATATATTGTTAACATATATTATATATTAATACCTAATAAGGGCAAAATTGTCTTAAAATCATTTTACAAGATGAAATCATAATAATTCGAAATACATGGGGTGGGAAAATAACACTTATTTTTGTATGGGATGGCAAAATAATTTTTCCGTTTTTTTTAATCTCATTTTTAAGGAGATTTTAAGAGCTTTATTTGCAGGAATTAAGAAATACTAAAAACTATTCATTCGCATTTTGGTTTACTGATCTAATAAGGGAGAGTTAATTAGACATCCTGTATCAATTTCATTCTCCAGAGTTTGAATTCTTATAATTACATCTTGTCTTTAAAAAATATCCAAAAGGCCCTTTATTTATAATTACAATACTTATGTATATTACGTAAAATTACCGAAATGGTAAACATAAACCATATTCACAATGAAAATAACCCTCTGCTAGAGAGGACATGTGAATATGGTTGATTAATTTACCATTTTTTACCGAATTGGTAAAACAATAAACCATATTCACTTTTATTTAACTTCCTTTTATGAATTTGACTCGCGCAACGGTTCCCTTAAAAATTTTATCCATGATTGCTGGATAAATAATTTTTGGGATGAAAATATAAATTGTTTATATTTTCATTCCAAAAATCTTTACCCTATAGGCAAAGAATTTTAGGATGAAAACATAAAGAATTTAAGATGGAAACATTCTTTATCTTTTTATCCCAAAATCTTTACCCTAGAGGCAAAGAATTTTAGGATGGAAACATAAAACTTTATCTTTTTATCCAAAAAACTTGATCTTATAGGCAAAGAATGTTAGGCCCGCGTAACGGTCCCCTTAAAAATTTTATCCATGATTGTTGGATCAATGATTTTTGGATGCAACACATAAAAAAACTACGGAAAAAATTATTTATATTTTCATCGCAATAATCTTTACCTTGTAGGCAAAGAATTTTGGGATGAAAACATAAAGAATTTAGGATGGAAACAATCTCTATGTTTTCATCCCCAAAATCTTTATCCTATAGGCAAAGAATTTTGGGATGAAAACATAAAAAATTTAGGATGAAAACATTCTCTATGTTTTCATCCCCAAAATCTTTACCCTATAGGCAAAGAATTTTAGGATGAAAACATAAACAATTTAGGATGAAAACATTCTTTGTCTTTTTATCCAAAAATCTTTATGTTATAGGCAAAGAATGTTAGGATGAAAGCATAAACAATTCAGGATGAAAACATTTTTTATGTTCATCCCAAAATCGTTACCCTATAGGCAAAGAATTTTAGGATGAAAACATAAAGAAAAATCATGGTTAAAATTGTTTAGGGAGCAGAGGGAGCAGCATGCATGGGTCAAATTCATCAATTGAAGTTAAATAATAGTGAAAATGGTTTATTGTTTTACCACTTTTGGGGAATAAATGGTAAATTAATCAACCATGCTTACATGTCCTTTAAAAGATGGTTATTTACACAGTGAATACGGCTTATTATTTTACCACTTCAGTGATTTCGCATAATAAACACTAGAGGCCAGGCACATGCGATGCATGTGCAAGTCAAACTTAAAAAAAAAAAAAAAAAAGTGTGCACAAAACAACCGGTTTATAGTGATCACGTGTTATTAGTACCTTTTTTTTAGAAATAAACAACAGTATAAATAAATATCACATAAAATAAGTTATTCATTCTTCCACATATTTCTGCATTTTATCGTAACAGATTGCATGCAATCAAATAATACATTACCATGTTAACGCCACCGTCGCCACCGATTTTTCCACAAGAAAGTGAAAGAAAATAGCAATATACATGTGCCACGCTCGAAAAACTCAAACAAAAGGCACACCATACTTGTGCCACATCCACCTGCCTGCAACCATGCAAATTTTTTTTTTTGGAAATGTGAGAAATTTAGAATTCTTACTAAACAATTTGACGTCTTATGCCCCTTTTTTTTTTGGGTTGTCATCTCTTTTCCACACATAGCTTACAGCTATAGAAAAAATACGAAAAAAACCCATACGAAATATGTAAAACAGAGTCAAGTTTTTTTGCAGTCATTTTTGGGTTGTCATTTTAATTCTTTGAACGTAGTTGAATGGATGGAGAGCCTTTGTTTTCTTTGGTCGACAACGATTTTGGTGAGTTTAGTGATTTTTAAAAATCTGAAATTGGTCTACTTGTGGGAAAACAAAAAACTGAAATTGGTCTCCGTGTGGGAAAACAAAAATCTGAAATTGGTCTACTTGTGGGTAGTTTTTAGTTCCGACGCTTTGTTTGGTGTCGAATGCAGTGCGAAATCGAAGTGGGTAGCTTTTAGTTCCAGTGATTTGTTTGGTAAGCGGATTCTTGCTAGTAGAATTTAAGAAACTGATATGTCGACGAGTTATTTTATTCTGACGATTCATTCGGCAATCAAACAGACAGGGGATGGTGGGATGAACCTGAGAAAGTTAGCAAATTTGAAAACATTGATGCCGCTAGCCAATGCATTTGATGAGGATGGTTGTAGGATTTTCACGTAGAGAAGTGAGAGAGATCTGTATGGAGGGGTGGTGGTTACTGGTTAGAGGCTTGTCGATGTGTTGTCTTTTTTTTTGCCCCTTGCAGTTGTTTTGCTTCTCTCTTATTTAGTTATTTCATGGGGTCATTTTTTAGAAAAAAATGTATACACAATCTCTCCAAAAGAGTACACCAAATTGGTGCTCCCCATTTATATATTAGAATAGATGATAATCATGGTTCAAATTTTTAAGGGAGCCGAATGCGCGGGCCAAATTCATAAAGAGAAGTAAAAAAGAAAGGTTTTTTGATTGGGTGGTTTTAACAGTAAAGTTTATTCGGAAATGGAATGGTTTGGTAATACTGTGTTCCATGGGTAGGGGATAGGGACGAAATCTTATTATACTAAGAACATAAGTAATGGAATAGTAAGGGCACAATGGTCCAAATATCCAATGTCGGGATATAAACATAAGTATTCAAATCCCATAAGATGACAATATAAGTAGAATTTCCAAACAGAAGGCCTAATTAAAATTCTCATCTAATAAAAATATAATAGTGCACGTAATTTTCTCAAGTAAAAATACAATGAAGACCGAATTATAAGAGGCTAGGTTTCCAATATGATATTTTATGTAATTTTAGTATTTTCTATATTCTTTAGTACTTGCTCATAATTTGCCAAAAAACAAAAAAGTACTTGCTCATGACTTTGCGGGGTGCCTGGCTGGTGGATTTGATTTTGGGTGGATATAGAAGGAGGCCAGATTTGAAGGTGAATTTGTAATGAGGGTGGATTTGTAAGGATGGTGGGCCCACCTCCTGAGGAGGGTGGATTTGTATATGAGGTGTTTGGATGATTTTGAGAAAGGAGATTCCGAAGGTGGATATGATAGGAAGAGAGGGAAAAAAATGACTGAATTGCCCTCAGTCTATTAATTTAATTGACAAAATGGATTAATTTTATTATAATTAAAATACATAATAATTCAAATAAATAAATAAATTTATTTAAACTATATTAGATATTTAAAAATTATATTTTCGAACAAGAATTTAAAAAAATAATTGGGAAGTGACCAGTGGTTAATGCTTGACCCATGGTTCTCTCCCATTCTTGACCCATGGTTAATGTGTTTCCCCAAGGAAAATGAAACCAACTCAACCCAATTCCTAAACTACGCAGACTCTGTGTGTGTGTGTGTGTTTTCTAGCCCAACTCAGTCATCTGCAGCAAAATCATCTTCCTCTATCCGGCGAAATCTAAGCTCTCTCTTCGGTGAAATCTGATCATACTGTAGCCCAACTCACATCATATTGTTTTCTAGCCCAACTCACATCATATTGGTGTTTGAAGAATACAACAGATCTGTTCAACGTCTCACCATCTTGAAGTATTTTTACCTGGTTTTGTGTGATGTTGTAGTCAAATCCGTAAGTTTTAAGAGTTAATTTTTTGGTAATTCTTTTAATTTTACTGATGACCCCGTGTTTGTTGATTAAATTGAGTCTTTATCCATGAAATTGGTTTTGGGTTTTGCTGTGTTGCTGGATTTCTTCTTTGTTTTTTGTTTTGGTTGTGATTGATTTGGACGAGAAAAATGGGGTGGATTTAGAGGGGCAAAATTGACCCACTTCCCCCCGAATTTGCTAACGACGGGGTAAGGCAGGGCTTCGCAAATCCACCCGTAAAATAGTCCAAACAGTAAAATAGTCCAGGGGAAAAAAATTGCATCCAAAGACCTAATTTGGGGTGGCCCCGGAGATGAAATCAGTGTGCCTCCCATCTCCGGCCTCAAATCCACCAGCCAAAGGGCCTTGCACCCCGTTTGGATGCTGGAGGTGATTTTGAGTGGATTTGTAATGATGGTGGATTTGAAGGTGGATTTGTAATGAGGGTGGGTCCACCTCTTAAGAATGATGGATTTTTATATGAGGCGTTTGGATGGTATTTTGAGAAGGGGGACTTCGAGGGTGGATAAGAGGACAAACGACTGAATTGCCCCCAGTTTATTAATTTAGTTGACATATAATTGACAAAATTTTATTTCCGGAAAAAGAATTAAGAAATTAGTTAGGCCAATAGGATGCCAAAATGGCTATAGCCATTTATCCAATTCGGCACCAAAAAGTTTGAACTTTATTTTTTTGTAATATGTATTATTTCTTACCTTTCATTTTGTGGAATTTATAAAAAAAAAAAAAAAAGGATGTAGCAATAATAATAGCCGTTGGATAGCCTTTGGGAACAACTAATTGCATGGGACATTGATACACTAGATAATTTCTTTCCTTCCTTCTAGATATTTTTTACTGATTGTCTGCTCCATTTCATTTGTTGATTTTAACACAAGGCCCAATAGTGTGACTGAAAAACTCCCAACTGACCGACGACGGAGTCCAACGCCGGCAACCCAAATCCAACCTCCACCGCCTCCTCCTCTGGTTCATCTGTGTGTGTGTGATTTTCCGGGCAAGAAAGTAACAAAATGACTGAATTTGGAGGGATATTTTGGTACCAAAAACCCGCAAATATGAGAATGACATGAGGGAGGCTGTCGTTACCTAATCCGGGTGATTCCGGATTTCTACTTCCAACGGTAAAAATTTTCTTCCAAATCCAATAGCAATTTTTGCATCCCAAATGCAGGAGTAGAGTGGGCCCGGAATTATAAATCCGGTCATTTGCCAAATCCGGCATCCAAACAGAGTGTTGGTGTCTAGGACGTTGCTTGAACATCTGTAACCTTGTCAATCGAATCATAATTCAATATTTATTACCCGACAGCTTATGGCTTCATTGATTAATGTTCTGTCAATGCTTGGATGTTTCAAAAATGCCCACAACTCAGTGGCGACTCCAGAAATTTTAAACGCGATGTTCAAAAATTATCTTAACTCCACTAGCACTAATAACTAGCTATATATACACAAGTTTTATGTATTAGTTGAATAATGAGACCAATAATACGCAAGATATATGTCACAATTGAATGTTCTCGGCAAATTTGTCACAATATATTGCTTACTAAAATATATATGTTATTACTGAAAAAGAGAGTGTGCAATGCACACACGATCAACCGATATGCCAAATACTTTTGCACATACTTTTTGGTCAAAGTGGCACATACTTTTTGGTCAAAATCCGACTTACACACGCATTGCGTGTGCCCCAACCTCTAGTCTATATAAAGGGGGCACCATTTTGGTGTCTCCCGTTTTGTGTCATTGTGTCAACTTTTACTTTTCCATATTTGTCCAGATAAGAAAATAAGTATTACATCTTCAATGGCCTTTGCTGTATGTAACTGCCAAAAACTGCAATCGTAAACAGGTCAAAACACTTCCCAACTACAGCACACGAAGAAAAAAAACCTCCTCTTTCTCAATAAAGAGGCAACTGCCGACTACTCTCCCAAACAGCAGCCATTTCGCTCTCTGCAGATTTCAAACTACCAACAATGCAATTCTTCTACACTCCATCCCAAGTTTTAACCCTGAAGACTGCACGTGGAAGCAATTCATCCACTCCCCTACAGTTGTTTCTTTCTCCTTTGAATTGTGTTTCAAATTTTAATACTGCATGTTGAATTTTTTAACTTTAATTCTTGATGCTTCCCTCGTCAACTGCAGAGAACCCACTGTTCGTGGGGTTGGAAGCGAAGCCGAGTGTGATCCTGTGGTAACCCTTGCGATGGTTCTGCCTCGGGAAAAAAAAAAAAAGTGCTGACTCTCTTGTGATGTCTCTGCCAAGCGGCGTTAGCATGGTAATGTATTATATATAATTATCATGTACAATCTGTCACAATATATTGCTTAAATATCTAAAAGATACATTATTTCTCAAAAAAAAAATACTATACATTTGATTGGGTTTTTGAAGTTTGACTTTACAGCATGTAAATGGTTTGGGATCTACATCAAGTGCATGGACTCAAACGAGAGCAATTTTGTTCACCCTCCTTAAAAGAGGGTGAACAAAATCCTCTCTCTTATTGGTTGAAACATGTGGGTCCCACAACAAAATGATGTTTTGCTTATATCAAAGTGATGTCATGCTTACCAAAAAGTGTATTGCAGAAGTAAGCATGACATCATTTTGTGGTGAAACCCACACCAATTCAACTAATAAGAGAGAGTTCATCCTTTTTTAAGGAGGGTGAACAAAATTGCATCAAACTGTGTAGCCTTAAATCTCTCTCTCAAACAAAAACTCCGACAGCAAGGAAACTATTATCAATAGATTAGTTACGTCGAAAGAAAATTATGAACTGGTACGTATCAATCCTGCCTCTTGGATCTGTTAATAAAATAGCTCAGGAACTTCAAACACGTGAACTAGGTCATCGATGTGCTATTGCTATCAGATAGGTATCGGAATCAATGCCACACACAATCTTCCCTCTTTTCAATCACTAATTCACTTAACACGGCTCAAGACTCGATATGCAAACAGATCTCTAATAGTAGTAATTTTGTTAGGGTCACGTTATGGTAACTTAATGACACCGCCGTATTACAATATCCCACGACGAGTCTTCATATTTTGAAAGCGTTGCATTATAACTTCATTATCAACACTATTAAACATGTTCTTCTCGATGAATGTGACCAATGACTCATTCAACCATTCATCTTCCATCCAGTTACGCAACTGGGTTTTTATCATCCACGAGCAGATGCACGTGCTTAATGGTGGAGTCGCCCCTGCAAATAGTCACACAACCTAAGTTGTAATATCATCCACGAGCAGATGCACGTGCTTAAAGACAAGTCAGAACGTAATATAGCCTCAATTTAAATAAATTATCAATTCTACCCGACTTTTTTGACCGAAAAATGTAATCTACACATAGCATCAGTTACCATATGGAGATGTTTTCCTATTCGAACATAAAATCATAAAAGGAAATAGTTACACTTCCGTTGCACCAAAAAAAAAGGGAATATTTAAATAGGGATACATTCCCCAAAAAATAGGAGAGGCGTATATTCATTAGGAGAATATTCTCTATATCTTTTAAAAAGAAATGATTTGACGGCTACAACTTTACATGAAATATGATCGGATGGCAAAGAATGGTACTTTGTTTTGTAAAACCGCTTTGTTTTATATTGAGATAGCATTGTGCCCTTGGCTAAAGGCGAATCCCTAATAATTTGACTGCACAATCTAATTTTACGACCTTGCCCATGCCTGGAGGACTTGCGCCCTTGGATTGTATTTCCAATATTACTTCCCCAAGCGTAGGGTTTAGGCCGGCGATAGCATGATACCGGTAAGACCGGGTCGATTCCACAAAAACCGAATGCGCTGAGCGTGATGATTGCTTTGCGAATGATGATTTTAGCCTTAAAGCGGCAAACTTGGCTTTGTAGTTTGGGGGTGGAATTCACTTAACTTCGTGAATGACACGAGATTAAAAAGATTAATGAAAACAAGGCTAAGTCAAGGGGTTCACATCACTCATGCCTTAGGCTGATTCGTTCTCCTCTAAGATAACCAGCTCGAGGACGTCGTTAAACGACCCCGAACGGAAGATTTGGTATTTAAACTTGTTTGACTAGAAATGGTGTTTCTCAAAGAGTAAGATTCTTGTACCATTTATACAAACATTTTGATTGACATCGCCCTAAGCATCACACGTGCCAAGTGGTCAAGCCCTTGGCTACGTGTGATCAACGGGATTAACAAATCCAAATTTTGATACATAAAATTAATCCTAACTCTTTGATTAACAAGCAATGTTTGCATTATGGCGAGGAGAGTGAATGAACCTAAGTCACGGGGTGCTAATCACCCCATGACCGAGCCTACAACGACTACTCGATCATTGCTAAGGAAGACATGACTAATTTTATGAAGGAAATAAAGAACATAACATATGACTTTATAAACTAATTTTTATGGAAGATTATAAGCTTACCTACAACTTTAATACTTGAGAAAATCACAAACAAAAATCTGAGGTTGGGGACCCTTTATAGGCCCCAAAAGTCGTGCTAAGTTATTACAAATATGCCACTAGATATTTCTTGATCGGGCTCAAAAGTTGCAGAAAAGTGCAGCTTCAACCGGTAGAACAAAAGTGCTCTACCGGTTGAACATGTAAAAACTGAGAATTTTCTATGTCTTGATCTCTTGACCTTCTGGCTTGTCATCATGACCTCTAGGCTTCCCGAGTCTTGTTCAACACTTCATTCCTTGACTCCCGAGACTCGGTGGCGGGGTGCCATGTGGCCTCCGGTGCTCGGGCAACCGTTGGTTTAACAATGGTGTCAAAACACGCCTTAGTTCTCCATTTTTTTTTCCTGAAACTACAAAAAGCAACCTTGCGCGAAATTAATAGTTTAAAGCAATATAATGTCCGTGTGTGTGATCAAAGTGAGCGAAATAAGCCCTATTATTAACACTTTTGGGGGCTTATCAACATTACCATACAAAATCGACCGGAAAATAAACCAATCATGTATTGATACAACGTAGGTTTTGTGAACAATCAAGGCCTTTGAATTAGTGCCTAGCGGAAATAGTACTCCCTCCGTCCCTTTTTAAATGTGTACAATGGGAAACGTGTATTTTTGCGGACATTAAAAAATGTACTTTCGTATAATATTTTTAAATTTTTTTTGCACCAAATTAAAGTACTCAATGAGCACTTTAATTTGGTATAAAGAGAATTAAAAAATTATATAGGGAAATATGTTTTTTAGGAGTTTGAAATTACACGTATTCCCAGGGTACGCACTTAAAAAGGGACGGAGGGAGTATTTTTTGTACATTTTGTACAAAAAAATGTACAAATCATTCTCGGGGACCCACTTTTGGGTCTCACACAAGTGATCCGAACCGTTGATTATTCTTAGATTATTTTTCCGAGCGGCTCCACAAAATTTCAGCTCAATCGGACGGTTAGAAGTGTTTGAACCAAAATCACGCCGTTTCGTTATCGTGTGGGACCCAAAAGTGGGTCCCCAAGAGCGATTTGTACATTTTCTGTAAAAAATGTTCTGTACCAATAGCAGGGTCTATTCTGTTGGTTTATTTACTATTTCCGCAATTGCACAAAAACAAGGATTGAAGACAGATGGAAATACCAGTTCAAAAAAAAAAAAGACAGATGGAAATAACAAGAGATCGACATGCCTCCCCGCGCTAACAAAAAAAGATAAATTCCCCCGCGCTAACAAAGAGAAGTGATCTTACATTTTACTGAGACATGCATGGCATCAGTATTGCGCAAATTAGACAGATGGAAATATTAAAGATTTTAGATTGTTTGAATTGAACAAAAATCGCCTTTAAGTTTTTAACAACCTGACTGTGACGGCATAAGGGTGAAAAACCTGCGATAGAATACGTCAGGCTAATCAATCATCTTGTCTTGTAACCGCGTGAAATGGCACAACTCTTAAATAATGCAAGGAAAATTGGAACTTGAGGAAAGTGAGGAAAAAAAAGGAAAGTTAAAATTTCGCTCTTTTTGTTTGGTTTGGAGAGAAAGAAGAGAGAAAATAAAAAAATTTAAGTATTGTGAATAGTAAAATTTTCCTCCCATTTTTCTCACACTTTCCGTCCCTTTCCACAAGTTCTAAACACAACCTAAATAT